>CM076577.1:1138151732-1138567920 GCA_034641835.2 Pinus albicaulis | reverse complement strand
TTTCCTCATTTTGTTTATTTTGTGCAGGTTTAAGGTTTTTTCTTGATTAAATGGAAAAATTTCATGGGGCAAGGATGACGATCCTCTGCCTTTCGAATTCATCGGAGAGATTATCCACAGGGTGTAAATTATACTGTCAACGAGGTTCCATGAACCTTCGCTGCCACGTGCCCCTGTAAAACCTGGAAATAGCAAATAAGTCACAGAAAAAGAGTATCAGATCGCAGGAAATCAGAAAACTAACCAGAAGCCGAGGATTAATGGACAAATGAGTGGGGATTATGGCTAAGATAGTTATCAAAAGCCTAATCCCCAACTCAAACACAGTTTAAAAGGTAAACCGAAATTTTTTTTATCAGACAGGTTGCCTCCACTGACATATCTGAGGAAAATTGATTCCTCAACCACCACAGCGCCACTTGTGCCTCAAATGATTCAATTAGGAGCTGGATTTATTGATCAGGATCAGATTTTTGGCTCAACACAGCCAAAGAAGTCACTTCCGCCGGGGCCTTCAATGCAAAGAATATCTGCGGAGTTTCTTCGGACTACCTGTACCTAAAAGGTAAAAAAATACTCCTACCCAACTTAAATCATGAGTGTAAATCAATTAATACGATGAAAACCTCTTTTGTTTCTTCATTGAGCATTGCAAGGGCCAGTGGGCCATTTAAATCCTGTATTAATTGTAATTGAGATATTTTTTAGATCTCACCTCCTCATCTTTCTATATATACCACAGAAGAAGATGAGTGAGGGGTTGGTTGGTTGTTGGTTGTTGTTTGATCACAAGTTATAACATTGAAACTCTCTGAAATAAATATACAAGTCTGTTGAAGTTGAAAAAAAAATTGAAGTCTTGGATGTCTTGATGATGCTGTTGCATCCCTGTTCCTGAGAAGGCTCTATCACTGGATTCATGAGCTTGGTTGTTGGTGAAGTATTCTAACTGTTTAATGTTTTCTCCTGTTTTCATTATGTTTCATAATCTCTTACTATAGTAGGCTGAAAGTTTTAGGCTAAGAAATGACTCCTGGAAGCACCTTAGACCTGTTCACCCTTCACTATTTTATGTTTTCTTCTGCTGAAGTATTTTAGAGGCTTTAAACCTTCTCTTTATTCTTCATGCTTGTTTATTTCCTTGATAGCTCAAATAGTTGGTTTCAGCATGATTTATGGTTCTCCCTGCTTGTCTGCCATCACTTGAAAGCTGTTATTGAAGTCTCCCTTTGAAGTACCATTGTCTTAAGTTAATCAAATAGGTCGGTTTTGATCTTACCCTTTGCCCCTGCTGGAAAAGTTGTTTTGAAGGTCTTTATAGTTGCAAGCATAGATGTTATTTAGGTGTTCCCTCTTCTATGAATGCAGCTATCAATGAATATTTTATGTTTTCTAAGACCTTTAAAATAAAATCTTTGAGGAAATAGGGAGTTCCCCGAATCTTAGATTTCATTTTAAAAATTGTCTTGAAGTCATTATTTGCTTAAAGAATGTTTGTGGAATTTATGGTTAGCCCTGTCTATCAAATATCTCTTTATTTTCAAGTTATGTTTTCAAGTTCCCTTTGTTGAGAATTAAGCTTCTCTTTCCAAAACATTAATGTCCATCTCATTCCAAAACAAATAATCCTGTGGCCAAGTTAAATTTTCCCTTTGATATCCCATATCCCTTGAAGAGTTTGTCATGACCTTATTTTGACTCCATTGCCCAATGAACCAGATATTTCCTCTTTCTGTCTATATTTCCTAGACCTTTCATATTCTGCTGTATCAACTCAACCCAACCAAACAAACATCTGCACTTAAATAACTAGTCTAAAATCCATAATCAAAGCAAACAAGATAAACATTTGCAAACAAATATTTGAGAGATCCCTCTCTAAGAATAGGAGGACTAGATCTTGGAACTCTAAAGATTGGTTCTGATGTTTCCTTGTCTTTTGATTTTCGAAACTGTCAAAACACGAGACACCAACATAATGGCGATCACGGTGGGACCCTGAGTTCATAGTTGCCTAGAAAGCTCCTTTAAACTCATTAGTATTTAAAACAACCATAGAAACTCAGAAAAACCCAAAAATATTTAGTTTGGATTCATAATAAACATGGTGGTGGAACCATAAAACATTTTATCTTTACAAAAGCTAAAAATTTTCCACCTGGTGACTCCACTGGCCTCCAGTAGGCATATTACTCTTCCAGTCTGTGTAGACTCCCTTGGGAATGCATTGAGAAAACCCAATAATGTTGTTGGTGGACAACAAATTTCAAAATCTTCCACCTGGCGACTCCACAAACCCAAAAGACCTAATAACTCTACTGGTAGAAGACTCTGAACTGGTTAGAAGGATATAGTGACCTTAAACACAAAACTCAACCATTACAATACCTAGACAATGAGAAACATATGGATGATGATCAAGACTTTGTAGAAGAAGGTGAGCAAGATTATAGAGAAATAATAAAGAAAAATTATTGATCATGATGGAGAAAATGGTGTACATACTTGGGAAAAGATTTGAAAGGTATGAGGCCAATTTAAATATTGATGATCTAGAGCAGCCCATGCTCCTTTCAAATCAAGAAAAAATCCAAAAACTACAATATACGTATGATGAACAAGATTACAATGAGAGCAATGAAGAAAGTTGTCAGGAAACTCCTGATTGCCTACCTATTTCTTGTATTATACTATTAAAAGAACTCCATAATCAGATTGCAAAAGCCCATAGTGAGCAGTGCCTTGAGGAAAACATAAGCCATTTTGAACCTACAACATCTGAAATAGGAGAAGAGACAACACAACCAGAGTCTCTTCCTTTATGCTATGACTCATTTCAGATTATTAAAAAAGGATGGCATCCTAACAATATACTTGAAACAACTCGTGAACTTTACAGTCAAAGTGACTGCCATAAAAATCATGAGGTGTTGTTTGAAATTGAGATAGATCAGGAAAAGGAAGAGAGTCCTCAATTTTTCCCTATGAGCACAATTAATCATTCCCTAGAAGAGGCTCAAGAAGACATCCAGCCTCAAAACCAGTTAACACAACAGGGAGAGGACTGTTGTTCTTCTGTCCAAAGCAAAGAGAAAATTCCTTCTCTTTTTACAGAGGAAGAAATTGATCAGATATTAAATAAAGAGTCAGCCCTCAATCCTTTATTAGAAAAAAACACTTCTGCTCATTTTCCTACTAAATGTTGTTGTCTTGAAATAGAAAATAAACTTGTAGGTCAGCTAAAAGAACAAAATAATAACCCAATATGTTTGATTGGTGAAATTGTGTATACTAATGACTTTTCAACTTCTGATCAATCTAATGATGATGATGAACTCCAAACAGAAAATAATTATGCAGAAAATCCAATAGCGGATTGGTGTCATGAAATTCATTATCCTCAGCTTGAAAGTAGAAATCAACCAGTCCAATTCATCAGGAATAATTTCCACATAATTGGGAATCAACTATCTATTAGTTGTAATTTTGGGGTTGAGAAGAAAGAGAAATTTCTTGAACAGGATGCATATGAGGAGCCTCCTCCTGAAAGGGTTGAGGTAATAAAAGATACCCCTACTTGAGAACATGATGATCTCTTCACAGAACACAGTCCACTGAATCAGAGCATACCAGGACTACAAGAGGACAACACTGCAATGTATGATGAAATCTCTAGTTCAGATAATAATGAAGATGAGGAAATTTTTCTTCCTCGTGAGAATCTTTGCCTTAATCCAGTGGAGAACGAAGAGATGAGCCTGGTTGAAACACGTCTTCCAAACACTCACAACGAGGTATTATTTCAAGATCCCTATGCTCATTTCTTGAAAATCTTTGAAGAAGGGATAAAGGTTATTAGGAGCAGTATATTACCAATAGCAAGAGGATTATTTAGCACTGCTGCTAAAAAACAAAAAGAATGGGAGTGGCCCTATTTGTCCAGCCTGCCCAAGGAGATGAAGAAGGACCAATCATGGAATCATTTTCTGGATTGGTTATACTGGAAAAGAGAGTTCATCAGCTAAAACATGTAAATGTTCCAAGTTAGATTAGGTTAGATAGGAAAGCAATAAAGCTCAACTTTGAGCATTTAGTTAGTTGTTGATTTTTGTCTTGTAAGAAAAATAAAAATACAAAACAATAGAAAAGAGAAAAGAGGGCAGATTGTCAAAACAAGAAAGGTATAGCCCCATACCAAAAAGAGAAATAAATCTGAAAGTGTGCAAGCTTAAATGCCACTCCTGATAACCACACTTCTAGTTAGTCAAACAACCTAAACTTGACTAATTAGTTTTAAATTTTCTGCTGATAGGGTAGTGGATTTGGTTTTCCAAACTGTTTAATCTTGGCTTATTAGTAGATAGATTAGGATAGAAGTTAAAGGTTCAAAAAAATTCAAAATCTGAACCAAAGTATCCAAAGAGAGATGACTCAAAAATGTTTTATTTCCGAGTCATAAAAAAGAAGAACTGGTTCTAATCTGCCCAAAATCTGAATCAGATTATCAAGGAAGAGATAGCTCAAACAAAAGCAAAAAACTGAGCTATGAAGAAAAGAAAAGGTCATGATGAGAAACTTTTAGATCTTAAGCCTTCCATTTTGATTTTAATTTTCTGCAAATAAAAATCTATGTGCAGCTTGTTTTTATGCCATAGATCACAGCAAGTTAAAACAGCTTAATCTTGACTTGACTGTTTTTGAATTTATGTTATAGAATTTAGAGAATGAAAGTCTGTTGGATAGCTTAATCCCAACAGACAATAGATTAGGTAGAGAATCATATGGATCCAAATGTTTAATCTAGATCCATGAAGAAATAAGGAGTAGAGTTAGATTAGTTTTTATGCTTTCAAAAAGAATAAAATGTTGTAAGAGAGTTTGCGAGTCCAAGTGCACTTTGATGAAGAGAAAATGTTAGATCAGTAGGATTGGGTAGGTAGAAATTTTGTTGATAAGAGTTCCATTGTTTTTCAAAGATTGACTATTGGTTTCCAGAGCAAAGAAAGATCATTCAAGCAGAGGAAACAACCCAATGGATGAGGCAACTGATCAACCTCCTAGAGAATACAAGTCTGCAGTTCTTGATGCCTTCAAAAGGACACCATCCCCAAGTGGAGCCACTGTTAGCCACCCATAAAATTCTGTCATATCAGATGGTGGCTAAATAATGTTGGATAACCTTCAAGAAACAATTTCATGATTAAAATTGCTGGTACTTGAAGACTTTTTGATAATTTCCTATCCTTGGTTAATATTCACTACTGTTTCCATTCAGAACTCAGAAATCCTGCTGATTTCTAAAGCCAAAGTACTGCTGCAATGGAACCCTTTTCCCCTCCCTTCTCCAAAGCTAACCTCCTCTTCTATTCCTCCATTTCCCATGAAAACCCCTCAACTTCATGATTCCTCCTTTTCCTTCATTTAAATTCATTTCCTAAAGGTCTAAGACTCACTCTTGGCCTTGCCGAAACCCTCATTTCCCTTTAAAAACAATAGAAAACGCACATTTTCTATGCGTTGGACTTAAGCCCCTCAGGCTAAGGCCCTACCCCATTTTCCTCCATGTGCCCGAGTGCCAGACCCCATGGCTAAACCTATCGGGTGCTTTTTCATTTTTCTCCACCCAAAACATAATAAACCTTTGAAAATCAGGTTTTAATTAAATTCCAAAGTTTTTAGCCCGTGAAATTTATGGAATGATCTCAACCGTCGATCTGCTCCTCAGATCGGATGGCGCGGAATGATACTTGCCCTGTGGACCCTCCATTCCCCGCGCTGTTTTCCAAACCCACGGTTTATTCCGCACCACTCTTCGGGCAAAGGTTGTTTTGGCCCGAGGCCCAGCGATTCCACACACCGCCTGACGCGTGTCCTCCGCCCTGTTTCAAAACCACCACATAAATTCAATCCCCCGTGCGTTATCCGTCAGACCATAACCACCTAGCAGAATCGATGACATCCATCCGATCTGGGCCCGCTGATCCAACGGTTGATGATCGCCCAAGATGCCCGACCTTTAACCAAAGTGCTCGCTCGATAAACAAGTTGTCGCGCGGTGGGAAATCAATCTCCCCCGTCGATCTCTGCAGATCGAAGGTCCCCATTCAATTTCCCGATTCCATTCCCTAGTCAACTATTCTCCGCCGCTGACCTTCCTAGTCGCTCCCGATCGTTGATCACAGCGCGATCAACGGCTCAGATTGCCCCACTCCTCCGCACGCCCTTCGATGCAGATTGACCCATATAATCGCAGGATTTCCTCATTTTGTTTGTTTTGTGCAGGTTTAAGGTTTTTTCTTGATTAAATGGAAAAATTTCATGGGGCAAGGATGACGATCCTCTACCTTTTTAATTCATCAGAGAGATTATCCACAGGGTGTAAATTATACTGTCAACGAGGTTCCATGAGCCTTTGTTGCCGCGCACCCCTGTAAAACCTGGAAACAGCAAAGAAGTCACAGAAAAAGAGTATCAGATCGCAGGAAATAAGAAAACTAACCAGAAGCCGAGGATTAATGGACAAATGAGTGGGGATTACGGCTAAGACAGTTATCAAAAGCCTAATCCCCAACTCAAACACAGTTTAAAAGGTAAAACTAAAAAGTGTTTATCAGACAGGTTGCCTCCACCGCCATATCTGAGGCAAATTGATTCCTCAACCACCACAGCGCCACTTGTGCCTCAAAGGATTCAATCAGGAGCTGGATTTGTTGATCAGGATCATATTTTTCGCTCGACACAGCCAAAGAAGTCACTTCCGCCAGGGCCTTCAATGCAAAGAATATCTGCGGAGTTACTTCGGACTACCTATGCCTCAAAGGTCAACAAATACTCCTACCTAGCTTAAATCATGAGTGTAAATCAATTAATACGGTGAACACCTCTTCTGTTTCTTCATTGAGCATCCCAAGGGCCAGTGGGCCATTTAAATGCTGTATTAATTTTAATTGAGATCTTTTTCAGATCTCACCTCCTCATCTTTCTATATATACCATAGAAGAAGATGAGTGAGGGGTTCGTTGGTTGTTGGTTGCTGTTTGATCACAAGTTGTAACATTGAAACTCTCTGAAATAAATATACAAGTCTGTTGAAGTTGAAAAACAAATTGAAGTCTTGGATGTCTTGATGATGTTGTTGCATCCCTGTTCCTGAGAAGGCTCTATCACTGGATTCATGACCTTGGTTGTTGGTTAAGTATTCTAACTGTTTAATGTTTTCTCCTATTTTCATTATGTTTCATAATCTCTTACTACAGTAGGCTGAAAGTTTTAGGCTAAGAAATGACTCCTGGAAGCACCTTAGACCTGTTCACCCTTCACTGTTTTATGTTTTCTTCTGCTGAAGTATTTTAGAGGCTTTAAACCTTCTCTTTAGTCTTCATGCTTGTTTATTTCCTTGATAGCTCAAATAGTTGGTTTCAGCATGATTTATGGTTCTCCCTGCTTGTCTGCCATCACTTGAAAGATGTTATTAAAGTCTCCCTTTGAAGTACCATTGTCTTAAGTTAATCAAAGAGGTCGGTTTTGATCTTACCCTTTGCCCCTGCTTGAACATTTGTTTTGAAGGTCTTTATAGTTGCAAGCATAGATGTTATTTAGGTGTTCCCTCTTATATGAATGCAGTTATCAGTGAATCTTTTATGTTTTCTAAGTCCTTTAAAATAAAATCTTTGAGGAAATAGGGAGTTCCACGAATCTTAGATTTCATTTTAAAAATTGTCTTGAAGTCATTATTTGCTTAAAGAATGTTTGTGGAATTTATGGTTAGCCCTGTCTATCAAATATCTCTTTATTTTCAAGTTATGTTTTCAAGTTCCCTTTGTTGAGAATTAAGCTTCTCTTTCCAAAACATTAATGTCCATCTCATTCCAAAACAAATAATCTTGTGGCCAAGTTAGATTTTCCCTTTGATATCCCATATCCCTTGAAGAGTTTGTCATGACCTTATTTTGACTCCATTGCCCAATGAACCAGATATTTCCTCTTTCTGTCTATCTTTCCTAGACCTTTCATATTCTGCTGTATCAACTCAACCCAACCAAACAAACATCTGCACTTAAATAACTAGTCTAAAATCCATAATCAAGGCAAACAATATAAACCTTTGCAAACAAATATTTGAGAGATCCCTCTCTGAGAACAAGAGGACTAGATCCTGGAACTCTAAAGATTGGTTCTGATGTTGCCTTGTCTTTTGATTTGCCAAACTTTCAAAACACGGGACACCAACACTCCCAGCTACCCCATTAATCTATGAGCTGTGCAGAGGTTTCGTTTCTCTTCAAATTCCGTCGTTGGCACATAACTCCTTGAATTCATCCAAAACATACTCATCTCTATTATCACTCCTCAGAGGCTTCACCTTTTTCATGGTATATTTCTAAATTAGTTCCCTGAACTCTAAATCTTTTGAGATTATCTCATCCTTCTTTTGCATGAATCAGATCCAATGCTTTCTTGACAAATCATCAATAAAAATAACATAGTATTTATGTCTCATTGTGGAGGCTTTCGAGAAGGGTCCAAAAACACTAGAGTGGACTCTCTCCAAGATTTCATTTGCTTTGTTGTATTGATCATGGAATGTGGATTTTACATACTTCCCCAACGTACAACCCTTGCAGACATCCTACTACTGAAGTGATCCATTAGGGATTCCAATGGTTATTTATTGCATAATTTTAAGGGAACTTTGGTGCAAATGACTGTCTTTTATGATAGAGTTCACCAACATCATGACTGTACAATTTATATTCCTAAATTCTTAATGAAAAACAATATTCCACATCAAATTTATACATGTTCATCACAAGAAATCCGATCTGATTCACCTACCCAATAGAGACGTGTCTCAAAAATTATTTCCCTTTACTGAAGACTACATCATAGCCACAATCTTCCAAAACTGCTACACAAATGAGGTTATTCTTTAGGCTTGGAACAAACATGAAATATTTGAGGTTAAGAGGGTATCCTGACTCCCTCTTAAAGGTTACTGTACCAATGTTGATAGAATTGTACCTTCCTTCGTCCCGAGGCTCAATATGCATCTGGAGATATTTCTCCTCCATGTCACTAAAAAACTCTCTACACCTATCATACGGAATGAGACACATAATTCCAAGTATCACATACTACCAATCATAGTGTTATCCATGCATATGATAAAGGTGAACTCTAGCTCATGTTAGCCACCTATAAAATTTGTTATAGCAAAGGGTGTCTAAAATTGTTTAGAGCCTTCAAGGAACAAATTTTGTTGCAAAAAGTGTTGGCTCTTGAAGACTCTTGAAGGCGTCATGCCTATGACCAAATCTTCACTACTGTTCCTGTCTTAAAATCTCTGAAATCCTGTTGATTCCTAAGAAAGAATACTACTGCGAGTACCCTTGTCCTTTTCCCCCTTCTTCCAGACTAACCTAATCTTTGCCTTTTCTTTTTCCATGAAATCCTTCATTTTCATTTTCTTCCCCTTTTACCTTCATCAAGACCTCCTTGATAAGGTTTAAGACTCTTTCTTAGCCTTATCGAAACCCCCAAATTCCTTTGAAGACCATTGAAAATATATCAAACTCATACTTTTTATATACTATAGACTTAAGCCCCCTTGGGCTAAGTCCTTAAATCTCCCCTCCATACGCCTAGGCGCCAAAACCGAGCGCCAACCTTCCAAGTGCTTATCGCGTCGCCTGATCGCGATTAGCCCCTCCTCTAAAAACACCCGGTCATATTAATTTTCTATGCACCCAAAAGGCCCCGGAGTTGGGTGCCAAGCCACAGTGTAAATTAATACTTCAAATCTTTCATTTATATAAATTTGACATTTTTATTATGTCCTAAGGTTTTCCGCCGGTCCAATTTTCTAGTCAATCTCCACCGTTGATCTGATCTGCGGATCGACAGCATGCAATCCATCACTCGGTGGTCCCCTCCATCCACTCACCATTGCAAAACCACGCGGTATCCATCGCACCGCTTTTGAGAGCGGGGCTGTATTTTTCATTTTGTAACGATTCCATACACCAGTTGACGCGTGGCCTAGGCACTGTTCACAAAACCACCGTCCATCGCGCGTTAAAGATCAGACGTGGACCCAATGCGATATGGACATCCACCGTCCAATCTGAGGCCGCTCATTGGACGACGATCACTCACCGAAGAAGCCCGACAGTTAGCCAGGGTACCACGCGGTGTTTAACAGATCTCTGTCATTGATCTGATCTGCAGATCGACGGCCCATATTTCATCATCTCGTTCCCTCATCCATAGCAGTGTAGGTGGTCCCAGCGCCACATCAGCATCCATGCGGTAGATTTCTATTGGGGCGGGTCTCCATGGTTTCTCGTCCAGTCAGCAAAATCGGGCCCGGGAATTTTATTTAACATGGCTTAATTAGAGTTTTGATGTCCGGTCACACTTTCTAAGGTTTTTAACGCCTGCCCTCCATCATTGATCGCCTGGGGCCGATCTCATCAGACGGCCCACGATCATCCCGAACCCCACACACCATTTTTAACCTATTTTCTCCGTTTTTTCCAAATAAAATGACCCTGTCACGTTATTTTTCACCTCCGCTCCCGACTGTCAATATTTGTGCGATCGACGACTCTGATTGAAACTATTCTTTCGCCTTCTCTTTGACTTCTCTCGATAAATCTCAACCGTTGGATGATTCCATCCAATGGCCATGCTCCCTCCATGTGCCTTTTGAAGCAGCGAACCTATACATGCAGGATTTTATAATATTTTTTTGTATTTTGCAGGGTTTAAATGGTTTCTTTGCCATGAATGAAGAAATTTCAAAGGCAAAGGGTGACGATCCTCCTGCCTTCGATTCACCAAATAAAATCATTCGCAGGGTTTAAACTTCACGTTTCATCAATGTTTCATGAGGCATTGATGCCATATCACCCCTGTGCAGCCCTACATACCAGAAAAACATAGTAAATCAAGCATAATTAGAGAGTATCAGTGTCGAAGACAAAAATGTACCAAGACAGAAGATTGAAGACAAATTTTCGAGGATCACGGCTAAGAGTGATTATCAAAATCCTAATCCCCAATTAAAACACAGTTTGAAGAAAATCTTAAGTGTTTTATCAAATTAAAGCCTCCACTACCACATCTAAGGCAAATTGATTCCTCCTAGCTACCGGAATGCCACCTGTGCCTCAAAGTAACCTCATATCAGCAGAGTAACACTAGTTCATGCACTTTGGGCTGATAG
Organism: Pinus albicaulis; assembly: GCA_034641835.2. NCBI lineage: Eukaryota > Viridiplantae > Streptophyta > Pinopsida > Pinales > Pinaceae > Pinus > Pinus albicaulis. The sequence goes on along the minus strand of CM076577.1, from coordinate 1,138,556,693 downwards.
ATTGAATTTGAAGAATTCTATTGGCATGTCACCCTTCCAGCTTGTGTATGGTACTGATGCAATTTTTCCAAATAGCCTTGGTGTAATAGTGATGAAGTTGATCCAAGAGTTGCAAACTGAAGAAAATCACATGATCAGAAGAATAAATGAGACCATTCATCTTCAGCAAACCAGAGAGGAAGTTTATAAAAAAGCATTGCAGAAATCGGACAGCATTAAAAAGCTTTTTGACAGAAGAACAAAGGCCAGCAATTCAAAATTGGGGACAAAGTTTTAAAGTGGGACTCAAGGAGGGAAGACAAGGGAAAGCATGGAAAATTTGACAACTTATGGCTTGGCCCTTACTCTATTCATTCAGCTGCTAGTAACAATGCTTATTTTTTACAGGAGTTGAATGGAGCAGAATTGTTTGGGAGCTCTGTCAATGGCAGGATGCTTAAACATTACTTCTCTTGATCCATGCTATGTTTTAAAGACTTTTTATCTTTTCCTCATTATAAATATCTCATCAACCATTGCATTCAAAGTTATAAAAAATAAAAAATACAAAAACAAATAAAAGACAGAAAAGAGGGCAGAATCTAAAAACAAGAAAGATATAGCCCCATACCAAAAAATAGAAACGACTTTGAAAGTGTGCAAGTTTAAATGCCACTCCTGAGAACACACTTCCAGTTAGTCAAAAAGCCTAATTTTGACTAATCAGTTTTAAATTTTCTGCTGATAGGATAGTGAATTCGATTCGCTAAACTGTTTAATCTTGGCTTATCAGTAGATATATTAGGATAGAAATTAAATGTTCAAACATGCACAAAATCTGAACCTAAGGTTTCAAAGAGAGAATGACTCAAATCTGTTGCAAATTCTGAGTCGAAATATGTAAAAATCTAGTTCTAAGTTGCTCAAAATCTGAACCAGAGAACAAGGAAAGACAGCTCACAACAAATTCAGAACAGAGCTATGCAAAAGAGGAAGGAAATGCTTTCAAATTTAATATCTCAGGCCTTCCAATTTTTTGTTTTAAATTTTCTGCAAAATAAATTTCTATGTGCAAATTTTTTTTATGCCATAGATCACAGCAAGTCAAACAACTTAATCTTGACTTGACTGTTTTTAAATTTCTGTTGTAGAATTTAGAGAATAAAGTATGTTGGACAGTTTAATCCCAACAGACAGTAGATTAGGTAGAAAATTAAATGGGCTCAACTGTTTAATCTGAGTCCATGAAGAAATAAGGAATAGAAATAGATTAGATTTCCTGCTTTCAAAAGAATAAAATGTTGTGAAAGGAGTTTGCCAATCCAAGTGCACTCTAATGGAGAAAAAATGTTAGGTCAGTAGGATTGGGTAGGTAGAAAGTTGTATTGATGAAAATCCATTGTTTTATGGCTGCTAACATGTTTTCAAAGCAAGGTCATCCCAACAAAGGAAGGGCAGCCCAATGGATGAGGCACAGGTCAACCTCCCAGAGAATGCAAGTCTGAAGTTCTTGATGCCTTCAAGAAGGCACCATCCCCAAGTGGAGCCACTGTTAGCCACCTATAAAATTTGTTATAGAAAAGGGTGGCTAAAACTGTTTAGAGCCTTCAAGGAACACATTTTGTTGCAAAAAGTGTTGGCTCTTGAATAATCTTGAAGGCCTCATGCCTCTGACAAAATATTCACTACTTTTCCTGTCTTAAAAACTCTGAAATCCTGCTAATTCCTAAGAAATAATACTACTGCAAGCACCCTTGTCTTTTTCCCCCCTCTTCCAGACTAACCTCATCTTTGCGTTTTATTTTTCCATGAAATCCTTCGTTTTCATGTTCGTCCCCTTTTCCCTTCATCAAGACCCCCTTGATAAGGTTTAGGACTCTTTCTTAGCCTTATCGAAACCCCCAAATTCCTCTGAAGACCATTGAAAATCTATCAAAATCATATTTTTTATATACTATACACTTAAGCCCCCTTGGGCTAAGTCCTTAACCCTCCCCTCCATATGCCCAAGTGTCAGAACCGAGCGCCAGCCTTCCAGGCGCTTATCGCGTCGCCCGATTGCGACTAGCCCCTCCTCTAAAAACCCCCGGTCATATTATCTTCCATGCGCCCAAAAGGCCCCACAATTGGGCGCCAAGCCGTAGTGTAAATTAATACTTCAAACCTTTCATTTATATAAATTTGACGTTTTTATTATGTCCTAAGGTTTTCCGCCGATCTAATTTTCTAGTCAATCTCCGCCGTCGATCTAATCTGTGGATCGACGACGCGAAATCCATCACCCGGTGGTCCCCGCCATCCACTCACCGTTGCAAAACCACGCGGTATCCATCGCACCTCTTTTGAGAGCGGGGCAGTATTTTTCATTTTGCAGCGATTCCATACACCGGTTGACGTGTGGCCTAGGCACTATTCAAAAAACCAATGTCCATCGTGCGTTAAATATTGACGTGGACCCAACCTGATATGGACGTCCACCGTCCGATCTGAGGTTGCTCATCGGACGATGAGCGCTCACCGAAGAAGCCCGATAGTTAACCAGGGTACGGCGCGGTGTTTAATAGATCTCTTCCGTCGATCTGATCTGTAGATCGACGACCCATATTTCATCGCTCGGTCCCCTCATCCATAGCAGTGCTGGTGGTCCCAGCGCCACATCAGCATCCACGCAACATATTTCTATTGGGGCAGGTCTCCGTGGTTTCTCATCTAGTCAGCAAAACCGAGCCCGAGAATTTTATTTAACATGGTTTAATTGGAGCTTTGATGTCTGGTCACATTTTCTAAGGTTTTTAATGCCTATCCTCCGCTGTTGATCACCTGGGGCCGATCTCATCCAATGGCCCACAATCATCCCGAACCCCACACACGATTTTTAACCTATTTTCTCTGTTTTTTCCAAATAAAGTGAGCGTATCACGTTATTTTTCGCCTTCGCTCTTGACCGTCAATCTCTGTGCAATCGATGACTCTGATTTAAACTATTCTTCCACCTTCTCTTTCACTTCTCTCGATAAATATTGACCGTTGGATGATTCCATCCAACGGCCATGCTCCCTCTACATGCCTTTTGAAGCAGCGAACCTATACATGGAGGATTTTATAATATTTTTTTGTATTTTGCAGGGTTTAAATGGTTTTTCCACCATGACTAAAGAAATTCCAAAGGCAGAGGGTGACGATCCTCCTGCCTTCGATTCACCAAAGAAAATCATTCGCATGGTTTAAAATTAATGTTTCATCGATGTTTCATGAGGCATTAATGCCATATCACCCCTGCGCAGCCCTGCATACCAGAAAAACACAGTAAATCAAGCACAATCAGAGAGTATCAGTGTCGAAGACAAAAATGTACCAGGACAGAGGATTGAAGACATATTTTCGGGGATCATGGCTAAGAATTATTATCAAAAGCCTAATCCCCAATTAAAACACAGTTTGAAGAAAATCTTAAGTGTTTTATCAACAAAAAGCCTCCACTGCCACATCTGAGGCAAATTGATTCCTCCCAGCTACCGGAATGCCACCTGTGCCTCAAAGTATTCAATTAGAGGCCGAAGTTATTGATCAAGACCAAATATCTACCTCACAATGCAGCCAGAGCATAAATTTTGCAGACGAACTAATGACAAAATATCAGCAGAGTAACCTCGACATCACATAGAGCCTCAAAGGTCAACAAAAGCTCCCACCGAGCTTAATCTTTATGTAAATCATTTAGTACAGAATACACCTATGTAAGCTTCTTCATTGAGCCCCTCAAAGGCCAAGAAGACATTTAAGTCTGTATTAATTAGTTTTTGAGATCTTTTATCAGATCTCACCTCCTCATTCTTCTATATATACTTCTGCAGAAGATGAGTGACGAGTTGGTTGTAGAACATTGAAATGTAATTGAGCTTGAGACTTCTATCTGTAAATAGTGTTCACAGGCCCTTGGAGCTTTGCTGGTGATAGATAGGTTAGGCTGAGATATGTAGATTGTTGCTAAAGTAAAGCATTGGACTTAAAGCTGTAACTAGTTTGGAGCATCAATACAAGTTGATTTATGAGATCCTGGTCTATGTTTATGGTGATGTTTTTCTCATTTTAACTTGTCATTTTGTTTCCGTTTTCACTGTGTTTCATCTTCTCTTGTAAAGAACAACATGCATAGAGTTAGGACCTACTGTATATCAGTACCCTTCTCTGACTGAAAATATTTATCTGAATGTTTTCTTGCAATTTGTGTTATTTGGGAATGATTTAATTCAGTTTAAGCATACGAATGATGGTGTTCCCTCGTCTTATTGCCTTATCTGAATATTATTCTTGAAATTTATGTTCGGTAATAGTTAAGTAGAGATGAACTATGGAAGATATGGTGTGCCCTGGTCCTAGTTTTATCCCCAAAGGCTGTCTAGATGTTTACCTTGGAATGTGTTAAAAGCTGGCTAGTTTAGAAGTACTTACTAGATCTTAGGCCATTCTGTGTCATCTTTGTTTTTGTCTTGAAAGTAACCAAGTAAAGCAGAGCTAGGAGAGGATTTGTGGTGAGCCGACCCGCTAGTTTCTACTCCAACAGTTCCCTTCAAGTTTCCCTTTGTTTTAAAATATTTTTATTGAAAGTGTATCAAAGGATGGATAGTTTAAAAGTACTTACCAGATCCTAGTTTGCTTTTCTGTTCTTCTTAAGAGTTTTTCAAAGGCTAGCTAGTTTAAAAATACTTACCAGATCCTGGGCTGCTCTTTGTTCTGCATCTGTTTAATTTTCCTTCTTGTTGTATCATTTCATTCCATAAATAAATCTTCAAAGAGATCCTTAGACATAGATGACTTTCCCCATGGACAACTCTTGCCTCTTGTTGTTCCAATTAAACCCTATTATGAATCCATAGCCCAATGGACTAAAACCTGCAATTATCTATCATCCTGGCCAAATCTTGTTCTATCTGCTTGCAACTTCTCACCTTTGAAACTCTTTACATTTAGAACTTTTCACCTCAAATAGTAATCAATTGTCAGCCATCCAAAAACAAAACAAACCCTAGGCCTTCATAACTAGCCTAATATCATTACCCCAAACTTCAAAGACAAATCCATATTTGCACTTATTCGAGAGATCCCTCTCCAGATTCAGGAGGGCTAGATCCTAGAATCCCAAAGTGATTGAAACGATTTTTCTCCCTGCGACCGGACTTTCGCCAATCTTGCTGATTACAGGGAGCTAACATATCTGGTGACTCCACTAGGGAACCAGTTGAATTTTCACCTTAGGTTCCCTTAAAAACTTCATAAAACTTGTGAGTGAGAAGCATCCTTTTCAAGCACTACCGAGGAATGGTAATAATGATGGAACTTGTTTGAATTAGTGACAAACTAGGTAAACCCTAGGATTCTCTTAAGACTTTATCTAACCTTGAAAAATCAGCTGGCTTAGCCATAAGGGTACACTGTCTTTGTCTCATAACCGTAGCTAAGTTTTGAAATAGAGTTAGCATATTCTTAGAAACCACACGATTGAAAAATAACTCAGAAAAAACAAAAAATATTTCAGATTGGCATCCAATAAACATGGTGGTGGACCATAAAACCTTTTACCTCCTTAGGAGCTAAAAAATTCCACTTGGCGACTCCACAATCCTCAACAGAATTTGAGACTCCACTAGGAAGAACCCTTATTATTATAATATCATTCAAACTCAGTTAGAGGACTGTATGATTTAAAATTGTAAAACAGACTAGCTAACCTCTTAAAGATTGTCATATGTGGTTGAAATTTTCTTGTTTATTTGGGTCTGAAAAACACAACATAGTGGCTTCTAGAAAGATTCATACTGGATCCTACCCAGACCATGATCCACCTAAAATAGTCGGTAACCCAAAAATTATCCTTACGAAATATCCTAAGATTAAATTATCAACTATTTGCAGATCACCCTTAAGAGCTAATTCAGTCCCTGAAAATCTTTCAACTCTACAACAATCACAAGTTGACTTGGTCAATCCCTTTAGAACTAGGTCTCTTGGTGATTTAGACCAGTTAGATTCTCAGTCTTCACTTTCATCACCTAAAACAAGTGAACATCCTGGTAGCAGAGAATCAACACCTCCTGATTTAAATTTCCTTCACAACCTAGGTGTCTCTCATCCAAGATCAGCTCAGTAGCCTATTCCTGGTCCATCCACTTCTGCTCATCCTACATCCACTGTCCAAACCACTCCACTTCAGCCCACTTTCCCTTTCGTTAATCCACTTCTTGTGAATCCACCCCCACAACATATCATGGCAGCATGGTATGCTCCCTTACTCCTTCCTCTTCCATTAGTCAATCTTCCACAGGACTATCGGTCTAAAATTCCATTGTACGATGCTAGTAATGCTACAACTACATCACAACATGTGGATAAGATGAATGACTACTTTGACAGGAATGAAATTGATGATGATTCTATCAAGCTTAGACTATTTTCTCAGAGCTTAGGGCGAGAAGCAAGAAAATGGTTCAAAGGCTTATCCCCCCATAGTATTAATGATCTCCAAGCCTTCCATCAAACATTCTTAAACAAATGGGAAGTAAAGAAAAACCCTCTTCAAGTCCTTTCTGATTACAAAAATCTCCATTGAAACGTGGGGGAAAGTGTACAAGCTTATTGTACCAGATTCAATAGTGTATATAATGCACTTTCCCCATAACTAAAACCGCCACAGGGCTTAGATTTAAACAAGTTTCCTGAAGGGTTTGACCCTAAGATGGCCTATCAGCTGAGAGAGAGAGATTTTGCAACTCTTGAAGAGATGCAAAAGGGTGCTCTTTCTATGGAAGTCAAATTAATGGAGAAGAGAGAAAGAATGAAAAATGAGAAGAGAGTCTCTTTTAGAGAGGAAAACACACCTTCTACTTCAAACTCAAATATGGAGAAAATTATGGAAGAAATTATGAAAGAGATGAGCATAATTAAGAGAGAACAAGCGAGCCAAAATCAAAACGCTCCTGAAAACAGAAACCAGAACCAGAATCAGAATTTTAGAAGGAAGCATCCTCCAAATAGACCTAGGGAAGATGATCAACATATCACTCCTCCCTTTCATCAAAACTATGTAAGTGAGGTTGAGGAAGCAGATGAAATAACAGAGGATGATGATATAAACATGCTGCGAGTAGATAATGATGACTTGGAGGTGCATTATGATAGAAAACAAGGTCTATACACACCTTATGATGACAGAAGAAATAATGATGAAAATTATCATCAAGACATGGAAAATGTCATCATAGAATCTAAAAAAGAATATGAACTTAGAAGCAAAACCAGTCAACAAACTCCCAACACTAAAACCTCTGCCAAGCCTTCACAAACTAGCACTACAACCAAGCCTAAAATGGTCAAACAAAAGGACAAAACAGTGGCTGTAAATTCTAATAATGGTAAAGATAAGGGCACTCAAAACGATGAAAAATAGAGTGCAGACATTAGTAGTACTAACATCTCAGCTAGTACTCCTGTTAAAATTTTTTTGTCAAAAATAAATAAAACCAATCAGCAAGCTAACATTGCTGATAGAGTGATAGCTAATAGGGCTGAAACAAGTACCTTAAAGAATCAAATTCCTTTCCGCCTAGAGTAGGAAGTTTCGAAGATCAAAATCTCTATTCCCCTGACAGAATTAGATACCCAACATGTATATAGGACCCAAATTTTGAAGGCTTTAAACATTGAAGAGAATGAGGACACTGTCAATCTTAATGATGACCAACCAGAGCTTATCTTTGGTCCAAATATTGAAGGTATGTATCAAGAGGGACCTGTCCCTCCCTTTTATGTGAGTTTCAACATTCATGACAAGATTTTTCACAACACTATGCATGATTCTGGGGCTTCTCATAATTTAATGCCAAAAGCTGTAATGGAGAGCCTTGGTTTAGAAATCACCAAACCTTACAAAGATCTTTACTCCTTTGACTCAAGCAGAGTAAAATGTTTAGGATTAATCAAATACCTATGTGTTAACTTAGCTCAGACTCCAACCAAATGCTTAGTAATGGATATTGTTGTGGATGATGTTCCCCCAAAATATGGAATGTTGTTATCAAGATCGTGGGGGGCTAAGTTACAAGGGACTATGCAAATGGACATGACCTATGCGACTATCCCTGTTTTCAATCAGAATAGAAGAATTTACAGGGAATCCCATATGCAATACAAAGTTACAAGTCAAGACAGACCACAGAACTCTCCTCTGTATTCTGTAAATACATGCCTTGATTCTTTTATTATGTGTAACAGTGAAACATTTAGTGAAAAAATCACTTCAATAGGATTAATGGCTGATAGGAAATAAGAGGAACATAGCGCAGAAGTGTCAGAAAAGTTGGCTGAACCTATGAATATTAGCAAACCAAACACAGGTCTTGAGATCCAAGTCGTGTGTCCATTGCTCCCAAACCTTGATAGTCAAGAAAACAATCCTCAACCCAATGAATAACCTGAGAAGTTGAAACAAATGCAACTAAATGCTGACATTCCACAACAATCAAGAAGCATGTTAGTTGAAGAGGACAACCACCAAACAGATGAAACTGAGAATAGTCCTCTGTGGAGTATGTATTTTGATGGATCCTGCACTAGAACTAACACTGGTGCAGGTGTCTGGATTTCCAACACTGAAAATAACCACACAGACTGCATTTCCTGTAAATTAAACTTTCAGTGTTCCAATAACATAGCGGAGTATGAATCCCTTCTCTTAGGCTTACATCTATTGAAAAATTTAGGAGCCAGAAGAATCAATGTGTATGGGAATTCAGAGTTAGTCATTAGGCAAGTTAATGGGGAGTATAACGCAAATTATCCCAGACTTAGGGCCTACCAAAACGATGTCATGGACCTTTTAAAAACATTCGAGCAATCCAAACTAATTTTTGTCCCAAGAAAAAGAAATATTGCGGCCCACAATTTAGCCTTTGCAACTAGAACATGCTTAATGCCATATAACACCAAAGATTTCACAACTCATATGAAATTTAGACCAGTCGTTCCTGATAATAAAAAGTATTGGCAGGTTTTTCACGGAGACAAACAAATAGAAGATTTCATGCAATTCAGAAATGAATTCGAAATACACAGTTTGGACTCAGACTATGATACAGACTGCGGTGAAGAAATTTTTCTTGGTGAAGAATAGCCCTCTCCTGAGCTTGTCAATATTAATCTTCTGACGAGGAAACTAAAAAATAAAACAGAATTGAATGCAGAGTTAGAAACATAGGAGTTAGAAACTCTGCACTCTAAAGATGAAAGTTTGCCAAGCGGTCTGGCACCTTTAGAAGAGTTGTTTGATTTTAAAGATGTGGCAAATAAACCAAGATTAGAGCCTGTAGAGACTGAAGTGGAAGCATTCAATATAGGAAATGAACTTAAACCAAAAATGATTAAACTATCTAAAACTTTGCCAGCTCACATTAAACTCAAATACATAGAGTTGTTTAAAGATTTTTCTGATGTTTTTGCGTGGAGTTACGAAGATCTGAAATCCTATGACATTGAAATAATACAGCACAAAATCCCCCTCAAAGAAAACCAAAAACCATTCAAATAGAAACTGTGCAGAATAAACCCTATTCAGTTACCTTTGGTCCAGAAGGAGATCATGAAAATGTATGAGGCTGGTATTATTGTCCCTATTAGATATTCTAAATGGGTGTCTAATCTGGTGTCAGTTAGGAAGAAAATTGGAGAGATCAGGCTTTGTATAGACTTTAGAGACTTAAACAAAGCTTCGCTAAAGGACAAATACCCTTTACCTAAGATGGATCATATTTTACAAAGGGTGGTGGGGTCTAGGAGAATTTCTTTGCTGGATGGCTATTCAGGGTACAATAAGATCTTATTCTACCTTGCTGATCAATTAAAAATAGCCTTTACTACACCATGGGGCACTTTCATGTATGTGAAAATGCCCTTTGGTCTAATGAATGCTGGAGCAACTTTTCAAAGAGCCATGGACATAGCATTCTCGGAGGAACGGGGCTTCTTCATCATTATATACCTTGATGATGTCACTGTGTTTTCAAAAACAGATGAAGAGCACTTAGAACATTTAAGAAAAGTGTTCGAGAAATGCAGAAAGTTTGGAATATATTTAAACCCTAGGAAGACACTTTTTAGTCTCCAAGAAGGTTAGCTTCTTGGGCACATTATTTCTGAGGAGGGTATAATAGATCCCAAGAGGATTAAGGCCATTTTGCAAATCTCTCATCCTCAGAACATCAAAGAGTCGCAATCTTTCATTGGAAAGATTAACTTTTTGAGAAGGTTCATCCCCAACTTGGTTGAGCTCCTTAGATATATTACAAACATTTTGAAGAAGGAGAAAGGGCTTAAATGGACCTTGGAAACAAAGAAGTCTTTTGAGCTGCTGAAAAAAGCATTAACCAAAACACCGATTCTTAGAAGACCTGATTTTTCAAAATATTTTTACATTTTTTCATTTGCATCAGAACATACCATAGCTACTGTCCTTTTACATAAAAATCCACAAGGACAAGAGCAGCCTATTGCATTTTTTAGTAAGGCATTGAGTGATGCCCCTATAAAGTATAACATTATGGAGAAGCAAGCTTTTTCTTTGGTCAAAGCTTTGAAAGACTTCAGAGTGTACATCCTTCACTCACACATCATTGCCTTTGTCCCAAACTTAGTTGTTAAAGACATTCTAACATAGGACCCAGATGGTAAGAGAGGTAAGTGGATTGCTGTTGTTATTGAATATGATTTAGAGATAAAACCCACTAAACTCATCAAAGGCCAAGGTCTAGCTAGATTAATGGCTAAATCAAATTTTGAAGTTCTTGATATTAATATGATTGATGCTTTGGATGACCAAGAAAATTTCTCAACTGCCATTATTGAAGACCATTTTATGAATTATCCTTGGTATGTTGACATTATTTATGTTTTTTTTAATCTAAATACACCTCCTGGTTTGACAAAGACAAAGGCAAGATTCCTAAAGTTAAAATCTGTAAACTATTGCATTATAGATAAATGTCTTTATTGGAAAACTGCAAGCGGTCTATTTCTTAAATGTTTGCCTGAGTTTCATCCAGAGAAGGTTAAGCACCAGTTCCATGAAGGAGAGTGTGGAGGTCATTTGTGTTGGAAGACAACAGCCAACAAAATTTTCAGGGCTGGTTTCTATTGACCTACTCTTTTACGTGATGTGAACAAGATGATCATAGCCTGTCATAAATGTCAACTTTTCGAAGGCAAAAGAAAACTGCTACCCCTACCTCTGCATCCAATCACTGTTGAAGCCCCATTTCAATAGTGGGGACTTGACTTCATAGGAGAAATACATCCACCATATTTTGCCCAGCATAGGTGGATTCTCACTGCCACAGACTATTTCACTAAGTGGATAGAAGCCATACCTTGTAGACAGGCCAATGATTCAGTTATTATTAAATTCATGGAGACTAACATTCTCTCCAGATTTGGCTGCCCTACTAAGATCATCACTGATAATGCAGTAGAATTTGGATCAAAGAGGATGGTTGAGTTCTGTCACAGATATCAGATAACATTGGGGAATTCGACAGCCTATTACCCTCAAGGTAATGGACTTGCATAATCCTCAAACAAAATTTTAGTGAGCATAATCAAGAAACTGTTGGAGGACAATAAAAAATCTTGACATACAAAGCTAGTTCATGCACTTTGGGCTGATAGATTGACTTTGAAGAAATCTATTGGCATGTCACCCTTCCAACTTGTGTATGGTACTGATGCAATTTTTCCAAACAGCCTTGGTGTACCAGTGATGAAGTTGATCCAAGAGTTGCAAACTGAAGAAAATGACATGATCAGAAGAATAAATGAGACCATTCATCTTCAGCAAACCAAAGAGGAAGTTTATAACAAAGCATTGCAGAAATAGGACAGCATTAAAAAGCTTTTTGACAGAAGAACAAAGGCCAACAATTTCAAAATTGGGGAAAAAGTTTTAAAGTGGGACTCAAGGAGGTAAGACAAGGGAAAGCATGGAAAATTTGACAACTTATGGCTTGGCCCTTACTCTATTCATTCAACTGCTGGGACCAATGCTTATTTTTTACAGGAGTTGAATGGAGCAGAATTATTTAGGGGCCCTGTCAATGGCAGGATGCTTAAACATTACTTCTCTTGATCCATGCTATGTTTTAAAGCCTTTTTATCTTTTCCTCATTATAAATATCTCATCCACCATTGCATTCAAATTTATAAAAAATCAAAAATACAAAAACAAAGAAAAGAAAGAAAATAGGGCAGACTCTGAAAACAAGAAAGGTATAGCCGCATACCAAAAAAGAGAAACGAATTTGAAAGTGTGCAAGTTTAAATGCCACTGCTGAAAACACACTTCTAGTTAGTCAAAAAGCCTAATCTTGACTAATTAGTTTTAAATTTTCTGCTGATAGGATAGTGAATTCGATTCACCAAACTGTTTAATCTTGGCTTATCAGTAGATAGATTAGGATAGAAATTAAAGGTTCAAACATGCACAAAATCTGAACCTAAGGTTCCAAAGAGAGAATGACTCAAATCTGTTTCAAATTCTAAGTCAAAAGATGTAAAAAATCTAGTTCTAATCTGCTCAAAATCGGAACCAGAGAACAAGGAAAGACAACTCACAACAAAGTCAAAACAGAGCTATACAAAGAGGAAGGAAATGCTTTCAAATTTCATATCTCAGGCCTTCCAATTTTTTCTTTTAAATTTTCTACAAAATAAATTTCTACGTGCAGCTTGTTTTTATGCCATAGATCACAGCAAGTCAAACAACTTAATCTTGACTTGACTGTTTTTAAATTTCTGTTGTAGAATTTAGAGAATAAAGTCTGTTGGACAGTTTAATCCCAACAGACAGTACATTAGGTAGAAAATTATATGGGCTCAACTGTTTAATTTGAGTCCATGAAGAAATAAGGAATAGAAATAGATTAGATTTCCTACTTTCAAAAGAATAAAATGTTGTGAAAGGAGTTTTCCAATCCAAGTGCACTCTAATGGAGAAAAAATGTTAGGTCAGTAGGATTGGGTAGGTAGAAAGTTGTATTGATGAAAATCCATTGTTTTATGGTTGCTAACATGTTTTCAAAGCAAGGTCATCCCAACAAAGGAAGGGAAGCCCAATGGATGAGGCATAGGTCAACCTCCCAGAGAATGCAAGTCTGAAGTTCTTGATGCCTTCAAGAAGGCACCGTCCCCAAGTGGAGCCACCGTTAGCCACCTATAAAATTTGTTATAGAAAAGGGTGGCTAAAACTGTTTAGAGCCTTCAAGGAACAAATTTTGTTGCAAAAAGTGTTGGCTCTTGAAGAGTCTTGAAGACTCATGCCTCTGACCAAATCTTCACTGTTGTTCCTATCTTAAAAACTCTGAAATCCTGCTAATTCCTAAGAAAGAATACTGCTGCAAGCACCCTTGTCCTTTCCCCCCTTCTTCTAGACTAACCTCATCTTTGTCTTTTCTTTTTCCATGAAATCCTTCATTTTCATGTTCTTCCCCTTTTCCCTTCATCAATACCCCCTTGATAAGGTTTAAGACTCTTTATTAGCCTTATTGAAACCCCCAAATTCCATTGAAGACCATTGAAAATCTATCAAAATCATATTTTTTATATACTATAGACTTAAGCCCGCATGGGCTAAGTCCTTAAACCTCCCCTCCATATGCCCAGGTTCCAGAACTGAGCACCAGCCTTCCAAGCGCTTATCACATTTCCCGATCGCGATTAGCCCCTCCTCTAAAAACCCTCGGTCATATTATCTTCCATGCGCCCAAAAGGCCTCGCAGTCGAGCACCAAACCGCACTGTAAATTAATACTTCAAACCTTTCATTTATATAAATTTGATGTTTTTATTATGTCCTAAGGTTTTCCGCCAGTCCAATTTTCTAGTCAATCTCTGCCGTCGATCTGATCTGTGGATCGACGACGCATAATCCATCACTCGGTGGTCCCCGCCATCCGCTCATCGTTGCAAAACCACGCAATATCCATCACAACACTTTTGAGAGCGGGGCAGTATTTTTCATTTTGCTGCGATTCCGTACACCGGTTGACGTGTGGCCTGGGCACTGTTCACAAAACCACCGTCCATCGCGCGTTAAAGATCGGACATGGACCCGGCGCGATATGGACGTCCACCATCCGATCTGAGGCCGCTCATCGGACGACGATCACTCACCGAAGAAGCCTGACAGTTAACTAGGGTACGGTGCGGTGTTTAATAGATCTCTATCGTCGATCTGATCTACAGATCGATAGCCCATATTTCATCGCTCGGTCCCCTCATCCACAGCAGTGCCGATGGTCCTAGTGCCACATCAACATCCACGCGACATATTTCTATTGGGGCGGGTCTCCGTCATTTCTCGTCCAGTCAACAAAACCGAGCCCGAGAATTTTATTTAACATGGTTTAATTGGATTTTTCATGTCCGGTCAAATTTTCTAAGGTTTTTAATGCCTATCCTCTATCGTTGATCACCTAGGGCCGATTTCATCCGACGGCCCATGATCATCCTGAACCCCACACACCATTTTAAACCTATTTTCTCTCTTTTTTCCAAATAAAGTGAGCATGTCACGTTATTTTTCGCCTCCGCTCTTGACCGTTGATCTCTGCGCGATCGACGACTCTGATTTAAACTATTCTTCTGCCTTCTCTTTGACTTCTCGTGATCAATCTCGACCGTTTAATGATGCCATCCAATGGCCATGCTCCCTCCACGTGCCTTTTGAAGCAGCGAACCTATACATGCAGGATTTTATAATAGTTTTTTTGTATTTTGCAGGGTTTAAATGGTTTTTCCACCATGACTGAAGAAATTTCAAAGGCAGAGGGTGATGATCCTCCTACCTTCGATTCACCAAATAAAATCATTCGCAGGGTTGAAACTTAATGTTTCATTGATGTTTCATGAGGCATTGATGCCATATCACCCTTGCGTAGTCCTACATACCAGAAAAAAACAGTAAATCAAGCACACTCAGAGAGTATTAGTGTCGAAGACAAAAATTTACTAGGACAGAAGATTGAAGACAGATTTGCGGGGATCATGGCTAAGAATGATTATCAAAAGCCTAGTCCCCAATTAAAACACATTTTCAGGAAAATCTTAAGTGTTTCATCAACAAAAAGCCTCCACCGCCACATCTGAGGCAAATTGATTCCTCCCAGCTACCGGAATGCCACCTGTGCCTCAAAGTATTCAATCAAAGGCCGAATTTATTGATCAGAACCAAATATCTGCCTCACAACGCAGCCAGAGCATAAATTCTGCAGACGAACTAATGACAAAATATCAGCAGAGTAACCTCGACATCACACAGAGCCTCAAAGGTCAACAAAAGCTCCCACCGAGCTTAATATTTATGTAAATCATTTAGTACAGAAGACACCTATGTAAGCTTCTTCATTGAGCCCCTCAAAGGCTGAGAAGCCATTTAAGTCTCTATTATTTATTTTTTGAGATCTTCTATCAGATCTCACCTCCTCATTCTTCTATATATACTTCTGCAGAAGATGAGTCAGGGGTTGGTTGTAGAACATTGAAATGTAATTGAGCTTGAGACTTCTATCTGTAAATAGTGTTCATGGGCCCTTGGAGATTTGCTGGTGATAGATAGGTTAGGCTGAGATGTGTAGATGGTTGCTAAACTAAAACATTGGACGTAAAGCTGTAACTAGTTTGGAGCATCAATACAAGCTGATTTATGGGATCCTGGTCTATGTTGACGGTAATTTTTTTCTCATTTTAACTTGCCATTTTATTTCTATTTTCACTGTGTTTCATCTTCTCTTATAAAGAACAACATGCATAGATTTAGGACCTACTGTATATCAGTACCCTTATCTGACTGAAAATCTTTATCTGAATGTTTTCTTCCAATTTGTGTTATTTGGGAATGATTTAATTTAGTTTAAGCATAGGAATGTTGGCGTTCCCTCGTCTTATTGCCTTAGCTGAATGTTATTGTTGAATGTTATGTTAAGTACTAGTTAAAAAGAGATGAACTATGGAAGATATGGTGTACCCTCGTCCTAGTTTTATCCGCAAAGGCTGTCTGGATGTTTCCCTTGGAATGTGTTAAAAGCTGGTTATTTTAGAAGTACTTACTAGATCTTAGGCCATTCTGCGTCATTTTTGTGTTTGTGCTGAAAGTAACCAAGTAAAGCAGAGCTAGGAGAGGATTTGTGGTGAGCCCAACCCGCTAGTTTCTACTCCAACAGTTGCCTTCAAGTTTCCCTTTGTTTTAAAATGTTTTCTATTGAAAGTGTATCAAAGGCTGGCTAGTTTAAGATTACTTACCAGATCCTAGTTTTCTTTTAAGTTCTTCTTAAGTGTTTTTCAAAGGCTGGCTAGTTTAAAAGTACTTACCAGATCCTGGGTTGCTCTTTGTTCTGCATCTGTTTAATTTTCCTTCTTGTTGTATCATTTCATTCCATAAATCAATCTTCAAAGAGATCCTTATAAATAGATGGCTTTCCCCATGGACCACTCTTGCCTCTTGCTGTTCCAATTAAAACCTATTATGACTCCATAGCCCAATGGACTAAAACCTGCAATTATCTATCTTCCTGGCCAAAGCCTGTTCTATCTGCTCGCAACTTATCACCTTTGAAACTCTTTACATTTAGAACTTTCCACCTCAAACAGTAATCATGCTCAACCATCCAAAAACAAAATAAACCCTAGGCCTTCATAAATAGCCTAATATCATTACTCCAAACTTCAAAGACAAATCCATCTTTGCACTTATTGGAGAGATCCCTCTCCAGATTCAGGAGGGCTAGATCCTAGAATCCCAAAGTGGTTTAAACGATGTTTCTCCCTGCGACCGGACTTTCGCCAATCTTGCTGATTACAGGGAGCTAACATATCTGGCAACTCCACTAGGGAACCAGTTGAATTTTCACCTTAGGTTCCATTAAAAACTTCATAAAACTTGTGAGTGAAAAGAAGCCTTTTCAAGCACTACCGAGGAATGGTAATAATGACGGAACTTGTTTGAATCAGTGACAAACTAGGTAAACCCTAGGATTCTCTTAAGACTTTATCTAACCTTGAAAAATTAGTTGGCTTAGCCATAAGGGTACACTATCTTTATCTCATAACCGTAGCTAAGTTTTGGAACAGAGTTAGCATATTCTTAGAAACCACACGATTGAAAAATAACTCAGAAAACATCAAAAATATTTCAGATTGGTATCCAATAAACATGGTGGTGGACCATAAAACCTTTTACCTCCTTAGGAGCTAAAAAATTCCACTTGGCGACTCCACAATCCTCAAGAGACCTTAAGACTCCACTAAAAAGAACCCTTATTATTATAATATCATTCAAACTCAGTTAGAGGACTGTAGGATTTAAAATTGTAAAATAGAATAGTTAACCTCTTAAAGATTGTCATATCTAGTTGAACTTTTCTTGTTTATTTGGGTCTGAAAAACAAAGCATAGTGGCTTCTAGAAAGATTCATACTAGAGGCTACCCAAACCCTGATCGACCTAAAATAGTCGGTAACCCAGAAAGTATCCTTAGGAAACCTCCTAAGATTAAATTATCAACTATTTGCAGATCACCCTTAAGAGCTAATTCAGTCACTGAAAATCTTTCAGCTCTACAACAATCACAAGTTGACATGGTAAATCCCATTAGAACTAGGTCTCTTGGTGATTTAGACCAGTTAGATTTTGAGTCTTCACTTTCATCACCTGAAACAAGTGAACATCGTGGTAGCAGAGAATCAACGCCTCCTGATTTACATTTCCTTCACAACCTAGGTGTCTCTCATCCAAGATCAGCTCAGCAGTCTATTCCTGGTCCATCCACTTCTACTCATCCTACATCCACTGTCCAAACCACTCCATTTCAACACACTTTCCCTTTGAATCGTTAATCCACTTCTTGTGAATCCACCCCCACCACATATCATGGCAGCATGGTATGCTCCCTTACTCCTTCTTCTTCCATTAGTCAATCTTCCACAGGACTATCAGTCCAAAATTCCATTGTACGATGCTAGCAATGCTACAACTGCATCACAACATGTGGATAAGATGAATGACTACTTTGACAGGAATGAAATTGATGATGATTCTGTCAAGCTTAGACTATTTTCTCAAATCTTAGGGGGAGAAGCAAGAAAATGGTTCAAAGGCTTAGCCCCCCATAGTATTAATGATCTCCAAGCCTTCCATCAAACATTCTTAAACAAATGGGAAATAAAGAAAAACCCTCTTCAAGTCCTTTCTGATTACAAAAATCTCAATAGAAATGCGGGGGAAAGTGTACAAGCTTATTGTACCAGATTCAATAGTGTATATAATGCACTTTCCCCAAAACTAAAACCTCCACAGGTCTCAGATTTAAACAATTTTCCTGAAGGGTTTGACCCTGAGATGGCCTATCAGCTGAGAGAGAGAGAGATTTTGCAACTCTTGAAGAGATGCAAAAGGGTGCTCTTTCTGTGGAAGTCAACCTAATGGAGAAGGGAGAAAGAATGAAAAACAAGAAGAGAGTCTCTTTTAGAGAGGAAAACACACCTTCTACTTCAAACTCAAAGATGGAGAAAATGATGGAAGAAATGATGAAAGAGATGAGCATAATTAAGAGAGCACAAGCGAGCCAAAATCAAAATCCTCCTCAAAACAGAAACCAGAACCAAAATCAGAATTTCAGAAGGAACCAACCTCCAAATAGACCTAGGGAAGATGATCAATAGATCACTACTCCCTTTCATCAAAACTATGTAAGTGAGGTTGAGGAAGTAGATGAAATAACAGAGGATGATGATATAAACATGTTGGGAGTAGATAATGATGACTTGGAGGTGCATTATGATAGATAACAAGGTCTATACACACCTTATGATGACAGAAGAAATAATGATGAAAATTATCATCAAGACATGGAAAATGTCATCATAGAATCTCAAAAGGAATACATCCTTAGAAGCAAAACCAGTCAACAAACTCCCAACACTAAAACCTCTGACAAGCCTTCACAAAGCAGCACTACAACCAAGCCTAAAATGGTCAAACGAAAGGAAAAAACAATGGCTGTAAATTCTGATAATGGTAAAGAGAAGGGCACTCAAAACGATGAAAAATAGAGTGCACACATTAGTAGTACTAACATCTCAGCTAGTACTCCTGTTAAAATTTTTTTGTCAAAAATAAATAAAACGAATCAACAAGCTGACATTGTTGTTAGAGTGACAGCTATAGGGCTGAAACAAGTACCTTAAAGAATCAAATTCCTTTCACCCTAGAGCAGGAAGCTTCGAAGATCAAAATTTGTGTTCCCCTGACAGAATTAGCTGCCCAACATGTATATAGGACCCAAATTTTGAAGGCTTTAAACATTGAAGAGAATGAGGACACTGTCAATCTTAATGATGACCAACCAGAGCTTATCTTTGGTCCAAAGATTGAAGGTATGTATCAAGAGGGACCTATCCCTCCCTTTTATGTGAGTTTAAATGTTCATGACAAGATTTTGCACAACACTATGCACGATTCCGAGGCTTCTCATAATTTAAATCCAAAAGCTGTAATGGAGAGCCTTGGTTTAGAAATCACCAGACCTTACAAAGATCTTTACTCCTTTGACTCAAGCAGAGTAAAATTTTTAGGATTAATCAAAGACCTTTGTGTTAACTTAGCTCAGATTCCAACCAAATGCTTAGTAATGGATATTGTTGTGGCTGATGTTCCCCCAAAATATGGAATGTTGTTATCAAGATCGTGGGGGGATAAGTTACAAGGGACTATCCAAATGGACATGACCTATGCGACTATCCCTGTTTTCAATCAGGATAGAAGACTTTATAGGGAATCCCATATGCAATACACAGTTACAAGTCAAGACAGACCACATAACTCTCCTCTGTATTCTGTAAATACAGGCCTTGATTCTTTTATTATGTGTAACAGTGAAACATTTAGTGAGAAAATCACTTCAATAGGATTAATGGCTGATAGGGAAGAAGAGGAACATAACCCAGACGTGTCAGAAAAGTTGGCCGAACCTATGAATATCAGCAAACCAAACAGAGGTCTTGAGCTCCAAGTCGTGTGTCCATTGCTCCCAAACCTTGACAGTTAAGAAAACAATCCTCAACCCAATGAATAACCTAGGCAGTTGAAACAAATGCAACTAAATGCTGACATTCCACAACAATCAAGAAGCACGTTATTTGAAGAGGACAACCACCAAACAGATGAAACTGAGAATAGTCCTCTGTGGAGTATGTATTTTGATGGATCCTGCACTAGAACTAACACTGGTGCAGGTGTCTGGATTTCCAACACTGAAAATAACCACACAAACTGCATTTCCTGTAAATTAAACTTTTAGTGTTCCAATAACATAGCGGAGTATGAATCCCTTCTCTTAGGCTTACGTCTATTGAAAAAGTTAGGAGCCAAAAGAATCAATGTGTATGGGGATTCAGAGTTAGTCATTAGGCAAGTTAATGGGGAGTATAACGCAAATCTTCCCAAACTTATGGCCTACCGAAACGATGTCATGGACCTTTTAAAAACATTCGAGCAGTCCAAACTGATTTTTGTCCCAAGAAAAAGAAATATTGCGGCCCACAATTTAGCCTTTGCAACTAAAACATGCTTAATGCCATATAACACCAAATATTGCACAACTCAGATGAAATTTAGACCAACCCTGCCTGATAATAAAAAGTATTGGCAGGTGTTTGACGGAGAAAAACAAATATAAGACTTCATGCAATTCAGAAATGAATTCGAACTACATAGTTCAGACTCAGACTATGATACAGACTGCGGTGAAGAAAATTTTCTTGGTGAAGAAGAGCCCTCTCCTGATATTGTCAATATTAATCTTCTGACTAGCAAACAAAAAAATAAAACAGAATCGAATGCAGAGTTAGAAACAGAGGAGTTAGAAATTCTGCACTCTAAAGATGAAAGTTTTCCAAGTGGAGTTGTTTGATTTTAAAGATGTGGCAAATAAACCAAGACTGGAGCCTGTAGAGACTGAAGTGGAAGAGTGCAATATAGGAAGTGAACTTAAACAAAAAAGTATTAAACTATCTAAAACTTTTCCAGCTCACATTAAACTCAAATACATAGAGCTGTTTAAAGATTTTTCTGATGTTTTTGCATGGAGTTACGAAGATCTTAAATCCTATGACACTGAAATAATACAGCAAAAAATCCCCCTCAAAGAAAAACAAAAACCATTGAAATAGAAACTGTGCAGAATAAACCCGGTTCAGTTACCTTTGGTCCAGAAGGAGATCATGAAAATGTATGAGGCTGGTATTATTGTCCCTATTAGATATTCTAAATGGGTGTCTAATCCGGTGTCAATTAGGAAGAAAATTGGAGAGATCAGGCTTTGTATAGACTTTAGAGACTTAAACAAAGCTTCGTTAAAGGACAACTACCCTTTACCTAATATGGATCATATTTTACAAAGGGTGGTGGGGTCTAGGAGAATTTCTTTGCTGGATGGCTATTCAGGGTACAATCAGATCTTAGTCTACCTTGCTGATCAATTAAAGACAGCCTTTACTACACCATGGGGCACTTTCATGTATTTGAAAATGCCCTTTGGTCTAATGATTGCTGGAGCAACTTTTCAAAGAGCCATGGACATAGCATTCTCGGAGGAACTGGGCTTCTTCATCATTATATACCTTGATGATGTCACTGTGTTTTCAAAAACATATGAAGAGCACTTAGAACATTTAAGAAAAGTGTTCAAGAAATGCAGAAAGTTCAGAATATATTTAAACCCTAGGAAGACACTTTTTGGTCTCCAAGAAGGTAAACTTCTTGGGAACATTATTTCTGAGGAGGGTATAAAGATAGATCCCAAGAGGATTGATGCCATTTTGCAAATCTCTCATCCTCGGAACATAAAAGAGTTGCAATCTTTCATTGGAAAGATTAACTTTTTGAGAAGGTTCATCCCCAACTTGGTTGAGCTCCTTAGATATATTACAAACATGTTGAAGAAGGAGCAAGGGGTTAAATGGACCTTGGAAGCAAAGAAGTCTTTTGAGCTGGTGAAACAAGCATTAACCAAAACACCGGTTCTTATAAGACCTGATTTTTCAAAAGATGTTTACATTTTTTCATTTGCATCAGAACATACCATAGTTGCTGTCCTTTTACAGAAAAATCCACAAGGACAAGAGCAGCCTATTGCATTTTTTAGTAGGGCATTGAGGGATGCCCTTCTGAAGTATAACATTATTGAGAAGCAAGCTTTTGCTTTGGTCAAAGCTTTGAAAGACTTCAGATTGTACATCCTTCACTCACACATCATTTCCTTTGTCCCAAACTCAGTTGTTAAAAAAATTCTAACACAGGACCCAGATGGTAAGAGAGGTAAGTGGATTGTTGTTATTCTTGAATATGATTTAGATATAAAACCCACTAAACTCATCAAAGGCCAAGGTCTAGCTAGATTAATGGCTGAATCAAATTTTGAAGTTCTTGATATTAATATGATTGATGCTTTGGATGACCAAGAAAATTTCTCAACTGCCATTATTGAAGACCATTTTATGAATTATCCTTGGTATGTTGAAATTATTTATGTTTTTGTTAATCTAAATACACCTCCTGGTTTGACAAAGACAAAGGCAAGATTCATAAAGTTAAAATCTGTAAACTATTGCATTATAGATAAATGTCTTTATTGGAAAACTGCAAGCGGTCTATTTCTTAAATGTTTGCCTGAGTTTCATGCAGAGAAGGTTAAGCACCAGTTCCATGAATGAGAGTGTGGAGGTCATTTGTGTTGGAAGACAACAGCCAACAAAATTTTCAGGGCTGGTTTCTGTTGACCTACTCTTTTACGTGATGTGAACAAGACGATCATAGCCTGTCATAAATGTCAACTTTTCGAAGGAAAAAGAAAATTGCTACCCCTACCTCTACATCCAATCAATGTTGAATCCCCATTTCAATAGTGGGGAATGAATTCATAGGAGAAATCCATCCACCATCTTCTGCCTAGCATAGGTGGATTCTCACTGCCACAGACTATTTCACTAAGTGGATAGAAGCCATACCTTGTAGACAGGCCAATGATTCAGTTATTATTAAATTCATGGAGACTAACATTCTCTCCAGATTTGGCTGCCCTACTAAGATCATCACTGATTATGCAGCAACATTTGGATCAAAGAGGATGGTTGAGTTTTGTCATAGATATCAGATAACTTAGGGGCATTCCACGGCCTATTACCCTCAAGGTAATGGACTTGCAGAATCCTCAAACAAAATTTTAGTGAAAATAATCAAGAAACTATTGGAGGACAATAAAAAATCTTGGCATACAAAGCTAGTTCATGCACTTTGGGCTGATAGATTGACTTTGAAGAAATCTATTAGCATGTCACTCTTCCAGCTTGTGTATGGAACTGATTCAATTTTTTCAAACAGCCTTGGTGTACCAGTGATGAAGTTGATTCAAGAGTTTCAAACTGAAGAAAATGACATGATCAGAAGAATAAATGAGACCAGTCATCTTTAGCAAACCAGAGAGGAAGTTTATAACAAAGCATTTAAGGCATATGACAACATTAAAAAAAAGTTTTTGATAGAAGGACAAAGGCTAGCAATTTCAATATTAAGGACAAAGTTTTGAAGGGGACTCAAGGAGGGTATAAGGGCAAGCATGCAAAATTTGACAACTTATGCTCGTCCCTTACTCCATCCATTCAACTCAACAATAATGCCTATTTCTGTAAGAATTCAATGGAGCAGTAATTGCTTGGGGGTCCGTCAATGGCGGTGGGATGCTTAAGCATTACTTCTCTTGATCCATGTTATGGTTATGAAAGCCTTTTTATCTTTTTTCTCATTGTAACTACTTCACCCATCATTGCATTCAAATTTATAAACATCAAAAATACAAAAACAAAGAAAGAAAGAAAAGAGGGCAGATGTAAAAAACAAGAAAGGTATATCCCCATACCAAAAAAGAGAAACAAATTATGAAAGTGTGCAAGCTTAAATGCCACTCCCGAAAGACACACTTCTAGTTAGCCAACAGCCTAATCTTGACTAATTAGTTTTAAATTTACCGCCGATAGGATTAGTGAATCTTTACTTGCCAAACCGATTAATTCGTTTATTAGTAGGTAGATTAGGCTAGAAATTAAAGGTTCAAACATGCTCAAAATCTGAACCTACATGGTCAAAAGGAGAGCTGACTCCAACTGCTTCAAATTTCCGAGTCAAAACAAAGAGTAAAACTGCTCCAATCAACTCAAAATCTGAACTACTCGTATTGCAGTTAGTCACTAAAACAAAAGTCAAAACGTAGCCGTAAAAAAGATGAAGGAAGTGTCAAACTTTTGCATCCTAAGCCTTCCACTTTGTTTTAATTCTTTCTACAAAATAAGATCTATGTGCAAACTTTGTTTTTATGCTACAGACGAAGAACAAGTTAGACTATTCAATCCCGACTTGTATGTTTTCTAAATTTATGTTTTAGAAGTTAGTGAATAAAAACTGCTGAGCGCTTAATCCTACCGCATGGTAGATTAGATAGAGAATCATATGAACTCAACTATTTAATCCGAGTTCATGGAGAAATAAGTGAGTAGAAATAGATTAGATTTCCGTTTTCAAAAGAATAAAAAAGTTGTAAAAGAGAGTTTGCCAATCCAAGTGCACTTTCTAATGAATAAAAAAAATGTTAGACTTCGCAGGGATTGGGTAGGTAGAAAGCTTGTTGATGAAAGATTAATTGTTTTTATGGTCGCTAATATGTTTTCGCAGCTTAAATAAGAACATCTGAAGAAAGAAAGGCGTGCCTCAATGAATGAGTCGCTGCATCAAATTTTCCTAAAGAATGCAAGTCCTAAGTTCTCATGCCTTCAAGAACGCACCATCCCCAAGTGGAGCCAACGTTAGCCAGCCTATAAAATTTTTTATATCAAATGCTAGCTAAATCATTTTTGAGCCTTCAAGAACAAGTTTTATTGCTAAAAAATGTTATCTCTTGAAGACTCTTGAAGGCCCTGCTATGCCTCCGTCCAAATTGATCGTTGTTTCCATCTTAAAAAAAACTCTAAAATTTCGCTAATTTCATTGAGGAAATACCGCTCCAAAGGCCGATTTTCCCCTTCCTTCCACTTCCAAAACTAACCTCATTTTTACCCTTTATTCCCCATAAAAATCCATCATTTTCATATTTTTCCCTTTCCCTCCATCAAAAACCACTTCGATAAGGTTACACTTTTTCGTCTTATCAAAACCCCTCAAAACCTTTGAAAACTGAGAAAATCATAAAAAATACATATTTTTTATGATAAGGGTTTAAGCCCCCTTGGGCCAAAATCATAAACCACTTCCCCCACATGCCCACGCCCTACAAACCAGGCGCTAACCCCTCACAAAGACTAATCGCATCGCAAAATTTGAAAATGGTTACATTAAAAAGACCAAAGTCCCGATTGCGATTAGCTCCTTTTTTGTATATGCCCTGGGTGTGTTGTATTACATAGAGACCACGGCCCCGTGTATGGGCGCCAAGTCAGAGCTATAAATATATATTCTGCCCCCGAAGCAATAAACCTTTGTTTATATTAATTTTTTTTGGGTTTTCATATATCATAAAGGTTTCCGCCATCGAAAGCTTAATTTTTCTCCCCACCGTCGATCTTATCCGTGCATCGATCATCACAAATCAATCGCCCGGTGGTCCCCCACCGTCACTTACCGTTCAAAACCGCAGCGCTTGATCGCACCGCCTTTCAGGATAAGTTGCTTCCATTCGACGCGATCAATGCCACGTGCCGACATGTGGCCTTCACCAGCTTTGAAACCCACACTCCCCGGCGTTAAATATCGACCGTGATTTCGTGCGATATGGACGTACGTCGTCCGATCCGAGGCCGGCTCATTCCGCATGCTGATCGCACTCAAAAGGAGCTCGGTGATGGGAACATGCAGTACGACGAATTTATCAAAAAATCTCTCGCTTTCATCGAACTCGATCTACAAATCGACCACCCAAAATCGCCGCCCTAGTCCCTGCCACCACTACCGCCGCCGGTCCCACAATTGGGTGGTCCCAAACACCTAGTCGCATCCACGCGAGCGGGAAATAGCGGGATTGGAGCGGGGTCTTGTTCTAGTTGCTCGCATGGTCATGAATCCGAACCCGGGGAACTTTATATGGCAGATTTCATAAATATTTTTGGCCGCAAACATCCCGATGTCAACAAGTCCCTTTGTGACCCAAAATGGTTATAAAACTTGTTTTTATCAAAAGTTTTAAAGTCCTGGCCATATTCCTCCCGAAGCCCACTTTGATTTTTCATTCATTTCTTCTCACGCCAAAGGTTTAAAACCTTATTTCTTTGTATTTTCGCTCTTATCCCCGTAATGTGACCATTTACATTGGGATTTCTCCCGATTATTCCCACCAACTCGATGCGATCAACAATCTGATTCCACCTATTGTTTCCTCCACTCTCCTTTTCGACCTCCTCTACAATTTTCCGTTGGATGATGCCATCCAACTACTGCGTGCTTCCTCTCCCTACAACCTCTCGCCACAAGAAACCCAATAAGGCAGATTTTTATAATATATTTTTGTATTGTGCATGTGTTTGAATTTTTTTCGTCATATTAAAGAGAAAGCTTCTCTAAGGTCGGGAATGATACTCCTGTATGCCTTTGATTCATCAAAGGAAGCCATTCATAGTGGTTAAAATATCACGTTCATCAATGCTTCAAAGGCATCGATGTTCACAAGCCCCCATACGGCCTACACATCAACAAAAACATAGTGAATAAATCAAAAATTAACGAGTATCGTTGTCGATGCGTAACGCGCCGAATGGAAGATCAAGATAGATCCGTGGGGATTACGGCTAAGATTGATTATCAAAAGCCAAATCCTCCCAATTAAGACACAGCTAAAAGGAAATCAAAGTGTTTTATCAAATGGAAGGCCTCCACCGCCACATCTCGTGAAAATTGATTCCTCCTAGCTACCACAAGCACCAGGCTTCAAAGCATTCAAACAAAGAGGTCGGGTTATTGATCAAGATCGTATATTTGCCTTGCCAACGCAGAGTTAATTCCAAATAAAATTAATGACAAAATATCAAGAAAAGTTACTTCAACATGATATAGAGCCTAAATATTCAATAAGGGCCCCATCAAGCCTAATCTTTAAAGGTAAAAAATTAATACAAAATTGCAAAACATTTGTAAACTTCTTCATTGAGCCCCACAAAGGTCGAGAAGTCATTGGGCCCCAGACACTATTCTCTTGAGATCTTTTATCGTATCTCACCCTCATTCTTCTATAAATCCTACCGGAGAAGATGAGAAAAGTGTTGGTTGAGTTGGTTGTCAACTTTGAAAATGTAATCGAGCTTGAGACTTCTACCTCTAAATAGTGTTCATCGGCTCTTGAAGCTCCTCGTTTATGATAGATAAGTTATTCTCGGGGAAGTGTAGATGATTGCTAAACTAAAGCATTGGACTTAAAGTCAGAATCGGTTTGGAGCATCAATACAAGCTGATTTATGGGATCTCGGTCTATGTTGATGGTGATGTTTTTCTCATTGTAACTCGTTATTTTGTTTATGTTTTCATTATGTTCATATTCTCTTATAAATAACAAAGATGCATAGAGTTAGGACCTACTATATATCAAGACTCTTCTCTCGACCGAAAATCTTTATCTATATGTTTTCTTCCTATTTGTGTTATTTAGGAATAATTTTCATCTACTTCAAGCATAGAATGTCATGTTCCCTCGTCCCATCGTCTTAGCTAAATATTGTTCTTGAATGTTATTTTCAAGATATGTTAAGTAGAGATGAACGAGGAAGATATGGTGCTCCGGTCCTATTTTTATCCCCAAAGACTGCCCCATCAAGTTTCCCTTAGAATGTGTTGGAAAGTGCATTTGGGTGTTGAAACTCTTACCAGCTTCTTAGGCCATTCTTTGTTATCTTTGTGTTTGTCTTGGGTGTTACCAAGTAGAGCAGTAGCCAGGGAGAGGATTTGTGGTGAGCCTCGCCCGCTAGTTTCTTCTCTGGTACGCTGTTCTTCAAGGTTCCGTTTGTTTTTAAAAATGTTTTTTCTCGTTGAAAGTGCATCATGTTATTTTGTAAAGTACTTACCCGATCTTAGATTAATTTCATGTCTTTCTTAAGTATATGTCAAAAGCGGGCTAGTTTAGAAGTACTTTCCCGATCTTAGGTCGCTCTTTGTTCTTCATTTGTTTAATTCCTCTTCCTTTTTGTATCATTTATTCAATAAATCAAATTTCAAAGAAATCCTTGGACATAGATGACCGCCCCCATGGATCACTCTTGCCCCTCATTAAGCTTCAATTAAACCCTATTATGACTCCATAGCCCAATGGACTAAAACCTCAATTATCTATCTTTCCTAGCCAAAGCTTCGTTCTACTTTCTTGAAACTTCTCACCTTTGAAACTCTTTGCGTTTAGGACTTTCCCTAAGACAATAATCATGCTCAACCATCCAAAAACAAAACAAACCCCGCCTTCATAACTAGCCTAATATCATTATCCAAGACTTCAAAGACAAATCCATCTTTGCACTTATTGAGAGATCCCTCCGATTCAGGAGGGCTAGATCCTAGAATCCCAAGGTGGTTGAAATTATGTTCTCCCGCAATGACTTTTACCAATATTGCTCATTAGTGCTAACACCTTGATTGGCGGGGGTATCATTGGACCCTTCAAGAGAGTTCAATTTACTTGATGTCTATAATCGGGTGTTTTTGCAAATCAAGAGAGAAAGGTGATAAAGATATACCAAATTAGGGATTCCAATCGCCAAAATGCATTGTCCCTCTTACTCATTCAAATTTCGATTTTGTCGTATCAGAGCCGGCATTCTATTATCTTCTAGACCAAAGGTGTATTGTCAATAAACATAGAGAGGTTATATTTCATCAATGCAAAATCCATAAAATTTATGTCAAGAATCGAACCCTCGACCTCTAATGCCGCTTCATTGTCAATAGAGGATTTAACTCGTAATTACCTAGAACTTGATTTTTCCTCTAAGTTCAAAAATCTTCCAGACTTTTTCCCAAACAGTTGATATCCCCAAGCTTAATCCTCCATTTGATATTTTTTATTTTCCAAATGAAACTAGACAGATTGTCTCCATGCTATCATCCATATTGGGATATAATAGTGATAAATTCATCGATGTTGCTATCCTAGGTTTTCTTCGTCTACTCGAGTCCCCGGCTGCCTCCATCCATTGTGTACAATTTGCCAAGTTCATTGCATAAAATATGCACTGGCATTTCAATTATCCGCATTGTCGAAGTTAGAAGGAGTCTTTAGATATACTATATCTACTTCATCTCTTTTTGTATTATCAAGAAGATAAGTTTCTATTGAATTTCAAAAGATAGATCCGTAAGGGAATGTACTTTTGAGTTGTGTTTGTCATCAATTCAGAGAAAATGGAACAGAATACAACTATACGTACTAATGACTTGTTTTTAGTACTTGCTATAGAATCTAGTCAATAAAAAAATGTGACTCCCTAGAATTAATGAAGAAACAAAGAGGATTCTACAACTATCCGAGAGCTGGTAAATAGGGGATTGGTACTTATACAAGAGATTAGAGTATATGGCACTTCTTGGCTCCATATAAATTGCCAAGATTTGTGACAACAAGGATTTTGCCTTAGAATTTTGGAGGTGCTTGTTGAATGCATGAAGTCAATTTCATAGCCTCTAGGAAAAAGACTCAGCTTCAAATAGAAAACAATTTGGGCCATTTATTGTGAATAACAGAGAATCAGCAAAATGAAATTAATGTCAATTTGAAAGAATATGAATCTCATACAATGCTATGTGGAATTATGATCCTCGTGTATTTTAAGCATGATAAGATTGAAATGCAAGTTGTTCCGTTTCTGCATGATCCCAAGCCTCAAATTAAAAAATATGCCAATAAGCTTGAGTGGGAGCCAAATACTTTATTTGATGACCTGCTGTGGCATGCATGGAAAAAGATAACAAAGCTAGATCAAATACGTGGTTACAATAAACATAGAAGCCGAAATTCTTCATAAAAGAAGCGTAAAGGAAGATAGTTTCACCGCCGAAACTATTCGAGATAAAAAATATTCATAATTCTCACAATAAGAAAATTAAATTGATTGATGAGGAAATGGATAAAGCTATCAATGTTGAAGATAACAATGGTCATGAAACTTGTTGGCCACCTATAAAATTTGTTCGTATCAAAAGGTGGCCAAAACATTGTTTAGCATTCAAGGAATAGTTTCATCAGAGAAATACTATCTCTCAAGCCTCTTTCCAAGACATCATCTCCTCCACTCAAAATTTCACTCAGTTATTTACTGCCAACTCGTAAATTCTCGCTAAAATTCCATGAGAAAGATCGCCGCAAAATCCTCTTTTACTCTCTTCCTTCACCCGTAATGCCCCATTTTAACTCTCTTTTTCCCCATCAAAATCCCTCATTTTCATATTTTTCTTTCCATTTCCCCTTCATATAATCCACCTTTCATAGTTTAAAACTCCTTTTTAGACTATATCGAAATTTCAAAACCCTTTGAAAACCATTGAAAATATATGAAAAAACCCCATTTTTTTATTATGAGTTTAAGCCCCCTTGTGCTAAGTCTCTAACCATTCCCTTCCATACGCCGTGCCGGAACCAGGCACGAGCCACGGCGCTTATCGCAAATGGGAAAAACACAAAACACAATCTTTTCCCTTTATTAAAAACCTTGTTGACGATTAGCCCTCCGTTCTATCTCCTTCGGTCATATCATCTCCCATATAACCCATGGCCCCGCAAACCGGGCGCCTAACCTTATTTATATATATCTCGCCCCCGAAAATGTTAAAACTCGTGTTATTTTCAACTTTGGGTTTTTTAACGTTACGCAAAGTTTTCTCACGGCTCAACCCCTCAATATCCATCGTCGACCGATCCGTAGATCGACGACGTGAGTCCGTCACCCCGTGGTCCCCACCATCCACTAACCAATTCGCAAACCGGCGGTATCCATCACACCACCTTTGGGGAAAGGGGTGGTTCTCGACTTCCATAGCCGATTCCATACGACGCCAGCCGACGCGTGTCGCGCACGACGGAAAACCGTCCCCCCATCGTGCATTAAAGTTCCCAAGAGAAATCCTACATTTTTGTATACCTTCCGATCTAGGGCAGCAAAGTTATCCAACGGTGATTAAGCCGCCAAAGTTTCCTACGCAATAACCAGGCTCCGGCATAGTGATGACAAGATCTCCGCCGTCAATCCGATTCGTACTGACAAAACTCAAATTCCATCGCCCGATCTCTCTCGTTTTGACTTTCCACCGCGTTTCGACCGTCGATCTCTCGTGCGATCGACAACTCGACGGATTTTCTTTTCTGCCTTGCCATTCACCACGATCA
Organism: Pinus albicaulis; assembly: GCA_034641835.2. NCBI lineage: Eukaryota > Viridiplantae > Streptophyta > Pinopsida > Pinales > Pinaceae > Pinus > Pinus albicaulis. The sequence continues at coordinate 1,138,525,226 of CM076577.1, read as the reverse complement.
ATCTCTTCGACTCGTTGATGATGCCATCCAACGGCTATGCTCCCTCCACATGCCTTCTCAAGCAACAACTTATATATGCGTCGGATTTTTTAATAGTTTTTCGTATTTTTCACAAGGTTTAAATGGTTTTTTCCGCTGATGTCAAGAAAAAAATTCACGTGTCGAGGGTGACGATCCTCCCGCCCGCAATTCACCACAAATCATCATGGTTTTAAATTCGCATTTTATCAATGAATTCATGAGGAATTGATGCCATATTCCGACCCCCGTACGCCCCCGCACACCAGAACATGCTTAATCGAGCACCGATCAAAGAGTATCGTTGTCGAAGACAGAACACACTGTAAACAAGAGATTGGAAGACCTAAAACACAGCTTCTCAAGTAAATTAAAGGTGTTTAAGGAACATAAAACATGTGTCAAGCCGAGGTGCTTCCCCCTATCGCCATCATCCAGGCCAATTGAACCTCTCCAACTCCTTAAGACAATTCGCAACCTCACAGATCAAAGGAAGCTTAGTCATTACTCGAACAAGAGGTGTTTATCAAGAAAGTCGAACAATTAATACAAATCAAAGAATCTTATCTCTAATTGTCACAGAATCCATTTTAGGAATATTAAGAACAATCCACATCTTTCGATCACTATGCCTCGAAAGGTAGGAACAAGATGTTATGAGCGTAGTTAGAAATGATTACATAATTAATGATATTTGATCCTTGGGAAATCCTCCCACTTCCTCATTTCTCTATAAATACTCGTAGAACATAAGAAAATGTTATTCTAGACATCCGAATGCATGTAATGGTTTTCTCGAAGCTACCGATGCACTCGTGTGTAGTTTGAAGATAAATAAGCTGATATGAGAAGCTCAAGTTGTAGAGACCCTCCGGCTTGCCGATTGCAATCGGTTTGAACACGAAATACAAGCTACCATTTATGGGATCCCCCGATTTGTGTCAATGGTGATGTGTTCCTCGCCGTCAATTGTTATTTTCTTTTTAAGTTTTCACTCGTTCATTTTCTCTCGATATGAATAAAATAAATATAGAGCTAGAACATTTCCGTAGTACCCTACTCTTTACCGAAAGCTTAATTTTCATGTTTTTTCTCGTTAATACCGAATATATTAGTTAAAAGTTGGTTTCTAAAGCACTTGCTCGATATAGATTGCTCATTATGATGATCATCGTTACTTTCCTTTAGAATATGCTAAAAGCAAAGTTGGTTTCCAAAGTACTCACTCGATCTTAAGTCAGTTCTTAATCGTTTTTGAATGTTTTTTGACCTAGTAATTCAAAGCAAAGTTAGTTTAAAAGAACTTACTCGATCTCGGCGTTTTTATATTTTGTTTCTCTAAACTCAAAGTACTTCAATGCAGTGCTAGTTTAAAAGTACTTACTCGATCACAAAATTCTTTTATGTTTTGTCTCTCTAAGCACATGTTGAAAGAAAGATAGTTTAAAAAGTTACTTACTTGATCTTAGACTGCAATCGTTCTAATTTTGTTTTGTTCTCCACTTCCCTATCTATTTCACCTCCATAAATCACTCTAAGAGATCCTTTTGACATAAGTGACTTGCCCCATGGATCCTTCTCGAACCTAGCCGTTCAATTAAAATCCTCCTATGACTCCATAGCCCAATGGGTTAAAACTATCTCTTTGCCTTTTTCTATCATCCAAATCATTCCTTCACTTCTGCGTACATCTTCGCCCTTCATTTTGAACCGCCTTCACCTCATCATGTCTTTCCCCAACCAAAACAAAACAAAACAAACTCACGCTCTTCGCAACTAGCCTAATACCACATTTCTGTGCTTTAAAGATCACATCTTTAACTCATTTATAAAGAGATCCCTCTCTGGATTCGTGAGGGATAGATCCTTGAATCCCAAAGCGGGTTGATACCCCCTATAGTTGGACCTTTTTTCCAACCTTTGCCATAATTACAGTGGACCTAACATAATGGCGACCCACTAGGAACTTTTGAGTTCATAGTTGCTTTCGTCAGCCTTTATAAAACTCTTTAGTTTTCCATACAACCACAAAATCATAGAACCCAAAATTTTTTTAGATTGGTTGCAAATAAACATGGCAACGTTGACCATTACACCTTTTACTCCAAAAAGAGCTAAAAAATTCCACTCGCGACTCCACAATCATGGCCGTACCTTTAAGACTCCACCGGGAAGAACCCTATCATTGTAATATCATTCAAACTCAAGTAGAGGGATTGTAGGTTTAAAATTTGTATAAACAACATTAGTTGACCTTTTAAAGATCATATCCGGTTAAACTATTTTTGTTTAAGTTGGGTCTGAAAACACAAAGATACCGGCTCCTAGAAATATTCACACTAGAGCCTATCCCGACCTTGGTCCACCGAGATAATTGATAACCTTAAAGTATCTCAGAGGTCTCCTAGGATTAAACTTCCTCAACTATTTTCATATCACCCTTGAGAGCTAATTCGCCCCGAAAATCTTTCTGTACTTCACGACAATCACAAGTCAATTTAGTAAATCCATTTAGAACTAGGTCTCTCTTAGTGACTTAGGTAAGTCGCATTCTCGATTCTTCACTTTCATCTCCCCGAAACAAAGGAACATCCTGTAGAAGAGAAACAACACCTCCGATCTGCATTTTCTTCACACAACTCAGGTGTCTCTCATCCAAGATCAGCTCATCAATATATTCTCGGTCCATCCGATTTCGTTCATCCCACATCCACCGTTCAAACCACCCCACTTCTGTCCTACCCTTCCTTCCCCGTGAATCCACCCCCACCACATATCACAGCATGTTATGCTTGCTTAGTTATTCCCCGTACCATTAGTCAATCTTCCACAGACTATCAATCTAAAATTCCGTTGTATGAGGCTATCAATGCTGCTAAATCGCATCACAACATCCGGATAAGATGAATGACTACTTGGCTGTAATGAAATTGATAATGATTATGTCAAGCTTAGATTATTTTCGCAGCTTAGGGGGAGAAGCAATAAAATGGTTTAAAGGTTTAACCCCCATAGTAATAATGATCTCCAAGCCTTCCATCAAACATTCTTAAACAAATGGGAAGTAAAGAAAAACCTTCTCCAAGTCCTTTCCCGACTACAAGAACCTCCATAGAGACGCTCGGGGAAAGTGTGCAAGCTTATTGCACTAGATTCAATAGTGTGTATAATGCACTTTCCCTTAACTAAACTCATTGTGGCTCGCCCAACAAGTTTCCCAAAGGGTTTGACCCCGAGATGGCCTATCACCGAGAGAGAGAGAGTTTTTGCAACTCTTGAAGATATGCAAAGGGTGCTCTTTCCGTGGAAGTCAACTTGATGGAGAAGAGAGCAAGAATGAAATTGAAAAGAGAGTGTCCTTTAGAGAGGAAATGCACCTTCTACTTCCAACTCAAAGATGGAAAAATGATGGAGGAGATGATGAAGAAAATGAGCATCCTTGAGAGAGCACAAGCAAGTCAAAACCAAACTACTCCTCAAAACAAAAACCAAAACCATAATCGTAATTTTTAGAAGGAACCAACCTCCAAAACAAGACTCAGGGAAGATGATCAATCGATCACTCCTCCTTTCATCAAAACTATATATAAGTGAGGTTGGAGGAAACAAGATGAGATAATAGAGGAAGATGATATCAACATGTCAAGTAGATAACAATGACTTTGAGATTCATTATGATAGAAAACAAGGCTCTTATACCCCTTATGATGACAACAGAGATGATGATGAAAGTTATTTTCAAGACATGGAAAATGTCATCAAGAGTCCCCAAAAAGAATATGACCTTAGAAGCAAAACCAGTCAACAAACTCTCAACACCAAAAAAACTTCCGACAAATCTTCACAAAACAACACTACAACCAAGCCTAAAATTGTCAAACAAAAGGATAAAACAAAGACCTGGAATTTCGATAAAAGTAGAGAGAAGGGCACCAAAAACAATGAAAAACAGTAGTGCGTACATTAGTAGTACTACCACCTTAGTTAGTACCCCGTTAAGACCATTTTTTCAAATACTAATAGAACAAATCAGCAAGTTGATGCTGTCGATAGATCGGCGCCCAGTAAGGCCGAGACAAGTCCTTCGAAGAGCCAAATTCCTTTCGTTAAATTTCTGGAGCCGAAATTTCAAAGATCGTAATCTCGTTCCCCAATCGAGTTAGCTACCTGCGTAGTGTATATAGACCCAAATTTTGAAGGCTTTAAATATTGAGGACAATGAATGATACAATAATCTTAATGATGACCATCCGCAGCTCATTTTTGGTCCTAAGATTGAAGGTATATATCAAGAGGGACATGTTCCTCCTTTATGTAAGTTTAAATGTTCATGACAAGATCTCACGTTGTACATGACTCGAGCCTCTGCCAACCTTATGCCAAAGGATATATGGAAAGGCTAGACTAGAAACAACCGTACCTTACAAGGATTTATATTCTTTTGATTCCGCAATGGCAGTGAAGTGTCCGGGTCTAATCAAAGATCTTTGTGTGAGTTTGACCCAATCCTGTGCCCAAGTGCATGGTGATGGATGTTGTGGTGGCTGATGTGCTCCTAAGTATGGCATGTTGTTGTCAAGATCATGGGGTGCCAAGCTGCAAGGTACCATATAGATGGATGGAACATATGCCACTATTCCTATCTTTAGCCAGCCTTAGAAGACTATACAGAGATTCACACATGAAATTCATGGTCGTAGCTCGAAAGCCTCGAAAATTCTCCCATTTACTCGTCCATACCCATCTTCGATCTATTTATTTACAATAATCCATAAAAGTAAGCCAGAGCGTAACACAAAGTGACCAGATGACCGCCGTAGGCCCCTAATCTAGAAATGATACAACGAGAAATGGAGGAAAATGAGAGAGAAACTTTTGAACAAGCAGTGTTGAAACAACGAACCAGAGTACCAAAGCCAAGATGGCAAACAATGACTAATTTTTGGCACTAACTCCATGAAAACTCAAGAACAAGACCCCAAGACAACATACAGATCCTGCATTGAGAACATAATGATGAACAATGCAATAGGATGAAATGAAGCAAGAACTTCACAAATGGTCTCAGGGTTTGGAAATTTGAATGGCCCTGTACTAAAAGAGGCAGGAGCTGCAGGAGCAGTCGACACCGAGAAAAATTACTTCCGAATGCCATGCTTTCAAGCTAGATTTCAAATGCACCAATAACATCGCAGTATGAGGCTCTATCCTAGGATCATGCCCATTGAAAGAACTAGGAGCCAAGAAGATAATTTTTTCGGTGGAGACTCGTAATTAGTCATCAAACAATTGAAACCAGAGTATGTCGTTAAGCATCATAGACTAAGGGCATACCGAAATAATGCCACGATTTCCAGCACGTTTAAAAGATATGAGCCCGTGTTTATCCCAAGAAGTCAAAACATAATTCCAAATCTGGCCGGCCCGCACGATAGTTCATGTCAAAAATCACTCCTGGTGATAAATGTATCATCATTCAAACAAAATATAGACCCTGCGTTGCCGTATAATGAAAAATATTGGCAAGTTCGAGGGCGCATGCGATAGAGGATTTCGCTTGGTAGGAACGATTTTGAGTTATCTCGATTCACTTTCTAAATCCGACGAAAAATTGCCTCAACAAAGAGTCCCCCGAAGGAGACAGTCTCATCCGCCGGTTCCGTAAAAATTGACATGTTAACTAAAACTTGGAACTCATACCGAAGAGTACGAGGACATAGAAAACGAAGACATTGAGATATTGTCGCCAAAGGACAATGTTGGCAATATGATGTTGAGTGTTGTCCTTGATGGCAACCCACTTGATGAAGATGATGTACCTACTGAGGAAGTTGTCTCAAGGAATATGTCTTGATGAACTTGTTAAATGATGTAAATCGATGTATATACAATGAGTACAAAATGATGAAGGAATGCAGATGTGCTAGAACATGATGAAAAGAGTATGTCTCAAGGCATACGCGGATTTGTCTAGACAAAATAGCATATGCACGCGGAAATAACGTGCCAAGTCGCATATGGGAAAAAGCGCTCTAAATATGTAAAACCAGGGAAACCACCATGGTATTGACCCATTGTATTGAGTAATGATTCATCTATGTGACCCCGTCCAGGAATACCATCAAAAGTAATGGTTTTGGCTCATGGTATTGATAAAGGGTAAACCTATATAAGGAGAAGAAATTCATTGTGCAAAGGGGTGTGCAAGAAGTTCCGAGTTTAATGAATACTTTCCGAAGCATATCCGTACGGAAAGGGTTACAATGGAATGAAAGATCTGAATGTATGATGCACCAATGAAGAAATGATGAAGAAGGGAATCTAGATCCGGAATGTATTTGTATCCGCTAGATCCGTTTATGGAATGATTAGATCCGAGATGAGGCGAACATCCTTGCCTCAAGTAAAGGTAACCGAGGATGTATCCGTTCTAAAGAATTGCAATGACCTAAATGTCTGAAGAACTATACGCTAAAGTTCGCCGTGTGCAGCGCGTATATACGTTTGTTTGTCAAGAGAAAAGGAGCAAGCGTAAAATTAGCTCTCGTAATATGTACGAAGTATACGCGGGTTTGTATGGTTGAAGGCGCGTATATACACAAGGTCGTTAGAAAGGAAAGCGCATGAAGATTAGGGTCACTAAGCACAAGTATCAAATGTCCGATCCGTTCGTTGTGTTACCGCTATCCGTTGACTGCGTGCGATTGAGCTCAAATGTATGGAGTAGGTTCATTCGAAAATATGATGAAACGTGGCCCTGCAAGTTGTGTTCTAAAGAAAGATTTTAATCAAGGTAGTACCGATGAAATGAGATCGTGGGGTCGTAGCTCTCTCCAGGTGAGGGCCGGTAAACGAGATCGGGGGGTCATAGCTCTCTTCCAGAGGTCGTGTAAATGAGAGCAGGGGTCATAGCTCTCTTTCCGTGAGAGAGGTTAACCGAGCGCCAGCGGGTGCCCGCGTGTCGGTAGGAGGCTGCGCTAAGACATAAGTTGTAAGATGTTTTCTTTATAATAAAATATTGAAGGCCGAGCAAATTCAAGTAGCGGTGGTTTTCTCTCGACTTGGGTTTCCACCCAAAATCCTCGGTTCAAGTGTGATGCTTATGTGTGATGGTTTATTCCGTTATTACCGCACATGTTTACCGTTAACTAAACATCAGGAGAATGAATGTTGCATAGATCTAAGTAAAGATTTAATTGCATAATAATAAGATATCCGTGTATACGCCGCGAGTTTAATGAAGGAGATCCACGTGTATACGCTAGTAGGCTTCGCAAAGTAGCGTATGGGTTTTGAAGTAAGAAAGTAAAAATAATCGAGTATGCCCTAAATACCGATTCACTCTATTTTTTCCTGTCAATTTTGGTATTTGAAAGAAGTCCTTTCAGATAGTTTTGATCAGCCAATTATACGTCAATGAAGTCATGAAGGAGTAATGTTCATATGCCATCATCTAATGGAGATAACTTCGTTATTCCGGGAAGATACGAACAAAAAAAAGCATATCCGCAAAGTCTTCGATCAAGTGTTGGGCAACGTGAAGATATACATTGTACTATCCGGTATATTCCACCGATGCAACAAAAGGAAGAAATATGAAATCAATGCCAAAGCAACCAATGTCTTATTAGGAAGCATAACCGAACCAGAATTTGCTAAAGTGATGCAATGAATTGCCAAAGAAAAGAAATATGGGACAAAATCATTCTAGGCCATGAAGGAGATACAAAGGTAAAAAGTGAAAAACTCCAAACCCCTTGCACTGAATATGAAAATTTGAAGATGCATAGTGATGAGAGTATTTACGCTTTCTTTTTACGTCTAGATGATATTGTAAATCGTATGATAAGTTTGGGTGAAACCATAACCGATACTACTCGTGGAAAATTGCAGATTCTCAACTTCAAAATTTGAGCAAAAAGTATCAAACAATGGGGGAAAAGATCCGCAAACTCTTACTATTGTTCAACTACATAGACATTCTCGAATGCTATGAAATGAGACAAGGAGGTCCCCTTCAAATCAAAGAAGTTGCTTTACAAGGTAAAAGGAAAAGGTATGAAGCTGTCAAGGAATCAAGTTACATATCGAAGAAGAAGAAGCAAATTTTTGGTGAGGAAAGACTCAACCAAAATTTGGAAGATTCAAAGGTAAGATTCCCTTCAAATGTTTTGGAATGGGGAAGAGTTGGTCATTATGCTCAAATGTCCTTTTAGAGAAAATCAAGATAAAGGGAAAGTAATTTGTAAAGGGAAAGAGTTATTATGCAAATGAAGAGGACAGTGAAGGTCAAGTGAAGATGAAGAAGATTCCGACCAAGATCTACTAGTGCTCATGGCAGAAGCAAAAGAAGAAGGCGATCAAAAGGAGATTTCTCGTAAAAAACATGTGCAACAAAAAATGAGGAAAAATAAAACAGGGGATGAATGTAGACCTTGTGATACACTTTCTTTGCATGTAACAAAGATAGTGAAAGTAATGTCATGGATCTAGAAGAAGCTCTCAAGATTAAAGTTGAATATCAACAAAGTATTCTATTTAAAGAAAGGGACTTGGAGCTATAATGAGATGATCTCTACTGTACATGCAGAATTCTATTATTAGGCAGAAGACTGGAGAAGCAACAATGATGGAAGAACTAAAGCAAAGACTTTAGAAATCAATGATCAAATAAAGATCTCAGAAAAATCAACAAGAAGAATGAAGGACTTGAAGCAGTAAATCATCTCTCTCGAAAGCATATCTTGAAGCATCAAATAAGAAGAATGGAAGAACCTCTACAATCATTTGAAAGGAAGGACTTGGAAGCAGTAAATCATCTCTCAAAGAAGATCCGGAAAAATCAAATAAGAAGAATGAAGAATTGCTACAAACATGTGAAGATCAAGAAAATTAGTTGAAGGAAGAAATCTTAAAATTAAATGATCAAGTAGAAGAAGGAAAAGGTTGAAGAAAGTACAGTAGTTAAATGCCAAAAATTGATGTTGAGGTAAAATATTCTCAAAGGTAAATTAGAAGAAAAGGATAAACTCTTATGTTTCAAGATAGTACTAAGATTTCTGACAACATTCTTAGTAGGTCAAAGGTCTCCTTCGTTAAACCTTGTCTTGGTTTTTCATGAAATCGTTAAAGGAATTTGGTTCACAAGGAAGTGCTAGATATTCATGGACATCAATGCAAAGCCCTCAAGTGTTGAAAGAAGCAAAGGTCAACCGACAATCATGAACTCTCAAAAGAAATCATTCCCTCTCTTGATCAACATAATGTTGAATGCTTTGAACAAGAATATAGTATGTCAAGAAATTATAAGGCATTGTTTTAAATAAGCAAACAAGCATTTTGTTATTTAAATGTACTTCCGAGTTCTTTATATATTGTTTTTCATGCAACAAGTATGGTCATTAAGCAATTTCGATCGCAATAGAAGAAAGTATAGAAAAACACATTATGATCCATAATACTTTTCAACGTATATGTACCGTAACAAGTATGGACATGTGTAAAAAGAATGCGTATTTAGTCAGATTCAGAAATTGAACAATTTCCAACACACAATAAGAACTTCACAGTGCCTGAAAAGGAAGGAAATAACTGCCGAAACGCAGGGTAATATTGACCCTATCAGCCCACGCTCGGGCTTACTTCTCTTAATGACTAAAAGTGATGTGAGATACACGAAGGTGAGTTTGGGTAATGTATCGCTGTGGGGAGTGATGTATGATGATTCTCATGGTTGATTTGGAAAAATCAGTTATGATTATTGTCGATGAGTATCCACAGTATGTATAAAATAAATAGACAAATTGTGGGGGAGATGGAGGAATGTGAAATTTTCTATAATTGCTGATTTCCATACTACGGTTCAAGAATTGTGACTAAGATACATGCGAGTCTTAAAAGAGATGTATTGCGTATGCATTGATGATAAGAAGATTGGGATGACACTGAAGATCGGTGGAGCAGAGGTTCGGGGGAGCATCATCTGATCGCTAATGATTTGTGACTGCTAGCATTATCCCTGTTATACTCATGCTAATGAAATGATACATTATTTCTTATGTCAAGATTATGGATGAGCCCATTTGCTTATTTGATGAAGAATATCTTTGATATGATGAAGTTTTGGTGATTCAAGATCCGGGATTGTACTGCGCAGATTGTTGTCGATGACTTGATGTTAAAAGTATTCGCATTGCACAAGCTTGCTGAGGAGCCAGACATGGAAAGGATGTTCGACGCACATTTTCGGGGAGCACTAGTTCTACGAGTATAATGCATTGTTGGCATTATGATGATTCTCAAATATGATCTCTCTGGCATCTTTCTGTATCGGGTCATGTGTCATACTTGTAATTTGACAAAAGGTCTTCATGGAGACCCATGATGTAAAAATTGTAATATCTTACCATGTAAGGACTTGTCAAAATTTCAGAAACCCACTTGGTTGGTAGCTGAGTCAATGAAATCAACTTGGTTGGGTAGTTGAGTTGAGACAAATCACTTGGTTGTATTTGAGTCTCATATGTAACCACTTGGATGGATCTTTGGATGTATATGAGTTTATCTGGAAGATAGGAAGGACATAGAATGTACTTCATTGAAAAATATGTTGTAGGTTTAGCATGAACTCGTGGGGAGCATGGTCACTTCAAGAACACGTATCCTCACAGAATGCTTCCTTCTACAAGAGGAGAAAAAACCTTGTGTTGGTTTTGGTCCGCCTTGCCCTCGATGTCAAAGGGGGAGAGTGACATGGTGTTTGAATAAAGAGAAATAATGGTGTCAAGAGTGACATGGTGTCATTGTATTCTTAATGTATTCATCTCGTTGTGGTGATCAAACACCATCGTGGTTGCCATCAAGTCGAAAGGGGGAGATTTGCTATAATATGATACCGAGTAAGCATCTCAGGCAAACTCACTTGATGAAGATGATGGAAACCCACTTGATGAAGTTGTCCCCGATGGAATATGTCTTGATGAACTTGTTAAATGATGTAAATCTGATGTATATACAATGAGCAGAGAAGGTAATGATGGAAGAATGTCGTACGTTTAGAACATGATGAAAAAGAGTATGTCTCAAGGCATACGCGGATTTGTTCAGACAAAGTAGCGTATGCACGTGGGAAATAACGTGCCAAGTCGCGTATGGGAAAAAGCGCTCTAAATATGTAAAATCAGGGTAATCATCATGGTATTAATCATTGTATTATGTAATGATTTGTCATGTGACCTCCGTCCAGAATACCATGGAAAGTAATGTGGTTTTGGCTCATGGTATCGATAAAGGGTAACCATATAAGGAGAAGAAATTCATTGTGCAAAGGTGTGCAAGAAGTCCGAGCTTGAATGAATACTTTCCGGCTATCCCAATGGAAAGGGTTGGCCAGCTGAATGAAGATCCAATGTATGATGCACCAATGAAGAAACATGATGAAGAAGGGAATCTAGATCCTGAATGTATTTGTATCTCAGATCTGCTTATGGAATGATTAGATCCGAGACGAGGCGAACATCCCACCGAAGCAAAGGGTAAAATCGAAGTGATGTATCCGTTCAAGAATTGCAGTTCAATCTAAATGTTCCAAGAACTATACGCTAGTTCGCCGTAGAGTAAGCGCATACATACGCAAAGTTTGCCGAAGAGAAAGGACAAGGGTATAGGCCCTATCGAATATGCTTAAGTATACGCGTTCGCATGGTTGAAGGTTTATACACGCAAGATCATTGAAAGGAAAGCGTACAAGGAAGACGTTAGCTTACCACATAGAAGCATCAATGTCCACCTGCTCGTCAGAGTCGCTATCCGTCGATGATGTATGATTGAGCTCAAATGTGCGGAGTAGTCCCATTCGAAAATGTGATGAAACGTACCGCAAGTTGTGTTCTTAAAGGAAGCTGGGATCCGGTGTGAAAATTGATGAAATGAGATCGTGGGTCGTAGCTCCCTTTCCGGTGAGGCCGGTAAACGAGATCGGGGGCGGTGGCCCGCAGAGAGGGCTAGTAAATGACAGAGTAGGGGTTCGTAGCTCCTCTAGGAGAGGTCGAAATCCATGGTAAGGCTCGCGTCGCAGAGGCTGCGCCAAGCATAAGTTGTAAGATGTTTTATTTATAATAAAATATTGAAGGCCGAGCAATGGCAATGTGTGGTTTTCTCCCGACTTGGGTTTCCACCTAAAAACTCGGTGTTCAAGTGTGATGCTTGGTGTGATGGTTTATTCCGTTATTACCGCACAAGCGCATCGTTAACTAAACATCGAAGAATGAATGTTGCATAGATATAAGTAAATATTTAATTGCATAATAACATCCTGTGGTATACGGTAGTTTAATAAATAGATTCATGCATACGTTGTGTCATTTTTAACAAAGTAGCGTATGTGGGTTTTTAAGCAAGAAAAAGTAAACATTTGAGTATGCCCTAAATAATCGATTCAACTCTCTCTGCCAAAAAGATTTTTCCCCCAATGGTGACAAGAACGTACCTTGGGTTAGTACCATTAGAAGACCGTTGATTTTAACGTACGTAGCAAAGAAACTCATTTGTAGAATACACCGAGTCTGATGTCGAGGAATTCAACATAGGAACCAAAGATCAGCCTAAAATCATTAAATTAGCTGGCTCCTTTCCAACAGACATGAAAAAGAAATTCATTGACTTATTTAAAGAGTTTGTTGATGTGTTTTCCTGGAGCTATGAAGACTTAAAAGCCTGTGATACAAAAATCATCCAGCACAAGATCCCATTGAAAGAAAACCAAAAACTCTTTAGCCAAAAACTGCGTCGAATTAATCCAATACAACTGCCTCTAGTAGAAAAGGAAATCAAGAAAATGTATGAGGTAGGAATCATAGTGCCTGTGAGGTTTTCAGATTGGGTTTCTAACCTTGTAGCTGTGAGGAAAAAGACAGGAGAAATCAGATTGTGCATTGATTTCAGAAACCTTAACAGAGCCTCCCTAAAGGACAATTACCCTTTACCCAAAATGGAACACATTCTACAAAAGGTAGTTGGTTCAAAGAGGATTTCTCTGTTAGATGGTTTTTCAGGGTATAACCAAGTTTTAGTACTCCTAGAAGACCAACTCAAGACAGCTTTCACCACTCCTTGGGGCACTTTCATGCATGTGAAAATTCCTTTTGGGTTAATGAACGCTGGGGCCACTTTCCAAAGGGCCATGGACATTGCATTTTTAGAGGAGATAGGGCACTTCATTGTAATTTACCTTGATGACATAAGAGTTTATTCCAAATCTGATGAAGAGCACCTGAAACATCTGAGAAAGGTCCTTGAAAAGTGCAGAAGGTTTGGATTATCTTTAAATCCCAAAAAGACAGTGTTTGGCCTACAAGAAGGTAAACTCCTTGGCCATATCATATCAGAAGAAGGAATTAAAATAGATCCAAAGAGAGTTGAGAGAATACTAAATATTAGCCAACCAAGGAACATAAAAGAATTACAGTCCTTTATTGGAAAAATTAACTTCTTGAGGAGGTTTATTCCCAACTTAGCAAAGCTCCTTAGAAACATGACTAATATGCTCAAGAAAGAAGTAGGATTGAAATGGACTATAGAAGCCAAAAGATCCTTCGAATTGGTAAAACATGCACTCACCCGGGCACCTGTCCTGATCAGCCCTGACTTTTCAAAGGATTTTCTTATTTTTTCCTTTGCCTCAGAGCATACTGTAGCTATTGTCCTATTGCAGAAAAACCCAGAGGGACAGGAACAGCCTATTGCTTTTTTCAGTAAGGCTTTAAGGGATGCACCCCTGAAATATAACATAATGGAAAAACATGCCTATGCTTTGGTAAAGGCCTTAAAGGACTTCAGGGTGTATATTCTGCATTCTCACATCATTGCTTATGTGCCTAACATAGTGGTAAAAAACATATTGTCACAAGACCCAGATGGAAAGAGGGGCAAATGGATTGCAGCAATACTAGAGTCTGATTTGGAAATCAAACCCACCAAACTCATTAAAGGTCAGGGCTTAGCTCAATTAATGGTTGAATCTAATCTACAAGCCCTTGACATCAACATGGTAGATGCCTTGGATGAACAGGAAGAATTACCTGCTCCCACTGTGGAAGAGCAGTTTTAAAGCTCACCTTGGTACACTGATATCTTGTATGTACTTACAAATCTTAATGCTCCTCCTGATTTATCAAAAACAAAGGAAAGTTTTTTAAATTTGAAAGCTAGGAATTATTGCATTTTGAATGAATGTTTATATTGGAAAAATACTAATGGTTTATTGCTTAAATGTTTGCCTGAAGTTGATGCAGAGAGGATCAAGCATGAATTCCATGAAGGAGAATGTGGAGGTCATCTCTACTGGAAAACCACAGCCAATAAAATCCTTAGAGCTGGCTATTACTGGCCCACCCTCTTCCAAGATGTCCATAAAATGATAGTAGCTTGCCACAAATGCCAAGTTTTTTAAGGCAAAAGAAAACTCCTCCCTTTACCATTACCGCGTATCACTGTTGAAGCTCCTTTTCAACAATGGGGCCTAGATTTCATAGGATAAATCCATCCTGCTTCATCTTCCCAACACAAATGGATTCTCATAGCCACTGACTACTTCACCAAATGGATAAAGGCCATACCTTCTAGGAATGCCACAGATTATGTCATTATAAAATTTCTTGAAGATCATATCCTGTCTAGATTTGGCTGTCCTAGGAAGATTATTACTGATAATGCTACTGCTTTTGGTTCCAAAAAGATGATTTATTTTTGTCACAGGTATCAGATTATACTTGGTCTTTCTACTGCTTATTACCCTCAAGGTAATGGGTTAGCTGAATCATCAAATAAAAGTTCGGTGACCATCATCAAGAAGCTACTTGAAGAGAATAAAAAATCATGGCATAACAAGTTGGTGCATGCTCTGTGGGCAGACAGGTTGACCACAAAGAAGTCCATTGGAATGTCCCCTTACCAGCTTTTTTATGGAGCAGATGCAGTGTTTCCTACTAGCCTAGGTGTACCAGTGATAAAATTAGTCCAAGAAATACAGTCAGAAGAGGACAACATGATAAGGAGGATTAATCAAACAATACATCTCCAGCAAATAAGGGAAGAGGTTTACAATAGGGCTCATAAGGTGCAAGAGAATATAAAGAAGTTGTTTGACAAAAGAACAAAATCTTGTGACTTCAACATTGGAGACAAGGTACTGAAGTGGGACTCCAGAAGAGAGGATAAGGGTAAACATGGCAAATTTGACTGTTTGTGATAAGGTCCTTACATTATTCAATCCACCATTGGTCCAAATGCTTTTTTTCTGCAAGAGTTAGATGGCACATGGGGTCCTGTCAATGGCATGGTTCTTAAGCATTACTACTGCTGAGTTCAATTTTGAATATTTCATTTCCATTGTAAATATCATTGCTTTTTTCAGTATCACAAAAGGAAAAAATACAAAAACAATAAAAAATAAAAGAAAAGAGGGCAGATTGTAAAAATAAAAATAGAAAAATAAAGGTATAGCCCCATACCAAAAAGATAAACAAATCTGAAAGTGTGCAAGCTCAAATGCCACTACTGAAAAACACACTCCTAGTTAGTCAAACATCCTAATCTTGACTAATTAGTTTTAAATTTACTACTGATAGGATAGTAAATTTGATTTTCCAAACTATTTAAACTTGGCTTATCAGTAGATAGATTAGGTTAGAAATTAAAGGTTCAAACCTACTCAAAACCTAAACCTAAGTTTAAAAGCAAGAATTGACTCCAAACTATGTTTTATTCTGAGTCAAAACAGAGGTAAATCTGGTTCTAATCAGCTCAAAATCTGAACCAGAGAAAAATAAATAACAGCTCAATCAAGAGGCAATCAGAGATGTAGAAAGGTGAAGGAAGTGCTTCGCAAAGTCAGATATTAAGCCTTCCATTTTTTATTTAAATTTTTCTACAAAATAAATATCTATGTGCAACTTGTTTTTTATGCCATAGATCATAGCAAGTCAAACTGCTTAATCTTGACTTGACTGTTTTTAAATTTCTGTTGTAGAATTTAGAGAATAAAATATGTTGGACAGTTTAATCCCAACAGATAGTAGATTAGGTAGAGAATCATATGGACTCAACTGTTTAACCTGAGTCCATGGAGAAATAAGGAGTAGAAATAGATTAGATTTCATGTTTACAAAATAAATAAAATGTTGTAAAGAGTTTTCCAATTCAAGTGCACTCTAAAGTGAAGAAAAAATGTTAGATCAGTAGGATTGGGTAGGTAGAAATATTGTTGGTGAAGATCCATTGTTTTCCATAGCTGCTAATATGTTTTCAGGAAAAATAAAAGCATCCAAGCAAAGAAGGCAGCCCAATGGATGAAGCACTGAATCAGCCTCCCAAAGAATGTAGGTTTGAAGTTCTTGATACCTTCAAGAAGGCACCATCCCCAAGTGGAGCCACTGTTGGCCACCTATAAAATTTGTTCTATCAAAAGGTGGCCAAAACATTGTTTAGCCTTCAAGGAATAGTTTCATTGTAGAAATATTATCTCTTGAAGCCTCTTCAAGACATCATCTCCTCTATCCAAAATTTCACTGTTGTTTCCCTTCAGAACTCAGAAATTCTGTTAAAATTCCATGAGAAAGACCGCTACAAAATCCCCTTTTCTCCCCTTCCTTCACCCAAAATGCCCCATTTTAACTCTCTTTTTCCCCATAAAAAATCCCTCATTTTCATATTTTTCCTCATTTCCCCTTCATATAATCCACCTTGCATAGTTTAAAACTCCTTTTTAGACTATATCGAAACCCCTAAAACCCTTTGAAAACCATTGAAAATCTATGAAAAACCCCATTTTTTTATTAAGGGTTTAAGCCCCCTTGGGCTAAGTCTCTAACCATTCCCTTCCATACGCCCTGGTGCTGGAACCAGGCACTGAGCCATTCGGGCGCTTATCGCAAACGGGAAAAACACAAAACGCAAGCTTTTCCCTTTATTAAAAACCCCGTTGACGATTAGCCCTCGGTTCTATCTCCTTCGGTCATATCATCTCCCATATAACCCATGGCCCCGCAGTCGGGCACCTAACCTTATTTTATATATATCCCGCCCCCGAAAATGTTAAAACCCTGTGTTATTTTCAACTTTGGGTTTTTTAATTATTTTCTAAAGTTTTCCGCCGGTTCAAACCCTAGACAATCTCCACCGTCGATCTAATTTGTAGATCGACGACGCGGAGTCTGTCACCCCTGTGGTCCCCGCCATCCACTAACCAATTCACAAAAATGGTGGTATCCATCGCACCGCCTTTGGGGCAAGGGTGGTTTTTTCCCGATCGGTAGCGATTCCATACGTTAGACGACGCGTGTCCCGTGTACTATTTGAAAACTGCCCCCCCATAGCGCATTAAAGTTCGGCAACAAACCCAGCGCAATATCGCTGTATACCATTCGATTTGGGGCGGGCTATCCAACGGCGATCGCTCGCTGAAGTTACCCACGCGATAACCAGGCTCCCGCGCAGTGATGACAGCATCTCCGCCGTCGATCTGATCTGCAGATCAACGACCCAAATTCCATCGCCCGATCTCTCCATTTTGACTTTCCACCTGCGCTCCCGACCATCGATCTCTGCGCGATCGACGACTCTGATTTGATTTTCTTTTCTGCCTTTCCATTCACTCCTCACGATCAATCTCGACCGTTGGATGATGCCATCCAACGGCTATGCTCCCTCCACATGCCTTCTGAAGCAGTCAGCCTATATATGCAGGATTTTTTAATAGTTTTTCGTATTTTTGCAGGGTTTAAATTTTTTTTTCCGCCATGCTGAAGAAAAATTCATAGTTCGAGGGTGACGATCCTCCCGCCTGTGATTCACCACAAAATCACTTGCAGGGTTTTAAATTCGCATTTTATCAATGAATTCATGAGGCATTGATGCCATTCAACCCCTGTACATCCCTGCACACCAGAAAACACAGTTAATCAAGCACTGATCAAAGAGTATCAGTGTCGAAGACAGAACACACCAGAAACAGGAGATTGAAGACCTAAAACACAGTTATCAAGTAAATTAAAGGTGTTTAAGGAAAGACAAAGACATCTGTCAAGCTGAGAAAGCTTCCACCGCCATCAGCCGAGGCCAATTGAACCCTCTCCAACTCCTTAAGACACCTGCAGCCTCACAGAGATCAAAGGAAGCTTATTCATTACCTGAACAAGAGGTGTTTACCTGAAGAAAGCTGAACAATTAATACAAATCAAAGAATCTTATCTCTAATTGTCGGCAGAACCATTTTAGAAGATTAAGAACAGTCCAGAAGCACATCTTTCGATCATTATGCCTCGAAAGGCAGGAACAGATGTTATGGAGCAGAGTTAGAAATGATTACATAATTAATGATATTTGATCCTTGGGAAATCCTCCCACTTCCACATTTCTCTATAAATACCTCTGTATAACATAAGAAAATGTTGGTCTCTGGACATCTGAATGCATGTAATGGTTTTCTGAAGCTACTGATGCACTATGTGCAATTTGAAGATAAATAAGCTGATATGAGAAGTTTGAAGTTGTAGAGACCCTCCGGGCTTGCTGATTGTAACTGGTTTGAACATCAAATACAAGTTGCTGATTTATGGGATCCTGATTTGTGTCAATGGTGATGTGTTCCTCACTGTCAATTGTTATTTTCTTTAAGGTTTCACTCTGTTCATTTTCTCTGATAAGGAATAGCAAACATAGAGCTAGGACTTACTCTCAGTAGTACCCTACTCTTACTGAAAGCTTTATTTTCTATGTTTTTCTCTTGTTAATACTGAGTATATTAAAGCAGGTTGGTTTCAAAGCACTTGCCTGATCTAGATTTCTCATTATGATGATCATCAGTGTTTTCCTTTAGAATATGCTGAAAGCAGGTTGGTTTCAAAGTACTCACCTGATCTTAAGTTGTTCTAACTGTTTTTGAATGTTTTTTGACTGAAATTACTTCAAAGCAGACTAGTTTAAAGGCACTTACCTGATCTCATAATGCTTTTATATTTTGTTTCTCTAAACTCAAATTACTTCAATGCAGGCTAGTTTAAAAGTACTTACCTGATCACATAATTCTTTTATGTTTTGTCTCTCTAAGCACATGTTGAAAGCAAGATAGTTTAAAAGCACTTACTTGATCTTAGACTGTGCATTGTTCTTCATTTTGTTTTTTTCTCCACTTCCTATCTGTTTCACTCCATAAATCACCTTAAGAGATCCTTTGACATAAGTGACTTGCCCCATGGATCCTTCTTGAACCTTGCTATCCAATTAAAATCCTCCTATGACTCCATAGCCCAATGGGTTAAAACTATCTTTGCCTTTTTCTATCAGCCAAATCATTCCTTCACTTGCAGACATCTTCACCCTTCATTTTGAACTGCCTTCACCTTCATCATGTCTTTTCCCAACCAAAACAAATGAAACAAAACTCATGCTCTTCATAACTATCCTAATACCACATTTCAGGCTTTAAAGATCACATCTTTAAACTCATTTATAGAGAGATCCCTCTCTGGATTCAGGAGGGCTAGATCCTTGAATCCCAAAGCAGTTTGATGTTATCCCTATAGTTGGAATTTTTCCAACCTTGCTAATTACAGGGACCTAACAAAACTGATGATGAAGCAACAAGGATAGTAACTGAAACACTCAAAGAGCTTCAAAATGTCAAACTTGGAGCACAGCAGAAAGACACAGTCATGGTGGATAAACAAACAAAGGTTGATATGCCCTCTTCTTCTAAAGAACCTCACAACACAGAGTTAGATATTCAAATCAGGTTCAGACAAATCAAAGAAAGGAATGAAGAAATAAAAAGTGAAGCATATTCCAAGTTCCTTAAAGAAAAGCCTGGGAATAAAGATAGACTCCTTTCAGCTTTTGATTATTCTTCAAACAAATTGGTTATGTCATTTCTCAAGCCCACAGTGGCTGATCCAAAAACAATTACAGATTATTCAAAGACAGACCTTGAAGTTTATGCAGATGTTGTCCATGAATTGGACCAAATAGAATTCCATAGGAGTAATACAGAGATGTTATATTCTAAAATAGTCAATAAGACTATGAATTCTATCAGGCTTGAGAAAACATTGATAAACCTTCAAACTCAAATGAAATTGGATAAAGCCTCATTATATGCCAATAACTTAAGAATCAAAGCATTGGAGGACATATTAATTGAAGCAGGAGCTGACCCAAAAAAAATTGAAGGGGAAAAGGTTATAATCAAACAGAAAAATGAAGACATAGCTGCCCTTATAAAACAGCTAAAATTTCCTCAAAGTGAAAGTCCCCAGGAAAAATAAATCCTTCAGCAGAAGACCGAAAATGATGAACTAAAACAACTTGTTCTAAAGATGACAGCCCAGATTAAGGAAATGGAAAGCCAAATAGAAGCTTTCATGAAAGAAAATGAAAATCGTAAGAAAGCTCAACAGTTTTTCATTCCTACAGTGATCCTAACTCTAAGTACAGTTGTTCCATCTACATTGGCAGAACACTTGGCACCGCAAGGAGTATTGGCAACTGCAGTGCCAATCACTTCTCATGACATCTCTGCCTCTTCTTCATCAACCTCACAGATAAACACAGTAGAGGACAAAGCTGCAATAATCAAAGCCATAGAAGATATGTCTTTAAAATATAAAGAAATACTCAGTTTGAAAGGCATCATTAAAAATCTAGAAACTTCTAAAAGAGATGCCTTAATTACTTCTAAAGGACATGAACAAAGGGTTGATAGATTACAAGAACAAGTAAAAATTCTTCAACAGCAGGTGAATCTTACAGATCAGGTTGCTTATATAAATAATAATTTATGGACAAAAATCATTGAAGGCATTCACTCACAATGGCCTTCTATTCAGATAATATATGAGCAGAAAGAGTTGATACAGGCTGCAAATGCAGAAATTGATAAAACCAAGAAAGAAATTGAAAATAATCTACCACAAGTAGTTCAACTCATAGCATTTTTGAGCAGCAAAAACAGGGAAGAATTAGAAGAGTTGAAAATTGCTGATAGAACAGAGGCCATCCTTCAAATTAAGAAAGTCTTGAATAAGAGAAACATGATGAATAATTTAGAAGACAGGTGTAAAGATATGAACTTGGCCATCATAAAATTTTGGGCCAAATACAAAGTATTATCAAAAGCAGGTTTGCCAGACATTCATGCATTGAATGACAAATTAATTCCACAGAAGGATTATAACCAGAAAATCAGAGCTCATGCTAAGGAGCAAGCCAAACAGCCTTTGCCTCAAGGATCTCCAAGTGGCAAAGTACTACTTCAACATTTTGAAAATTTTTTCTTTTTGAAAAATGAAATCAAGCATATGTTCACAGTAAAGCCAAACTTTGCTAAATATACAGAGGTTGATGAAAGCTACAGGAAACTAAAGAATATGAAGATCCCCACTGCTGAACAGTGGCAAGAATTCACAGATCTGATGTGAATTTGACAGGTAAAGGGCAAGAAAATTACATAAAAAAGTCATATTCTGCAGTTACTTTATGGTGAAAAAATCAGTGTCAAAGTGTATCAGGGTCAATGTGTATCAGTAAAATCAAATTGTTACTGCTGGTTATTTTTCAATTACAACAGTGAAACAGTGAAAAGCAGAGATAAAGAGTATCAGAGTTGAAAGTCAAAGAAAGGAATTTTCTACAACCACCTTCCACAAGAAGATGCACCTAATGCCAGCTATGCTCACAGCACATCAAAAATCAATTTAGATAAGATAAACAGTTCTAATTTTCCTTGTAAAAGAAGACAGCTTGCAAACAGTTTTGTTGTTGTCCCTCTTCTTGTGTAATGTTTCCTATTTTTGCTTGAGATATTATCTCAAAATTTAGATATTTTGTAAGTAATTCAAGTGTATAAATACTTCATAATTCGAAGTATTCAGTGTGGAATAAAATAATCAAGATTACTATAGACTTTTTGTTGAAACATTGGGATTTTATGTGAGTTAAGTTGAAGCAGCGGGCTAGAAACTGAAGCGAATAGACATCATAGCTAAGGATTCATTCGATGACTAGATGAGTACAATCTTTTCAAGTTTTCATTATGTATCTCTTTAAGTTTCATTCATACATCCTATTTTTATTTTAATCTTAAATGAAAAAACTAGGAGGAATATTACAGAATTAGTGTAAAAAGCTCTCTATATTATCTAGTTTTCATTTCTATGTTTTCTACTGATTTCCAGACTTTAGAATTCTTAATTTCTCTTTAGTCTTGTTTGAACTCAACTTCCATCTTCCTTTTCTGTGATCTAAGGATTCTTAATTTCCCTTAGTCAAAATTTCACCCACTTCACCAAAATAGCCTTTTAAAATCCTCTGAAGGTCATCTATCTTTCCCTTAGCATATTTGCATCTTTTGGCCTAGGTTTTCTAGTCTTTGTTAGCTAGAAATTTGACTCCATTTCCCAATGGTTAGATAGATCATTTTATGGTTTCCTTTGTAATCGTTTATTCCCACCAAACTTTCAAAAAAAAACCAAATTGTTCACTCATAGCTAGCCTAAAACCATTTACCAAAACAAAGCTAAATTTTAAGGAGAGATCCCTCTCCGGAGCTCAGGAAGGCTAGATCCTGAATTCCCAAAGCGGTTCTTGGTTACCCCTGGTTTTCTTAACTACAAAAATCATCATCCCACAACTTGCGAATTACTAGGGTGATAACACTCTCAATCCCTTGAAGAACCTCCTTTCAGCTTCAGAATACGACACAAACTGATCTACTGCGAATTCTGTCAAAAAACCCACCCAAGATGTTATCAATGCAGTGATCTATAGTCTGGGTGATGAAATTATCACTCTTCTCTAACTGTTGGATCAACTTAAGTGTCCACTAAGTGATATTATCGTCCTTCCAACAAGTTTGGAACTCAGCTAATCTTGAAAACCACTCATGTAATTCTTACACAAAGGTCACAAAGAAGATCTTGTGAACCTCTGTGAAGATATACTTTTGTTTCCAATCTTCAGCTGACAACTTCTTTCTTATTTTTTCCTTAATGGAAAATTATTGAATCTGCTTCTCAAAACAGTCCTCTAATTCAGGCTTTGATGGTTGCCACATCACCCAATCTCTCTCAAAATGATCCTGGTCCCGGCAATGGAACCATTTTTTGGCTTGAGGGGTCCTGACCCAGGTTTGAAGTTAAGGTTAACCAACAAAACCCTCTTACTATTGGCCCTTTCTGTAGTGACCTACTTGCGTAATTCAAAGTCTCACCCGAAGAAATATGGGGGGGGTGATGGAACCAGGTTTCCACACCCTGAGAGAGAATTAAATGATCTGGGTGTCTTCAGTCTGAAACAACAGTGGTTTGAACTTCACACAGAAGCCCTAACCAGAAACCCTAACTAGGAAGATTTAGGTAAATTTACACAGGTTATCCTGCACGTGCACAGATATAGATCTTGCAATCCTTTCCATAGTCTCAATGCATAACATTCAGGTTTAATATTAGTAGATCTATTCATTCAACATTTGTATAAAGCAGAAGACAGTTGTGCAACAAATCCAAACAAAGATAACACAGTAAACGAAACTAACATACAGAAACATATCATAAAGCATAATACAGATTCATTTGATACTCATAATTCTTTCAAAAAATTCCCTTATTCATACACAGTTCATATCATCCTTACAGTACTTTCATTCTACCCGCACACATAGCCAGTGGGGTCCGCACACAACATAACTAAGGTCTCTGTGCACACAACCAGTAGGATCCTTCTAAACCCAGACAAGTTTGCTTTCATCTCAGAACATGATACCAAATATTAGTTCAGACTTGCTACTTATCTTCTTGACTCGATCTAGACTCCTATTTATATATTTAGCCTGCGCGCATCTATGGTCCACAAACTATGGTTTGTGGCCCCTAGTTCTATCCTTTTACCCATTATAACTCATGAGGGGCTTTGATCCACCCCAAAGCCCCTTGACCTCTGCTTTTCTTAGTGCACACGACTTAACTTGTAAAAAATACTGTATTTTTATCTAATATTTTGGTCTTAAGGGACCCCGCTCCAACACCAATTCTGGCTGAATATCAGGATTTCATCCAAGTATAATACTAAAAATGAGTTGGTGAATGACCACAAGATGTCATCCATTAGCCTCATGAAGGGTGCGGGAGCATTTGTCAACCTGAAAGGCATGACCAACCATTCGAAAATTCTCTCCTTGGCTTTGAAGGTTGTCTTCCACACATCAAAGGGTTCGATTGGTACCTGGTGATACCTAGACCTCAAGTCGATCATGTTGAAATACTTCTCTTTGAGTTGGTATAGAAGGTCATCAATTTGTGGGATTGGGTACCTATTCCAGAAAATGATCTTGTTCAGTGACCAATATTCAATACAGAGTCTCCAAGGCCCATCATTCTTCTACACCAACATGACCGGGCTCCCACAGGGCGATGAACTCAGCCGGATGTGACCTTTCTACAGCAACTCCTAAATCTGCCTCTTGATTTCATCGTTCTCCAGAATAGAGCTCTGATAGATTGGTTAATTGGGCAGCGGTGCACCTGGGGTTAGATTGATGGGGTGCTTGAGCTGACAGTGAAGAGGTAACCCTGCGGGCAAGGTGAAGATGTCCCCGTACTCCTACACAACCTTGTTCATTTTTTTTTGTCATGTGGAGGAGCCTTGTCTCGATGTCGTGGCCATAGTCTTCTTCTTTCCCTAAGGGCGGATCATCAGGAAAAAAAAAAAATCTCGGTTTTGGAAATGAGCTTACTGCATTTTTTTGAAATAACCAAAGAGATAGAGGCAAGCAGTGGTACCCCCGGTATCCTGTACAAATTATTTCCCAAAGTAAAAATAATAGTGTGAGGCCAGGACTCATGCACAACGTTTCACTTCCACAAGTATTTTTGGCCTAATAATACATCACAAACATCAAGAGGATCAATGTCACATAATACCTCATCTGTGAAGGGTTTGATGGTGCAGGGAAGGTGACATTGTTGGCTGACACAAAGGTCTCGTCCTTGGTGAAGCCACCCATTGGTGTACAATTGTGGGTGTGTTGTGGTTGGCAAGCCCAACCGCTTCACGATATCTTCTGAAATTATGTTCTTTTGGCTTCCACTGTCGACAATGAACTGTAGCGAGGAACCCTTTGCTCACATCTAAGAGTGGAAGATATGACCCTCCTCCTTTGGATCTTTCGATTCCCCCTTCTGGATATTCATGGTGAAAACGGTGGCGTTGGGCTCCGCATTGATAATATACTTCCCTTTTTCATTCCCCTTATTGGGTTATGGTTCAGAGTCAGAGCATACATTTGATTTAGAAAACTTCATCTCAGCCACTAGTGACTGCTTGGCCTGAAACTCACTTGTGTTGTGAGTGGATCTCTTATGGAACTCACACCACTTTCCCGTGTCCTTCTTCGACTTCGTGGTGTTTTTCTTTGATTGTAGATTTGGTAGGTTGTCTTGGGTTTCCATGCCTTGGATTTTTCCTTTTTTATATAGTTTTGCAGCACTTTTACCGTGCTTTTGATTCGAGATCCAAAGTCTCGCTTCTTCTGTTTCAATTTTTCTCAATCTTGGCAGCATACCAGTATGTCGTACCAAGAGAGGAAATGTCAAGGAAATCCATTTCCTCCTAAATTTATATGTGTAGACAACTATGGTACTTCAGCACCAAATTTTTCTCAGAATATTTGATACCCAAATTTGTGCACAGGGTATGGAACAAATTTTTCAGGTCATGCACATCTTGATCCCTTTTTTGTCACAGCGTAGTCCATTGTATGTACTTGTCCTCATAGCTCCCCATGACATAATATAATTCCTTTATGGTGTCTTGAAAATAATTCCAATTGGGTACGACTGAGAACAGGGAGGGTTCCCACTCATCCTTTTTTCTCACAATAGGTTTCCCACCAGTCATGGGGGACGACTTTAAGGAGTGAAAAAATAATCTTCTCCCGATCAGAAAAGTCATGAACCAAGAAATATCCTTCTAATAGATTCAACCATATATCTATGGTGTTTGCATCTATTTTACCCTCAAATATGGTAATGTCAAAGTTTACTTGTACCTTAAAAGGAGTGGCACCTCGAAAGTGACCACTGGATGTAGATGCGCCATTGGTGGGCAGTCGTTGAAGGATCTGGGCAAAGTTATCCATCATCATGTTCCTTTATTTCTCGAGGGCCTCCTCGAGCAATATTTTGGTAGGATCTCCTACTCTCTCATCTTTATTTTCTTCCCCCATGGGTGGTTGTCGAGTTTTGCGAGGCCAGTCTTGCAAAGGTTCAACCAGATCGAGCCCTAACTCCTTATACCCCGAAATCGTTAGGGACATGAAAAGAAGGATCGAGAAAGAGAAGACTTATCTAATACCACTGATCCGGATTTATGCAGGAACAAAATGAAATATAGAAATACACATAAAAACAGAGATGCAATAGAAATAAGACTTCATTTCATTAATAGCAAATAACTGAAATATGCTTATAGAGAGAATGGAAATAAACTAGCTAGGGAACTGGTAGATTATCTCTGAGAAGAGATGTGGCAGCTACAGGTCTCTAAAATATTTGTTACAATGAGGCTCTAGGGCCTATTTATTATTAAGAAACAATGGAAAACCCTAAACATCCAAAAGCCTAACCCTAGGAGATGAAGCGCGAAAACTATGGGCCTTGTTTGGGTAAATTGGTACATCAATATTCCTTGGGACGTAACTTTGGCATACCATCTCTGTTGACACACAGAATACCTCATGAGAAATATATATCCAAGGAATACAACTTTTTCTCCCATGTTGTTCTTGGTTTTTCCAAAAAACATCATTTAGGGCCTCAAAACGGCTCCAGAAGTTCATTGTTCGAAAAATTGCTAAAAATAGTAAACTATGTTACAATTAAGGAAACTGAAAAACTAAAAGAAAAAATGGTGGGGCCCCAAGAGTAATAGGCGGGTGGCCAACAATATACACCTGGATCATCTTATTCCATTGTATTCACTTTAAAAGCAAGAGAAAGAGAAAAAAATGGGAATTCTTTTTCATTCTATCTAGCATTACCATAATGACACTCTTTCCTTGATATTTGGGTAAACTTGCAATAAAATCCATTCAGAAATGGCTTCCCAATGTTATCTTGGTATAGAAAATGGTTGAAGGGGCCCTAGGGTCTTGATTGTATCTCCATTATTTATTGGAATACCACACATTCCACAACAAAATTTGCATAAATTCTTTAATACCTTCCTCCAAAAACTATTTCTTGATCCTATGGTATGCCTTCAAAACCCTGAATGTTCTCCTATGGGATAAGTGTTGAACTCTTTAGTTAAACCGAGAGGGGGGGGTGAATCAAACTTAACACATTCATGGACTTTTAAAACTTTTCCTTTAAAACTTATTTTACTTTATTAACACCTTCATTTCATGATCAACATAATGTGTGAGCTATCTTTATTTATGAGCAGCAATTAATAAGAAGCTTAGATAATGTACCAGCAGTCTTAAAATGTTAGCAGCAAGTATTAGCAGAATAGATATATCATATCAACACATAGACATCATGCACATAGACTCCAGATATACGTGGAAACCCATAAAGGGAGAAACCACATCTTATTATTGTTGTGATGCAAAGGCAAGCTCCAACTCCCTCTCACCACTGATTTTCTACAGGCACCAACCTACAGGAGGCTCCAACCTCAATTCTGCAAGCTACAACTTGCAAGGAAGCTCCAACTCCTCCAATTTTCCGTTGTTCACCAACCCACAGAGGCTCCAACCTCGCCGCCCACAATCGACATTTTATCAAGCTACAACTCGATGTGGAAGTTTAGTCGCCCATCTATTTTCTGTAGGCACCAACCTACAGGAGGCTCCTACCTCAGTCAGCTACAATTGACATCTATCAAGCTACAACTTGATAGGGAAGCTCCAACTTCCTTACTTTTTCAAAAGAAAAACACTTGCTGATTTACCTTGGATATCAGCTCTGTTCTGTACCTTCTTCTCTACTGTTCATCAAATCTTATATCAGACCTGCATCATCTCTACTCAGCCCCTTCTTCTTCTTTGCTCAGCTCCTCCTTATTCACATTCTTCGTGCAACTTGCTTATTCTCTTCAACTCTCTTTAATTCTGCTGCATACTCTCTTCTTCTCTCACTCCTTTTTCGTCAACTCTCTACCCTTGGATATTACCTTGTTTTATACAAAAATAGCTTCATGGCTGTTTGTATTCCACTGGGAATTCGAAATGGACAGCCATGTCTCTTTGCCTTCTGCCTTCTCATCTCTTTTCAGCTCACTCAGAAAAATGTAACTGTAGGTGCTTATTTTAATATTACAATGGGATATTTGCTCTCTTCCGGAGACTTGCCAATGCATCACAACAATATAAATTTAAATAAAACATTTACATTCAAATTTAAATGAGAACTCCAGCTCACTCGTTTTGTCTCTTGGCTTGCTGCGCATTTGTCTTTTATCTGACTGTGTCTTTGTCTTTTCTGTGACTATGTTTTATCTCTTTTCAGCTCTTCTCTGTATGCCTTTCTGTTTATGGCTGCTGCGTAACTTCTGTATTTGTGTAATTGCATTTTTCATTTTTATATCAACGCTTTATATATAAATGAATTTGCTGACTGTAATTCTGGGCCATATTCCAATGTTTTTCATGCCATGAGTGTCTTGTTGATGTGGAACATTCCGCAAGCAGAACGGACATATATCACAGTCGTTGTATATTAATAATCGCCCTCCCATTAAGCCGAGGCCCGAGGGTTCACAACCCATGTGGCATATTTTAATACAACTGCAACCGTGCTTTATATATATCTAACAACAATCCTTTTATATATAAACAATCGCCCTCCACCTTAAGCCTTTGGTCTTATTTTACAATCCAATGAGTCGAATCACAACCACTAATATATGAAAGGGTCGGGCCCCACATCTCCATCGGCGAATCGGTGGTGTCAAACGAAAACTTGCGATTGTGATTGATCAAATGGACGCGATGACCACATAAAACATGTCTCATAGCGCAATCGGGTCCGAACTTTGAACAAATGCAATCGGGGCGCATAATAGAAAAGTTCCGATTGCGATCAGAACACGGATGCGATTTGCACATATTAACTCCCGCATATAACAGGATCGGGTCCGCCACTTCAATCGCAGCATTTTACAAAAGACTTGCGATCAATCGGAAAGTTCCGATTGCGATTAAGATCCCGGACGCGATTGAACCGATTAACTCCATCGTATAACGCCATCGGGTCCGCCACTTGATCGGAGCATATTACAAAAGACTTGCGATCAATCGGAAAGTTCCGATTGTGATTAAGATCCCGGACGCGATTGAACCGATTAACTCCATCGTATTACGCCATCGGGTCCGCCACTTCAATCACAGCATATTACAAAATACGTGGGATCAATCGGAAGCTTCCGATTGCGATTGGGAACTCGGATGCAATTAGCAATAAACTGTGGCATATAACTCGATCGGGTCCGACCTTTGATCGGAGCACATCACAAAACTCCGCCGATTGAACCTTTTCTCCGATTGCGATTGTGGAGGGGTCCCACCGTATAAAACTTTGTTTTATGCGCTCCATAATATATATGCCTTGGACCTTTGGTTCTTTTGTTTTCAGGATTAATAATATGATACTTATAATAAAGCGCTCCTTATAATGTACATACTTTGGACCTTTGCAACATATGTAATGCGCGGCATTTATATGTATTGTAATGGATATATATATATATGTATCCTCCATCGGGGTAGGCGATTCCCCGAATTTATGTGCTTTGCCCCTTGGGGTTAAGCGATTCCCTGAATATGGTTCTGTGCAATTCCCAGAATATTTGTGTTATGTATAACGCCGGTTAGAGTGTGCGATTCTCGGAATATGGTTCTGAATTATATGCGTAACACCCATCGGGTAATGATTCTCGGAATTATACATATGAATGTATCTGTCGGCTTGGGCGATTCTCGGAATTTTATAACGGCTCTGCCTCTGCCTCTGCTGCTCTTGTCGCTCTGCCTCTGCCTCTTCTTCTTTGCTGCCTCCATTGTAGTCGTTGCTTCCTTTGTCTGTCCTGCTGCTCCTGTCGCTCTGCCTCTGTATTCGACTGTTACACTCTAGCAGTGTTCTTCCGCCTGTTTCCTTTGCTTGTTTCGGCTTCAATGCTGCTCGACCTCTGCCTCTACTGCACGTCCGTTTCATCTCTTCCTCTGTATTTGCTGCCTCTGCCTCTGCTGCTCGACAACTGCTCTGCCTCTGCCTGTCTCTTTTATATTTTCTTCCACTGCCTCTGCCTGTCTCCTTTGTTGTCTCCTTTGCCTGTCTCTGCTATCTTTTTGTTTCTATCTCTTCTTCTTGTCTAATGCTGCTCCTTGCTTCTTCAAATGGTCCTATCTCTGCTTCTCTTTGCTGCCCTCCTTCTTCTTTTTGCTGCTTCTGCTACCTCTTCTTATGCTTTCTCTGCTCCTTGGCTAATTTTTCAAGTGCTCCTCCTTTGTCATCTCCTTTGCCTTATTTCTGGTTTAGGTGCTGCTCCTTTGTGCT
Organism: Pinus albicaulis; assembly: GCA_034641835.2. Lineage (NCBI taxonomy): Eukaryota > Viridiplantae > Streptophyta > Pinopsida > Pinales > Pinaceae > Pinus > Pinus albicaulis. The sequence continues at coordinate 1,138,494,603 of CM076577.1, read as the reverse complement.
CCTTTGCCATCAATGACAACATTTCCAACAATAATGTAATTCCGAAAGGACCTTCTGTTTGAGTTGAGAATTCTTACATAAGTATAAGAAATATTGATACTATAACAAATCAATTTTCAACGTCTATTTTTTTATTGCATTGGGTTCCTCTGGTAGTTGTTGAATTATCTTGTATGTTATCTTCTCATCTTGCTCCCATTCTACTTGCTTCTTCCACCCAGTAGATTATGGAATGGAAATAACTCATAGTAAACTATTTATGTCTTCCTCTTTCCTTGATAGTGCATTTTCCACTACATTTTCCCCCCCTTTTATAGATAATTTCAAAGAGATAACCCAACATCTTTGTGACCCATTTTTTTCTCTTCTAAAGATAGTCTTTGTTCCAAGAAGTGCTTCAGAATATCATGATTTATTTTTAAATTGAGCTACCTTCCTATCTAGTGTGGACACCATTTATTAATTGTATGTAGTGTTTCCTTTTAAAACCAGCAAGAGACATAAAAGGGACTCCTAAGAGGGAAATTTTTAGGTCAATGTAAACGATGGAGACTTTAGCCCACTATCACCACAACTAAGACTCCCCGATCTTTACGAAATTTTACCAATTGGAGGAGACCCAATAATTAGGAAGTCACTTATAAAGGATGGATCAACAAATATATGTGAAGTGACCTTAAATACCCTTTCCCTAGGACAGGATTAAGAATGGAGCATGCTTTCAATTTAAGGAAGGTACAAGACTTTCTAGGGAAAGGAGGTGAGTATTTGGGGGTTAGGTTAAAAGAATATGACTTGAAAAGGAGCTTCCTAATCCCTAAAATCCCTATATAACTTGGATTCTTGAGTTTCCCTTGATGAATTGTATTTGATAAGAAATGGGACCACATGGGGCCAAGTGGACCCAACCCAAGTTAAGGGGATGGAGTCTAGCAATCAATGATATTCTTAACCTGACCATGGCAAGGGGAAAGGATCAAACACGGATTTTCACCGAAAGATGTCAAATTGATCCTATGAGGTACTAACCTTGGGAACACTAGGGAAAAGTTTGATCCTATACTTAGGGCTTGGGATATATCGCAATCGCACCATCAGAATCTCTTCAAATTTTGAGGAGACCTTGAGGACATACTAATGCAGTAGGGCCTAGCAGATTGAACCTTTTCTAGGGCTAGTTTATTGGTAAATTGATGCCCTAGGTGGTCCAACGTGACTATACATAGAAAGCATAGGAAAAGGTGAAAGAATGTGGTTTAATGACCACCCTTTGATGGATCAATGCCTAATTCCTTTTTGGGATATGGAGTCAAGGAGAATTATGAATATGGACTTTTTTTATTGTTCAAGGAGGCTCTCAAAGTCGACTTCATCAAATGTTGAGGGCAAGAGAAGAAAAGTGACCTTAAAAGCATTTATACTTCGTTGCAAATGGAAGAATACTATTGAGATAAATCGATCTCTAAGATAATTCATTCATCAAACATGGCCCATTCATGGAGATAAGATAAATAGAAACATAATTCCACATTGATGTTGTAAATGCATGTAGCAATTAGGTATAAAAGAGAGAAAATATCATAGCCAATATATGCAGCAAAATGAAAGAAAATGGCACTAAAATTGCACTTACATGTAATAGAATATATCCAACCAGAAACACATTTGCAATATAAGAAGCTCCAATATAAGAAGAACCCATTCCATACATCAGAATTTGTCCATCATCCAAATATATCCATCAAGGAAAAAGTGTGAAATTCTCTAAGGAGAGAATGATCAAAATCCAAGTGATTATCCAAAATGAATTCATCCAATTCCTATTTATACACTCATTAGGAGTTAAAATTACCTAATGGGCCTACATTCGCCCATAAAAATAAAATAATGTGAAAATTAACTAACTTTTGGTGACAAGCCCACCAAACTAGCTCACAAATAAAATAATAAGCCTCTGAAGAGGTCAAATAATAATATCTTCATCTCGTAGGGCCCTCCAAGAGGCCTGATGAGGTCCATAAGTGCCATAATCATGAATATTATTCTAAAAAGTGATGGCCAAGTGGGTGGACCCTTGTTCTCCAAACAATAAACTTGTGGTGCTCCCAGTGGGTTTGGGGGCACACCAATGACCTCATGGGTCTCCATATGAGTCGAAGATTCTTGTAGACCATATTTAAGGAATAATATGATGGGATTAATATTTCCATGTCAACGCAGAAATTCTGGGACACCTTCCAAGTGTGTGGTGCACCTATATGGCCAATTGGGCATAGTGTACCACATACATCTTCCTCGTCCAAAAGGTGGATCTCGAGCAATATCTGAACATATATGGGTATCCATTGAGTGTTGTCTACTATTGTGGAGGCCCATGGATCTCTACACACACCCTATATGTGCCATGTATCCATTTGGAGGGTTAGGACCCCGTATAGGGAGACCAAATCCAAATGGACACCATCTGCAATCTTGCACAAGATAAAATGCATCCCTTCCAGTACAAAAAATCATTAAATTAATCTGGTAAAAGAGCTTACAAACCATGGACAACAAGTGTACACTTCATAATGGCATGCCCTTCCATAGTGGTCTTTGGCATGTGCTAATGTCTCCAAGCTCCAAAGCGGGTTATCCAAGTACCTTATTAGATGGTTTCTACCTTTAGAGGGGATATTATGTCCAAGTTGCATCCCTCAAATGGTGGTGGAATGTCATAAATAAGTTAAATGGAATGAGGAAAGAAAGGGGAAATCTTGAGCCACATATCCAGCCACAATGGTAGCTAGAAAAAGGGAAGCCCACACCTGGGTATATAATGTACAAGAGGGAGAATTCATGGTACTTTAGGTGCCCCGACATTGATTTTTCCACCCTTTTTTATATTCCTTTTGCCTTTTATAAATTTTCTTTGATTAACTGCTCAAGGCTCAAAGGATAAGAGCATGATGTGTAAGATACAAAAATGATTACCCCTTTTTTGGGGACGGTTCATTACCCTCCATGGGTTGGGACAATCATGGGTTCCTGAATGATGAAGGAGGGCCATATGTGAAAATTCTAAAATAGAACCCCAACTGTATTAATTGATATTATTTTTTCTTCTTATTAATTCATAAATAATTTATTTCTAGTATTACACAATAAATATCGAAATAAATTCTACTGGAGCCTTCACAATTAAAATATTGTGGAAAGTAAATGCAAGGAAAAATTCTTGCACAAGTATAGTCACAATGACAGTTATTTTTGGACAATTGTCCCTGGAAAAACTCAATGTGGGAAAAATGGTGCAACAAATGAGGGTTTCTCTATTATTCTTCAGCAAAATCTCATGTACAAAATACGATAAACAAAATAAAAGAGGAATTTCTGTGAGAAATTTTACAAACAATTTTTTCCATGCTACATAATGAAATTATTATCCTAGAGAGGCCCTCCAACCTCACTGTGTCACAATCTGCACAGTGACTGTGCAATCCTAGTGTCACAACCTCTGCGATGTCCCTGTCCCTGCCTCATAGCCTTTGCTCTGTCCCTCCTCTGCGCTACTTTCTTAGCTCTAATTCAACACTCCTGAATCTTGTTGATACCCTCTCTCTCCAACTTGCAACTCTCACTCTGATTCAATTTTCTCTTGTTGAACTTCAGCCAATGAGAAAATCGATCTGCTCGAGCAACTAAGTATTTTCCAAATTCCCATCGAAGTCCTTCTTGTAATATTCCCGCTGAAAAACCAATGACCCATATTAAAACATAATCAAGGGATAAGATTAACTTGACTTGATATTCGTCTTTTTCTAGAATATTCACACCCAATTCTATTAATACACTTTAATTATTTTCATTCCCTAAGTTTAGACTTAGGCTACCATTAAAAATAACTAATTATTTTAATAAAACTTCATCCTGGTGGAATTTCCCAAAATGCCTTCAGGGTATTTTGGAATACATGTGTCTAAGCCTTCCCACAAAATTTGAGACTTAGAGCACATTCAATGCTACCAAAAATCAACGCTCCCTCTTAGCGAGGAATGTGCTCTAGTAATGCAACTTGCTAAAGCATCACCCTGACTCTGTAACATTTCCCTCTACACTGCTGATGTCTAACACTGTTGTCCACCAACTACTGCACTATTGCATCTATGCTACTGCTGACCCTACATAATTTTGTCAACTACTGCAACTTCTTTGCAACTCCCTCTCATATGTTGTAGCTGCAACTGAGGACCCATCTGTTTCTATTACTGAAACAAGTTTCTAGAAATTTTAATACAAAATATTTATTGCTTGGATTATCCTAATCTAACAATTATATGCCATTTTTAAATACAAAATCACTTCTACAAAATCTTTATGGAATTTAAAACACAATCACCAATAGCAACATCATGAAGAAATATCAATCACACATAACACAGCTAATTATCAGGAAAGCATAAAGCTAAAAACCCCACTATCATATATTATATATATATCATGGATCATGAAACAATCTCATACAAAGCTCCAATCCAAGAGCTCTCAGTACATCATACAATTGTCTCACACTATCATACAAAAATTGGCAAGTTCCTTACCCAATTTACTTCCTCCTCACAGCCAGCCTCTACTGCGCAATCCCATATGATAGAAATCCCTGAATGAATGGAATCTTGCTTGGCTTGAATGCGCGATCCTCATGGGAACATCCAATGTGTGTGTGGTTTCATGTGTGCAACCAATAATGTCACAACTAATAGTCAAATTGTCCCTTTCACCTACATCTCAACTGGGTCTCCACTAGATCTCACATGCATGTAGTTAACAATAGTAAATCTTCAATTGCATGTGAGGCCACTGATTATGAATTAATTAATAATAAATTCACTTGATATATCACTAGTGTATCTTAAGTTACAACTAGCACAACTGAGTTTAACTCACTTAACTGAGTTAAACTACTTCACACCTTTCATAACTACACTTCCAACTTTGTTACAACTTCAAATCACTCAGTTAAAACTAAGTCCACTTGCATGTCCCACCAACCAACCACTTAACTTGAAATTCCTATATCTAACTGATTTTCCACTTCAGTTAACTATTTCCAAGTGCTCATTGAGAATACAATATTGTTTATTGCCCAACTAATATTAAGGGATAATAATAGCCGACATGCATCTATAAATATACATGTAATCTATAAATAGAACTTGCACATACATATATGAATAGACCTCATCTATAAATAGAATTTTCTCATGCATATATAAATAGACATCCACCTAAAAATAGCCTTAGGCTCCATCCTAGTGTAGGTGGATAATTTTCACTAGGATATTCTTGTTAAATCTCAACACTCCCTCTTAACAAGAAAGGGATTATCCTTCACCCTGATCCTGTCTCTATGGTATTCAAATTTTCTCCTGGTGAGCGCCTTCGTCAAAATATCTGCATCTTTATCTTCCGTAGGAATGTACTGAAGCAACATGATCTTCCTCTGAACACAATATCTGATATGATGATACCAGACGTCTATATGCTTAGATCAATCATGAAACACAGGAGTAATCGAGAGTTTGATGCAACTCTGATTATCACAATGAATCATTGTCGGATCTAAATGAGAACCAAACAAAACAACTAAGATATTTCTCATCTAGATAGCCTCACATCCATCTTGACTCGCTCCCATTTATTCCACTTCATTTGAACTGAGTGCCATAGATCTTTTCTTCCTACTGTACCAAGAAACAGTTGTATATCCAATGCTAAAGATCCCCACTGATGTGCTCTTTCTGTCTGATGAGTTTTCTACCCAATCTGCATTCATGAAGCCACAAAAATTCACCTCATTCATCTTTCTATACCATAAACCATACTCATATGTGCCCCTTAGGTATCTCAGGACATGCTTGCCTGCCTTCCAAAAGAGATTGGTAGGCTTAACCATCACTTGACTCAGCTGGTTAACCACATAGCAAATGTTTGGTCTCGTGTTCACTAGATACATTAGCGAACCCACTAACCGTTGATAAACAGTAGCATCCACTACCTCTCTAGAAGTATCATCTTCTTTCCTCCAGTTTCCTGGAAGAGGAGTATCCATGGGTTTGCAGCCCTCCATGTGAAACTTACCCAGTATCTCCTTCGCATACTTGCCTTGAGACACAAAAATTTCACCATCTCGCTACCATATTTCCAATCCAAGGAAACAATGAAGGAGGCCCATATCCTTCATCTCGATCTCCATTACAAGGTCCTCCTTGCATGAGCGTATCAGCTGCTCATCACCAATCAATATTAAATCAGCAACATAAAGAACAATGATTAGAAGCTTACCCTCCACAACAATTTTGTATAGGTTTGCATCCACCTCACTTTTGGTGAAGCCAAGTCCGGTGAAATATTTTTCTATTCAAGTGTACCAAGCACAGGGTGCTTACTCCAGCCCATAAAATGCTCTTTTGAGTCATCACACATGCGACTCACTGCTGAACATATCAAATCCTTCAGGTTGCTCTATGTACACCTCTTCCTCAATGATCCTATTGAGAAACGCAATCTTCACATCCATCTGATGAATGCACTAGCCCATCTGCGCTGAGAGAGCAAGGATGGTCCTTATGGAAGAATACCTTGCGACAAGTGAAAAATTTTATTCATAATATATCTCCTCGATCTGTGAGAAGCCCAGGGCCACAAATCTGGCCTTGTATTTCTCAACACTCCCATCAACAACTTTATTTACCTTGTAGATCCATCTCAAACCTACCACTGATTTATCAACTGGACTTGGAACAATTTCCCAAGCATTGTTTTTGACAATGGAGTCATACTCCTCCACCATTGCATCTACCCATGTGGGCTCCTGCACTGCTTCCTGAAAGGAATATGGCTCATTCATAATACATTTTCTCATGAGAGCCATGTATCTAGTAAATCGATCAGGAGACTATCTTTGTCTGTGCTATGAAGTAGGGTCTCCTACATTCTATGCACCATTAGCTTCTGTGGTACGCCTTCTGTCAGTTCTGATGGTTGGCTCTGCGTGAGTGGACTCCTCCACTCCATGAACCTCATCCTTTGGTTGATCCACATCTAGAGATTCATCTTTGGGAACCAACAGTTCCTCCTCCGCATGCAAGTCTATCTCCCTCTCAAGCAACAACCGCATGGCTTTCCCCTCATCGAATTTTATGTCACGTTGCATAACAGTCATCTTACTCTTAGGAAAATACACATGATAATTATGGGGTGTTTCTATGTACCCCACAAATATCCAAACTTCAGCAGTCGACTCCAGCTTCTTCTTGGCGTTCTTGGTTACATGCACATAAACAAATGAGCCAAAAATCTTAAAGTGTGAAACATCCATTTATTACCATTGAAAGCTTCTTCAGGTGTACTCATGCCAAGTACTCTATGAGGACAACGGTTTTTCACATAAACCACGGTGTTTCATGCTTCTGCCCACAAATGCATTGGTAGGCCCTGATCATGCAACATTGCTTGTGCTTCACCCACGATCGTTCTTTTCTTCCTCTCTGTGACCCCATTTTGTTGTGGGTTATGAGGCGCCATGAACTCCTTCTTTTATGCAGAAGTCTTTGAATTCGTTAGATATGTATTCTCCACCATTATTGCTCCTCAGAGCCTTCACTTGCTTCCCCAACTTTTTCTCCACCAATGCCTTAAACTCACAAAACTTTGAGAATGTTTGATCCTTCTTCTGCATGAAGAAGATCCAACACTTATGAGAAAATTCATCAACAAAAATAACACATTATTTATGTTTTGTTGTTGAAACAACCAAGAACGGTTCACAACAATAATCCGACAAAAACGAGCTAAGAATGAGTAAGAGGGACAATGTACTTTGGCAGATTGGAATCCCAGACTGGTATATCTTTGTCACCTTTCTTTACAGATTTACCAAAACACCAGTTATAGACATCAAGTAAATTGAACTCTACTAAAGGGTTCAGTATTCTGTTGGCAAGTTAGCACCTTCAGAATCAAAGTAATATCAAAGTAAAAGTCCGACTTCACAGGAGAACATAATTATGAACTACCTTGGGATTCTAGGATCTAGCCCTCCTGAATTTGGAGAGGATCTTCCAATAAGTGCAAAGATGGATTTGTCTTTGAAGTCTTGGGTAATGAGATCAAATCAAATAAAATTTCATGGATTTTTGGATCAAAGATCAGCCCATATCTGATCAAAAGTATCTCTATGCCATAAATTTTCTAAATAACAACTCGTTTAGGCCTTATTGTTGACTGTGCATTAAATGAAAAATTGAAAAATTTGTTTATCCACGTAATATGCAAAATAAAGCTCCAAATAAATTCTAAAATATATCAAATGGCAACGAATTTGAGAAACCTGCTCATTGACAACCTAATTAGGCCCATTCCTAACACAAATCATATTTCATTTTCTAAAATTCACTTTAATTTTCTCAGAAAAATCATTTTAATTTGACAGGTCAAAAATAGTGTGTTTTTCCCTTGATGTTTTGTTGGAGGTCCACACGTGCCAGTTTGGTGGAATTTGACCAATACAAACCAATATTGGAGCTTCTAGAAGCCAATTCCAATTGTCATATTTCCTTCTGGAGTGGTGCTACTACCTCAACAATGGAGATAGCTATGGAAACTTGACTAAAATGCAAAAACTTGAACTTGCTAAATTGTCATTAGTAAAACTATGAAAAATTCTTATTAATTAATTAAAAGAAATGGAAATAAAAATAATAAACCATGTAAACATGTATGGATGAAGTTGGTGCATTTATGAAGAAATATGGTTAAAAATTATGACAATGGTTAAATGGAATGACGCTAAAATGGATGGTTTCATCAACAAAATTATGAAAAATTGGAGGCCCAACATTCCCCCATACCAGAGATTTTGCATGTCCTTATGCAAACAAAGCATTGCAAAGTTTCATAATCCAACTAGTTCCTTTTGTTCCTTTATTTTTTCATTTCAACTAAATCGTTGACCAAAGCTCCTGTTAGGCGTAATAAACAACCTAACATTTAATTCTCAATCTGGGAGTTCGTAAACTTAGAGGCGCAGCACTGGAAATGACAGAGAAGGAATTTAGCAACCTGCACTAGTAAATACAATTACACCACACCATTCTAGAAACTGGAATCACTCAAGAAAAATACTTGCCACAAAATTTGACAAAAAAAATTAAAACATCTTTGCAATTAGCTCCAAAGAAATCTAGAAAAGAAAGGAATAGATCTATGTGATTGAGTCTCGATGCTTTAAGAAACAGAAGGAATAGTTCTAAGCATAGTTAAATCTGTCTCTATTACAAGTTTTCCATTCCTGGACTAGGCCAACGTTCCTGCACTGCAAAAACGTTCCTGCACTGGAATAGGGTTCCTGCACTAGAACGGAGTTCCTGCACTAGAAAAAAGTTCCTGCACTGGAACGATGTTCCTGTACTAGAACATTGTTCATGTACCATAAGTGTATTTAGTTCCTGCACTAAATATTTTCATTGTTCACAACCACTTGCATAAAACATAAAGGGTGCTAACTGAAAAAAAAAATTGAAGGAAAACCAAAGAAAGGTAAAGAATTGTAAATTAACCATATGAAACAAAAGAACTATCAACTATTCGTTTACTCAAAAGTAAAAACGTTGCAAGAAATAAAATAGATTTTTATCATAATAGATTTTATTTATGTAAAGATAATCATCTAATCTAAGAGATAGAGCATTCCTTCTTTCTCAAATTATTGTCACTGCAGGAACAAGATCTGTTTCTTTCTAAGGTGGATGTTTCAAATCAAGGGTCTCTGCAACAGATCTCATTTGTTCCCACAAGAGAGTCGGTGCAATTACAGGTCCTATTATGTGGACAGAGTTTCATTAATACACAGGGAATGTGAATAAACCAAATGATTCAATCCCTAAGTTAAATGCACTTGCTAGAAGTATTAGAAAACTTTTTCTTGGAAATGAAACACACTTTGCATAAAGGAAATGAAATAAAATTGCAGGAATAAAATATTCTTGCTGAAGTAAACCACACTTGTAGGATTAAAATGTATTTGTGAAGATTAATTTGAAACACTCATTTGCAGAAAGAGAAAAGAATCCACACAATGCATAAAATAAAATAAATGAAATGCTACAGTAATATTGAATAAATGCACACAAAGCCACACTGTCAAACCTCGAATCCGAGAAGCACACGGTTCATGAAGAAAACATAAATATGTTGACTTAGGTGCATAAATGAAATTGTCCTTTGCTCTGAATCTGCATACAAATATTTAACACACTTTATAAACAGAGGGAGAATGAGCTGGGTTGGTTGGGCCCTAGCCAACCTGCTCATTTCCCTTTAGGAAAGTTGGGGGATCAAATGCACAAGAAACTCATCACATAAAAAAATAACCCATAATGAATATAGCTGGCATTAGCTCATTTTATTAACTCAAAGTCTATAGCAGAGGTACATCATAAACCATAAATCCAGCCTCGAACTGATCGTAGGGAAGAGGGGGGAGCCCCCTAAACTTGATCTAACAGCATAAAGTACAATGAATGGTTTCCCCTCCTTCCAAGAAATGACAATATAGGCCATGGCTAAGCCATTTATATTATTTACAAGGCGAATCAGTCATTTTTCTTAATTCTGGAAAATTTCATATTTTTAACAAATCGACCTCAAAGATATTGGCATATATTCCTAGTGATGGAGAATTTTGGAAAAAGGTTTAGAGGGAACCTAATGTGTTATATTTTCAACAAAAACCTCTCTTTGATTTGTATCATTCAATTCCATCGCCTTAAAGTGTGCCAAAGTTAGTTTTTTGACTCTTTTTGCAAGATTCTAGAATTTTGGAAAAACAATGTTTTTTTTTATGAAACTACCCTAAAGACCCGCGTGTAGCTTTTGAACCAAAGAGAATATTGAGAAATATTTTTGGTTATATTTAATGTGTTATATTGGTAAAAAATCCATTTTATCACATTTTCTAGATTCACCTCCAGCGGCACGAAAATTGAGGTGAAACGTGGGAGTTTGGAAACTATGCAGATTTTGAGCATATTTGTTGATTTTCTTCTAGAGACCTACACATGAGACCTAGGTGCAATCCAACTCACAGAAAGGTTTTATAACATCATTTTGTAAAATAACCATCTTCATTTTTCTCCGAAAGCGTGTCGAGATATCGAAGCCCCAAATTGATGCATGAATGTTAGTGTAGGAGTGTTGGTGCAGGAACAAAACTTGGTGCAATTAATTGTTGATGCATGTGTATCTTTGATATTGATTTAATACGCCTTCCTGAAACAATACAAGCACCATCATCAATAATCATTTTGATTCAAATCTTATCGAAATAAAGTAAATACGTTAAATAATGATCAATTACATGATCATGCTCCAAGTTTAAGATACTATCCCAACAATCGCACAAAATGGTAGTAATAAAAATTAAAACTATGAGTAAGCATAGGGTGAGAATCTGAATTAAACATGACAATTCTAGGGCCTAACATTCCCCCATGCCAATCTTCTTGCATGTCCTCATGCAAGAAAAACCTCAAATAAGGACAAGTTAATTAACACTCTAGGGCAAGGGTTTCTTATTAGAGTCATGTCGCATTGAATTAAATTATAGGGTTAATTGAGTAAGAGAATGTAGGTAAGTTCCATATGACGTTGACTCCCTTTGCATCAATAAGATAAAAAATACTTGTGACCATAGATTGAGTGATGTCAAGACTGATATTCATTGTTTTGAAAATAGTAACTAATGTTATGAGTACCAAAGGAATGCTAACAATGTTGTCACTATAGGGATATAAAATAGACATCTATAAATATTTACACAAAGAATCTCAAGAGCAGTCCAAATCGACAGATTTTCACTTTCAATAACCTCATTATTGTAAACGGAAGTGACATTTTTTGATGTTAAAGATGGATGGAAATAGGGAGAAAGAAAGATAACAAAACAATACCTTCCCAGGATGACCATCTTACCATTACCCAAGAATATAGTTGAAGCTCCTCTTATTCAAGAAAAGTGAATCACCTGCACTAAGGGTCCCACATCCATGAAAACCTTCATAATTATGAAAGATAGAACTCCAAATCACATTACAGAAAGGATCTTAAAACCATTATTGGAGAGATATGATAATGAGTTCAGGGAAAGACAAAAACAACCAAGTAAATCATAGTGTACAATTAACTTTAATACCACAGACATGGCCTTGTTGCCAGCATGCGTCTATAGCCTTGACATGGATGCCTTTTAACCCCACAAAATTTATGTGTCCCATCTATTAGATATAAATTCAAATTCAATTGAAATAATTTATATTTTTTTTAGAAGTTAATTGCAGGCCATAATCCCGGCTTGATAACCAACTAAAAACAGTGCCATTCATAAGAACTAATAAGAATGAAAAATCCGTCTCATGATGAGACCTCTTGTTTTCCAAATTTTCAACTAAAAGCCATTACCCTGGCTTGGTGACCAGTAGAGGTAATGTCATTCTCGTTAGGACCCATTATCCTGGTAGGTCGACTCGTAATGAGAACTTTGATCCCTCAATTAATCATTTTAAAAGAAACTCTGATTATAATTAACCTTAAATAGGTTACTTAACAGGTGGGGAGGAAAATATTCTCCTTAAGAGCTCAGGATGGCGTGAAAATATTTTAATTACTAATCTTTATCATTTGGTCCTTCTACCCTAAAGACTCATTTTAAAGAAAACATCTTGGACAAGGACTGAAAGATTCCTTAACTTGATCATGCTAGGGTTCTCATGAGAGCTCATTAGGGTTTTATAAGAGTGCTCCACCATAGGATACGCTTCATCAATACCTTTGAAGAGAAACTTGAAATCGTTTCTTGGATGACATTATGTTAGAATGAATAGGATAGAAGTAGGTTTTAAGCTTATGAATGGAAAGTATTAAATATAACAATAAAAATCCCCCTAATGTAAATATTGTTTGAGGATGATGAACCTAGAATAATTCAAAGGGTAGTCATAGCTAATGCCCCAACGTCCTCTGAATATTCTTGTAGTGATGTTGCTAATTCCTTCCTCCACTAAATTATCGCTCACCCTAAAATTATGCCCTATTCAAATATGGTGAAATGGATAATCGACAATTTAAACTTTGGAGAGAGGACATTCTTGAATTCAAGGGACACGGTAATTGGGTATTTCAAGGCAGAATATTTGAAGAAAATGTATCATATACCCAACCCATAGAAGGTATATGACAATAATTTCCTTGAAAATTTCGCAAAGGATAATAGACTAGCACCAAACCCAATAAGGCAATGGAGGCACAACCCCAACAAGCACAAGCATGATGATAATGGTATGTACTTTGTGTCTTCTCTTGCTAGCCCGTATTGCTATGTCGCTCCTATGATGTGTAGATTGTTTGGTTACCCTAATACAAGTCGATTTTTGATTGAATGGTTTCCTCTTATTGAAGCTACATCAAATTCATATATTATGGATTGGGGTACCATCCTTTCCAATAATATTTCCTCCCAAATCCTTGAATATAGAAAGAACCAAAAATTCACCTCCAAGATATTTCCCCCCTTTTTCATGAATGCTTATATCATGGACGCAATATGTTTCATTTTATATTTCCAAACCATGGGATGGAAATGGACCATACAGGGCCCTAATCCTATCCATGTTTACCATAATATCCTATGGGAGTCCAACTATGAGTCTCATTTCTATATAATTTGGCATGGAGTTATTTTACCCCTTTTTCATGTTGTTTTGGGAGAGAAGGCTACAAGACTATAAAAAGTAGCCAGAGATGACTTTGAGATCATAGGAAGGTGGTTTGGTGAAGAACTATTTACATATGTTAGAGTTTATGGAAGTCTTTCCAAGCCCCATGTTCTCCCACTATATGTACCAGATAAACTCCTAGCCAGAGAAATTTCTTATTAAACAGTAGGAAATGGGTTAACCAAAGCCTTAAAGGAAGCCAAAAATTTTGCCTCGCCATTATTTCCTATTAATTTTGGAGTCTATTCCTTAGACAACTACAAACATGCCAGACTTTAAATCAAACAAATTGAATGTTTGAAATTATCTACCATGCCCAACAAATAATTTGAACCAAATAAAGTGGCTCAAGAATTTACAACCCAAGTAAAATTCAGAAAATTTATTCATGCCCTCGATGACTACCATGACCTGTTTGAGTCTGCTGAGACATATTCACAAATTTATAAGCTTGAATAGATTTGGTTGAATCCAGTACAACTTGTTGAATTTAAAGAATACAGGAACAAGAGATTGGAGAATATCCCTCTAGACATTATGAGGGTAACCCAACTAATTACACAGAAAGAAAAGGATTTAGAGTAGCCTCCCAAGAACATTGAGGTCCTAAAGGAAACACATGAAGTCAAATATACATATCAACAAAATTTTAATACTTTCTTTAGCAGTAATTTGGATGAGGTTTGGAACTAGTTTGATCAACAAATCAAAGGAAAAATAGAAGAAAACACTTTCGAACTGAAAGAGATAAGAAAAACTCCTCAAGACAAAAATCAGACCCCATTTAATATTGGGGCTTCTAATAAAGTAGTCAGTACATATGAAATTGAATTCATCCTGACCTTCCCCTTGTCATAAATTGTTCTCAGAATAGAAGAAATCCCTCCTCTAGACATCTTTTACAATGCCAAACATCGAGCTATAATGAGAAGATAGAGAAAGAGAAAAATAATTGAGTGATCCCAAGCATTAATTGTTGGAGATATAACAATAGTAGTGTGGAGAGATCCACAAACTGATCCTTTTGAATATTTAACAATATTGTCACAGTTTGCAGGTGCTTATGCAACTGCTACAATTGACAAGGCATCAGAGGTCTAGCAATTAGTCAAAGAAAAATATGACATAATCCAACAGTTAAAGCAGGAGTTGTTAAAAGAGAAACAAAGTATTGATCATCAGTTGTAGACACAGTTGTCTCAACTTCAAAAAATCTATAATCAATTAAAACTACAACATCAATCTGACATCGATGTTAGAGATACTCAAATCCAGAAACTCCAATTCACTATTGAACAAATGAAGGACAACCCAAAGATAGAAGACTTTAAAAAAGGAATATTTGGAGTTGAACACCTTTTTGGCCCAACAACAAGTAGAATTCTATCAGAAATTAACCATCATCAATGATCTATGTGACAAAAGTGATTCATTGATGAATCAATCGTCTGATCTGAAGATGAATTTTGATGACGTTGATGAAAATATCTCAGAATTCATTACTTGGCAAGACACAAAAGAGGGTAGAAAATAAAATATTCCCAAAATAGAGGATTCTCACAAAGAAATTATCTTTAGCAGTTGGGGCACACAACTCAAGCACATAGAAAGAGAAATATTCAGAGCAAGAGATGTTTCTAACAACATTGGCACCAATCTGATTCATGATCAGTTCCCACCTGGTTCCCCTAATAATGTCAATTTTTTAATGAAACAATAGCAGGAAAAGTTGAAGGTAAAGGAAGAAAGAGTTAAGAAGATGGAAAAACTCGACTGGGAAAAATACTTGCAGTATCTTGTCAAGCCACACAACCAGTGGCTAATGTTGCGTTGTCCTGCTGATACATCCTCCCACATGCTTCTTGCATTATCAGATGCAGGGTATAATGGACAATTGCGCTTAAGGCCAACTCAAACCCCTGAAGTGAAACTAATATTAGATATTTACGAACTCAAACAACGAATGAAAATAGAGACAAAATCACACTCCTGAGCTCTTCATACAAACAAATTCTATTTTTGTCTTATTCTCTCTTATTTTAAGTAGAGTTGTTTAAACCTCCTCAGAACTTTGTGTATTTTGATGAAGAACCACTGTCTTGATTGCATGTTGTATCCAAGAATAGAGGAGGCATCTCTGTTACTTCTGAGGTGGGAGGCACAGGGTGTGTAGGATCCATGTATTTCTTGTTCTTCTTTTGAGCTTCTGATATCTCACAAGAGTTATGCTTCTTTGGACTAGCCTGCAATAGGATAAAACAAGAATAAACAACAATATTTCGAAAATGCGGGAGTGATTAACACAAAAGTTTGAAATGATGGAAAATATGGTTTAAATGTGAAAAATCTAAAACATCAAGTAACAGGCTATCAAATCCCTTTGGGGGCTTGAGACCATCAATATCGTTATTCTTGAGTAATGATAAAAAACGTGATTTCACGTGATTTCTTGGACAGCTCAGCACTTAATTAAAACATCACATCATAAAATTCATTTGGAGCACAACTTTAAAACATGCGATACACTCATTTTACCGATATGCGATCAAGACTTTAATATTAATTAACTATAAGCTTTTTATTGATGGTTTCAAAATATCAGAGCATTGGAGGGGTAAGTTTGTTACGAGTTTTGCGATGCGATATCAATATCGCAATCGCAAGAGTGGTGGATTGAGTGTTAGAAAATATGTGTAGCGGAACTGCGATGCAATATATCACATTCGGGGTTTGAGAGTGGGGATTATACATGATATGAAATATTTGTGATTTCGTGATAGTGAAGGGTGACGTTGTGGTAAGGCGGGTCCTACCAATGATTTTAATATACCCATTGGGGAGGTTTTTTCCTTTGTTAGCATTCTTTTGGTTTAAAATTCGTTGTGCATTGTTTTATGTACCAGGCTTATAACGCATCGTAATATTTGAAAGGAATGCTTTGTGTGCCACTTATTTCAATTGCAATATGTGGTATGTGATTTGGGATTTGGGAATTTTCGCTTAAGCCCTTCGACCAATAAAATCAAATTCAAACTTTTGAATGAGCATATTTTTTTTCCATATAAATGTTTTATTACTCTAAGTTAAAAATTAAAAAGGGTCCCCATTATTTTCTAAGGTAATTATACATAAATAATGGGGGGTTGTTGAATAGCACAACAATTGGCGATTCACTGGAAGAACCAGTTATCTCTGATTTATAATAATGAAATTTCTAAACTTTAATAAGTAAAAATGATTGAGAGGAAAAATATTTTTGAAATGTTGGATAAATAAAAGTACTCTGAATAAAAAACTCATTTTATTGCAATCCTTTTAAAACCTCTTATAAATGAAAATATTTAACTATTTATATTATTCATTAATTAGTTTTAAGGATAAAGTAGGGGGCTTTTGAAATTTAGCCTTTTGATATACTCAATTTGTCACAGGTAGAGCCACTACTGTCAGCAAGCGTTCATAGCCTCAACTGGGTTACCTATTAACCATCAATGATCTAGTATCCCATCCATTTATGATTTCAATCCTTAGAGATAAATTCAAATATATATATATATATATTCTTTGTTTTTATTTATTTTATTTTTTAGAAGTACTTAAAAATCCATTGTCCTGATTTGGTGACCAGATAGTGACAATGCCATTCACTGGTTGTAATTAAGCTGAACAAGATGGCTTGTGATAAGACCCCTTGTCTTATGATTGAAATAATCATACTCCATTACCCTCACTTGGTATTCAGTAGTGGTAATGTCAGTGTATTATTTTCCTATGATCATGGTAAGCAGGCTCGTGATGAGACCTCTTATCTTTTAATTTTTATATATATTTGAATTACACTCTAAAAAAATATGATTAATGGATGGGGAGAATCATTGAATCCTTTAGATTTTTGGAAGACAATTTAGAGTTAAAGATGCCTAGTTACAAAATAGTTTTTACTTTGTTAAATAAAACCTTTCTTGATGGATAATAAGATCAAAAGATTTTATAAATTTTGAGATTTAAAAGCACTTTCAAATTCTATGGAAAAATATTTCAGAGTGTTATGATAGTTATCCAATTTTAAATTGTGTAATCTTTTCCTTAAAAATTCCTACCGTCAAAGACAAAAATCATAAGGTAATTTCGAGATGTTGATAAAAATCCAAGCTTATGTTACTTAACATTATTTTATATAAACCTAAATATGAAAAAATGGAAATACCTATATATTTACAATAGAAGAAATATTCTTCTAAGAAAATAATTTTTTAGAATAAGCCCATTAACATGAAGATGGTATCTCTTTCCTTGTAGATCTTGCAGTATAAAAGTTGATGGGCCTGCTTGTTCAGCAATTTGAAATGGTCCAAGCTACATTTTCTAGAATTTAGTATGCTTCCCTTTCTACTCATGTGCCTTGTCCCATTTAAGGACAAGATCTCCAACTTGAAAATATTTTTGGGTAACAGAACTTTCATCAAAAGAAGATTTAACTATCTATTGATGGTTAGCATGTGTAAGCTTTGATTTTTCCCTTTCTTCTTCTAATTTAAGTATTTCATACATTCTTAATTGCAAAGAAGAGAAAGGTTTTTCTTAAATGAATTAGACTAGGGCTAATGAAGGAAGGGTTGGGTTTGAAGGAATGATAGACTCTTTCCCATATAGAAAATTGAAGGGATAAGTACATATCGATTCCTTTTGGGTTATTCGATCATCCCATAGAGCAAAGGTTAAATATTTGTGTCAATTCTTTTTGCTCTGATCAGCAGTTCTTTTAATAATTCTTGTGAGGTTTGTATTGGTTGACTCTGCCAAATCATTCCCTTGGGGATATTAGTTAGCAGAGTATTTAATTTTAAATACCCTCTTAAGAGCAAATTCAGTCATTTTATTGCCTCAAAAGTAAGCACAAGGGCGTCACTCAATTAACCTATGGCATAGCACATGCATTCATGGCATACTAAAAAATACCCTTAATTTGACTACATATTGGAAAATACCTCTAAAAATCACTTTATTTAACCCCCTACCAATACTAACCCATTGCATTTCCCCAATTTAAAAAACCCCTACTTTCACTAGATATTGTAGGTATCTGTTTTTTCATTAACATTTTTTACACCCCTTTACATTTATATCCTTAACATAATGACATGATGCCTCTCTTATGACCCCACATGCATTCTACAATTCACCTTTCTTCTTGTGATATAAATAAGAGATGCATATTAGTATTCCCACAATTTGATTACTCAATCCACACTCAAGCACATCTCACTATGATTTGTGGCATTTAATGGTCTAAGGCATACAAATATCAGCCATGGTTTAGGAAGATTGATTATGTGCATGTCTATAAATTGACATATAAATTGATATATATGATGATGAAAAATCAATTGATCAATATTTATGAATATGTTTGAACCAAATAAGGTGTTCAATCACAAGTCTAGACCCTCTTCCCTTTGAAAGCTTCTTGTTCAAAAATCCAACTACAACCTCATGTACTCAAACTAGTGTCTTATTAAGGTGGAACAACAAAAGTTACAGTTTCAAAGAGTTATATAGAGAAGAAAAGGCAAGGTGAGGATGAGATTTATGAGACCCTCCCTTTTCTTTAATGAAAAAAAAAACATTGTTCTCTATTGTTTTTAATTTAAGTGTTTTAATGAGAGCCCCATGGTATATTTTATTAAGACATCATTTGGAAACGACCCATTGGGATGGAATTATTTTTTTTTTAACCTTGGTAATATGATTTAAAGAGCTCTTACCACTAGATTCTTGTTTTCAGGATTATCAAAAATATTTTGTAAGCATTGTAGACAATTTCCCCCAAGTTCAAACGGATGGTATTATGTGGCTATGTTTTATGAACCTTCCCAACATCAACATGCTAGGTAGGTCTACCCCCAAGTTTTTCAGTAAGCATCTTTCAAATATGGGATTTCACATTTGGAGGGATCTGTGGGGTCACAACACTATCTTGGTTGGATTGGAGAAGAATTAATAAGCCCAATATTCACTAGCTTAAGACAAGAATGTATTTTCAAAATGATACTAGAAATTTCAAGGCCCATTTGGAAGCACTGGAGATGTAGTCATAATTATTGTAACAATTATACTCAACAACCTCAAGATGAATCTTCAATCATAATTACTGTAACAGCTATACTCAACAACCTCAAGATGAATCTTCAATAGTGTTCACAAAAGGGGATCATTGTCACCATGTCACAGAGAAGATTGTTGCTATACATATGCCAAGGTTATTGTGAAAAAAGAAAGATCCTTCATGTTGTCATTAAACATTAATATACAAATGTGAAACAGGGTCACTCACTGACACATAGGTCACAGTCTATAGATTACTTCCCTTGACAGTCTCATTATTATCTATCCATAAGGTTACTATAAATGTCATTTTCAAATCAAGGTTCTCTTATGTCACCAAAGGTGTCAAGACATCGTGACGATATTAAATAATAAATCACCATGCTCAACCATACTGCCTCATTAATCAAATCTTGCAGCAACCAACTGAAATTAAATTTGTTAATAAGCTTCAAAACAAGCTATCTATTATACACATATAGAATCAAGGCTTATTTACATCTAGCTAGACAACTCAATACATCAAAATCCTAGACAATTGTATACTTTAAGGCTTGGTCATTAACACACAAGCACATAGACTTCCATTAGTTATTTTCACTTCCATAGAATCCCTTGCTTTAGAAACTCAATCTGAAATCTATTCCATGATGACAAGACTGTGATGGAGAGGCAAAATTATGTTGTTTCTGCTACACACTGATTAATCACCTGAAGAGGAAACCTTTACTGCATCTACAAATGCCAAACTTTTGATTTGGGAGTGATCAAAATAAATTTTAGTGTGATGCCAACTTCTACCTTCTTGGCTCAAGATCTTCACTATAGAGTTCAGGATTACCATGTAATGAACAAGCCTAGATCAATAGCACTTCCTACATGAACAAGTGCATATGAATTTAGGGTGCCGAAAAACATATCAAAGTCTACAAAGTGTCAATTAAAAGATCAAGAATATTTTTAATTAAAAGAAATACACCATGCAAGTTTCAACATAATCACCTTTATGTTTTCTAATTCCATTCTCTCTATGAAGATATTTTATAAATTTAAACAATAGCCTTAGAAATCCATCAGCGTGTGGTCACACATTGTAGATTTTCCCACAATGAATACCAGTTAAAGACATAGGAGACTATTGAAAGTCACTATAAGAAGCTCCGGCGAGAGCAAGGAAAATAATTTTTTGAACACAAGTTTCGTCTTACGTGGTTGTGTCAAACATTTTAAACTAATATCACTAGTAAAAATTACAAGGAAAATAGTCTTTAATTTAAACTGTGTTCAGTCATTTAAACACTAAGTCAAAATGGAAAAGGCAGTTTCTTTAGAAATTTAAATATTAAATTAAAATTCAAAAAGATAAAATGAAACCAACAAATATCTTTCAAACGCAGGGGATTTTTTTTTTGTTTATTTAAACAATTAGAGGCAAGGTGGAAAAAAGTCAGAAGTTCTGAAAATTAGTAAAGAAGCCTTGTGATCCCATCAGACTATGGTCACATATTTGGAGCTTTTCCCATAATGAACACAAAGATGACTGTCAAAACTCAAGATAAAAATCATTATTGGGGTCACGCCAATGTTGCAAGCTTAAAACATGATGAAAATATTACTGTGAGAACACAAATAAAACTCATTGTTGGGGACATGCCAATGTCGCATGCTTAGAACACGATGAAAATTGAATAGCTAGTCATAGCTGGTGCTCGTAGTAAAATCATATTTTATACAATGTCTACTGCTTGTAGGGAAAATAAGCCAAGGAAATTACAGTCTCCTGCTAGGCTATGGTTTAGTGGTTGAAATTGAACCAGCGTAAAGAGATCCCATATTTAAATGTCAAGTGAAAGAGCCCAGATTTAAATGTTAAGTTCAAAGTCACATTGTATGGGTTCAGATAAATTATTTCAAGCAATCTGATCCATGAGATGTAGAGCAGTTGATTTGATTTATATGGTGTGCAGATAAATTATTTCAAGCGAATTAATCCATGATATGTAGATTATTTGATTTGATAGTTGATTTGATTTATATGGTGTTTATTTCCCAAATCATTAGATCATCCCAAGAGATGAAAGTAGAATCTGTCGATTAAGGGATTAAAATTGTCTGACCAAAAATCCAACCTCACAATCTTGTTAATAGTATTAGAAAGGTAATATTGTTGCATCAGAGTTGATATCCATCTATTTTTACCACCATCATCAAAGTAATACCTGTTAAGAAGTGAAGAAAGAGCTTGACCCACAATAAGTGACAAAACGTTGAATATTACAAGCGCCCAATGGGTCTTCCTTTTTCCTACAAATATCTTTCTATTGGGGCCTCTTCCTAGATCTGCATCCCTGAACAAACCAGGGCCTGAAGTTCCAATCTCTCAAGGTCATTCAAACACATATATGAAGAAAATGGAAAAGAAGCAACATAGCGACCATCCATACACCCTTAACAACATCCATATTTGATCAACAAAAAAACACTATACATGCTCTCCCCGAGCATTATCTTCATCAACAATCTATAATGTTGACCTCCATATTGAAAGTGACACCTCATAGACCAGAAGACAAACACTTGAAAAAATACTTGACCACAAAATACAGGGCTTCATAGATATCTTTCATGGACGAAAGAATTAACTCACATCATAAACTATCACTAGGAATCCATAAGCCCAATTATGGGTACTAAAGATTCTTTATCTGAACTAAGGACTCATTTTCACCAATGTGTGATTTCATGATAATGAACAACACAAATTACATACAAATTTACAACACTTCACCATGAAATAAAAAACCATGACATTGAAAACAAGCCCACATATGACAAAAATAAGGAATGTCCTCTTTAATTTTCTATAACTTGTGACTCTCTTTACATTTAAGCATTTTCATAGTCATGAGATACAATTTTGGAGTATCATCAACCCATATATATTACTACAAAAAGACTCAAGACCCCCATATATACATCAACAAGACACTCATAAATTCTTACAACCTACTATGTAGTAGCACATTATTTTTAGTGACACAATTACCTCAGCCGCACAATAGTACTTGAGATATAACACTGATGTACCAACCCATGTAAAGAGACTTCAAATTGTAGCACATTTTATCCAAAATACTTCTCCCCTTCAAAACATCATACATTAGCGATCCAAGATTGTCAAGTATAATGCAAAAATTCTAACTTCCCAAGAGATAATCAATTATCCATTGTTTTTTAAAATTCAATCTAGCCAGAACATAGACCAACCCAATCTGTTACAAAATTTAAGCCAATGAATGAAACAAGGACAAGAAACAACATAATAATGTAATATTTTTCCATAAATTATCAAACCAATCACTAAATAGCATTGTATTGATCAGATAAATATATACCAAGCAACTATAAACACTCAACCAAGATGCAACTCAAGGTATCATCATCAAGGTTTTCTTATAAAAATATTTTCCATATCCGTGCAACAGGTATAGAAGACATGCAACAACTTATAGGGTTATCGAGCACAATTCATCTCCAAACAAATTCCAAGTAGCAACAACAATTACCTTAAAGTATAATCACCATGTTTATAAGGCTAGAGCATGATCATCTTCAAGAAAAAATTATAAGGACAGGATCAAACATCAAAAATGATTTCAGTCCAAACAAGAAAATCACCATAGAAACATCAATTCTATCATGGCCATAAACATTCTATAACAACCAAAGCTAGACTTAATGATATTAATAAAATATTTTCCATACTCTTCCTACAACAATAAACTATTATCAACAAGAATTCATCGTATCACATCAATCTAACTCAATTCTCTATCTCGGATCTGCACACACCATCGGGACTTTAGTAGGTCAAAATTTTTCCTTGCACAAGATTACTTTCTGGATTCAATATCTTTTACAACATTCTTCTATAAATGGAGTTCTAGATAATACATTAAGGAACTAATTTCTGCACCATGCTACAAAACCAGGGAGGCATTATGTCCTTTGATAAAAACAATTAAGAGCTTCAATTTTGCAACAACATGTTATACTAGAGTAGAGAAATGCACTAATAACTTGAAAACAATAGGAAAATAAGTAAATACCCCCATGTATACATCAGCCCATATATATTACTACAACAAGAATCAAGACCCCCATATATATATGAAAAAGACACTCATAAATTCTTACAACCTACTATGTAGTAGCACATTATTTCTAGTGACACAATTACCTCATCCGCACAATAGTACTTGAGATATAACACTAATGTACCAACCCATGTAAAGAGACTTCAAATTGTAGCACACGTTATACTAGAGTAGAGAAATGCACTAATAACTTGAAAACAATAGGAAAATAAGTCAAGACCCCCATATATACATCAACCCATATATATTACTATAACAAGACTCAAGACCCCCATATATACATCAACAAGACACTCATAAATTCTTACAACCTACTATGTAGTAGCACATTATTTTTAGTGACACAATTACCTCAGTCGCACAATAGTACTTGAGATATAACACTAATGTACCAACCCATGTAAAGAGACTTCAAATTGTAGCACATGTTATCCAAAATACTTCTCCCCTTCAAAACATCATACATTAGCGATCCAAGATTGTCAAGTATAATGCAAAAATTCTAACTGCCCAAGAGATAATCACTTATACATTGTTTTTGAAAGCCAATATAGCTAGAACATAGACCAACCCAATATGTTAAAAATGTTAAGCCAATGAATGAAACAACCTACTATGTAGTAGCACATTATTTTTAGCGACACAATTACCTCAGTCGCACAATAGTACTTGGGATATAACACTGATGTACCAACCCATGTAAAGAGACTTCAAATTGTAGCACATGTTATCCAAAATACTTCTCCCCTTCAAAAAATCATACATTAGTGATCCAAGATTGTCAAGTATAATGCAAAAAGTCTAACTGCTCAAGAGATAATCAATTATCCATTTTTTTTGAAAATCCAATCTAGCCAGAACATAGACCAACCCAATCTGTTACAACTTTTAACCCACGGTACTTAAATAAAACTTTTTTTTAAGTTTTCTTTAGTTTATGGAGTTAATATAAAAAGAAGTTTTATTTATTTACCATACCCCAGTAAATAAACATTTCAAATGTTTACTTATATTACATCTATTTATTTACCATACCCCTAAAAAATTTACCATACCTCTAGAGTAAGTATAAAAAGAGATTTTATTTATTTACCATACTCTCGGTAAATAAATAAAATATACCCATGGTACATTTCAAATATGTACTTACATTACATTCCTCACATTAAATCTACACATGTGCCTTATACTCCAGCACCTCAAATATTCACATTACATTTCTCAATAAGTCAAATCTTAGTAGCAATCCTCGTTTATTTTCAGATTGTGCATAATATGATAAGAGAGGGTATTGTTATAAAATATGTTCAAGAAGAAAGGATGATGCACCATGAACCTCTTCAATCATCCATCCAGTCCAAACTAAAGTGTTCTTCGACCACATCCACTTTGAGATTAGGCATGGCAAAGGCTTTGATATCCAACCACTGTTGTCCAGTGTGCTCATCATAGATTACATGTTTTAAAGACTTTAGTTTGGTTAATGCTTTTGGAAGGATCTTCAGTCCAGAGCACTCTCTCATGTCCAAAACCTTTAAGTTTGATAGTTGATCAAATTCTACGGGAAGGTCCTTCAAAGATCTTCACAGTGAAATATCAAGAAATTCTAGTTGCTGAAGTCTGCAAATGGAAGGAGGAAGCATTGACAAGGTTGGAATTGCAGAAAATCTCAGCAACCTAAGTGACCTTAAATTTCCCAAGTCATCAGGTAACTTTTGGATAAGATGACAATTTGTGACAAACAACCTTTCCACGGAAATTAAACTGCATATGTTTGCTGTAAATTCCTCCAAATCGCTACAGTGATCAAAGATAATTTCTACAAAATTAGGAAACTCTGGGACTTTCCCCTTGTCAAATAGATTCATATTTCCCAAGTCCTCACAAAGGCATACAAATTTTTCCAAGTTCTCTTAGGATCGATAGTACTCGTAAAGAGGACGTATTATCAACTTCTCAAGGAATACAGACTTAAGCTGGGTAAATGACGAAAGTATTGGCAGGCCTTTAAGTACTGCACACTTTGAATTGTAATTGTACATGATAAGAACCTGAAGTTTTGGCATGGTATGTAAAAATGTTGGAAGACAGTATTGACTTGCATCAAAGAAAAAAGCCATCGCTTTCACCTCAGAAAAATCTATTTGAGACCAATCTTGTTCTTCCATTAAACCTATAATAATGTCCCAAAAATGCAAAAGTCAGAAAGCTGAGATGTTATGCTGACAAAAATGCGTCCTTATTAAATTTGAAAAATTAGTAAATTGAACAAATAATTATTCAATGCTTATGTAGGGAAAAGAAAATAAGTTTCAAGGATGACCTGTATGAATTGAAACAAATTGAACCTTATATGTATGCTCTAGTGCCAACCAGTTTGTGGGAATACCATCCTCTTTAGCAGGCATGAAAAGCCTCTTATGAACGGCACTATCCTGGCTAGCAAGACACAAGGCTAAATCATGCATCACATAATTTTGAGTAAATAAAAGCTCACTATCACAATCAATTGAGATGCCTAGACTCTTGATACATCAAAACTTGTATTAACCAAAGGTAGTGATCTGAAAAACACCTTTATCTTTACCAACTAACACATTGATTTATCTTACCTTCTTGATTTCTGATTTTTTTTTGCCTCAAATTTTTTTCAAATATGGTGCTCATAAAAGACTTTAAAATTAAGTTTAGATACAAATATGAAGAATGAGAAGAACAAAACAATCAGAAAATTTATTGAAGGCAACAAATCTAAGCAAGTTCCTCACCTTGAATCGCTTGTGAGATTTAGGAGATTTCGACTTGCAAGTTCTAACAAGACCACAAAACCATATTTCCTATCCATTCCACGGGCATATACTCAAATTTCTAGCAATAAATCTACACAGATATTTTTACCCTTGGGAAATGCCCCCAAATCCATAAAGCAGTATTCATCATCAAGGACATCAATACTTGTTTCCAAGCAATGGATCAAATCCTCTCTGTGATGTTTTGATATAGATTCTGCTCTTGAAAGCTTCTTCTTAGCCTTTTCCTAAACTGGTTGTGGCTCATTGTGCAAAGAGCTTCCAATCACCTTGAGGGAAAGTGGTAAACCCATACAAACTGCTTCAACCTACAAATATTTTAGCAGTTAAACATGTTAATCTTCTGCAGAAATATAGAGCATTAAAAAAAAATCTGGATTTTTTAACTCTCTGATTTTAGACCTATAAAACCATTTATCTATCAAATGGACATAAAATCACTGTGAGTTTGAACATTTGTATAATAGGATGCAAAGCATTCGAGCAGGATAGAGAAACAAGCAGTTAGGGTATGAGATTTTGAACAATATGTCATATTCATACATGTTTAACAAGAACTTCGTCATTTCTTGTTGGAATTGAAGGTTGTCCAAAGGCTCAGAAATAGAAATGAGACAAGGCATCATTCTTCTACAACATGGGCATGTTGTACACGTGAATGATGTATGTATGTTGAATAGCGATATCCTGCCTGGTTGTGATAATCGTTTTGAAACCCTCTGCTTCAAACAACAACTGTTCCACATCTTATTTTGACCAAACATAATCCAAAATCACCAACATCTGTGGATTTCCTTTTAAACTGAGTTTCTTCTACAGTTGGTTGTGCGCATCCTCAATGCTCTGAAAAAAAGGCCTTCGACCTCCGATTATTTTATCCCACATAATCTCCAAAAGGCCCATTACATTTGGATACTGTGCAACAGTTATGAAAACTATATTTTTTCGAAAATATGATAATCACAATGAGAATAAGCACTAAAAAAAACAAAAGGGAAGCAATAAAATGGAAGCTTGGTGTGACAATTAAAACAGGGGATTTTTTCTTACCTTTGAATTTGGGATTGTTGCAAGGGGCTAATGAAATGGTAGTTTTTCCGCTTCCACCCATCCATTCAACCCCAACGATACTAACTCCCTTCTTTAATAGGATATGTTTGACATCACTGACAATAATATTCAAACCCAGTACAAAGTTTGGCATACTCGGGACTTGGGAGCTGTCGCTGCCGGTGAACTACTCAAACTGTTTAGACATTGTGGTATCATGCAACCCATCAATGGCGCTCTGAAATAGTTTAGTTGTGCTCATTTGATGAAGCATGAATGAATTGGAGTTGGCATAATTAGTCATCTTAACTTTAACCCTTTTCATTATAAGCCAACCAATTTCTTCAATAAGTTCAGATTGTTTACTAAAACCCTTGAAATCCACATCTGGGTTGTGGAAATCAAGGGTATGCAATAAATTGTTGACATTATTTTCTATCTTTTGGATCTTATTTCCATAGCGATGCCTTTTGTATAAATAAAAGCTGCTCATACGCTCTAATTTTTTTACTATGTGAAGGCCATCTTGTAGTTGTGCTTGAAAGTCTTTGAATGGGTGGCGTCTCTCAGGCACGGGGCCTGACTGAGAAGATAGCTTGGAAATTTCATCAATGCTAGGCTTGAGGAGAAAAGGTTTTTTTTTAGTTCCTCGCAGGAATATTTGTTAGAAACCATACTATTCGAGATGGTTTTGGTTACTATGAATAACTTGTCGATGATCGACTGAGAATCAGAATCCATAAATATACTGCAAAAGTCGATACCAATCACTTAAATGAGAATGTCAAAGAATGCTTATATTTCAGGTAGATAGACAAAATAAATGGCACAATTCAAGAAAATATTGTGATCAAATAGTTATCTACGAGAATCGATACCATTGAAAAGCTATTCCTATCAATTTTTCAGCAGTAGTCCCAACAGCTTGCATCGATTCAATGCTTCTGGTTCTCCTCACCCCTTCCTCGCTAAATACTAATTTAGTTTCATCTTGATCCCGACTGAGCAATGCCATCCATGAAGAAAGGTCGTTCACCCACCCTCGGTCCGTCAATGGAGGGGTCTGTCTCTCCTTTCTCTCATTGATCCCTCCTCCCACATCTCGCATCTCACCGCTCAATCCCAGGCAAGTTCAAATGCTCAGATCCACAAAAGAAATGTTCAGTCGGCCAAACCTAACCCAGCTTAGTCCAATGGTGCTCAAAAGCCAATGATGCCTCACACAATATCGATCGGTGTTCTTTTTCTTTTTCCTAGAAAACAAGCCCATTTGGCCTAAAAAATAAATAAATAAAATACCTTAAAATATTTATATTCCATATGTAATAAAAAAGACCCACTAACCCTTAGTTATATATCCAATATAATGTTTTTGGTTTTTCTAAAAAAAATTACCCCAATATGAACGCACTTGATATAATATTTCTTTTTCAGTGATGCCCCCATGAAAGTAAGATGCATTTTTTAACATAAGTGCAGTTGGTAAAACAAACATGATAATAATGAACTGATCAATGAATTCGATAAGAGCATCGAAATTGGCCACCCTTAGTGGAATTGCTTCCACCCACTTGGTGAAGTAGTCTGTAGCAATAAGGATATACTTATGTTGCTTGGAAGAGTGAGGAACATTCTCACCTATAATGTCCAGTCCCCATTGTTCAATGTTGACCGATTGAAGATGTAAGGCTGGTCCTTTTTGTCTTCCTATTGTTGTCTGGAAAATCTTTCATTTCCTTACATATGCATGGGTATCTTTGAACAAAGTTGGCCAATAATACCCTGCATGCAGGATTTAATGTGCATGAATGGTATCTCCTCTTAAGTGTCCACCAGCTGGTTCATCATGGAGCTCCTGCAAAACCTTTTGTGCTTCAGACTTTTCAAGGCATCTTAATAATACAGAATCATAGTTTTTCCTGAATAACACATCATTAATGATTTAATATCGATTGGTTTTTAACCTTAAATATATTTTTCTTTTATAATTGAGTTTGGGGGAGCATATCCATTCTTTAAGTAGAATATAAGATAATCATATTGGAACTGAGTATCAGTTAGGCTTACCTCAGATATGTGTACATTATTACTTGAGTCCTATTGGCATTATGATGTAATGTGTTGTCCTTGATGGCAACCTACTCGATGAGTTTCCTTTTGATAGCAACTTATTTGTTGAATATGTAAACTTGATGTATATATAGGCCAGTTCATATGTGATAGAGAAAGGAAATATACGTAGGTTCAATGAAGCCAAGTCATGTATATATCCAGAATATACGTAGAATTTTTGTATATGTAGTTTTGGTGAATAAAAGTCGCATATACAAGCGGGTAAGAAGAATCAAATTCGCGTATTTGTTTGTGCACTAATTTTATGATACCAGGGGTCCTTACCATGGTATTAATCCACAGTATTGAGCGCAACTACGGTTAACTGATCTCATCCAAGAATACCATCGGCACTTGTGTGGTTTTGGCTCTTGGTATTGACTAAGGCTCAACCTATAGAAGGAGGTGAAGATCATAGTGCAAAGTGGTGTGCGTGAGTATGGGAATTGAATGAATACTTCAATCTAAAGTATATATGAATGAAAGGGCTATAATCAATAGATAGATATGATATTTTGATGCACTCATGAATACAATAATGGATCGAGATCTCTAGACCTGAAATGACTATGTATTTGCATGATCTATGTATGATTTGTTTAGATCTGTGGTTTGGTGCATAATTGTTTAAGTAAAATATATCATTTGAGCAAGTTTTATGCTTTTAAGTGTTGTGTAGTCCTGTAATATTTACATATCTACACGTTGGTTCGTCACGGTGAAAGCGCGTATACTCACGGGTTCGCATCAGCAAAAAAATGTGTGAAATTTAGGGTTTTTCTGAAGATTGCTGAAGAAAATGTTTGATAATTTCTGTTGTGTTTTTTTTGTCTGTCAATGAATTCTTCATATAGATCTGTTTTGTTTGAATATTTTTTAAGCTACTATTTGATTATGTATAAATATGATCAATGACTAGTTGATTGAGAATAATGGATGTTGCTCACTGTTTAAGGATTTTGTACATCTGACTAAATGTCTCTGAATATCTCTTATTTTTTCTGAGTCTGGACAAAACTCTAATTTCTTAGTATATAAGTATCTATATGCAGGTTCATCCACAGGAAAGCGCGTATACATGCAGGTTTCTGAAAGAAAAAGTAGCGTATAAAATTATTTTATGAATGATCAGGGTTAAAGTTGATTTTTCATATTAATACAGAAGTTTGGGTTTAATTATGTGATCTGGTTACAATGATCTCACTATTATGTTTGAAGATTGGTTTATGGTTATTAGTGTTGGTCTACAAACTGTGTTGTGTTGAAGTTGTTGGATCCAATGTGAAAATTTATGAAAAGTGGTCTGCAGTGGTTCTGAGGGTTGAAGCCTTCAGTGTGGAAGTCGAAGTTTCCTGCCAGTAGAAGCTGGTGATCATTTCAAGGGGTTGAATCTCCCTTCCATAATGGGTGATAAACGAGATCACGGGGTTGAAACTCCCTTACAGTTGCAGCAAGAGAACGAGAGAAGGTTGCAACCTTCTGCAGGTAGGTGCCTACGTATTGGTATGAGTTTGCACCAATACAACATTGTAAGCAGTTTTCTATATAATAAATATTGAAGATAGAGACAACTGCAGCGGTGGTTTTCTCCCAACTTAGGTTTCCACCTTAAAACTTGGTATTCATGTCTAATGCCTTTGTATGATGATTTATTCTGTTATTACTGCACATTTTTACTGCTTAAATGTTTGATGCATAACTAATGAAATGGGCTAAGTAAAGTTTCTGAAGATTCATCTGAACATTAAGTTATCGGGGTATATGCATGTTTCATTTCAGAAAGTCGTGTGCATATGCTAGTTAGATAAATTAGAGTCGCGTATAGAAACCAGTAAAGAAAAGAAAAGAATCTAAATATTGATTCACCACCCCCCCCCCCCCTCCCCTCTCAATATTTTTCCCAACAATTGGTATCAGAGCATGTCCTTCTTGAGAAGCTTAATCACTAGAAGGAAGATCATCCAAGATGAGAAATCAAGATGGAACAACATCTATCAGACCACCACTCTTCAAAGGAAACAATTTAATCTTCTGGAAGACAATAGCAATATCCTATCTTTAGTCTCTTGGAGTAGATGTTTGGGAAATTATTGAAGGTGGTTAGGAATATCCAGCTACAGTTCCCACAGTTCCAGCAGCAAGGAAGAACTATGAAAATAATGCAAAAGTTTTCAATACATTATTGGGAAGCCTGAACAAATCATAATTTGTCAAGGTTATGCAGTTAAATACAGCAAAGGAGATATGGGACAAAATCATTCTAAGCTATGAAGGTGATGCCAAGGTAAAAAGTGCTAAACTCCAATCTCTCATAATTCAATGTGGAAATCTCAGAATGCATAATGATGAAAGTATTTCTAGTTTCTTTTTGCGTCTAGATGAGATCATAAATCGTATGAGAAATATGGGTGAATACATAAGAGACAACTTTATTAGAGAAAATATTAAGATCTTTAACTCCTAAATTCAAGTTAAAAGTGTCTTCTATTGAAGAGAAGCAGGATCTATAGACCTCTTTCTGTTGTTCAATTGCATGGTATTCTGACTGCTTTTGAAATGAGACAAGGAGGTCCTTCCCAAATCAGAGAAGCTGCTTTTAAGGCATCTACAAAAGGAAAGGAAGAACAAAATAATCGGTATGTATCAAAGAAGATGGGAGGTAAATTTTGTAAAGATAATTCAACAGCCTTTGGTAAAAAAATTTTCAAATGTTTTTATTGTGGAAAGAGTGGGTCATTATTGTGTGTTCAATTATTCTAAATTGAGGTCATAAATTGTCAACCAGGGTTAGTAAACTGTTGAAGTGAAGTGCACTATATGTGCCTAGGTATTTGTTTCTCACTATGTTGTGTTTAGTGTTTTTCCAATGTTTTTGGTTTTGTGTTTTTATTCTGAGAGGGAAAAGAACTAAGTTTTGGAAAAGAGAAGTTGTTGGTCACACTAAAACAGAGCAAAACCTATTCTAAATTATGTATGGCTCTTGAGAACAGAAAATTTCCATTTATGAAAAATAAGCGTGCCAAAATAAATATCTACTATATAGACTCAATCCCATTCATTCATTAGAAATATGTTGGAATAGCTTGAGAAAAGGATAAGTTAGTGCCATGAGGTTCTTCTAAGTAAACAACCACCTACAAGATCACAGAGAAAATCTTATCCATGGCTAGAATTTTGTTGGAACATATTTGGAAAAGATAGTCTACAACAGAGTGAGGAAATTTACTCTAAATTAACCTATGACACTGAAATTAATCCTTTCTGTAACTTAAATTGTCACTACTAAGCCTCATTTGGAAGTTAGAAGTATTTTGGAGTAGTTTTGGGAAAAGGTTATTTGTACAATTATAAGAGATTGCAGAACAGTCAAGGCCTTGAACTGATATCACTAATTCCTGTCCATATGATGATGTATTGGAAGAGATTAATAACAAGAGTAGTTTGTAAATAATGAAGGCCTTGAAATCTAATGGAACAAAACTAGCATACAACTAACTAATAAAACTAAGAATACAATGGATAAAGCTGAACTAAAATGCAATCATTCAAACTTGAAATACAGTGACCAAAACTGTACTAGAATGCCATTATCCTAACTTGAAATACAGTGAACAAAATCTGAGCTAGAGTGCCATTAATCTAACTTGAAATACAGTGAACAGAAACTGAACTAGTGCACCATTAATCTCCGGAGTATTACAACTACACTTATAATGCAACTAATCTCTAAAATATTACAACCTTGTCTCGTTCAGTATTAGTGATGTTTTGGAACAATTCGGAAGAACAAGTCTAGCTGTAACAATTGATGTAAATGAGCATAAAAACATAAAGTTCAGCAAAACACAACTAAGCTCTAAAACACCACAGCTATGTCTCATCCAGTATTAGTAATATTTTGGAAGAGTTCGTAAGAACAAGACTAACTGTAACAATTGATGTAATTGAGCACAAAAAAATATAAAGTTCAGAGAAATGCAACTAACTCTTAAAATACTACAGTTATATCTCATTCAATATTAGTGATATTTTGGAATAATTCGTAAGAACAAGACTAGACTGTAGCATCCAATGCAAGTGAATATAAAACACAAAGTTCAAAAAATTGCTTAAACTAGGAATGCAACAAGGCTAAAGTTACTTATCTAAACAATGTGCACAAAGCTTCTCGGGTAGTAGGGGCCCTCTACCACCAGATTAGCATACAAATCTCCTCAAGATTGCCTCAGATCTTGCAATAAAGAGGTGCTTCTTTCATTAAAGGAAAAGTATTTCAAAAACAGAGTATTAAGGTCTTCTGAGATCTAGCAACAAAACATAAATCTAGCTAGTTGTTTCTCGGTCTCCCGAGTCATTCTTATAAGAAAATTACATAACTTCCCTTGAGATAAAATAGGAATAAATTTCTTTCCCAACTAAAATCAAATTAGAACTCTAGTGGTGGTCTCGTACTATGATTAAAGACATCTATATAGTCCTTGTCCTATTAGAAGTCTATCTCCTAGTTTTGGTTTCCCACGTGCATAACCACCTGTAGAATTCTGCTCAGACTTCGTAGGGAGCAAGGAATGATGTGGATGAAGTCTGGAATTCACCCATATGCATTTTTCTTTGAGGTGACACCTAGAACCTGTGAAAACATGAAGACAGCTGCGGATTTGGCAACTAGCTACAGAATGGCTGCATTCTGTAGCTAAATCTAATCAAAAATTACTACAACAACAAAACCATGAAAGTGTAGCAAGTTATTCATTATATACATTCTTAAAGAAACTTTAATTAATCCTATTGATCATTTAAGCCTGTAATTGATAAGGAACAAAGGAAATGAAGTGAAATTTGGTGAAGGGGAAGGACACCTTTGGGGCTCAACATACCCCCACTGCAAAGTTTTTGCATGTCCTCATGCAATCAACCCATATATTCTGAGACTTCTGCTAGGAGATCTAGGCTCCTTCTTCTACTTTACCTGATATTTAATGGTCTCCTAGGCTTCTTAATGACCAACTTGAATCTCAAATTTATAAGTGCCCTGCTCAACTTTTTGTTTTTCTTCTTCAATTTCTCACTAGCCTTGTACAACTTTTCCATTTGCAGAGAGAGAGTTGTATTCATATCACTTTTCAGCTTAACCTACTCCCTTAAAATTTCATTCTCATTCTTGATATGCCTATTGAGTACTTCTAACTCATATTTGTCTCTTCTTAGTACATCAATTGCAGATTTTGGTGGGCTGGGAGTTCTGTCTCTACTTTCTGAGGCTCTCTTCTCTAATGTCTCAATATAATTATAAATTTTTTGTTGAGCTGGGTCTATCTCTGGAGTTTCTTCATCAAGATTCTATTCATATTGGTGCTTAGGTGATCTAGCAGTTGGTGTCTCTTCATCCTCAATGTTTATGATTCTCGTTTGTCTAATCCCTGTTTTCTTCAATATACCTCTAAGTCTGTGGCTTCGTCTTGGTTGAGATGGTCCTTCACCTCTCTCCTTGGCATACCTTCTTATCATCTTCTCCTTTTTAAGTTGTTTCCTAATTTCAGTCAATTTCTCAGAAATTATCTCTTCACTGTCCTCTTGTATAGACTTACCAATTTTAGTTTCAACAGCTTCAGAAATTTTCCTTCTCCTGCTTCTTCTTGTAGGCTTGCCTTCAGATGGAAGTTCCTTAGGTTCTTTAAAGTGATTCCTTACTAGAAAATCATCCCAATTGTCTCCCACTTTTCTCAAATGATGTTCAATTAGGATTTTAACTAGGCTGTGGTGGTACAAAGTGGTTTCCAGGAATTGAACCCTCTTTTGTACATTAGAGGCCATTCTCTTCAGACTATGAAGTAGGAAAAATGGTAAATTGATTTCTTCATCTAAGAAATGCATCATTAACCGAATATGATAAACATAAAGGGTACCAAACCTTCCCTCACAAGTTATAATTTTTTGCAAAATGAGCAACATATTCCGCCATTTATTCTTCAGTGCTGAGCTAGGAATACCCTTCTTAAAAATGGAAACATCCATACCTGGTGTTTTAAGCATTTTCCTCCATGCCTCATTATGAAATTCCCTATTTTGAACCACCGTTCTCCTTGCCTGGGTAATTCCATTTCTTCTGCAATGAAAGCCTCTGTAATAGTGAATTTAATATCTCCTATTTCGACCTCTGCTCCATTGAAAGACCGTGCAAATGTTTTAGTTACCTCCTTATGAAAACCATTAAATTTTTCCAAGAATTGTAACCACCCAGCCTACTGTAGCATTTCTTTGATTTGTGGATAACCCTCCAAGTACTTGGTTCCAACTGGTTCGATTCTTACTATGAGACCCATAACTTATCTTTTCAACCTTCAATTTACTGCTCTTCTATCCACTGTGAAAATGGTTGTTAAAGAGTTGTTTTTGCCCCAAAGGTGTTGTTTTCTGTTTATGCAGTCGGAATTAGCTGCGGAAGGATGATATGAAGAGATTATAGAACGAGTGAAATTTGGTGAGGGTGATTTACACGAGTTAATGGGTTTGAGAACAATCATGGGAGAAAAAACCGTAGAAACATTTCGGGAGCAATTCAAAATCATCATTGAATACTTCGGCTGGTGACGTGACTGATTAGGTCACTTCAGTACTTAATCGTTAAGTTTTAAATGATGATTTGAAATGGCGGAGTGGAAGGGATTTTGTCCAAAGTTTTTATGATAGGTTTAATAGGCATGATCAACATGAATAATTAAAACAACTTTTTGAATCATACATGACCTAACTATACTATAAATTTCATATTCTGTCATCATAATAATTTTACAACTTTACCTTTGCCTTTCCTTTAATTTTTGTGGTTTTGATATGCTTTGTCCTCCTTTGAAAATAATTGATTCTTCAGTCTTCATAATTCCTTTGATTTTTCTTGTTGACATAGGTGTGCAGGGTCAATTTGCTGCTGAACAAGTGTTTCTGGATAATTTCCTTCAGGATATCTGGCTGCAGAATGTCTAGCTGGCTGCAGAATGTCTGACTGGCTGCAGAATGTACCTGTAGGAACTTTGAAACATGGAATGGAATGTTGTATGAAATGGATCATGAAATATAGTGAAATGGATCAGGAGTGAAGTGAAATGTAATGGAATGAAATGAATCACAATTGTGAAATGGAATGAAACATAAAAAGTGGTCTGCAACTCATGATTTGTAACACTCAATCTGTAGAAAGAGATCAAATTTAGAAATCTGATATGGAAATGAAATGGACCATGGAATGGAGTGAATGAAGTATGGATGAATGGAATGAATGAAATATGAATGAATGGAGCGAATGAAATATGAATGAAGTGAGACATGATGGAGTGAAACTTATGGTTTGTGTAATGACTGCTTGCAGAAAAACAAATTTGAAAAGCTAAAGTGCCAGAAAGATTCTGATTTTCACTTTATCTTTTCTGTATAAACATGCTAATCAGTGATTAGTTTTCATGTTTATACTTTATTATTATTATTTTTATTTTTTATTTTTTTTTATTTTTTTTTTTTTTTTTTGAATTCAGAAAATTCAACTAAGTTGATGAAGAAGAAAAATTCTTCTTCATTAACTTCACATCACTGTTTTCCTGGAATCTCTTGACAAATTCTTCTCTTGAAAGTGGCTTATGATACAGCTTCAATCTATGATCATTTACAAGAAAAGTGACCTTTTCTTCATCTATTGTCCTGATTTTGATTGCTCCATTGTCAAAAATTCTTATAATTTCATATGGCCCAAGCCAATGTGTTTGGAATTTACCTTGAAAATCCTTGAACTTTGAATCAAACAAGAGAGCCCAGTCACCTTCTTTAAACTTCTTTTCCTTGATGTACTTATCATGCCATCTAGTCCTTTGCTATTGGACTATATGTGTTTTCTGAATTGCATCTTGTCTGATCTCATCCAATTCATTAATCTTCTCCAATCTGTGCTTTTGTGCCTCTGTTAGATCAAGTCCTAGCTGAACTGCCATTTTAAAAGTTTGAATCTGAAACTCTATGGGAAACAAAACTTGTTTTCCATAAACAAGTTCATAAGGAGTATGACTTGTTGTGCTTCTCCATGTAGTTCTATAGGCCCACAAGGCTTCAGGAAGCCTGTCTGCCCAATCTCTTCTATGTAAATGAACAGTCTTTGTTAGGATCCCTTCAATGACTTTATTGGTAGATTCCACTTGACCATTTGCTTGTGGATGATAGGGAGTAGATTTTCTGTGTCTGATTTTGTACCTCTCCATCATTTGTTCCACTAGCTTTGATGTAAATTGAGCTCCTTGATATGTAACAATTTCCCTTGGGACACCAAAACGAGTAAAAATATCCTCAAAAAGAAAATTAACTACAGATGCTTCAGTAGCAGAAAGTAATGGCTTGGCCTCTACCCATTTGGTAACATAATCAGTGCAAAATAATATATATTTATTTTGCTTTGATGGAGGACTAATAGGTCCTACAAAATCTAAAGCCCATTTTTCAAAAGGTTCAATATGTACCTGAGGCTGCAATGGCATCTCACCTGAAGGAGAAGGTTTCCCTACCCTTTGTCAACTGTCACACCTTCTTACATACTCTTTAGCATCTTTAAAAATGGATGGCCAATAATATCCTAAATGAAGGATCTTATAAGCTGTTCTTTTATCAGCAAAGTGTTCGCCACAAGGTTCATCATGACATGCTTTGAGGATCTCAGGCATCTCATCTTCCCCAACACATCTCCTAATGATAAAATCTGGACCTGTTTTGTATAACTCATTAGCAACCCATGAATATTTTGCACTGTCATAAATGATCTTTCTTTTATCTCTTGCATTCATTATTGAAGGAAATTTCCCTGAAACTAAATAATTAGCAATGTCAGCAAACCAAGGAGTTTGAGTAGAAATTGCAAAAAGATATTCATCAGGGAATTGATCTTCAACTGGAGTATTGTCTTTAATGTTTTGGAGTCTAGATAGGAAATCAGCTACTGTGTTTGTTCTCCAGGCCTATCTAGAATGTTAATGTTGAATTCTTGTAAAATCAATAACCATCTTATGACTCTGCCATTAGTAATTGATTTGTTCATTAGATATCTAATTGCAGAGTGATCTGTGTGAACAAAAGTTTCATAGCCTGTTATATAGTGTCTGAATTTGTTTATGGCATGAACAATAGCTAAAAACTCTTTTTCAGTTACAGTATAATTTAACTCTGAAGGAGTCAAATTTTTACTTGTATAATAGATGGCATAAGGAATCAAGTCTTTTTGTCCCAATACTGCTCCTAGAGCTGTATCTGAGGCATCTGTTGAAATATGAAAAGGTAGCTTCCAGTTAGGTCCCCTTAAAATAGGTGCTTCAGAGATTTTTGTTTTCAGGGTCTCAAAGGCTAACTGGCAATCGGGATTCCACTTGAATTCACAATCTTTGGTAAGTAATTTGAAAAGTGGAGATGCTATCTTGGTGAAGTTTTCTATAAACCTTCGATAATATCCTGTAAATCCTATAAAACTCCTAACATCTTTTTGACAACTTGGAATAGATAAGTTAGAGATGACTTCAACTTTTGACTCATCAACTCTAATCCCATCCCCTGAAATGTGATGTCCTAAAACAATTCCTTCAGTAAACATCATAAAACACTTCTCATGACTAAGTGAAAGATTTGCTTCTTTACATCTTTTTAAAACTTTTTCCAAGTTTGTTAAGGCTTCTTCAAATGTGTTTCCATAAACTGTGAAATCATCCATATATACCTCTACACAATCATGTATTAGATCTAAAAAAATTCCTAGTACTGCCCTTTGAAATGTTGCAGGTGCATTGCATAATCCAAATGGCAATACTCGGTAAGCATAGGTACCCCAAGGATAGGTAAATGTGGTTTTGTCTTGATCTTCAAGTGCTACTTGGATTTTATTATAACCACTAAACCCATCTAAAAATGAGAAGTACTTTTTTCCAGCTAATGTATCTAATACCTGATCTATGAAAGGTAGGGGAAAATGATCTTTAAGAGTAGCTTTGTTTAATTCTCGGTAGTCAATACATACCCTCCATTTACCATTTTTCTTTGGCAAAATTACCAAAGGAGAAACCCACTGACTATTTGAAATGGGATAGATAAAG
This sequence comes from Pinus albicaulis, assembly GCA_034641835.2. NCBI lineage: Eukaryota > Viridiplantae > Streptophyta > Pinopsida > Pinales > Pinaceae > Pinus > Pinus albicaulis. The sequence goes on along the minus strand of CM076577.1, from coordinate 1,138,454,446 downwards.
TTAACATTTAACAATTTCTACAACTCTTCTTTAACAATTTTCCTAAGATTTGGATTCATCCGTCTTTGAGGTTGTCTGATTGGCTTACAATTTTCCTCTATATAGATGTGACGAGTGCAAGTTTTGGGGCTTATCCCTTTCATATCAGTGTACTCCCATGCATATGCAGAAGAATGTCTCTGTAAGATCTTGACTAGCTCTTATTGTTGAGATTTCTCTAGGTTCTTGTTTATGTTTAAGGTTTTGCCTGGAAATATCTCAATTGTAGAGCTGCCAAATTTATCCATGGAATAACATATCACCGGACCTACAACTAATAAAAGCATCAGCTGTAGCCAACCAAGGTCTTCCTAATATAACAGGATGGCCTCCTAGATTATTCTTGGGAGTTAGGATCATGAAATCCACAGGGTATTCCCAAGAATCTAGGGACACTGGAATGTCTTCTATTACCCCATCTGGTCTGATCACAGATCTATCCGCTAATTGTAATAGTGTGGGTGTAAAGAGAAGATTAGGAAGTTTCAGTTTGTCCATGATTTGTCTACTCATGATATTTATTGCTGCTCCTAAATCAATGAGTGTGTTTTGAATTTCAATTCCATTGATGTGAATTTTGACAACTGGATTTCCTGGGTCAAGATACTTTGGAATAGCAATCTTGCCAATCATAATGTCTGCTATTTGTCCTACCAGTTGAATTTTCTTGGTTTCTCTTATTCTTTTTTTTGTTGTTTTCATACTCAACTCCTTTATTGTTTTGGCTAAAATTGGGATTTCCTTGATGGCTTGCAATAATGGAATTTTAATGCAAACATTTCTCAATTCATCTAAGAAATCATAATTAGGCACCATGATTTGTTTTTCTACACCTTTATCAATTTGTAATCTTTCCGGGAAGGGAGGTGTAGAAGTAGATGTGGATGGTTGCTCTAATACAGGAGTTGGATTTATTGGATCTTTTTGTTTCAGTTTTTCAATGTTTTGGTCTTGAAAGGATGTGTCTTCCTCAAGACTTTTATTAACCCGTAGGGAGTCTTCCTCAGAATTATCTTGTTCTTGTATGATCACAGAAGGTTTCCTCTTTTCAAGTATCCTAACAGACCTAAGTTGAACATCACTAAGGTCTAGAGGAGTAATTAAATAAGTTGGAAACTGTTGACCTTCTATCATGTATGTATTCTGAGGGTTCTTATTATTGGGGTTTGGTATGGGCTAAGCCGGCAATTGATTGGATTTTTGAGGGAATGGTAATGGAAGTGGTTGATTTTGATGTGGTTGGTTCTGATGATGTTGTTGAGGATTTTTTTGAAAATTTTGTGGAAGATTTTGAGGAAAGTTTTGTTGAGGGTTTTGAGGATAAAAATGTGGATATGGTGGATAGGATGGTGAATATTGATAGTATGAAGAGTATCTTCCATAGGGACTTTGTGATCCTTGTGCCCAAGCTTGAGATTGATTTTGAAATTGGGGCCAAGGTTGCTGCCAAGAATTCCAAGGTGAAGGTTGATTATACATTTGATCATGGAATCCTTGTGTCTGAGGTCCCTGCCAAGGTCTTCTAGATACAAAGTTAAGAGATTCTGTGGAGTCTGTAGGAGTTTCTTCCTGAAAAATAGCCTTGAGACCAGGAAGAGAAGAAAAATTCTTGGTCTCATGTTTCTCAGAAGGACTTTTGAGGGAATGGTAATGGAAGTGGTTGATTTTGATGTGGTTGGTTCTGATGATGTTGTTGAGGATTTTGTTGAGAATTTTGAGGAAAATTTTGTTGAGGATTTTGAGGATAAAAATGTGGATATGGTGGATAGGATGGTGGATACTGATAATATGGAGAGTATCTTCCATAGGGACCTTGTGATCCTTGTGCCCAAGCTTGAGATTGATTTTGAAATTGGGGCCAAGGTTGTTGCCAAGAATTCCAAGGTGGAGGTTGATTATACATTTGATCATGAAATCCCTGTGTCTGAGATCCCTGCCAAGGTCTTCTAGATACAAAGTTAAGAGATTCTGTGGAATCTGTAGGAGTTTCTTCTTGAAAAACAGCCTTGAGACCAGGAAGAGAAGGACAATTCTTGGTCTCATGTTTCTCAGAACAAATAACACAGTTTTCTACAACTTTTACATCTAGAGGACACTCTCTCAAGGCATGTTTCTTCCTACATTTGGGACAAAAGATTGCCAAGGCATCAGATTCAGCCTTTTGCTTGTTTTGTATCTTGAGGGTGTGTATTTGTTCACTAAGACTCCCTAAGATGTCAGATTTAAAATCATCAAGCATGTGTCCTATTTCTGATCTACTTACTGTCCCAGAAGCAGACTTACTTGCCCTTGCAAGAGCAGGATCTCTTGGACCTTTGATAGTTTTAGATTTCCCTCTTGAAAGGTTGATACATAACTCATATATTTTAGGTAATGTGAGTTGTGATATATCCCCTTTTCCCATCATGTTAAGAATATCCAACCATTCATCCCTAATTGTTTTCAACAAAAGAGCTTTTAAGGTGTCTTTATCTAGATTTTCCATTTTTGCCCTTTTGATGTTGTAATTAAATCTTTCCAACAAATCTTCTAAGTTTTCATCTTCTTTTTGTAACATCTTGAACACTTCTTCCTTATGATTAATCGGCATACAATAATCCAAGTATCTCTCTAGAAATGCTTGTTTCATATCTTCCCATGTTCTAATAGAACTACTGATTAGACTCATAAACCACTTCAATGCTGCTCCCTTCAAAGTTGAAGGAAATAATTTCAGTTTTTGAGCATCTTGTAAGTAGTCATAAGTTCTACACAACACTTCAAATTCAAATAAGAAAGTTTCAGGATCTTTAGTTTTAAGCCCATAGAAGTTTGGAAGGACAGAGGGTGAAATGTTTTTCATGGTTGTATTGGTTTCTTCATCAAGTATAGGAAACCCAAAAGAGCTTCCTATTCTACCTCTTCCTCCATTTGCACCTCTACCTCCTTCTCCTCTACCTCTACCTCTACCTCCAAACAGTGTGTTTTCTCCATTAAAAACTCCTCCTCCTCCTTCTTCTGCCATGGTTGACTCTCTTGTAGAAGTGGAAAGGTTTGTATCCCTACTAGGAGTCTTTAGATCTTCTTCTATGGCAGGTTCAGTGGATGAAGTGGAAGGTTTCTCTAATGGAATAGTTGACCTTAGATCTTCTAGAAGTCCAGGATCAATAAAGGATGGAAGATGGGTTTGAGTTGAAGGTGTACTAGCTCTGGATCTAGATGAAACAAGTGGTGTTCTAGAAATCAATCTTCTACCTCTGCTGCTTATAAAACTCCCCCTTGAATCTCTCTCCCTACGCATAAAATTGTTTTTGGATGCTAAGAAACAAAGGTTACCTAGTTTTCACTTCCTCGGCAACGGCGCCAAAATGTTTGGTCTCAATCTAGTCTCCTAAACTAAGCTCATTTAATTGTCAACCAGGGTTGGTAAACTGCTGAAGTGAAGTGTACTGTATGTACCTAGGTGCTTGTTTCCTAATGCGTTGTGTGTAGTGTTTTGTGATGTTTTTGGTCTTTTGTGATGTTTTATGATGTTTTTGGTATTTTGTGATGATTTATGATGTTTTTGATCTTTTAGTGGTTTTATGTTCACAAGAGAAATGACTAGAAAACTGATGGAAGGAAGCTAATGATTAAAAACGGAGTGAGACCTAATTGATTGATGACAAATGACTGATACAAATGCAAATGCAAACGCTGAAGTAGAATCAAATCTAAACTATGACTAAGCAAAAACAGAGCTTGATAATGACTTCTAAGGAAATGATTAAAAACATAAACTCAACTTGAGAAATGATCAACTAAACATGCAAATCTTCCTAACTAAACAGTTTAAACAGCTAACTTATAATGATGCAGCATTTTATTCTTGGTTAGAGATTTGTTGAAGTATGTTTGGAATAAAACATTGATATCATCATAAGATCTTCTATTCTAGGACTAGTTTTCTAACTCTATTATGCAATTCAATTGAATGTCACAAAACCTTACTCAAGAGTTATTGATTTCTTTTCAAAGTAGTCTTTTGAGAGAGGGCTCTGTTTATGAAATGATAAGGAAATTGCAGAGGTACTTCAGGCCTTAAAATGATGTTGTCTTCTGTTCTTATGGTTATAGATCAATTGTAGATTTTAGAACAAGAAGATGTTTGTAAATAATGAAGGTTGTTTTGTTAATCTTAACAACTGAAGTAATCTAATGTGCAGTGAATGACAATTTGAATATGGAGTGCAATGCAATGAGTTAATCTAAGAATGAACTTAAGATGCCACTAATCTAAAACAATGCTGAACTACAAGTCATCATCAAACTCAAAACAAAGTAACTGAACATGAGTTAAATGCAATTAAACTCCGGAGTATCCTAACTAAGCTACCATGCATTATTCTATGGAATTATACAGTATGTTTGTCCATCATTATTGATATTTTGGAAGAGTTCCTTCTTTTGGAAGAGATTTTAGAACAATTCTGACTGTGTAATTGAGTGCAAATGCAATCAAAAAGACTGAAAGCAATTAAAAACTAAGATATCATAGCCATCTCCTACTTGTCATTATGATATTTTGGGCAAGCGTTTAAGAGCAAGAACAACGATGATACTTAGTACAAACACACAACTAAAACATTCATTATCACGGTTATGCCTTGGACTCCTTAAGGATTTCTTGAAAGAGTTTCTTCTTGTGGAAGAGTGATTAGAACAAGTGTAACTGTGATAGTGAACAACAAAAATTACAACTAAATCCTACAATACTATAGCCATTTCCCATTCATCATTATAATCTTTTGGAAGAGCTTATTCTTGTGGAAGAGTTAGAATGAGTATAACTACAGTAGCTAATTAAAAACAACTACGAATTCAACTTCTAATCCTACAATACTATAGCCATTCCCCATTCATCATTATAATCTTTTGGAAGAGCTTCTTCTTGTGGAAGAGTTAGAATGAGTATAACTACAGTAGCTAATTAAAACAACTGCTAATTCAACTTCAAAAAAAACGTAAAGGCAGCTAAAATACTTATCTAATTTACGCTAATAAATCCGTGCAAGAGGCAGGGGCCCTCTACCACCTGACGGAATTCAACTCCAAATTAAATCAACGCTTTCAAAACAACACTGTCTGCTTCATTAAAGATGAAATAACTTGAACATAGCACTCTGCGTCTTCAAAAATGTAGCACAGTATCTAAGCAAAATCTGGAATAAAATCTAACATAAAATCTAACCTAGCACTCGGTTTCCCAAGTGTTTATATAACAAATGTAAATAACAAGATTTGCAACAATTCAGGAACACTGTCTTTCCTTATCGGAATCACATTAGGACTCTTGAAGTGGCTGCGTGAAAAGGGAAAAGACATCTGGATTGAGACAGTCCTAATAGAAGTCTTCCTTCCTAAATGTGTTCCCACGTTCCAAAACTATACCCAGAATTCGTTTCTTCCTCCATGATGAGCAACGAACCATGTAGACATGACGTGGATTATGCCCATATGCGGTTTTTCTTGAGAGGCCACCTAGAACATACTCAAACGTGAAGACAGCTGCAGAATCGCCGGTTAGCTACGGAATGTCTGCATTCTGCAGCTAGTTCCAGTCAAAATGCTTTACAATGGCAAAAATCACAAAACTTAGCAAGTTAGTCATGTAAATCATTCTAAAAGTAATTTTAACTATATTCATTGATCAATTGGGTCTAGAATAGCAATGGACAAAGGAAAATGAGGTAAAGTGGAATGAAAGAAAGCACAATTTTGAGGCTCAACAATAATCACTAGTAACTGACTAGTTTCCTTCCTCCTCACTTTTATCATGGAAAATGATAGAGGATATGTTTCAACTTCTTATAACCAATTCTTTACAACTTACAGTTTCAACAGAAATTAGTGATGAAAATGTTAAAAAAATTTCCTTGGAAGGTGACACAAACCATTCACGGAAAAGGAAAAAAGGCCAGTGGACCATAGGGAGAAAATTCCAAGATTATTGGGTCTCAAGTTTTCCATTTATTGAAGAAATACCTCCTACAAATAAGGATTTATGAGAAGTTAGATGTATTGCATGTAGTTGGAAAAGTTGCAAGGTTGTGAAATTTCAGATGAAGCTAGATACAATACAAAATCATGCAGGAAAGGTGTATGAAAAGAAAATTGTAAATGGTAAAGATAAATCTATTGTCATATGGAAATATTTGGAGGAATTTCGACATATGCAATGTGTGGAAGAATACAAAAAATACTTAATAAGTAAGAGGAAACTTGAGGCAAGTGGAGGAACCATCATATCTCAATTTTAAAATACGATGGAAAGAAGTTTGTTATCCAAGACGATAAAATTGAGCACTGTATTTCACATCTTATGTAAAGGTCGTCCTATGACAGATTATCCAGATCACATGAAATTTCTATCTTTTCTTCATGTGCTAAAATTTCCATCTTCTCATTGGTCCGTAACTAGTGGTTGGGAATGGGCAAGATATCTAGCTCAAGTAGAAAATGATGATTTCAAATAGGAGATTGCAAATGCTAGGTTTTTGGCATTGTCTTTGGATGAGGTTACAAATATAGATAATACTTCATGGATCTGCATGAAAATTTATATGGTAAATGACCATATTAGGCATTCCTATTTACTTGGGATTAAAAATATGAGAGAGACTTCTACAACTGGAAATATTTATGAACTTGTTCTTACTAGTTTGAAGGAAAGTCGTATGGATCATTTAATGATTGCAAAAAATTTGGTATGTGTTGGAGCAGATGGAGCATCGGTAATGCAAGGACAAAGGAATGGTCTTTGCGTTAGACTACAACTATCAGCTTCGCCATATATGCTTAATATTCATTGTATGGCTCATAGGATAAATCTTGCATTTAAAATAGTAAGCAAGTTTCCATCAGTTTCAAAAGTTGAAGATCTTGTACGTGAGACTCATGCATACTTTTCTCGTAGTCCCAAACGATATTTAGAGTTTCAAAAATTTGCAGATGGTGTTACGGATGAAAAAAAACTACTGAAAGATGTTGATACAAGATGGATCTCATTAAATGGACCAACTCAAATACTATTTAGTGAGTTCAAATATTTGGTAGGGTTGTAATAAAATCACTACGATGTAGACAAAGCTCAAGATCTTCTTTTTCGACTAACTGATATAGAAACATTATTAACATTAGATGTAATTATTCCTATGCTACATGAAATGAATGTCCTCGTGAAAATGTCTCAAAATCGTACAATGTATATTGCTAAATACACAAATGCAAGAAAATCAACATGCCTTGCATTGGATAATTTGTATATGATGTTGGACTCTTTTATTGGTCCAAAGTTTACAAGTTGGACTAAGATCATCAATATAGGAAATACTGAAAATTTTTTGACGTTTGATGAAAAAGGGATACTATGTATTGCAGTGCGTGGGTATATGGTCCCCTTTCATTATATTAGTAAGATGGGATGAATCATCAAAGATTGCCCCGTGTCAAGAGACCAATTTGATAATATTGTGATTTCAGTGAGACAAAATTTGATAGAAATTGCAAGATCACTATCATCAGAGATAAGAGAACAATTTCCTCGAGATGAATTGTTGGAGGCCGTGTGTGTGGTATACCCTCAATATTGGAACAATTGTCAATGTCCAAGAAATTTAAAAACTGATTTTCAAAAGAGATTAAAATTTTTAGTAGACCACTTTTGTAAGAAAGTTTTGATACATGGAGAACAAATTGAAGGCATTTTAGATTTATCAAAATTGTATCGACAAGGTGTACACTTTGCTGAAACAATGTGGAAGAAATATCCTTTTTTGGAGAATCCTAATGAAAACAGTGTTATAACAAGATCATGGAATACTTTAAGTGTTAGCCAATACCTACAAGAAAACATATCAGAATATTTCAAATTAGCAAATTTGTGTCAAACCATGATTTTGGGATTAGTGGAGGATGAAAGAATGTTTAGTGCACTATCATTCTTGAAGTCAAAGTTGAGGAAAAAGCTTGATAAACATGTGGATACATGTTTAAGATTATATGTAACAAAGTATGACGTTAACAATTTTCCATATGAAAGAGAACTAGCGCTTTGGTGATCAGATTGTGATAGAAGGGGAGAAAACAATATAACAAATTTATCTAATGAACTTGATACAGAACATAATGTTTTGGAGGCTCATAATGACAGTACATCTGGAGAAGATCATGTTCACAATGTAGAAAATGATGACCAAGATGATAACTGGGAAATTGAAATACCCTAGGACTCTTATTTTAGTATACATGTTCCGTTGATCATGCAAGATTACTAAATGTCAAATTCAAGTAAAAATGGGTTCTATATTATTTATTTTTCATTGTAACATTGCATCTACATTTCTTTCATGCATGTTATTTTAAGATTGATGTTTCATATTTAATCCTTACATTGTTTGTTTCTTATTTGTGACAGGAAATGAAGTTGGATTTGATGAGGCTGGGACCTATTTATTTTCACATATATAGTGTTTGACTAGTATTAAATGATAAATAAATATTTAACAAGAGTAACGCAAAGCATCAATGGGCTCATTCGTGGAAAATATTTAACAAGAGTACACTTTTGATGCCAAGGGGGAGCTGAGTTCGTTGACTTGGGAAGAACAGTGGCAGTTAATCATAATGCTAAGGAGATTAGAATGCTGTTTTCACAAAAAAACTGACCATGCCACCAATGATGGTGGAACCAAAGGAACCACATCAACTTATCATGATTCTTTCCAGATTGCTTAGGGTGAAACCAAGGCTATTTTGGGAGGCATGGAAGGTAGCATTGGTTTCCTAACATTTAGTAGCAAGGTATTCTTATGTTGATTGCAGATTCCCGGAATATCTTGAAATCTGAAGGTTAAAAGAGGGTCAATTGTTTGACCTTTTTAGTGACAGTCAGATTCCTAGATATTCCTGGAATCTGCAATCCTCATAAGTTCAGCAATCAGTACAATAGCATGTGTTCAATTTTAAGAGGTAACATGTTTAAATCCAAAAGCATTGAACACCCCTTCCTAAATTCACATATGTATTCCTTAATAGATTTTAATATTCAAATAACTCTTTATTATTGTAATTAACTATAGGGAGACTTTTTTGGGCAGTTTGATTGTCTACTAGGTGTTCTATGTAAATGACTGATTGTATTCATGTTGTTTTTTTGCAGGAGTTCTTGATACGAAATGTGCACTCTCTTCAGGAATACAAAGGGCATGCAAACAATTTTATTTGCTATCTTCTGCTTGGAACACCCTATTCACATGCTCAATATACTCCAGGTGATCTCTTAGATTTTATTGGCATTGAAATATAGTACACTTACTCTCTCTTCTTCTAAATTTAACACTATATGTTGTTGTGTAAGCAGGAGGTCTTCTTTACACATTGCAGGATACTAATTTGCAATATGTTACATCGTCTTCCTTCTTGCTCTTGACATATGCAAAATACTTGAGCTCCTCCAAACAAGTAGTAACTTGTGGTGGGGCAGTGACAGTCACTCCTCACAGGCTAAGAGCACATGCAAAACACCAGGTATAGATTCATAATAGCCCAATGCTTAATTTTCCTATTATTTCAAAAAGTTATTAATGTATGCATGACCTAAATCAATTTTGTGTTGATGAAGGTTGATTACATACTGGGAGATAATCCTATGAGGATGTCATACATGGTTGGATATGGTTCCCTCTATCCAAAAATTATTCATCACAGAGCCTCTTCTCTGCCCTCCAAGGCCAATCATCCTCAATCCATTCCCTGCAAAGAAGGCTTCCAATATCTGTACAACATTGCACCCAATCCCAACATCTTAGTGGGAGCTATGGTGGGAGGCCTAGACAACATGGATAGGTTTACTGATGTGAGAAAAAATTATGATCAATATGAACCTTCCACCTACATTAATGCACCCTTAGTGGGTTCCCTTGCTTATTTGGCCTAGAGACTGGGTGAATGATGCATTCATCATGTTGCAGAATAGTGTGGCATGGAGGAAGGCATTTGGAGCTGATAGTATAATTGAAGAGGATAGGAAATTTGATGAGAATCTGAATTTAGTGGCCTTCATGCATTGTTATGATAAAGTGGGCCACCCTGTGTGCTACATTGTTGATGCGATTTTTCGAGACAAGGAGCTCAACCAGAAGATCTTTGCAGACGATGAGAAGTTGAAGAAGTTTATGAGATGGAGGGTCAAAATTCTGGAGAAGGGCATCAAGCTCCTTGATTTCAAGCTTGGTGGTGTCAATGCCATGATTCAGATCACAGATCTTAAGAATATGTCGAAGAGAGAATTGAGAGTTGCATCAAACCAAATTCTTGCACTTTTTCAAGATAACTACCTAGAGATGGTAGCAAGAAAGGTCTGTAACTACTCAAAACAAAAATGTTTTTGCCTTTTCCGAGCTTGCCTAGAACAATCTATCTGAATGACTATAAATGATCAGAAGGATGATGTTAGATTTCCTCGTAGATCTGGTGTTTTGAGAATTTTAGCACACCAAAAATTGGAATTTATGATGCACCTCTAGATATTTATTAACTATATATATATATATATATATATATATATATATATACTTAACAGGAATAAGTAATCCAAGATACCTCTGCCTAGATATGATCCTGTGATTTGAAATGGAAGCATGACAGAGATGTGCCCTGGATTCCTCTTCTAATGGCTATTTTTATCGTTGATCAGTTTTGGGCACCCTGATCCATGATTTGACAAAAATATGATCGAATTTCTTGATGAATCGAGTATAAACCATGAAAATGTTAGCATCCCTATAAGCTCTTAAGGCATTCGCATTTGAGGAATGAAATCTTCCAATTTCATTAAATATCTTAGTTCACACCTGAAGTTTGATCAACCTACAGTGGCATGTTTATTGTTTTGATACCCTACCTTGAATGAATGGTTACGATTGTACTGGAGCATACCTCTGATCAATTTAAGTAATGACCTAAGTGAAGGCATGTGTTACTTTCACTTGGAATATTTAAGTTGAAGAAGTGAAAGGGCATCAGAATTAAGATCTCATCATTTCCACAATAGTTGTGTTGTCAAGCAGTCTCATTGTATACAATAGCTTTATCTTATTGCAGCAGTAAGCCTCAAGGTTCATCATTTCCCTGTAGCAGTTGCTTAAGGATATCATTGCAGTGTTTTGATACCACACCCTTGTGACAATAACCTTTTTTATGACAATAATCCTAAAGTGTTCATGATAGTCCTCCTGTGGGCCTAACTGAAGTATACCTACGGTGAGTAAGTTCTGAAGATCATATAGTTTCGCTAAGCACAAAGACCTTCTAGAGTTTGCTGGCATGATATTATAATCATTATCACTGTCTTGAATGAGTGATTTGCAGAACAAGGCCAACAACCTGAAGGGATCTTGATTCCTAAAAGGAATCATCACAGCTAAGGTATAATTCTCATTGACACATGAAAAACAGAGAATAGTAGGTAGGTTGCTTCAGATGCATTTGATCAATGTATGATACTAGCTGATATAACTTGATCAAAGACTTTAAGTTTGTTTTAACAGAGACGTTAGAGGCATCACTGAGAGTGATGATGACAATAATCAATAAGATAGTAACTTTGACTTTAATGACTAAGAGAGCTTGATGAGTTGAGCAATAGAAATCAGATTGGATAATCAGCATAGTGTTTTTAGGCAGTGAAGTGTAGGAGGAGTGTATGAGCAGTGACTATGGACATTTGGAGTAGTGGTGGTGGCAACTGTAGTTGTGAATGGTGGCAATGGTTGCAGGCACAATAATGGTGTATGGTAGCAACCATTTACATCTTTGTCTAGCAGTTGGAGCAATGCAATTTCATGCAACACCTTTATGTTGGTACCTTTGGGTACCCCTTGGAATTATGGCAGCTAGGAGTAAAAAAGTGCATGGCACATTGGAGTAGTTCCTTGTAACAATCCTTATGAGCATGAAAATAGAGGTACTTGAAGAAAGTGCATCACAGATTTTATGTCTTGACAAGCATGATAAGCAGAAGACCCTGATTTTGGCATCTTGGTTGGGTAATTGGGCTCTTCGATGCATTACCTTAAGAACTTATAAAGAATGGTCTTGTGGATATGGATGCTTGAATGAGAAGGACCCCTCCTCATCATGGATTGGGGAATTTGATGCATTGGTAGCATTCATCTAGCGTTGAAGGATAATCAAGCAGTTTTGGGATAATCTCATGAGAGGATTTCTTCACCCTGGTTGAAGAAGGACCATGATGATTCTTTAGAATTTTCCTCTCTGACCTAAATAAAGCTTCCTAGAAATTGGTTGTTGCAGTTGCATCATGGAGAGTTATCAATTCCTAGAAGTGATACAAAGGAGAATTATTTCTCAAGCCAATGACACAGGGGAGGATTTCCCGCTCTAAGAAAGGTCTTCTTATGCTTCCAAACCATATTGTTAAAGAATAATTTTTTGGGGGTTTTTAGTCTCCTTTAGGGCCTTAAACATTGATGTATTTTAAGTGAGAGTTTGATTGTGTGCTTATTATGTTGGTTTGGATTTTTATGCCTTGAATGTTGTGATGGAATCACCACTTCAAGATACTGAGTTTGTCATCATAGAACTTGAAATTCCATGAATATGCCACTATTATGTTAACCCTTCTTCATAGGAGTGTCAGGTCTGCATGTTGAATATTATACTTATGTAAAAGTGTTGATAATGAATGTCTAATCATATAAAAATTGAGCTTATCTCATGGGTGTCGAGATAATCATCACATGAATCTGAGTTTTGTCCTTCATACACATTCTAATACTGCCATTATAAGACAGTTTGAGAGAAGGTAAAGATCTTGTCCCAAGTGTTACATTCACTATAGTCACAAAGACACCACACCCATTACATCATGAAGATATTATAGGTGTGCCAAGATTTTTATTGAGAGACCAAATAGGTTTTTCACCTCTAAATGATAGAATATATGCTTAGACAGTCATTATACACTAAGAGATCAAATGAATGTTTAATATATTGCCACATTCATCCTAAAGAACATATGTTTGTTGAGAATGTCATGTAATACAAATTCTATAATATTGTTGAGGTTGTTTGTCAATATGTCAAGACATATATGTTTAGGTCCATTCATACTTTTCAGACATATATATCAAATATTTCTCCAAACAACCACTTAGATAATCACCATATGAACCTGAATTTTGTTTACTTGAATGCTGGAAACTGAGGCATATGAATCCAAAAATTTAATCTATTATTTGAATGTTAGAGGCATGAACTCATATTTACAAAATATAGGATGACATTAATTGTTTTTGAGCATAGGATCTATATCTAGAAGCAATGAACTAGAAAAGTATGTAGGCACTTACATGATACAACATATTTCTTAAAATAATACTTAACTCCATTGGATTATATCAAATGCAGATTGTTGGTGTAAGGATTTTATTTACATAAGTCACAATGATAAAACAATGACCAGATCTACCCATTCAACATAAATGATAAAGACACTCAACTACAAGTTTCAAAGCAGTGAATAATTCATAAATTTTGCCACATTTGAATGGATCTGAATTTTATGGCAAGCATATGATAAAAGTTGGTATTTGCATCCAAGGCATCAAATTAATTTAGAATAACATGTATGATTTTCAAATTTTATGGAACACTCAATATTGTTAGGTATTAAATTTTAATGTTTTTTTTTTTTTCTGTTCTATGATTAGATGGTGGGGTATATTTTTGAACAAAAATCCATTTTTGGTGAGGATTTATTGAAATGTCTTCTTAGAATATTTCTATGCAGAAAAATTCACTAGCTGATATGGAATTTTTAATTCATCTTGGTTGAAGAGCATACTATATGCTGATGATGTTACCCAAAACAAACTGTATGTTTCTTTATTGAATACTTTATGATCTATTTTTCTTTCATGAAATTTTGGGATCCTCAGTCTGGATTTGTCAACTTCTGTTGGACAGAAGGAAACATGTGCCTCCCTTGGTTAAATCTCATTTTTGAGCATTAGTGTCATGGGGCTTTCACATTTTTTGGTAATGAGTAGCTACATAATTATTCTGTCCTTCTAGAGTCTTAATCCCAATTTGTAAATAATTTGTATTTTGAAAAATATATTTAGATCTTTGATGTCCAATGGTACTTCCCTTATGCATGCAGAAGGGTCCCTGCCACTCCCCTGGTCTACTAGGATGAAAATTGCGTTGGGTGCAACAAAAGGTCTGGCATTTCTTCATGGAGGGGCCGAAAGACCAGTGATTTATCGGGATTTTAAAACATGCAATATTTTTCTAGATTCAGTTTGTACCTACAACTTCAAAATTATGAGATGGCTCAGTGTTACACTTTGGATTCTCTTAAGTATTTATGGAGAGATATGTACTTGGTGCATTAATACAATGCCAAGCTGTCTGATTTTGGACTAGCAAAAGATGGACCTGAGGGAGACAACACCCGTGTTTCAACTCAAGTTATGGGAACATATGGTTATGCTGCTCCAGAATATGTAATGATTGGTGAGAATTTTAACCAGTTTAAAACCTTTGGCAATAATATATTGGTGAGGAAATTTTAATATTGATACAGATCAACAAGATTTCTAGCCTCTTTAAGGGTCCTGTCTAGTAAATGGGGCAAGTAGCAAAACTAACAAGTTTGTTTTGGGAGAATTTTTTAGGTCTCATCCTGTTAGCCTAATGTTGAATGTAGACCAACCAATGTTCAAAACTCAAGACAATGTATATGAGGTTGAATTTTCCTTAATTTATGAAAAAAGTATCTAAACATGCATACGTCTCCGAAAATAAACATGTGTTTGGTGATACATATTTAAGTTGATCTCAATGTACTTTTCATTGGATTATCTCTTATTCTTGACTTACAGATTAGCATAGGCATTGCATTTTTTACATTTCCTATTACTGATGTGAATTTTAATAAAAGTTAGCATAGACATTTTAGATATTTACAAAGATAAACAAGACTAACTGAGTCAATGATTAAGGTTGGAAGTTAGGACAGTTTGCAAACTACATTTTTGTTCAGTGTATGGATGGATGCATCCAACAATAATCCTATTAAAACCTTTAGATGGAGAGGTTATTATAATACAAAATTTGGCTTTCTTCAGTTCATACTATCTAGGTTTTTAGCTTTACTAGTTCACACTCTATTTTTTCAGACATCTTCTAGGCTTCAAAATCACTCATCTCCTACCATCTGAAGCTAAAGTGAATAATCCTCTGATGGAGAACTTTGGATAAATTGGAATATCCGATCTTGTGCATATAGGATGATCTTT
The DNA here is from genome assembly GCA_034641835.2 of Pinus albicaulis. Taxonomy (NCBI): domain Eukaryota; kingdom Viridiplantae; phylum Streptophyta; class Pinopsida; order Pinales; family Pinaceae; genus Pinus; species Pinus albicaulis. The sequence goes on along the minus strand of CM076577.1, from coordinate 1,138,439,063 downwards.
GCAGAGACCTGGATCAGTGGGAAGGAGGGTGTCTTATGTGATTGTAAAAAGGGCTTGGATAGAGATACTATTGCAAGGGTCTCATGGGTGGAGGTAAGAGGTCTCCTTGAGATCTCATGAATTTTCATACTGAGGTGGCACTGCTCTCTTCTTGTAACTTATTGCTCCTGTGTGTGAGCTCTACAAAGGAGGGAGGTAATCATCTTGTTGTGTGGGTTGATGGGAGTTATTCTAAGGCTCTTCCATTTGAGTCTGTTGTGGGTGGAAAAGCCGACAAGTCAAATTGTACTCTGGTTGGATGAATTTACAACATCAAAGCTTCTTTATTCAATAGAAAATCTATTGTTTCAAGTGATACTATTGTTGAAGTCATATAAGGAAGCCTCTGTTGCCTGCATATTAGATAAAACCTTTGTACAATGCAAAACTTTGTCGTTATATCTACTGATAATATTTCAACTGTTTTCTTCCACTTCTAACATCCAAATCTACAATGCATATAACCTATAAAATTATATTATAACTTCATACATTGCGATGCTCTCTCTAAAAAAGGTTCTAAGAAATCCCTAAGCTTAGAATATTTCCTTCACTGAAAACTATCAAGTCTCTGCATCTGAAATAATTTGAACATGAATATTTTTGCTTCCCATAAAACATATCAGTCCCCATTTTTTACCATATTCTTCATCTCATGGATCTATTTGCAGAGCAGTAGGGAGTTCTAATAATTCTATAGAATCTAGATTTGCACGAAAATATTTTTGCTAGAGTTTTCTCTTCATGGATTTTTTGTTATGGGTCTATTTAAATTTGAATATTCTGCTACCTTCTTGATCACTAATCAAACTCATCACCACTACTACATATGGGATCATCACCAGGATCTACATAAACATCATTTGGCTCAGAGTCCGAGGACTCCTCAAATTCCTCTCCAACCTCAATATCAGTGCTAGTAGTAGCATGAGCAACAACACTACACTTAGCAGAAATAGAAGAACACGTTTTCCAATCTACACGAGAACTACTTCCCTCATGAGTCACCATGTGCAATGCTTGGTTTCGGTGGTTTGCTTCCTTCAACTCCTGATTCAACTACCATATCTTCATTGGAACCAACACCTCGAACTCCACTAGACAACGATTCACCATTTTGTACTAGTGATTCGCCATTTGTACTTGTGATTCGCCATGATTTTACAAGATAATATAATATCGTGAGAGATTTGCCAAAAAAATTATATATACATATTATATTATTAATAAAAACGCCTTCCATTTTTCCTATGTATCATGGGGATTCGCCCAATTATTATACATATAAATTTAGGGGGTTATTAAAATTTTCCCTGATGGAGAGAAGGGGGGAGAGAAGGATATAGGGAGGGATATAATAACAAAGTTGGAGGGTGAAGAGAGAAAGAGAGATAGGTGGAAGATAAAGGGAGAGAGAGAGGAAAGAATAGAGAGATGATGTGAGAGAGTAGAGAGAGAGAGGGAAAGAGAGATGGAGTTGTAGGGGAAGAGAGAGGAAGGTAAGAAGAAAGACATAGAGAGATAAAGGTGGAGAGAGAGAGTGAGTGATAAGGAGTATGAAGAGATACTCGAGAGAGGAAAATAGGAGGGAAGATAGATAAAAGTGGGGGATAGGGAGAGAAGGGGAAGAGAGAGAGAGAGAGAGGAAGGGAGAGGAGGAGGGAGTGAAAGATATATAGAATGGAGAAAGAGAGCGTATGTTTGGGGGGTGATATAGAGATACATAAGGAGATAGATATATATATGGAAGGTGAAGAGAGGGAAGAAGAGAGAGATGGAGAGAGCGAGGGGGGGACAGAGAGATTGGTAGATATAGAGTGAGAGAGCGTGTGTGTTTGGGGGGGTGAGATAGAGAGACAAAGAAGGAGAGATGGAGGGAGATATATATATATATAAAGTGGGGGAGAGAGGGAAGAATATTTTTTGCACTAGATGCATTGATTTCAGTGTAGATAGTGATTTCTAATCCTATTTAATTGCTTGGAATAGATGCATTGATTTTAGTGTAGATTTTGACTTCTAATGATATTTGAGCACTAGATGTACTGATTTCAATGTAGATGACTTCTAATCCTATTTGATTTCTTTCACTAAAAGCATTGATTTAAGTGTAGACGATGATTTCTAATAATATTTGATCGCTTGCACTAGATGCATTAATTTCAATGTAGATGTTAGTTTTTATTTATATTTGATTTCTTGCACTAGATGCATTGATTTCAATGTAGATTATTTATAGTACTATTTCATTTCTTGCACTAAATGCATTAATTTCAGTTAGATGGTGATTTCTAATCCTATTTAATTGTTTGCACTAGATGCATTGATTTCACTGTAAGCACAAAAAATTATTGATAATGTACATTGATTCTTTTGTTATATTAATTCAACCTATTAATATTGGAGAGCAAGAGAGAAAAGGTATGATGTTTACTGCAACAACTCTAGCTAAATATTTAAATTGTTTACGATTTCAACTATCCTTTTCATATAATCGATATGAAAATATGAAAAAACTAACAAGGGTGACAATATTAATCACATTTTCTATCATTCAAAACTATTACATTGTCATTTACATTCAAAATTTGTATTTCATCATTAGTTTTATTAACAACATTTATCATCTCAACAAACCGAGGTAACTAAGGAAATTTAAAATTAAAATGACCAGATAAATCTCAGATATATTTAACATATTTAAAATGATTAAGTTAATATTAGATGTGTTAACATATTATTGATAAAATTAATCATATGTTCAATAATTTTTCCTTGGCCTCACATGACTAAAACCAACCTAGATCCATCATAACTCCGGATCTATCAAGCGTCGAGAGGGATCAAATCTCTGGAGGTGAAAACATTTCCTCAAATTTTGCACAAAAAAAAAGATGTTTTCATCTTGAAAGATTTGATCCCTCTTCACTCTTGATAGATCTGGACTTAAGATGGATCTAAATTGATTCTAGGAAAATATTTAATTGAAACTTTATTTTATTAAAATATATAAAATATAGTATTTTATATTAAGATGAAAATTAATTGAAATTTTATTTCATTGAAGTAATAATTTCTTTTTTATTTTTTATTTTTACTGCATATCAAAGGTATTTAAGCTTGCTAGGTTTTTTTTCGCTCTGAGGTCACGCTGCTGTGCTCCTTGAGCCTGCGCTGCTGCGCCCTCGGCCTCCAGACCTGATTCTCCACTCTGCCTGGCATGGCCCCTCCGGAATCCTCACCGGAGGTAACCGCTTTCCAACTTGCCTTTTCAGCTCTTGTTAGCTCTCTCTTGCCTCCGTGACCTAGACCAGCAATCTCCAAGTTCGTGAAGAAGATTGATGGTTTGTAGGAAGTTATTCTTCCACCTTCGCTTCCCCGCATGGCTGCTCTTTCCCTTGCCGAAAAAGGAATTATTGGCCAGTTCACTGGGCTCTAGCCCTCTTCGATGATTGTGCAAAGATGGGTCGAATGAAACTGGTCTAATAAGATAAATGGAAAAATCTCAATTTGATTATGTGGGAAAGGGTACTTTACCTTCCATTTTAAATCCGAAGAAGAAAAATATATGATCTTCAGAAATGTACCCTATTTCATGGATACCAAAGGTTTGTATCTCAACAAATGGACGCCGGATTTCGACCTTGAGCTGGATGTCCCAGCGTGGTTCCTATTTGGGTTCGTCTTCCTCACCTACCCCTCCACTTTTGGGGAGATGAATCAATCCGTGCCATTGGGAATGCCATTGGAAAATTCATTGATCGAAGTGAACCAAATGAAAACATGCAAGCCTGTGCTAGGATTTGTGTCGAGGTAAATCTAGGCAAAGGTCTCCCCGAGGCCATCAAGCTCAAGGTGGATGATTGGACGCATATTCAACAGCTCGATTACGAACAGATCCCGTTCAAATGCAAGGTATGTCACGAATATGGCCATTTTGCTAATCACTGCTCTAAAATAATTGATGTTGAAAGTCCAGATTCAAATTCTCAATGGGAAACTGTCAAAAGAAAGAAATCTACCTCCTCCTCCTCCCAATGCCAACCCTCAAGCCTCTTCCACCCCCAATCCTTCTGTATCCCCTCCTCCCCCCCCAAGCCCACCTTGGAATCTTCCAACCCCTTCTCTTCCATCTCCCCTCTCGATGATGACCCCCCCTTCTTACCCCTCTCTCCCATCCTGATTCTCCTCGTATCTCCCCCTCCCTCCTTGATCCTCCTTCCTCCTCCCTGGACCCCCCCTCCTCTCAAATCACTAGAAATGCAGTAAAGGAACATGGAGTAACTCTTGAATCACAAAAGAAACAAGGTCCCGGAAGGAAAACTACAAAGCAGCACCGTGATGAAAATGCACAGAAGGACATAGCAATGGGTACCCAAAACCCCATATAAACCTACATATTGGGGTAGAACAATAGGGAGGCTGGGCAAAAGGATCATGGAGGGCGAGCAACTCTCTGGAAAACCTCCCCTCAATGATGAAAGTCCTTTCATGGAACAACAGGGGACTAGGGCACCCCGCCAAATCAGTAGCCCTAAGATATCTGATACACCAAGAGAAGCTGAAAATTATTCTCTTATAAGAAAATAAACAAGGAGAATCAGAAATGAAAGAAACCATCAAAAAATTAAAGCAGTACGAAGGCGCTCTCTCTGAATCAAGGGGAGCCTCTGGTGGCCTAGCCACCCTATGGAATCACAGAATTTGGGATAAAAAAGGCACCATAGTCAATCAGAACTGGATCAAAATTATATTAGAGAACTGTTGAGAACAAAAGAGAATCATTGTTTACAATGTTTATGGGCCGAATCACTATAGAGATAAAGAACAATGTTGGAACTCCATCAAAGAAGATATCGACAAAAAGGACAGCAACAATATTATAATGGGAGGAGACTTTAATTTAATTCTTCATGCTAATGAGAAATGAGGAGGTTGTTTCAGTCAAGATCCTTTCAGGAACCAGCTTGAAGGCATAATGCAGGAACATGATTTGGTGGACATAGCACCAAATAACTGCAGATACACTTGGAGCAATAGAAGAATAGGGAGAGACAACATCATGGAAAGGCTTGATAGAATCCTTGTTGATGTCTCTTTTCTCTCAACCTTTTCTACAACATCTGCCAGTGTTCTTCCTTTTTCTGCTTCGGATCATTATCCCATTACCCTCACCTTTTAAGACCATCGTTCGCTTGGGCCCATCCCGTTCAAATATAGCCCACTCTGGAACATCATTCCTAAAGCAAACCAACTTGTTTGCAATACTTGGCTCCAGCACATTAAAGGCTCCCCATCCTTCATATGGGAGACCAAATTGAAGAAAACTAAGATGGCATTGAAATAATGGGAAAAATCAATGGTCTTAACCAAGAGCACCGCATTCTAGAAAAAGACCTCTATTGTTAGCTCTATCGTGCCAACAGAGAAGAGGAAGAAATATGGCGCATCAAGTATAGACATCTATGGCTGCAAGCGGGCGATAAGAACACAACTTTTTTTCACATATAGGCCACAGTAAGGAAAGCAAAAAATAGTATAACTTCCATTATTGATGTAGACGGACATCTCCAAGCTGACCAAGATACAATAAAAAGAGCTGCATCTTCGCATTTCCAAGATCTTCTCACGGAGACAAGAGCCCCTGAAGACTACTATGATTTCCTCCAGCATCTCCCTACCACGATCAATGAAGAAATAAACAATATGCTCAACAGGAAATTTGATGAAGATGAGATTAAAGATGCAATTTGGACCCTGCACCTGGATAAAGCACCAGGACCAGATGAATTTTCTATCAAATTTTACAGAGTATATTGGGACATAATAAAAAAGACCTTGTAAAAATGATACGATGGACTCAGCGCAAGAAAAAATTGGGGGCTACACCAATGCTACCTACCTCGCCCTTATCACCAAAGAAAATCAACCCTCCTCCTTTACGAGATTTAGGCCTATTTCTCTTTGTAACTCCTCTTATAAGCTTCTTACTAAAATTCTTGCCATGAGCCTCAAACCTCACCTTCATAACCTCATCTCTGAAAACCAAGGCGGCTTCAATTCTCAAAGGAAAATCACTGACTCCATCCTCCTTGTCCAAGAGGCCATCCACTCTAGTATATCTCGAAAAGGAAAAGGTTTCATTTTAAAGTTGGATCTTGCCAATGATTTTGACAGGGTAAGACATTCTTTTCTTTTTGTTGTCCTACATAAAATGGGATTCGAATCAAACTTTCTTGCTCTTATTCACACTTGCATCTCTGGACCTTGGATATCCCCTCTCACCAATGGAAGACCTTCCCCCTCCTTTCAATCCTCTCAAGGATTAAGACAGGGATGCCCTCTCTCTCCCTACCTCTTCATCCTTATGGTTGAATCCTTCAGCAAAGCATTAGATCAGAAGTGGCACGTGGGGCTCATCACTGGCATCAAATTCGGAAATGGAGTAAAGAACATGAACCATTCTCAATTCGAAGATGATACTCTTCTTATGGGAGGAGCCTCCAACATCATTTATTAGCGTTTAAAAAAAATCTTGGATAAATTCATGCACTACTCCGGAGGTATGATTACTCACCTTAAAAGTTTCATTTATGGTTGGAACACATCTACTCAAAACATTCATAGCATTTCTAACATCTTTGGGGTTCCTTGTAAATTGAATTGGGGGCACTTTTCTTATTTGGGTATGCCTGTGAGCGTTGGTCCTCCGAAGGAAAAAGTATGGAATGTTACCATTGATAAAATGAAAAGAAAAGTCTAGCAATGGGGCTCTTCATGGCTCAATCCTGCAAGTTGCCTTATCCTACTCAAATCTAGTCTTTCATCCTTGCCTTTGTATCACTTCACCCTCCTTCAGGCCCCTGCTATCACCCATCTCAAAATTGAAGCCATTATACGTCACTTTCTATGGCAAGGGGGGAAGAATGAAAAAAGGAAATACAATCTCATAAAATGGAGAGAGGTTATTCAAGATCAAGAACATGGTGGAATAGGAGTCCGCTCTCCCAAGCTCCTAAACACTGCCTTCGGAGGGAAAATTTTCTAGAGGTTCATCAGTGGTAATCAAGCCTGGTGGAAGAGTGTCTTGGAAGTCAAATACCTCAACACTACAGGCCATGCTCCAAAATCTGGGGCCTCTGCAAAAAAGCTATTCCATTTTTAGATCAAAATCTCTCAGAAGTTCCCATGGGCGGTAATACCATCAACATTGGGATGGATCGAATTATGGGACAACATCCCATCATTGAAAATCCCGACACTCAACAAATTCTATCCTTCTACAACAACATGGGCCTTCAATTCTTAAACCAGTTTTCCAAATGGGATGTCCAAACTCATTTCTGGACTGGGTGGCACTTCCCAAGAGTTCCAAGCCATCTAGAAATTGATCTTCGTATCCTGTAATCTCATCTCCATGGTTTAGCTCCTCTAAAAAAAGACAGCGCCAATGAGTTTCGATGGGATCCTTCTGGATCAACTTACACCATCAAATTTGCTTACCAATATCTCTGCGAAAATGATTATCCTATGCTTATATGGTCTAAATGGAAGGCTGTTTGGAAAACTGAAGCTCTTCCCAAGATCAAGTTTTTTATATGGACTCTGTTGAAAGGAAAATTTTTAACCTCTGATAACCTCAAAAAAAGAGGTGTGCTTGGCCCCTCAAGATGTCCAAACTGTCAATCTGTTGAAGAGACTATTCAACATCTTTTCATTGAGTGTCCCTTTGCATCCCACTACTGGAATGAACTCATCCCTAATCTCCAACCAAGATGGGTGTATCATAGCTCCATAGCAGAAGCCTGACGCTCTTGGAAAAGCAGCTTCCCCTGGAAGAAAAATAAGAACAACATATCGAAGAGAGTTTGGGACACCCTCCCCTATGTGAGTATGTGGAACATTTGGCTCGCTCGGAATAGGAAGATATTCAAGGATGAAGAACCTTCCTTCAGAAAACTCTACAGTAAATCATGGTGTCTCATGCTTGAAACAATTTCAGCCAAGAGCCACAACAAAATTGACTACAAATATCTTTGTGTGGAAGAGAGGAACTTTTTAGGTTATCTTCTCGGCAAGAACAATAGCATCAACAACATAAGCATTAGATCTAATCAGCTGTACAATTCAGGAAAAAGCTGGAAAATTTGGCTACATGAAGAGGAATTTTCCAACTGGATAAAGAGTTGCGCCCGACCCTCCTTATTCTTTGATGGGGCTTCTAAATCTAACCTGGGCAGTGCAGGGGTGGGAGGCATCATTCGCAATGAAATTGGTTGCATTATCTCATCCTTCAAATGGGGTCTAGGTTCCCTCTCAAACAACAGAGCAGAGGCTTTTGCCCTATTTCAAGGATTAACCCAGCTAAAAAAGTTTAGTATAAAGAATGCTATGATCTTCGGAGACTCAGCCATAATCATCAGTCTGATGGTTCAAAATCGCCCAGCTTCAAATGTTGCTCTCCGCCAAACAATCAATAGATTCCATTCCCTCTTGAATTATATGAAGGACTCATCCTTTTTCCACATTCTCAGTAATCTCAATAAGGATGCTGACCTCCTTGCCAACAGGGCAAGTGCGCGAACCTCGGGACAACTTCTCTGCAATGATGTCTCATGTCTTGCTCCTCTGCCATGATCCAACCAATATCTGAAATCAAATCTCGCTCAGACAATATTGTCCCTCTTGGAATCTTTTGTTCTCTCTCCCTCATCCTTTCCATGACATCGCCTCATTTCTCTCTCGAACCCGACTTCTTTTGCCCTCCCTATCCTATTTATCTGGCATCCCTGCGTCGAATATCCATCCTTATCCTTGTGCTATGTCTCTTCAGCAGAGCCTTGGTCCTGCCCTCTCCCCGCATTCCCCTCAACCCTTTGTTTCCTAGCCCCCCCCTCCCCCTAGTCATCAACTTTTGCTCCTAGTCTCGGCTTTCTCTCCCCCCTCTGTGCTGGCATCCTTGCAACATTTGGGCGTCTCTATTAGTGCTTCATTAAGATCGTTTTTCGCTTATCGGCTTAAACCTTTTCTCTTAGATCCTCTCTGCCTTTGTTGCAGAGATCGTTTTTATCATATCTCCCTGAATTCATCATCATGGCTCGTAGTGAAGACTGGCTTCACTGTGCAGTTCTTCAACCTGAGCTTGAGTAGATCAGAGCTCATCAAAATATTCTTGACGCAAAGTTACAAACTCAGGCAAAAATTACGGATGAAAAGCATGAAGCTGATCTCAACGTCTTCCTTCACAGGGTTTCCTTGCTCCAGAATCAGTTTAACACTCTCTCCAACCGATGCACTCATGCAGAAGAATCAGTTCAAATTCTTAAATATATGTTGGAGAAGCGCTCTGCTCCAAGTTCCAGCGCTACCAATTTGAGGAACATGGCCAATGAAGCTAACCCTGAAGATTCTACATCTCGTCAGATCAGCGATATTAATATTGATTAAGCATGTCTTTTAAATTTTCCTTCCTTCTCTCTCAATTTGTTTGTATTTATGCAATTTATGTATTTCAATTATTTACAAAAACTAGAAACAAAGGGAATGTAGCATTTTGTTGTAGCTACTCTCTTCACTGCTCCTTAAGTAGCTTATCATGTAACCATGGAGCCTTTTCTCCACCTTTTTGAAATAAAAAATAGCAACCGATTATGTTAAAAAATAATAATAATAATTTTTTTAACATTTCTTTTTATTAAAACTTTTTAAGAAAAAATAAGTGGTGAAAAATGCATCGAATGCTAACCTGAGATTAAAATTTGACAAAGATTTCCCCTCTAAGATCAAGGATGAGATATTCATAACAAAGCATATGTTGTGTGCAAGATTTTTTCAATAAGAAGGATGCATGGAAAGTGTGACTTAATTGTGTTATCTATAGTCCTCTAATTGGTATAAGTGGCTATAAAGATTGGAGTTTCCATGCTATGCTTATGTAGAAATGAGGTGAGTGTTTATTGCTAAGAATAATTAGAAAGCTTAAAAAGCTATTTAACTAAAAGTTTGTTAGAAACACGCCTTACCAAATTAGACATTATGGAAAACCTCCATGGCGTGATTACAAGACTCGAGTGTAATTTATGGAAACATAAAGGTGGTGGTGGCGGGAAGGAATGCACGCATAAAAGGTGGTGGCGGGAAGGAATGCACGCATAAAAACCGAAATTGAAAGAATGCATGCATGAAAATGAAATCCAACAGACCAATGAAATGGAAGAAAAATAATAATAATAGTAATATATATATCCATGCAGTCTCTTGTAGTGTAGTGGGTACGTTTCAAGCGCATCCACGTAACGTTAACCCAAAAGATGATGACGACCATGTTTTCTAGTGGAAACGGAAGGGAGCAACTCTGCCACAATTTTGGGGTATCTCTAGCGCTTATGTGTCAATTTCATTTCAATAAAATAAATTAAACACTAAACACTTTGTTCCACATAAGTTTGAAACATTGATATTTTAATAAGTTTATTTTAAAATTTATTAAGTTAATTCAATGTTGAATATTTAGTGAAGTTGAATATTGGGTTGATTTTTATTGAAGTTGATAAAAAAAGTATTTTGTATGAGTGGAAGATGTATCATCTGTTTTAGTATTAGATAAATATTAATTAGTTTGATTGTAATGTTGGTATTAATATTTTAATTAATTTTTTTATTTTCTAAATTAATTGTTTAAGTAATTTATTGTAATGTTGGGATTAATATTTTAATTAATTTTGTATAATTATTTTTATTTTCTATATTAGTTGATTAAGTAATTTATTGCAGAGAAGAGGAACCATAGTTTGGATAATCACGAGTCTCTAGTCTGCATTACATGTAGTATTGTCCAACCAGCGCTTACTACTACCACCCAGAGAACTAGGAAAATTTTCAAAGCATTTTATCACCCTTATAGCAATTTGAGTTGAGTTGAAATTTTGTTAAGTTAATTTAATGTTGAATATTTGGTGAATGTGGAAGTAGCTCTAATGTCAAAATTTTGTCATTACTAACAAACTTTCTTCTAATTTAAAAAAAAAAAATTCCAACAACTTTGATTAGAACAGTTTATGAAAAATCCAATTTTCTATTGTTCAAATTGCAATTTTAAATATATAAATAAATTTAATTTTGCAAATGAAAAATCTCTATAAATATAAAATATACTATATTAATAATTAACTCACATTGAACTAGGTGACACTAAGGTTTAATATCACATTAGATATGAATTTCCATGTGAGATATTTCCACTAATTCACATACATGATATTTCTAGTAATTCCATTGAATATCTTTCAATAAAGAAATGAGTCATTCATGTCCTTATGTTTTTCTCTTAAGACCCTTCCTAATAGCACTTCAACTACCAATAGAGAGCTCTATAATGCGTATATCAGTTCCTTCTTCCTTTGGTATGGCTAAGGTCAAGAAGCCAATGAGAAACCTCCTCCAATAAATCAGATTCTAACTAAGCATGTCACCTCAAGAAAACATGATTCTCAATCCTTTGAATACCCCCGCTGAGTACTCGGAGAGTTAGTTGAATAATATGTTGTCAATAACATCATTTCCACAATATTTGTGTTATCAAGTAGTCTCACTGTATACAATAGCTTTATCTTATTGCAACAGTAAGCCTCAAGGTTCATCATTGCCCTGCAACAGTTGCTTCAGACTGTCATTGCAGTGTTTTGATACAACACCCTTGTGACAATAACCTTTTTTATGACAATAATCCTAAAGTGTTCATGATAGTCCTCTTGTGGGCCTAACTGAAGTATACCTGCGGTGAGTAAGTTCTGAAGATCATACAGTTTCGCTAAGCACAACGATCTTCTAGAGTTTGCTGGCATGATATTATAGTCATTAACACTGTCTTGAATGAGTGGTTTGCAGAACAAGGCCAAAAACTTGAAGGGATCCTGATTCCTAAAAGGAATCAACAAACCTAAACCTTGTGGTATATTGTTGGTAGCAAGAAGCTTCAGAACAAAAAGGCATCATCACAGTTAAGGTATAATTCTCATTGACAGATGCAAAACAGGGAATAGTAGGCAGGTTTCTTCAGATGCATTTGATCAATGTATGATACTAGTTGATGTAACTTGAACAGAGACTTTAAGTTGGTTTGAATAAAGACGTTAGAGGCACCACTGAGAGGGATGATGACAATAATCAATAAGATAGTAACTTTGGCTTTAATGACTAAGAGAGCTTGATGAGTTGAGCAATAGAAATCAGATTGGCTAATTAGCATAGTGTTTTTAGGCAGTGAAGTGTAGGAGGAGTGTAGGAGCAGTGACTATGGAAATTTGGAGCAGTGGTGGTGGCAACTGCAGTTGTAAATGGTGGCAATAGTTGCAGGCACAATAATGGTGTATGGTAGCAACCATTCACATCTTTGTCTAGCAGTTGGAGCAATGCAAGTTCATGCATCACCTTTATGTTGGCACCTTTGGGTACCCCTTGGAAGCCTGGCAGCTAGGTGTAAAAAAGTGCATGGCACATTGGAGCAGTTCCTTGTAACAATCCTTATGAGCATGAAAATAGAGGTACCTTGAAGAAATTGCATAACTAATTTTATGTCTTTACAAGCACAATAAGCAGAAGACCCTGATTTTAGCATCTTGGTTGGGTAATTGGGCTCTTTGATGCATTACGTTAGGAACTTATAAAGAATGGTCTTGTGGATATGGATGCCTGAATGCGAAGGACCCCTCCTCATCATGGATTGGGGAATTTGATGCATTGGTAGCATTCATTTAGCATTGAAGGATAATGCAACAGTTTTTAGATAATCTCAGGAGAGGATTTCTTCACCCTGGTTGAAGAAGGACCATGATGATTCTTCATAATTTTCCTCTCTGACCTAAAGAAAGCTTCCTAGAAGTTGGTTGTTGCAGTTGCATCATGGAGAATTATCAGTTCCTAGAAGTGATACAAAGGAGAATTATTTCTCAAGCCAATGACACAGGGGAGGATTTCCCACTCTAAGAAAGGTCTTCTTATGCTTCCAAACCATATTGTTAAAGAATATTTTTTTGGGGGTTTTTAGTCTCCTTTAGAACCTTAAACATTGATGTATTTTAAGTGCGAGTTGGATTGTATGCTTATTATGTTGATTTGGATTTTTATTCCTTGAATGTTGTGATGGAATCCCACTTCAAGATACTGAGTCTGTCATCATAGAACTTGAAATTCCATGGATATGCCACTATTATGTTAACCCTTCTTCACAGGAGTGCCAGGTCTGCTTGTTGAATATTCTAATTATGTAAAAGTGTTGATAATGAATGTCGAATCATATAAAAAGTGAGCTTATCTCATGGGTGTCGAGATAGTCATCACATGAATATGATTTTTGTCGTTCATACACATTCTAATACTGCCATTATAAGGCAGTTTGAGAGAAGGTAAATATCTTGTCCCAAGAGTTACATTCACTATAGTAAAAAAGACACCACACCCATTACATCATGAAGATATTATAGGTGTGCCAAGATTTTCATTGAGAGACCAAATAGGTTTGTCACCTCTAAATGACAGAATATATGATTAGATAGTCATTATACACTAAGAGATCAAATGAATATTTAATATATTGCCACATTCATCATAAAGAACATATGTTTGTTGAGAATGTCATGTAATATGAATTCTATAATATTTTTGAGGTTGTTTGTCAATATGTCAAGACATATATGTTTAGGTCCATTCATACTTTTCAGACATATATATCAGATCTGTCTCCAAACAACCACTTAGATAATCACCATAGGAACCTGAATTTTGTTTACTTGAATGCTGAAAACTGAGGCATCTGAATCCACAAATTTAATATGTTATTTGAATGTCAGAGGCATGAACTCATATTTATAAAATATAGGATGATATTAATTGTTTTTGAGCATAGGATCTATATCTAGAAGCAATGAAGTAGAAAAGTATGTAGGCACTTACATGATACAACGTATTGCTTAAAATGATACTTAAAGGCTCCATTGGATTATTTCAAATGCAATTTGTTGGTGTAAGGATTTTATTTACATAAGTCACAATGATAAAACAATGACCAGATCTACCCATTTAACATAAATGATAAAGACACTCAACTACAAGTTTCAAAGCAATGTAGAATTCAGAAATTTTGCCACATTTGAATGGATCTGAATTTTATGGCAAGCGTATGATAAAAGTTGTACTTTGCACCCAAGGCATCAAATTCATCTAGCATAACATGTATGATTTTAAAATTTGACAGAACACTCAATATTGTTAGGTATTAAATTTTAATGTTTGTTTCTATTCTGTGATTAGATGGTGGGGCATATTTCTGAACAAAAATCCATTTTTGGTGAGTATTTGTTGAAATGTCGTCTTAGAATATTTCTGTGCAGAAAAATTCACTAGCTGATATGGAATTTTTAAGTCATCTTAAATGAATAGCATACTATATGCTGATGATGTTACCCAAAACAAACTCTATGTTGCTTTATTGAATACTTTATGATATATTTTTCTTTCATGAAATTTTGGGATCCTCAGTCTGGATTTGTTAACTTCTGTTGGACATAAGGAAATATGAGCCTCCCTTGGTTAAATATCATTTTTGAGCATCAGTGTCATGGGGCTTTCACGCTTTTTGGTAATGAGCAACTACATAATTATTCTGTCCTTCTAGAGTCTTAATCCCAATTTGTAAATTTGTATTTTGAAAAATATATATATAGATCTTTGATGTCCAATGGTACTTCCCTTATGCATGCAGAAGGGTCCCTGCCACTCCCCTGGTCTACCAGGATGAAAATTGCGTTGGGTGCAACAAAAGGTATGGGATTTCTTCATGGAGGGGTTGAAAGACCAATGATTTATCAGGATTTTAAAACATGCAATATTTTTCTAGATTCAGTTTGTACCTACAAATTCAAAATTATGAGATGGCTTAGTGTTACACTTTGAATTCTCTTAAATATTTATGGAGAGATATGTACTTGGTGCAGGAATACAATGCCAAGCTGTCTGATTTTGGACTAGCAAAAAATGGACCTAAGGGAGACAACACCCATGTTTCAACTAGAGTTATGGGAACATACGGTTATGCTGCTCTAGAATATGTAATGATTGGCGGGTATTTTAACCAGTTTAAAACCTATGGCAATAATATCTTGGTGAGGAAATTTTAAGATTGATACAAATTAACAATATTTCTAGCCTCTTTAAGGGTCATGTCTAGTAAATGGGGCAAGTAGCAAAACTAACAAGTTTTTTCTGGGAGAATTTTTTAGGTTTAGTCCTATTGGCCTAATGTTGAATGTAGACCAACCAATGTTCAAAACTCAAGACAATTTATATGAGGTTGAATTTTCCTTAATTTATGAAAAATAGTATCTAAACATGCATACGTCTCTGAAAAGAAACATGTGTTTAATGATACATATTTAAGTTGATCTCAATGTACTTTTCAGTGGATTCTCTCTCATTCTTTACTTATATATTAGCACAAGCATTGCCTTTTTTACATTGCCTATTACTGATGTGAATTTTAATAAAAGTTAGCATAGACATTTCAGATATTTGCAAAGATAAACAAGACTAAATGAGTCAATAATTAAGGTTAGAAGTCAGGACAGTTTTTAAATTGCATTTTTGTTCAGTGTCTGGATGGATGCATCCAACAATAATCTTATTAAAACCTTTAGATGGAGAGGTTATTATAATACAAAATTTTTCTTCTTCAGTTCATACTATCTAGGTGCTTAGCTTTACTAGTTCACACTCTATTGTTTCAGACATCTTCCAGGCTTCAAAATCTCTCATCTCCTACCATCTGAAGCTAAAGTGAATAATCCCCTGATGGAGAACTTTGGATAAATTGGAATATCTGATCTTGTGCATATAGGATGCTCTTTACAGAGACCTGGATTAGTGGGAAGGACGGTGTCTTATGTGATTGTAAAAAGGGCTTGGATAGAGATACTATTGCAAGGGTCTCATGGGTGGAGGTAAGAGGTTTTCTCGAGATCTCATGAATCTACATACTGAGGTGGTGCTTCTCTCTGCCTGTAACTTATTGCTTCTATGTGTGAGCTCTACAAAGGAGGGAGGTGATCATCTTGTTGTGTGGGTTGATGGGAGTTATTCTAAGGCTCCTCCGTTTGAGTCTGTTGTGGGTGGAAAAGATGACAAGTTGAATTGTGCCCTGGCTGGATGAATTTACAACATCAAAGCTTCTTTATTCAACATAACAGAAAATCTATTGTTTCAAGTGATACTTTTGTTGAAGTCATCTAAGGAAGCCTCTGTTGCCTGCATATTAGATAAAACCTTTGTAGAGTGCAAAAATTTGTAGTGATATCTTTTGCTAATATTTGAAGTGTTTTCTTCCACTTCTAACATCCAAATCTACAATGCATATAACCTATAAAATTATATTATAACTTCATACATTGTGGTGCTCTCTCTAAAAAAGGTTCTGAGAAATCTCTAAGCTCATAAAGATTTCCTTCACTGAAAACTATCAAGTCTCTGGATCTGAAAGAATTTGAACATGAATAGTTTTCCTTCCCATAAAACATATTGGTCCCCATTTTTTTACCATATTCTTCATCTCATGGATCTATTTGCAGAGTAGTAGGGAGTTATAATAATTCTATAGAATCTAGATTTGCACGAAAATATTTTTTCTAGAGTTTTCTCTTCATGGATTTTTTGTTATGGGTCTGTTTAAATTTGAATATTTTGCTACCTTCATGATCACTAATCAAACTCATCACCACTACTACACATGGGATCATCACCAGCAACTACATAAACATCATTTGGCTCAGAGTCCGAGGACTCCTAAAACTCCTCTCCAACCTCAATATCAGTGTTAGTAGTAAAATGAGCAACAACACTACACTTAGCAGAACTAGAAGAACACGTTTTCCAAACTGCACGAGAACTACTTCCCTCATGAGTCACCATGTGCCATGCTTGGTCTCGGTGGTTCGCTTCCTTCAACTCCTGGTTCAACTACCATATCTTCATTGGAACCAACACCCCGAACTCCACTAGACAATGATTCACCATTTTGTACTAGTGATTCGCCATTTGTACTGGTGATTCGCCATGATTTTACAAGATAATATAATATCGTGAGAGATTCGCCAAAAAAATTATATATACATATTATATTATTAATAAAATTGCCTTCCATTTTTCCTATGTATCACGGGGATTCGCCCAATTATTATACATATAAATTTAGGGGGGTTCTTAAAATTTTCCCTGATCTATGATTAAAATTAACCAAAAAAATAGTCGTGAAAAAGGCCATTTCGTCTATAAGTTAGACTGCATCTTTAAAAATCTATCTAATTATTATTATGTATAAACACAATATAAATTTAAAATATAACGAAGTTTAACGCTCAAAAAAGAGGTTTGGGAAATAAATAAAAATATAAAGAGGTATGGTAAATAAATAAAAATATAAATAAACTAGAAGTGCGGTAAATAAATAAAACCTCTTTTTATATTTACTCCCTAAACCTCTTTATAATTACAAAAACTCAATTTTTTTTTTTTAATTTAGGTGAAGCTTATAGGCCAAATACCATGGGAAAAATTATTATTAATACCATGGGCCAAATACAATATTTATAAAAAATATATGGTAAATAAATAAATATAAAAGAGACATACGTAGGTATGATAAATACATTAAAATATATCAAATAGAATTAGAAATCAACATCTAATTATATACCAAGCCTATGGGTGAAATACCATGGTAAATAAAAGAGGTATGGTAAATAAATAAAAATATAAATAAACCAAAGGTATGGTAAATAAATAAAACCTATTTTTTTTCTAAGTTAGACTATATCTATTATATCATACAAAGCAAAAACTTACAGTTCTCTTCCTCCGGACTTGGCACACCAATTCCGGAGGGAAGTATCAAGTGTTTGAGATCAGAAATTGGACTACCCCAACTGGGGAAACTAGTCCACCAGTAGCACATAGAAAATACTGCCCAAAAAGGGAAACCAGCATACACAGTAGCAAAAATTAAACTGTATCTGGAGAGCAGAGTCTTCCAAAACATGGTAAAACTAGATAACACTACTAAAAAACTAGAAAGACATAATATCACCCTGCAAATGAAACTAGAGAGAACCTTCATTCTTCTTGCTGGGGTTGTGGTTTTCTTCCTCGATCCTGCAAACATAGAATTCGTCCTCGTCCTCCTTGTTCGACATGTGGCTTGTGGCCTGAAGCCGTGGTGAAGCAAGATCGTCAAGCTTCTTAGAGAAGGAAACTGGCTAACTGGTGTTCTCAGTCTTGTCTTATGCTTCACTATTTGAGATGCGACCATCGCTGGAGCCTGTGTTGCTGCTGGTGTAGTGGCTATTGTTGGAGGTGCTCTGCACAGGGAGAGCCTTCAGTTTACGAGGGATGAAGGCCGACTCTGGCGTAATGGTCGATTTGTTCAGACTCTTCTTGTTGCAGATGCTAGAAGGCACCAGAGGGGGAACAGGGAGATGCAAGGAAAGCTGGGCTGAAAGATTAATAGGGTCAAGCCTGCTCGGCTCCTCCCATCCCAAAAAAAGATTCAATTCTCTGCCCAAGGCATGCGTCAGAGGAGGTCTGTATAGGAGGCCGCAGCCTCCCGCTCTTCTACATCTCAAATGGTGACGCCTTGGCATAATTGTCACAGGGGCAGAAGTGCAAGACCAGGAGGGCACTCTTGACAACACGGGGGAGAAGCCACCACCAGAGCATGCAGAGGGAAGTCTGAGACTGGGAGGGGCAAAGCAAAAAATGAGAGGCTGATGAGAAGAACGAAAGGCATGCACCGAAAGCAAGAGGGAGAGTCGAATGGAGGTCGAATGAGTGGGGGTAGCCGGCTTAATAGCCACAGTGACGAATTCAAGAATTGTAAATGCTCTGTAACCAGAGGATGTCGGAGTGAAGGTGGAGGAGGGCAGAATTAATACATACTCGCTCGGGCAATAAACTTTGGGCTGGAAACCATGTGCGAGCATGTGGGATGGCCAAGTGTCCCACCACATGGCTCCCTTGAGGCCCCTCGTCTTAGTGGAGAGCACCTGCATCCGAGTGAAATAAAACCTAGTTTTATATTTACTCCTTAAACCTTTGTATATTTAGGAACACTCGAAAAAGAGGTTTTATTTAGGTGAAACCTATGGGCCAAATTATTATTAATACAATGCAAAAAAATATTATTAACCCTAATATTAATATCAAAATATTAATATATTATAATATTATAATATTAAAGTTAATAACTTTGGATTAATAAAATATGAAAATTTTTATATTATAATATATATTAATATATCATGATATACATTATCTCTAGATATATATGAGAGGGAAGAACACAAACATAGAGTAGATATGGAGAGATAGGGGGAGTGACATGGGAGAGATGGAAATAAACTGAAGGAGAGGGGAGAGGAGGAATGAAGGGAGAGAGAGAGAAGGAGAGGAGTGAGAGAGGTAGATAAGGGTGAGAGAGGGGGAGGGATACATAAATATGGAGTGGGGAGAGAGAGGAGAGAGGGAGGCAGATAGTGAGAGGATTGGAAAGAGAGAGAGAGAGAGAGAGAGAGAGAGAGAGAGGAAGCATGAGAGACAAGACTTGAGAGAGAGGAGGAGAGAGGGAAGGATAGTGATATGGAGTTTGAGGGGGAGAGAGGGAGGGAAGAAGAAAGACGTAGGGAGTGAGAAGTGGAGAGAGAGGGAGATAGGGAGTGACAAGGGAGAGATGGAGAGAGAGTGTGTGTATGTTTAGGGGTGATATAAAGAGACAAAGAAGGAGAGATGGAGAGAAAGGGGGATAGAAGGGGGGAGAGAAGGAGAGAGAAGGAGAAGGGGAGGGATATAAAAACATAATTGGAGAGAGAGAGAGAGAGAGAGAGAGAGAGATGGCGGAAGAGAGAGGATCGGAGGTAAAAGAGAGAGAAAGAGAGAGAGAGGACTTGCGAGAGAAAGGAGAGATGAAGGGACAAAGAGATGGAGTTGGAGGGGGAGAGAGGGAGGGAAGAAGAAATACATAGAGAGTGAGAAGTGGGAGAGAGAGGGAGTGACAAGGGAGATATGGGGAGAGAGTGTGTATGTTTTGGGGTGAGATAAACAAACAACGAAGGAGAGATTGAGATAAGGGGGGAGAGAAGGAGAGAGGGAGTGACAAGGGAGATATGGCGATAGAGTGTGTATGTTTGGGGGTGAGATAAATAGAAAAAGAAGGAGATATGGAGAGAATGGGGGAGAGAAGGAGAGAGGGAGGGGTATAGTAACAAATTTGGAGGGTGAAGAGAGAGAGAGAGAGAGAGAGAGAGAGAGAGAGAGAGAGAGGTGGGAGAGAAAGGAAGAGAGAGGAAGGAAGAGAGAGAGGATGTGAAAGAGTGGAGAGAGGGAGGCAAAGGTATATGGAGTTGGAGGGGGAGAGAGAGGGAGGTAAGGCATGGAGAGAGAAAGGTGGAGAGAGGGAGAGAGGGAGTTATAAGGAAGATGGAGAGAGAGGATATCAGGAGGTAAGAGATATAGAAGCGGGAGAGAGAGAGAGAGAGAGAGAGAGAGAGAGAGAGATATTTGAGAAAAAGAGTGTATGTTTT
The DNA here is from genome assembly GCA_034641835.2 of Pinus albicaulis. Taxonomy (NCBI): domain Eukaryota; kingdom Viridiplantae; phylum Streptophyta; class Pinopsida; order Pinales; family Pinaceae; genus Pinus; species Pinus albicaulis. The sequence continues at coordinate 1,138,418,406 of CM076577.1, read as the reverse complement.
TGGGGTGATATAGAGAGACAGAGGGAGATAGAGATATAGATGGAAGGTGAAAAGAGGGAATAAGACATATATGAAGATAGGAAGAGAATAAGAAAGGAATAGAGTGTGAAAATTGGAGAGAGAGATGGAGTGACAAGGGAGAGATGGAGAGAGAGTGCGTATGTTTGTGGGTGAGATATAGAGACAAATAAGGAGAGATGGAGATAAGGGGGGAGAGAAGGATAAAGGGAAGGATATAATAAAAATTTTTGAAGGTGAAGAGAGAAAGAGAGATAGGTGGGAGATAAAGGGAGAGAGAGAGGATGTGAGAGAGTAGAGAGAGAGAGGGAAAGAGAGATGGAGTTGTAGGGGAAGAGAGAGGAAGGTAAGAAGAAAGACATAGAGAGATAAAGGTGGAGAGAGAGAGAGGGAGTGATAAGGAGTATGAAGAGATACTCAAGAGAGGACAACATGAGGGAAGATAGATAAAAGCGGGGGATAGGGAGAGAAGGGGAAGAGAGAGAGAGAGGAAGGGAGAGGAGGAGGGAGTGATAGATATATAGATTGGAGAAAGAGAGTGTATGTTTGGGGGGTGATATAGAGATACATAAGGAGATCGATAAATAGATGGAAGGTGAAGATATGGAAGAAGAAAGAGATGGAGAGAGCGAGGGGGGGACAAAGAGATTGATAGATATGGAGTGAGAGCGTGTATGTTTGTGGGGGTGAGATAGAGAGATAAAGAAGGAGAGATGGAGGGAGATATAGATATAGATAGAGGGGGAGAGAGGGTAGAAGATTTCTTGCACTAGATGCATTGATTTCAATGTAGATGGTGATTTCTAATCCTATTTAATTGCTTGGACAAGATGCATTGATTTTAGTGTAGATGTTGATTTCTAATGATACTTGATTTCTTGCACTAGATGTACTGATTTCAATGTAGATGACTTCTAATCCTATTTGATTGCTTTCCCTAAAAGCATTGATTTAAGTGTAGATGGTGATTTCTATTAATATTTGATTGCTTGCACTAGATGCATTAATTTCAATGTAGATGTTGGTTTCTATTTATATTTGATTTCTTGCACTAGATGCATTGATTTCAATGTAGATTATTTATAATCCTATTTCATTTCTTGCACTAAATGCATTAATTTCAGTGTAGATTTCTAATCCTATTTGATTGTTTGCACTAGATGCATTGATTTCAGTGTAGATGTTGGTTTCTAATCCCATTTGCTTAGTTGCACTAGATGCATTGATTTCAGTGTAGATGTTGATTTCTAATCCTATTTGGTTACTTGCATTAGATGCATTAATTTCAGTGTAGATGTTGTTTTCTAATCTTATTTGATTGCTTGCATTAGATGCATTTATTTCAATGTAGATGTTGATTTCTGATTTGATGTAATTGGATGTATGATTGTACGTTAATTTTAAAGTGATTGGATTAACAATGTGCATTGATTTCACTGTAAGCACAAAAAAATATTGATAATGTACATTGATTCTTTTGTTATATTAATTCAACCTATTAATATTGGAGAGCAAGAGAGACAAGGTATGATGTTTACTGCAACAACTCTAGCTAAAGGTTTAAATGGTTTACGATTTCAACTGTCCTTTTCATATAATTGATATGAAAATATGACAAAACTAACAAGGGTGACAATAAGAATAGTAGATTCTTATTAATCACATTTTCTATCATTCAAAACTATTACATTGTCATTTACATTCAAAATTTGTATTTCATCATTAAATTTATTAACAATATCTATCATCTCAACAAACCTAGGTAACTAAGGAAATTTAAAATTAAAATGACCAGATAAATCTTAGATATATTTAACATATTTAAAATGATTAAGTTAATATTAGATGTGTTAACATATTATTGATAAAATTAATCATATGTTCAATAATTTTTCCTTGGCCTCACATGACTGAAACCAACCTAGATCCATCATAACTCCAGATCTATCAAGTGTCGAGAGAGATCAAATTTCTGGAGGTGCAAACATTTCCTCAAATTTTGCACTAAAAAAAAAGATATTTTCATCTTGAAAGATTTGATCCCTCTCCACTTTTGATAGATCCAGACTTAAGATTGATCTAAATTGATTCTAGGAAAATATTTAATTGAAACTTTATTTTATTAAAATATAATATTTTATATTAAGAAGAAAATTAATTGAAATTTTATTTCATTGAAATAAATCTTTTTTTTAACATTTTTTTTTATTAAAAATTTTTAAGAAAAAATAGTGGTGAAAAATGCATCAAATGCTAACATGAGATTAAAATTTGAAAAAGATTTCCTCTCTAAGATCAAGGATGAGATATTCATAACAAAGCATAGGTTGTGTGGAAGATTTTTCCAATAAGAAGGATGCATGGAAAGTGTGACTTAATTGTGTGATCTATAGTCCACTAATTGGTATAAGTGGCTATAAAGGTTGGAGTTTCCATGCTATGCTTATGTAGAAATGAGGTGAGTGTTTATTGCTAAGAATATTTAGAAAGCTTAAAAAGCTATTTAACTAAAAGTTTGTTAGAAATACGCCTTACCAAATTAGGCATTATGGAAAACCTCCATGGTGTGATTACAAGACTTGAGTGTAATTTATGGAGACATAAGGGTGGTGGTGGTGGTGGTGGGAAGGAATGCATGTATGAAAACCGAAATTGAAAGAATGCATGCATGAAAATGAAAACCAATCGACCAATGAAATAAAAGAAAAAAAAATTATATATATATATATATATATATCCATGCAGTCTCGTGTAGTGTAGTGGGTATGTTTCAAGCGCATCCACGTAACGTTAACCCAAAAGATGATGACGACCATGTTTGCTAGTGGAAACGGAAGGGAGCAGCTCTGCCACAATTTTGGGTATCTCTAGCGCTTATGTGTCAATTTCATTTCAATAAAATAAATGAAACACTAAACACTTTGTTCCACGTAAGTTTGAAACATTGATAGTTTAATAAGTTTATTTTAAAATTTATTAAGTTAATTCAATATTGAATATTTAGTGAAGGTTAATATTGGGTTGGTTTTTATTGAAGTTGATAAAAAAGTATTTTGTATGAGTGGAAGATGTATCATTTTGTATCTGTTTTTGTATTAGATAAATATTAATTAGTTTGATTGTAATGTTGGTATTAATATTTTAATTAATTTTGTATAATTTTTTTTTTTTCTAAATTAATTGTTTAAGTAATTTACTGTAATGTTGGTATTAATATTTTAATTAATTTTGTATAATTGTTTTTATTTTCTAAATTAGTTGATTAAGTAATTTATTACAGAGAAGAGGAACCATAGTTTGGACAACCACGAGTCTCTAGTCTGCATTCCATGTAGTATTGTCCAACCAACCCTTACTACTACCACTAAGAGAACTAGGAAATTTTTCAAAGCATTTTATCACCCTTATAGCAATTTGAGCTGAGTTGAAATTTTGTTAAGTTAATTTAATGTTGAGTATTTGGTGAATGTGGAAGTAGCTCTAATGTCAAAATTTTGTCATTACTAACAAACTTTCTTCTACTTTTTTAAAGAAATTTCCAACAACTTTGATTAGAACAGTTTATGAAAAATCCAATTTTCTATTGTTCAAATTGCAATTTTAAATATATAAATAAATTTAATTTTGCAAAAGAAAAATCTCTATAAATATAAAATATACTATATTAATAATTAACTCACATTGAACTAGGTGACACTAAGGTTTAATCTCACATTAGATATGAATTTCCATGTGAGATATTTCCACTAGTTCACATACATGATATTTCCACTAATTCCATTGAATATCTTTCAATAAAGAAATGAGTCATTCATGTCCTTATGTTTTTCTCTTAAGACCCTTCCTAATAGCACCTTCAACTACCAATAGAGAGCTCTATAATGTGTATATTAGTTCCTTCTTCCTTTGGTATGGCTAAGGTCAAGAAGCCAATGAGAAACCTCCTCCAATAAATCAGATTCTAACTAAGCATGTCACCTCGAGCAAACATGATTCTCAATCCTTTGAACACCCCCACTGAGTACTCAGAGAGTTAGTTGAATAATATGTAGACACATCCTATTGGCCGTACGATTGGGCCTGTGAGCGATTTTGCTCGACATGGCTACTAACCCCACAACACCAAACATCCTTTAACATGGCATGAAGTCAACATTGAACACTAAGAAAAAACATATTTAGAAATGAAAAATCCCCCTGCTTCTATAGCTCTAATTAGAGGTTGACTCTCGGAGATGAACACCAAAGTAAAAAAAACAAATGAACTACACCTCCTAGGGACACCTTAGAGCAACAAATAGATAAACCCTAGAGCTATGCACACAAACTTAAAGACATTCCACAAAATGTCGGACTGCAACAAGCTAATATGACAAATAAGTCACCAGGAGAAAGCAAGCAATGCCCAGAGTGGGCGGTAACCAATTCTTGACAATGAAACAAAACCTCTAGACATGAAAATTCAACACCAGTAATAAAAACCTTCACAAATCCTATTCCAAATCCCAAAATGAACCTGTCATAAACAAACAACAAGGGAAGAAATATATAAGCTCAAGAGAATGAGATTATTGGTTTATCACATGGAAGAGGAACCATAATCTAGACAATCAGGAGACTTTAGTCTACAATCCATCGTGTGTTTCCCAACCAATCCTACAATTTATTTCCATAGATGCCATCTTCCCCATTTCTACCACCACTTGCAACAAATTCCCCCACCACCCAAAGAACCAAGGAACTACCAATGCAATTCATCACCCTCACAACAAGAGCTCTAGCATACCAACATAAAATAGGAAAATTCCTCTCCACCTTCTAAATCTTGGACTAGCTATCAGAACAACACAAAGCAACTAGACACCGAGAGGGGGAGGAAAATCCCACCCTCCTCAAGGAAAAAATAAACATAGGGCATAAAAGCTCACATCTTTTCAAGGAAACCACAAATCAATAATTCAAAGTTGAATTAGTCATTGCCAACAATACTAATTTGAGCACGATTCATGCATGGGGTGGCAATCCACATCACACCCTCTTAAATACCATTGAAATTCAATAGAGTGGTGATTGCAACCCCCCTTTCTCCCCCAACCCATTTTTTTGTCTATTCACCCACCCCCATTATGGAGATGTGTATTTCAAACTACAATAATGGTAAAAAATGAGATTTTAATATAAACAACTTGCTTAAAACAAAAAATAATATTTTAATATAAATAATGCAATATTGAAATCAAGAAATGGTGTTTCTTATTCCCTACACCTTTTTGGTATATACTTTGATAAGCTATAAGAGTGTTTCAAAAATATAAGTTGTGTTGGCTCCACACTCATTGGTATAATCATAACTCTTGTCCTTTAGGCTAGGAGCCATTACAAACTTGGAAAACAACTAATGATCCTCATAAACCTCTAAAACTTCTGCTCAAAGATGAATATGATTGTTAATACTGAGAAAACTAAAGTCATGGTAGTTAAATCCATAAAAAACATATATGATACTTTCATATAGAAAAAGTTACTTTGTGCAAATATCTTGAAATTGATATCTATCTCAAACTTAATTGGAATTATAACATTATGAAAAAGTTAAATGAAAGATAGAAAACTTATTATAAGCTTAAATATATTAAAACCTTTACTATCAGAATTTCAAATAAGCATTTTTCTTCCTTTTTATACATCACTATGCCAACAAAATTCAAAGAAGACACAACATCAAAATTTTATACAGTTGAGGATCTCAGATGTTACCACATCAAAACGTTGTGAGATCTCACAGAGTCATCTAGAAGCATTGTTAGAAAGTGCTAGCATGATAATCAATGGAAAGGCATAGAGGATAGAAGACATGTACGCAGCAAATTTCTATTCATAAAAGTTTATATATACCTAATTACTGAGCTTCTGTTTTTTGGTTTTTTTTGTTTTTTTTATATATCTCACAATGATCCAACCACCACGGCTATATAAACACTTAATTTACTAAATATAAAAGCATGCAAACCTACACTAAATTAGAATTTTCCAAATATAAACTGAACTCTAATTGAGACACTAACTCTGCATTGCATGCATGCATATGAGGGTAATGGAGTAATTTACTATTTAATTATGATGTATAACAGATGCTGTAATGGTTATGTAGCAGTGTCATTGCTCTGCCCCACTAATTCATATCATAATGCTCTGCTTCCTTAACAACGCCCAAATGTATGCGTTTTCTCAAATTTTTGTGCGTTTTATGTGAAATGTATGCGTTTTCTCAATTTTTGTGGGTTTTATGTGAATCCTTTTGTGTGGGTAAAGATTTGATACTCACCCCACTAAGGCCTTAACTGGAGCGTTTCCAGATTTGTTACACTGCCAAAACCAGTAAAACGTTAATATCCAGGGTGGTCATGGAGGGAACTAAATAAGTTCAGCAGTGGAGACAAAATAGGACGATAATTTGGGAAACAGTAGTTAGTTTTTTTTAGTGCAGGGGCCTCTTGTCAGAGCAGGCAAACATTCAGTTATTTGGTTTGTTTTGTCTTGTCATTTCATTTCTTGATAGAGTGCCTCCTGCTCAAATGTTTAAGAACAGATTACAAGAATATACACAGAAGAAATCTATGCCATTGCCTGTCTACCACATTGTGAATGATGGCTCTGACCATCTTCCACAATTTAAGTGCAGTGTGAACATCAATGGAAAAAAATATGAATCCCCTCCTGGTTTCAGCCACAAGAAGGAAGCACAGAATGCTGCAGCTAAGGAAGCTGTAGAAGATTTGCAAAGGCAGGGGTTTAAGTTTAAAGTAAGTTTCACTTCTACCCAGATGCTCAAGATCATTTTTAAATCCTTTTTTTTAATATATTTGTTATATTTGGCATCTATTTTTCCCTTTATCTTTTTTAGGATTGTACCAGGTTTATTAACAATTTTAGTGATTTTTATTGAATATGGTGGATGTTAAGAATTTGTGTGATTTTGGTTGAACATGGTGGAGTGTTCTGTAAACTTCCCTAATCTATTTGCTGAGCAGGAGAGAAAACGGCCTAATTGTGTCCTTGCTGAGCTTGCTTCAATTCTGAACATGCTTCCTCCTACGTATCACTTTATGAACTCTGTCACAGCAACTGTGGAGATTAATGGGGCTTCCTACACTGGAACTCCAGCAGACAGTCAGAAGGAGGCTGCAAACAAAGCAGCATTTGAAGCAATTTGGGCAATTGAGTCCCATCAATGTGAGTTCTGGGCAATGGAAAACTATCTATTTCTATTCTCCTTTGTGATCCCTACATCATTTGTAATATCCTGTAATTTTCTTTCTGTTCTCAACGATGCTGTTTGTTTCCAATCATGCCACTGATGCATTGGAATCCCATTTCAGGCATTGATTTACTTCATGAAATGAATGATTCCGAACAACCTACTAGAAAATCTCATGCAAGCAAGTCTAAATCTAAGACACCAGCTGATAATTTGACATCGAATCATCAATTATTTGGAGGAACAGAATCTCAATCAAATGGAACGGAATCCATCAGAAAGAGGAACAAAATTGAATCTGAGAATGCTGAAGAGTTGTCTCAAAGAACGAAAAAGCACAAAGGGAAGAAGAGAACTGGCACAGCTTGACACAAGCTTGATGCGTGACAAAAGAGTTTTGTTCATGTTTCGAAATTTTGATTTTTGTCTTAGTTCATTTCTGTTTAAATGGATTGATTTTAGCTTATACGGATATTTAGTTATACCTATTGTGGCTCTAGGAGCTTAGATTTATTAGAAACCTTAGCATTTCGGAAATAGTTTTATCTAGCTATATCTGACTCTCTGAGTGCATGCATTTCATATTTTTCCTTGTTTTGCAAGCCCTCTAATTAAATTGGTATTAAAATGTTACAGTCTCAAGATCATTTTGCAACAGGTTGGCATGTGATCCAGCCTGATAACTATGGTATGGGTACTGGGTATTGAGGAACCATTATTTTCATGGTTTTATGATTACTTCTTTTCTTGTCTTTATCTTGAGAAAAGAGAAACATGAAGGATGGGGCATGTAAAATTACTTGGACATATTCTATATCTCAGGGGGAGGTTTAATAGAGAATTTTTAATTCAATACAATGGGTTACTGAAGTGCCTTGCAATTGTATTACTTGGTTACTGAAATGGCTTGAAAACTAACAAGGTGTTACTTGTTACAGCTAGTGTGCTACGAAGCCTATTAAATGTTAGTTGTGAACATAGTATGTGCTATTGGAAGTTTGGTTAAGCAGCTACTTTGCACTTAGTGTGATCATTTTCAGATATATCTATATCATATTATTACTAGCTTTTTATGTCAATAATTAGAGTTGTAATATATTTTTTGGTTTAGACTATATTTTAATGATATAATTAATTCCAAAGACAATTTTCTAAATTATAAATTAGAAAAGTGTCTCAAAATTAATATCTTTAATTTCAAAGTTTAAATTTCATTAGATTCCTGTTGAGTTATATTTTTCTTAAATCTAATATATATATCTATATATATATTGTTTGTTTATATAGCATATTTTCTTGAAATTTAAAATCATAGAAAGGGTCGATTTTGTGATTTTAGGCATATTGTCATGCAGACCTGCTTTTCTATTGCTTCACTCTAGGTTGAAACTTCAAATGTGGACTCTAGGTTGAAACTTCAAATGTGGAATCTTATTTGAGTTGATTCTCATTATACACATATCAGTAAATAGTCAAATTTTATTTAATTGAAAACTATTTTATTTAATTACTAACTACTCCATCTACCAAAATAAACGTGTCTTTTGTTTACACATTCAGTACGAGTAACATCGTAACGTAACACTGGTCGATGTTGATAGAATTAAATTTATCATTTTACTAATTTTGTTTAACAAGTTGTTCGGTGATTATTATTTATTATTAATTTAAATTTAACTTAATTTTTTATTTATTTAAAAAAGCTTAAATTAATTTAATAGATTTCATCTTTTAAAATTTAATAATAAATTAAAAAGAATTTAAATTAGTAATATTTATTTGTTAAGTGAGTTTAGGTAGATTTTTAGAAAGGAGTTGAGTAGTTCCAATCAACTTTTCTCATAGCGTTCACCTTGTTCTCGAGCCTTTAAATGTGTTCTCTCTTCTCCAACTATCTCTCTTCCATGTTGATAGTATCTTTGTGTTGTTGATGAATACACATTTGTAGTATTGCAATTCTATCTCCAAATTTGGTGTGTTCATGTGCACAAATTTCACAAATGTTTTTGGCATTGCCACCATCCCTTGCCCAACTCGCCTTCGATCCCCCAGACCTGGGTCTGCAGAGACCCCAAGAGCCCAAACCAAAACTTTTTTCCACCGAACTTCCTTGCCCACTCATGATGACAATTACCAAGCAATTCAGTGTTCACACTACACTCTTCGAGGGGATAGAGAACCTCGCACACAATGAGGGTCCAAACAAATAGACCTCTGCCAAAACTACTATGACCCCTTCCCCTCAGACCAACCCACGATGACATCCCACAACACTCAATGCATGGAAGCATAGACCACCCCGCCACCCTGCCTAGAGAAAAACCCAAACAATGCCTGAACTTTGACCACGACCTCTGGAGTAAAGCAGAGGTCACCTAGTCGTGACAGACTGAAACTTCATGCTAATCTTACCATTAGCCTCTAAATAGCCAATCCAGGTATGAATTATTATGCAAAGCTTTGTCACTATACCAACAATGCTTGATTCTCGATGCATCTCCATAATTTCCTTGCTATGCTCTTTGTCTCGTAATCCCATCATCAGGTTATTCCCATGCTCAACTTGCAGAATTTGAAGCCTGTGGAGTAAATGCAATCCCAAGATCCCGCCATTCCCATGGGGCGAATTCTAAAACGCCAGAGACTGCAATTGCAACAAGGACAAGGGCTCTAAGAATGCACATTGAAGGATGTCCAAATACCAAGTGTAGGACGTCTAGATTGAAGGCTGCCATGCTTCAACACAAACCCAGGCTTCACCATGCAATGAGTATCTATGAAATTTCGAGGGGAATTAAGTTTGATTTGATAGAGGATTAAATGAGCGGAATGAGGCCGACCTTGACGTGGCAGGCCATTAGGAAAGGAGGGGTATTAGGAAAGGAGGGGTATGCCGGGGAGGGGTGATGGGAGGGGGAAAGGGGAAGAGGAAAGGGGGAGGGGGACAGGGGATGAGGAAAGGGGGAGGGGGTCAGGAAGCAGGGAGGGGATGAAAGGAGGGGTCAGGGTAGAGAGCAACGATCCAACTGAACGAGGGGGGTGGGGGGTGGTGGGGGGGGTGTGGGGGAGCATACATATGGGGGGTGGGGAGGCTAAGGTGGGATGAAGGAGAGGACTGTAGGGGGTAAGAGAAGTTTAGATACCCCACCACACATGAATGATATAAACCATTTTCTATATTCATACTGGATTGGTTGAAAGCAGTCCCATTTTTGGGGTCTCTAGGCATGATTATGGGATGTATAGAATGTCTTCAATTCCATTCACATCCTTAGTTTCTTCCTGCATCCCTCACACTAGGTTGGCTTTCTTATCTTCCTTCTGATTGTTTCCTAATTCAATGTTTTCTAAGCGTCATCACCCTATCTTTAGAATCACTTTGTGTTATCTTATCCAATGATAGGATACATCATAGCTTTTCTTATCTTTGTAACTAGCTTTTTTCAACATGCATCACAGACACAAAAGCAAGAAAAGAACTTTCTTTTCACACACTGCAGTTGAAAGATTTATTGTTGATAAAAATTTCACCATCCTTGGGTAAAATCGCACTCTAATGTGATGAATAATTGTGCCCTTGTTGAGTGCACTCCTTCAGGCTGAACATCTATGCCCTAGTGGAGCACACCCCTTGAGGCTCATTGAGTTTTCCCTCCAATTGAGCGCACTCCTTTAGCACAAAGAACTACATCCTCTTCAACCTCATGCATGTGCTTTTTGTTTCATGTGGGCGCACTCCTAGAAAATAGGATCCCACTTCACTTCACTTAACTAATTCAATCATCCGATGACAAGTGGCAAGAATGAATGGATTGGATTTACATGTAATATCTTTATAATCAACCCAATTAATAATTCTTTCACATAATCATTCTCATTTGGATTGAGCGCACTTCTTTGAATCAAGGAGTTTTTCATCAATCCTCTTTCCAAGTAATTTTTGCATGTCTATTTTTTTGTTTTCCTTTTATGTTTTTGTTTTCGATCTTGCATTATTTGATATAATTTCACTTTTTTTTAGTTTCTTTGTTGGTGTTTTAGTCTATTCTCTCTAATAAAAGTGTCAAAATTTTGTTGCAGGTTGTGACTCTTCACATTCTGTAACTCTTCACATTATGGTCATGATTGTGACAAAATCTAGAAGAATTTGTGGATCCTTCCTCTCAACACTCCAATCATTTTTATATTTTTGTTGGACTTGCTATCAAGCCATTTGAAGCTAGATAAAACTTAGGGAAACAAAGGCCTGACTGTTTCAAAAAAAAATTCCTAGAAAAATCAAGTTTTCCTCTTGAGCGCACTCCTTTTACTTGAAGAACTATGCCCACCTTGAGCACATGAGAGCACCCTGAACCATAAAATTATTTCCCCTTCATTCTTCAATTATGCTCCCTATGCCCTCCTAGTTCCTCTTGAGCGCACTAGTACACTGGGAAGGCTCGAATCCTAACCCCTTCGCTCCTTCGGTGTTCATTATGGTGCCTTCCTTTATCCCTTTGAGTGCATGAGCACATCCTGAACCCATGAATTAATTCCCTTCATGATTTTAAATGCACCCTATACCCTTCAGCTCTCTCTCTCTCTCTCTCTCTCTTCCTTGAGTACATAAGTGCACTTTGAAGGCCTCTTGTGAGCCTTGACCTTCCATTGTTTCTCCGACATTTTCTCTCCTTTTCCTTGATGCAATTTTCTTGCATAAACAGTGAATTTTTTCCTTCTTTGATAGACTTACACTCTCATCTACACTTGATCGCTATTTAAACATGATTTTATGACTAATTGTTGTAATAGATAGAATATTTCTTGAAACTAATCTTTATTTCCATGAGTGTGCTTCCACGTGCAAGTGTTCCAGCTACTAGCCTCATTACTCTCTCATCATTTGTTGGAGCTATGCCTCCCACTACCCTTTGAGTGGACTTAAAATAAGCTTCAGAAGGAAGAACTAAAGAAGTGGTGGAAGTTGCAAAGCCTACCATTCCTATTCTTACAAACACACAATGTTTTATAGACATGTCCACTAAGTTCATGTGGAAGGATAGCAAAGAAACTTTCATGCAAAAAGAGTTCCCTGAGCATTTGGAAGACAAGAAATTATATATCAACATCAAGCAGTCCTGGATACATAATATTACATGCAGGTTTCTAGTCATACATTGTGCATAAGGAATTGAATGCTTTTTATAAGATATGGATGATTTAAATATGGTGATGCGTAGTAAGAGTGGTGGTCAACTTGCCACCTACCATGGAGAGGAAATGCATACTTATTACAAGATGTTAAAACTCACATAGTATTCCAATAATATATTCTACATTATATCGGACAATCTCGACACAAGTGATATCATTAAATCTTGGTGTCAAGAGCCTGCCAAATTCCAACACTACTTGAGTGCAGTTTACTCAACTAGGATTTTGAGGGAGGTGTACCCGTATATTATTTCTATGCGTTATAGGTTGCGTGGGTGAAATAATATGGAAGTATTTTAAGTGAATTGGATATTCATGCTCAACTAGGTTGTTACTCAAGGAAAAAATTTTAATTGGGAAAATATACTTTATTTTGACTTGCAATGACATGTTGGGAAGGATAAAGTAGCACTAAGAGAAAATCAGGCTCCAAATTTCTACATGTCAACATATCTATTAGATGGGATCTGTGCCTAGTATGAATTCTCAGGGATGTATTGGAACTGGACCCCACAAGACAAATTCCTAGTCTAATTACATTATATGGAGTTGTCAAAGTTGAGTTTCAGAGGAGATTATGGTAGATTGGTAGAGCATTTCTTTGCAATCACATTTTAGATTATTTATGAGATCAACCCTCCTTGAATAATTGACCAATTGAAATAGGCATTTCATGATATCACAAATTTGTTTGATGCACCAGAAGGTACACATATCAAATGCTTCAAATGCCAAATTTATCCCCATGTTATGTGACTAACAAGGTGGTCCTGCAAGAAGTTGCTTATCAGTTAAATAAAGGGTTGTCAAGAGTTCTTCACAGAAGGAAGAATGCCTTTTGGCCTACTTTCCCTTTAAGGATTGGAATGTATGATCTAAAGATCTGAAATGTTGTAGAAGCTGAAATACAAGAGCATTATCGCTTACACCTTGCAGTCATTAGGGGAATTTTGAGGTCTAAAATGGGTCTCCTAAGAAAAATGTACAATCAAAATAAACTTTATAAGAACCAATAGAATTCAAGATGACTATTTTAGCCATGGGGAATGATTCATCATTTTTGGAGTAAAAAAGTAAAAATATTAGAAAATAATAAAATAATAAATCTACTTTTTCAACTTGTATTTTCACCTTACCTCCTTAAGGTTTTACTCAAATTTTAAGCGGGAGTACTTGTTGGATGAAAAATTCCATTCCTCATTCAAGTAGTACCCATATTGTATACTTTTGATGGATGCTGCTGCACAAAAAATGTAAAATATATGAAAAAATGTGATTGCAATCATGTTTTTCATGTAGAAAGGTCAATCAAAAGTATGCAACATGGGTACTCCTTGGATGAGGAAATAAATTATACATCCAACGATTATTTCTTCTCAAAATTTGAGTAAACCCATAGGGAGATACATTGAAAATACGAGTTGAAAAAATAGTTATTTCTTTTTTCCCTCTAAAATTTGATGTTCTAATCTAATATTATTTTATTATTTCCACTATTGTTTTATAATTTCCTTAGGAGTCCCATCTTAGACCTGAAAATTCCCCCAATGAAATGACTTTCAAAGGTACGACCCCATGAATGTGCGTAAGAAACATTGTGATAGGATTGGCTTTGCTTGGAGATATACATCAATGATCACTACAGAAGATGAAAGGTGAAAACTGGTACAATGCAATAAGGAAGACACATCCAGAAATTAGATTCGGTTCCCCCCAACTTCCACCAGCTCAAGATGTACAAATATAGGATGCACCACATGGAAACAACTCAAGCAAGTACCACAACTCCCAGGAAAAGGATTAAGCATGATCCAACAATAGAAAGTAGCAGAAAATGGAAATTTGACCTATTGAATAAGGGAGCTTTTGAAGCTAAACATGAGGAGAGATAATTAGAAGAAAAGATGTAGCAAGAAGAAGAGGAGAAGAGGAATAAAAATGAATTTATTAGTAAGAAAGAAGAAGAAAAAGATGATTGAAAGAGACTAGAAGAAGAACAAAAAGGCATTCAAAAGCAAAGGAAGCAACACAAAGGCTAGAGGAAGAGCATATGACTTAGGAAATAGAAGTAGATTTGGAGAAAGATGATTCCATATAGCAAATAGATGATGAACTTGGTTCTCCAGTAGAACCTCCTCTTATAGCTAGGAACCTCCACTTGAAGGAAAAGTCATGGATGCATGTAATGTCACATTTGATCTATTGAAGAAAAGGATCAGGCAACAAAGGTGAAGATTCTTCCCAAATGATCCTCAAAAGTTAGTGTTTGTATCCATGGAGAAGGTGATAAATTAAAATACTATGAGGAATCCTCGGGAAATCATGGCAACTAATTTTTCTTTTGCTACAATAGCACAAGATAACTTAGAGTATCTTTTGAATGAGAATGCACATTTGAGGAAAGAATCGGCTGTAGTAAAACAAGAACTAGAGCACTTCACTTCCGAAAATCAACGATTATCTTCACATAGTTTCAACACAGTAGGATGGAAGTCAACCATCCAAGAAGAATTGGGTCAAATGTAGCATACCATGGCAAAATTGTATGATGAAATGATACTTCCACATGAGGTGGCAACACCCCTATTCAGTATACAAAACAAATATCAAGAAGTCCTAAAGCTCCTAAAAGGGGAAAATAGAGTTGTTGATCAAATACAAGAATGGGATGCCAAATATCAAAAGGTTATGCAACAGTTGTTCAAAAAAGACAAGGTTACTACCAAGGTGGACAGAGTACAATTGAGACTCCGTAGTAAGAATTAAATATTCCTTATTGAACATTCAGCTAATAGTATAATTTCTTATAGTCGACGAGAAGTGAAGCAATACATTGAGAAAATCAGACAAACATTAGAACAAGAAGGTTTGGATATTACTAAGGAAATTATTTTATAGTACGCTATTGCACCAACTAATGCTCACATTAAACTATCATGGTTGTGGAATAGTGCACAATTTAGCTCCAAATCTATATTTATAGAATCACTAGAAGTAAAGATACATTATTTACAACATATTTTCTAGTTAATAGATTCAAAGTCATTGCTACATAATTTAGATCATGGCATTCATACATCACCAATAAGCTCCTTGAAGAAGCAAATGACTTGTCTATTTGAAATATTTTGTCCCATTAGTATTTTTTTCTTATATAGCCATCGTATTTTATGTATTTTGTCTTTTGTTATAAGTTTAATGTAATGGACTCCAAGAGACACGTGGAATGTGAAAATACACATGTGTAATGTAAAAGGTCATAAATGGAATGAGAAAAGTTGTATGGAATCCCATAGGTCATAGAAGTTGAAAATTCATGACGAAACTTAGGAGTCATTGTCATTTTTTATAAATATTTCATCATAACTCAAGGAAAGGGTTTGAATTCTTAGAGCCTTTCCTTGGGATTCTCTTGTATTGCATAGGAGGTAGATGATTCTTTGGAGAATCAAGTTGTGGCTTCATGTTTCATTATTGGATCTAGTGTTTCACCTATGTAACATTGTACTTGGAATCTTTCATTAATAATTAGAAGTTCCTTGAGCCAACATTTCTTCATGCATGTATCGTGAATGTAGTAAGACTATTCTTATTATTTTTGTAGTATATGTTGGCATAATACATAGTAAGATTAATGAACTATTTCATTGCTTAGATGTGGACATTTTTAAATTAGTGTTGTTATGATTTTACGATTGTTCTTTATCTTGTGAACTAATTTGTAGGTTAATCTAAGTATTTCTCTTCCGCTCATGGGTCTTCCTTAGGATAGTACTATTACTTCCCTAACGAAACACTTTTTTTCCTTTACCAGTCATGGAAGCTCCTTGTATATTCTACATTTGGTGTCACAAAAAGCTCACATACATGTTGCCCCAAATAGGTGTTTGCGATATCTTGTGTATGTGTTGTACCCAAGGCACATCTTTCAAAAATTTGCAATGGTGGATGAACCATATACCTGAATGGTACTCCTACACCAAACGATGTGTATGTTGGTGGTATCCAACACTGTCAATATATCGCTAACAAGATGAACAAAAGCTTAGCACTCAACTTCTAGGAAGGTTCATAGCATAGTATAGCAATTTGTGATAGATGATAAATAGGTAAATAAGAGATCTGGGTAGGGTTCAACAACAATAAAATTATAGGGAGACTAATAACAGTACAAACCACCAAGACACTGTGAATCATGAACTAGAATACACCATTCAAAGACTAGCAAACTAAAAGGGTTGTAGAGATTGGACATAGAATAAATTATCAGCTCTTTGAGCTTGGAAATGCTTCAAAAAACGTTCAAAATCCTTTCTAGTTACATCAAACTGTGGATTTTAATGGGGATTCCTACACTGGAACCCATTAAAAAGTTTGAAGGAGGCTACAAAAAACCTTCATTTGAAGCAATTTGGGCAATTGACTCCATTACTATGAGTTTTGGTTCATAGAAAAATATCTATTTCCATTCTCCCTTGTTATCCCTATATCATTTGTAATTTCATTTCTGCTCTTAATGATCATGCCAATGATCATTAAGGTTAGGAAGCCTCTTAAAGGTTAGTTGTGAACCATAGTATGTGCCATTGGAAGTTTGGTTAACCAGATAGTTTGCACTTTTAGTGTGATCATCTTCAAATATATCATATTACCAAAAAGTATACTACTTGCACTGTATATAAATAATTAGAGTTGTAACGTATCCTTTGATTATAGAGTTTAAATTTCAAATTACTAATTAGATTCTTGTTAGTTTATATTTTTCTTAACTCTAATGTTGCCTATTGTCTTAGCATTTTTCTTAAATTTTGTTAAAAGAATCATTGGAAAGCGTAAACTCTGGATTGTTATGTTTAAAATAATTTTTGATTTTAGGCATATTGCCATGCTTGTTGTTTGATCTATAAATAGCCAGACTTGCATGTCCTATTGCTTCACTCTATGTTCAATCTAGAAAACTGGAATCTTATTTGAGTTGCTTCAAGTTATAAATAAAAAAATAAATTGAATATGAATATGTATAGTAATTGTATTTGGATCTTTTATTTATATTTTTTAAGATATAGCATTTTATTTTAAGAAAATATTTAATTGAAATTTTATTTTATTAAAATATACAAAACAAATATTAATTGAAAGTTTATTTTATTCAAATAATAATTGTTTTTAATATTTGTTGTGTTTATTATAACTTTTTAAGCAAACATTATAGTCCTCAAAAATGCATCAAATGCTAATATGAGATTAAAATTCAACATGTTTTCCTCTCTAAGATCAAGGATGAGATATTCATAACCAAGCATATGATGGGTGGAAGATTATTCCAAGAAGAAGGATGCATGGAAAGTGTAACTTAATAATTGCGTTACTTCTAGGTCTCTAATTGGTAAAAGTGGCTAGAAAGGTTAGAGTCTCCATACTCATATGAAGTGAACATTTATTGTTAAGAGTATTTCGAAAGTCTAGAAAGTTATTTAATAAAAAATTGTTGGAAATATGCCTTAGCAAATTAGGCATTTTTTAAATAAACATTTTATTTTAGGAAAATTTTTAAGGATGAAAGTTTATTTGAAAGTTTAGAAACTATGGAAAATCTTACTAGTCTCTAATAGAAAAATTAATTATAAAATTTTTGATGATATTTTTGCAAAATTATCAAGATTTTTTATTATATTATATTAGTCAATATAAATTCTTGGCGATTTTTAAGTAAATAATTTTATACTATAAAACTTGGCCAAAATTTTTTTAGAAAAAAAATAGAAATTTGCGAATCTTATTTTTTTGAAGAAGTATAGAAAATTAGCCCACTTGCGAAAATTAACCACTGAAATTTTCCTTGTTTTATTTAGGGATTACAAATTTTATTCTCTAAGGCTAAAATGTTTGAAAAAGTCCCTATTCTGTGGAAAACCTCCATCGGTGTGATTACTGTTAATTTTTCAATATTGTTCTATGTCGAATCAATTAGTTTAGCCCAAATTACTTTTAATTAACAGTGCATCCAAATAATAGCAGTGTAAATAACCATAAATAGTAATTAAAGATGGAGCAATGCATGAAGAGACAAACAAGACAATAGCATAACCATAAGAGACAACATATTGGTCCAAGACCAGGGAAAACCCCCAATATGGAGGAAACCCTTTCAAATATTCTTCTTCAATAGATCGTCATAAAATGTTTTCAGCAGAGAGTACAATGAGCCCAATACATATATGCAATAGAAATAAACATATCAGATTTATAGATTTGCAAATCTACAATATAAAAAACAAGGATTTGATGAATCACCAAAACCACGTGATCTCAGCTGGCTTGTTCTAGATCTATATCCAGAATGTTGTCAATGACTGTTCTGAAGTGATTGTGACTATGTGACGGAAGGATGAAGGCACTGCGCAAATAACTGACTGTAATCCAAATCCGATCTTCCCAGTGAATATCTTAAACGTGGCCTTAAGATGGTTTGCTTGTGGTTGAAGCACCCATAACCACGACCTGAGCATTATGTGCCCATGGCCAAGGGTCTGATTAGCCTGAAACCCTAGCTGCGCCCTTAAGGCTTTCTTCTGGCAGCTTTACCAGCTCAACCACAACCTTGACACTGTTTGCCCACGGTTCTAGCTAAAATAATCCACTACCTGCCCGCGGTTATGGCCCATAACACCCAGATCGAATGTGAGACTCTACCTGTGATCCTAATCCTTAGCGTGAGATTCTCCTGACATACCCGTGTGAGCCAAAAACAAAAAATATGAACCAATACCAAGGGAGAATGAAGATGATCTCATGAGAGAATGTATGCAAATCATCTTGGGGTTATTTCTATTTATAACTTTGTGAGGGACCGCTTAGAGATTTGACTGAATCCACATGATTTTAGGCCGACCTGTAAAATAATAAAACAATTCATAAATTAACTTCCGCTTAACCGATTGGGACGATCAATGGGTCGATTTTGGTCCTCTCAAAAATAAGAATCTAATGACATGATAATATTAACCATATGAATTTTTCAATGTGGAATTTTACTCTAGTTTTGAAAAATTAACACTCCCTCTCAACTAGGAAGAATTGCACATGGTAATATCTACTTGTAGATCTTTACATCAAAGTGTCGTCATGGCTCAAATCCATCTGCTAAAAATTTATCGAATCTAGAAGAAGAAGAATCGAGGAGAAATAACTTCCACTCGTACCTAGCAACATGATAATTCAACACACAGGGGAGCACATCTCCAACCCTGGGCCCTCATCGGGGAGCTCAACCTCAACCCATAATCATGAAAGGGGAGAAAATATCAACCCAATCCTATTTCCTAGCGATATTCCCATAAATGACTCTCATCAGTTAAGTGGTAGAACACTTGCATCATAATCGAATTGGCTTGTACACCCCAAGTACACTTTCAACTCGTTGGCCAAATGAGGAGCGATATTCCCATCAAGACTTGCTTGAGGGTATGATGCCAATTGGTGTATACTTTACATAGACCAAACAGGGGAGAAGCATCTCCGACCCTATGAAGATAGTGGAGAAACATCTCAACCCTGGGTAACATATAGGAAAATTTGATATTGCCCAGAGATCCCTCAACCCCAGGAGCCCTTCATCTCAATTTCTCACCCTGATAACTCAAGCGAGGTAGGAAGATCTTGCTCATTGTCCTCGATTAGTGTGGCCCCTTATCTAGAGGGGCTAAATCCATCAGTCCAAGTTGTTATCTGAAGACCAAGAACTTTCTTTTCGGAAGTGCCTTAGTGAGAATATCGGCTATCTGTTCGTCATTCGATATGTGGTGGAGTCTAACAACTCCTCTTTGCACCATGTCAGGGATGAATTTATATCGGATCTCGATATGCTTGGACTTGTCATGAAATATAGGATTCTCTTCTAAACGGATCCTGCTCTTGTTATCACAGTATACCACTATGGTATCTAAGACTTGACCAAAGATCTCACCTAAGAGCTTCCTTAACCACAAAGCTTCACAACTAGCCATGCTAGCAGTAACGTATGCCTCTTCTGCGGTGCTCAAATCTCATTTATTTGCATGGTTAGAATTGTACATTAAGTGAGCAAGTGATGAGATAGAATACCCCAGATATATTTCCATCCATTTGGGCTACAAATTTAGGATTAATAAAATATCAAAAAAGTACAATGGATATGATCAATAAGACAATTATCCAAGCATGGGTCCACATTCTATCATCAATGGATGTGACTAATTTATCATTGTACATGTAATATTGGCTTATATGCTAAGCATGGGTATGCCTCCCTTAAAAATGATATCATGATGAAAATGTATTGTAACAGATGATGATATCAGCCATTTGTTCTTAATCTGGACTTGTCACAAGGTAAAGCACTTCAGCCATCAGCTACTGCTTCTGACTTTGTACTTTAGGGGGGAATATATTACATGCCATTTTGTCACATCTATTCAATAGGCCTGTAAATCAAATCAATCCATTGGAAAAATTGATCAAAAAAATTGTTTTTAACCCCAATACTCCTTACATGACTAGTCACCTACGTTCAACACATGTTGCATGCTTGTTCACTAGCATTGGTTGGCACATGTTTCTCCCTTTTGCAGGTGCTCTGATTCTATAAATTCATGGAAATAAAAAATATCTCTGAAGATTCCAAGGTAGTTTTAACTATTTACCATAGATATAGTTCTCAAATTCATATCTGATCTATCTTGGATACCTTATCTCTTATCCCTTGAGCTCATCCTCCCATCATATGTGGATATTAAGCCCATAATGGTAAATCCTACACTAGCACACTCATCCTATAAATTTACTGTCTCCCTTAAGGTTTGGGTTGGCTTTTGGAAATTGATAGTGCCCTCATGTTGTTGCCTTGAGCCTAAAGGAGACATCATACTCATGCATTATGGTTGATTTTGAAGTTTTATTTACGACAAGGAAGGAAAAGTTAACTTGGGGATACATCTACAAAGTCAACTACTATGTATGGTTGTAAACTCCTTCCTATATTTGTTAATACAAAGAGTATCTTGTTTTCCTATATTTGTTTTGTTAATTTTGCACTCATGTATTTCAATGCCATGTTGATTCATTAAATTGATATTTTGAATTATTCAAAGTGGATTTTGTAGATCCTTTTCTTATTTTCGTCGTGTGTGCATGTTCTAATTATAGAACTTGGAGCTAGAATTGGAGCTTATAAGCGAGGAGGAAAGAAAGGCTTGCTACATATCCCATGTAAGATTCTTTACCATTTTCTAATTTCTCTAAGGAAAACTAGATCTAGGGAATTCACCTTTGTTTGCAATCCTGAAAATTTTTCATAACACGCCATGATGAAAATGGCCCAATCTCCTGTGACAGAGTTCATTGACATCACGAATCTTCACTTTCTCATCCTTACTTCTTAATGAAACACAATATTCTACATCACGTTTATACATGTTCTTCACACAAACCCCAATATTCTTCACCTATCCAATGGTTATGTCTCTCAAAAATGCTTTCCCTTTACTGATGATTACATCATATCCCTAGTCTTCCAAACTGCTACATAGATGAGGTTCTTCTTCAGGCTTGGTACAAACATGAAATCATTGATGTGAAGAGGGGATCATGAATCCCTATTAAAGTTTATTTTACCAATCTTGGTAGCATTTTACCTTCCAACATCCCTAAGCTCAATATGCATCTAGATATATTTTTCCTCCAGGTCACTGAAAAAATATATACACTTGATATGGTGGATCAGTTTAATGGTAAAAATTGAAAGTTCTCAGATTGTCTTGAAAGCAGCGCCGAAGCATAGATCTTGTTGCCCCAAATCTAGTGCAAATAATTTCACTTAAATTCGACATCATATGCTCTCTATATCGTGTTCCGTAAAGAATTAGGAAACAATAAAAAAATTTGGAATTGAGTTGCAGGAGTGCCCAGTCAGCAGTCTGTATTGCTGACTGGACCATGACTTGGCAAGGTGGCTTGTACTCCCTCGGCCAATGTGGGGTCAATGCTTGGCATTATTGGTTCGAGTTTGTTTGAATTTTATGGTTAATGCCATAGTTTAAGAGCAGAGTGGCAACACCTTTGGCGTAGTTCCAAAACTCCATCACTTGAGGCTAGCGGGAGTACTAGTCACATGCAGCAGGGTCTCCAATTCTTGTTTTCACGATCAAGATAACCAATGGGTAACGAAACCTGCCTTGGGAAAGGTTCTGCTAACCCTAACACCAATCAAACCTACATTTAAAACTGGAGTCGGGTCAAACTTTCAGTGGGAAAATGTCCAACGAAGCGAAATCAACGACATAGAACATGTCAAGTGGCAGATTTTTGTTCGGTATAAGGCCACCATATGAAATTTAAAGAGGTGAAAATTTGCACCTGGTGCAGCGGTAATATTGCTAACACGAGGAAAATTTGTCTCTCCACGTGGCTACAAAAGGCGGAATATGTAGAAAATTTTGCAGGGAAGTGTGAATTGTAGGATAGTTAGCAAAAAACTTCATTGGAGCATAACTCATTCAGTTTTTAACCTTTTTTGGATCATAAAGAGTCCAACTAGGGGTTTTTTGCTGTTCTATAGCCATTGGATACATTTTTTTAGAATTATAAACACTACAAGTGGATGTAAACAAAAAAACGTTAGCATAATAAAAGAGGCCCAATCATTAGAAGTTGGACCAGGAGATGTAGCCCAGGAGGGGTGAACTCTTTCATCATTTTTTGTCTTTTATATATTGTTATGGTATTGATGTATTCTCTATTTTCTGAAAAAATAATTTTTAAATCATGTTAATGTGTTAATGAAATTGACATAAGTGGTTAAAAACCCTAATATTTTCACTTGTAAAATTTGACATATATCCTCAAGCTTTCATATACATATTAGTTTGGTATCAAAGCTTTGGTTCCTTGTTTCTTTGAGGGTTTAATTTGTTTGCAAGTGTTTCTTATGCTTAAAATATTTAAGCTCAAGAGAGTATAAGGAAAGATTGCAGTTGCAAGTCCTTAAGTTAGGTCAAGGATAAGGCAAGCACAATTGCCACAATCTCCACCACAAATTTCACCTCAAGTTTCAATTGAAGATTCAACAGTCATGGCACATTAAGGAGAGGCTAAAAATATTTCAAAGGATGAAAAGGATTTCATAAAATAATTCTTTGACATGACACAAATGGTGAAAGTTCTCTATGAAGAGATAAACACAAGGTTTCAAGGTGAGAGCTCAAATCCTCAAAAGGGAGATAACTCTTCAAGAGGAGATGGAGGAGATGGGGACAAGAATCCAAAAGGTAATGGAGGGAATGGTGAAAAACCACCTTTGACACCACCATTCTCTTCACCTCCATCCTCACCACTATTGTCACCATCATCATCTTCCACAACAACCCCTTCACAATCAACTCCACATTCTCCAAACAGACATGGTAAATATCCATTTTAAAAACATGACATAAATTTTGATTTTCCTATGCATGATGGAGAGGTAAATGCTGAAATATTAGATATTTGGGTTCGCCAGCTTGAATTGTATTGCAAGATGCAAAGGATTAAGGATGATGAGACCAAAATTAAGCTTGCTTAATTAATATTGGAGAGTGCAACACTTATTTGGTGGGAAGCAAAAGCTCAAGAAGAGATGAATAAACATGGTAAGTTTTTAACCTATTGGAATGATTTTATTGCTACATTATGAAGAAAATTCTATCCATTAGCATACATGCAGAAAGCTATAATGGATTGGAAAAAAATTAGGAAAGGAAAGGGACAAAGTGTGCAAAGATATACTCAAGAATTTAGAAGAAGAGCATTGTTTAACCCTACAAATTTAGATGAAGTTTGTGTATAGGCCACACATCTAGAGAAAACAGGGAAACATGTTTTAGATGAAACAAGTGAGAATATCATTGAGTCTGGAGAAAAAAGGAAAGGGAAAGTTTAAGGGAAAAGGAAAGAAGAGTGTGTACATCAACATGGAGAAATAAAAAGACACATGAAAAAATTGTTCCAAAGATGGCCATGATGAAGATCATTGCTGGAAACTTCATCCATAGATGAGACCCAAGAATTTTAAGAATAAGGAGAAAGAGAAGACAGTCTCAACTATACAACATGTTTTAGGTTCTTATTCCATAGATGAAAGAAAGATCACAGTGATGGGTTTGAAGGTAAGGAAATTGCAAGTACTAGTTCTTCAAGTTGTCTCAATGATATTCAAGATGAAAAAACAAGAATTGAGATTTTCCATATTAGAGTTGTTTCAAAGAATACCAAGATAGACACACTGTTTGATAGTGGTTCAAAAGAAAATCTTATCTTTGAAGAAATTTTCAAGAAGTTAAATTTATATACCATTCCACATCCTAGAACTTATCCTTTAGGTTGGGTATGTGAGAATGCGAAATTGCAGGTTACAAGGAGGTGCATCCTTAGATTTGCAATCACTGCAAAATTTCTTGATGATGATGAACTTGATGTAGTTTCGCTTGATATATGTGGAATAGTTTTGGGAAGCCCATATATTTATGATAGGATAGAAATATTTCATTTCCATGAGAATAAGTATCACTTGTTCAAGAATGGTATTGAGTACATTTTTATAGCGAATAGTAAGAAGATGAGTTTGTCCCTTATGAACGTTAGACAAATGAAGAGAATTGTTAATGCTAGTCGAAATTTTGCAATATTAATGTTCAAGCATAAAGATGTTGTGAATGAGGCCTTTCAAGGAGATGAATCAAATGTAAAATTTAATTTCATTGAGGTTGCTAATGAATGTGATAATATTTTTCAGGAGTGTAATATGTTTCCTCCTAAAATATGTAAACAAGATGAAGCAAATTTGCAGCAGCATGCACAATTGTTGAATAGTGGTGTGAACAAGATGTCAGTGTTAGAGAGTGCAGAGGTCAAAGAGAAAGTGTGGTTCCAAAATTTATTCTTGTGGGTTTCATAATGTGTTGGCTTTGAAAAGGGATGGTGCATGGCGATGGAGATCACATTTGTTCAAGGGTCGAGCTAAGCGCAAGGCTAGACATATAAAGCATCATCATGATGACAATATTCAAGGTGAGAGGAATTTAAGATTGTCTAAGTTTATTTTTATTGAAAACCAAGGAGGGAATGTGTTTATTATTTCAAGGGAAGTTTTTTGTTATGCATATTTTGGGAAATTGCAGCAAGATTTCATCTGTGAAAGCAAGACAAGGACTCCAAAATTAGGGGAAATTATATGTTTTCATGAAAATCTCAAAATGTCAAATTCAAGAAAATTTCAGTGGATTGAGACTGGAAGGGTGATGGAGTTGTACCCTCATCTATTTGTTGATTGATAAAGATATTTTAGAGGTCCAAAAGCTTCCAGTGGGGAGGAATGATCCAGTGGACTAGTTTAATGCTCAAAATGCAAAGTTCTCATATTGGCTCGAAACCAACTCCAAAGTGGAGATATTGTCACCCTGAATCCAGCGCAACTCGTTTCACTCAAATCTGACATTGGATGCTCCCGATATCGAATTTTGTTTGAATTGGGAAAAAACAAAAAAAATTGAATTAGGTTGCCGGAGTGCCCAGTTAGCGGTTTGTACTACTAACTAGACGATGACTTGGTAGGGTGACTTGTACTCCCCTGGCCAATGTGAGGCCGAAACTTGGCATATTGTTATTGGTTCGAATTTGGTTGAATTTGATTAGTTAATGGACTGGTTTGTTGGGCCAATTAAACAGAGCCACGTGGGCTAATCATAAGCAACCATGTGGCCTCCACATGGCCATGCAAAATTTTGTTATAGGCCAGAGCGGGCCTCCACAAGGTTCGAACGCGAGACCTCCCACTGAGAAACATAGCCTTCCACTAGTCCCGCTATGTTGTTTATTAACCTCTATAGTAGCTCGGTCCTATATAAAGTTTATGTTTTTGCATGTTGAGGGTGGGGACCGGGGTTAACCCCTAACCTTGGTCCACCAACCAGGGTCAGGGGCTAGCCCCAGCCCCACAACCATATATTAAACATAACCTAAAGTTTGTGAAAACATTTTATTCAGCGGAGAAGACCAGGCTATACACCACCGAAACCATATTATATAGACCATATTCCAAGGTCAGAGCATGGATACCATGGTAGTTAAAATGATGGTTAAGATTGGTAGTGAAACATGTGACAGGTTCCATAATTGTTTGATGCCACAGTTTAAGAGCGGGGTGGTAACACCATTGGTGTGGTTCCAAAACTCCAGCACCAGAGGTTAGCAGGAGTTTCGGTCACATGCAGCGGGGTCTCCAACACTTTTTCCATTGTCAGGCCAACCAATGGGTAGCAGGAACCTTCCTTGCAGGGATCCGCTAACCCTAACACCAATCAAAATCACTTTTAAAACCGGAGTCAGGTCAAACCTTCGGTGGAAAAATTTCCAACAAACCGAAATCAACGACAAAGAAAATGCCAAGTGGCTTATTTGTATGCGGTATAAGGCCAACATAGGAAATTTAAAGAGGAAAAATTTTTCACCCAGTGCGGTGGGAATCTCGATGGCGCGGGGAAAATTTGTTGCTCCATGTGGCCGCAAAAGACGTAAATTGTACAAAAATTTGTAGGGAAGTGTGAATTGTAGGACAGTTAGCAAAAAACTTCATTAGAGCATAACTCATTGATTTTTAAACTTTTTTGGAGCAGAAACAACCCATATATGAGTTTTTTACTGTTCTAGAGCCATTGGAGACATTGTTTTAACATTCTAAACATTGCACCTTGATGTAAACACACTTTTTTGAGCATAATGAAATAGTTCCAACCATTGGAAGCTGGACTAGGAGATGTAGCCCAAGAGGGGTGAAATCCTTCATCATTTTTTGTCTTGTGTACACTATTATTTTATGCAAAACTGAATTTTAAAGCATGTTAATGTGTTAATGAAATTTACAGAAGTGGTTAAAACCCCTAATATTTTCACTTATAAAATTTGAGATAAATCCTCAAGCTTTCATATAAATATCAACACCCTTCCATGTGGAACAAGGCACCTAAGTCTAAGTACCACACACTCCCCATCACAATGTTGGTCATGCATGCAATAAGGGTGAATTCTAGCTCAAAATATGAATTCAATGCTTGTAACCTGCTGCTCCTCTTGAGTTATTATTGCTATACCTTTTGTGTGGGCACTTTTTGATAGCGTCAGGCCAACCACTTAACAAATGAACAAACACATATTCTTAAAAACAAATTCACATCCAATTACTAAAATGATTAATTAATAAAATAAAATATTTACATAGAACTTGGCCTTATGCTTGGCCTCTCCTCACACTCACATACCTTCTTCTACATCTCCATCATTCCCCATAGGCTCACCTATTTATAGAATTGGATTAGAACCAAAGGTAGGTTCTAGATCCCTAAACTAACTCCCAAAATATCTCTCTTAATGCCTATCATCTCTCACTTATCTCTAAAATCTCTCATACAATCCCTTATCCCTAGATAAGAGATAACTATCCATAATCCTCTCAATCCTTCTTCAATCCTCTCGAATCTTCTCCTATTTACAATAATTCCAATTCTCTCATAAAAACCATAGGAACATACATTAATTAATTAAATCATAACTTACAAACTAACTCATTTAGTAAATGACTAACCCAGGGTATATGCTTGTGCATCACTTTGTAGCATATTTCCCAAATTCATGACAATTGAAGCATTTTATTTTGGACCATTCTTTCTTATTACCCCCTTCGCTAGATTTTAGTTTGGCTTGAGATTTATTCCATTTTACCTTCTTTCCCTTCCCAACCAATGCAAAATTTTCTTCATCCTCTCCTTTGGATGAAATTCCATCTTTGGTATTTCACCTAATTTCTTCTTGTACCAAATCAGACCATAAGTGTTCCCAATTCAGCGATTTTTCCCTCCTATTCACCGAGTCCTAGTAGCTATGCCAAATTTTGGGAAGGCTTAGAAGAGCTAGGCTCACCAGATCATATTATGCAACATTCACACTAACCCCTCCAAGTTCATCCTAAACTTGGGTAAATTTGGTGAGATACTACATAATAGTATCATTATTTTTCTTCTTAATGTTTCAAATTTTTTCTTTAAGGGAAAATTTTATCTGGTCACTATTTTTCTTGAATAGCTCAGTTAGTGCCTTCCACACTGCGAAAGGAGTTTCTTTCTCATGTATATTTCAGATAATGTGGTATCTCACTCCCTCCAAGATTATTCTCCTCGCATTTGCTACATATTTATTCCATTGGGCTAGGTTCCATGCATCAACTAATCCTGGTTTTGGAATTTATGTCTTGACATATTATCGAAATCCATTGTCATCAAGCACTGCCCCCTCCTTCCAGGTAATGAAAATTGAGCTTCCTTCCAACACATACTCTAATCTCAGTCCATTGAAGGCCATTATCCAAACTCTAAATTAGAGATCCTGCTACATTGAAGCTGTAAATTTGAACCTCCTGAGGAATAAATTTGAAATTCTTGTTCTAATGTGCATATTTCTCTGATACCATGTAGAAATATGGTGTTAGAATTGAAACTTATCAAAAAAAATAATCTAAATCAAGATACACAATTCTACTCAACTGATCTCTGGAAATTAATTCACAATTTAGAATAACATTCACAAACATGCACCAATCACATACACAGGTACATAGATTTATCTAGGGGAAACCAACTGGTAAAAACCCCTTAAGCTCGCTTACATTAATCATATGAATAGTGAATGTATTAAAATTTCTTGTTCTCTCTGAGAAACACATGCAAGTGAATAAAATAACGGTTCACTTTGCTCATTGAGAAAGTATGACCTAGACTTAGACAAGTTCTGCTTCCACCCGAGCTCCTATTTCCTTGTGCAAATTCTGAGGAATTAGGCCCATATTTCTTAGGAATTTCCCTCCAATTGATTGTACAATTCCCCATTATTGATCATTGATTGCATATTTCACCTGTACACTCAATACTAATCTACAACTGATGTTACACTTCCTTGGAATCTCCACCATAGTTGAGGAAGTCAAATTCCTTACATGCACTAGCTATTTTGAGTTGATTTATTAGCTAACTGGATGATCTCTGAGTGAGACGGTTGTCCCACTGGACAAATTATCTCCAACTAGTTCTATCAACTGTTAGAACCATCTTAACTGAGTACAGCTATAAATAACTGAACTGGGTTACTAAAATTTAGTAATCACACATGCATAACTGAACTCCAAGCCCTCTAACTTGAATTTACTTAGACAAATGAGTGACAAGAGCCATGACACCTTAGTTAATTTCCTCCAAGTTATCTGTTGATGTGGAAATTTCAAAATTTCTCAATTTGATCAAGACTAAGTCAAATTGATCCTTTCTTGCTACACTTCTCAACACAATTAAATGGTGGAGAAACTTCATCAAAGTGTTCAACATGTAGGGTAGGATGGTATTCCATAATTGGAAACCTAGCAATATTTCTAAAAAATGCAATGACTTGGATACTCAACAATACCCTCAATTCATGATCATGGAGGATCTGCTTGGTAATGCTCTCATGTAGGATCCATCCATGTCCAATCTGATTGACAATATGCGTTCACAAGAAAGGCGGGTCACAGTAAATATAAGAGGATGCCTTTCCATGATATAGAATTTCATAGGCCTTTCACAACTGCACTAACCACCATACACCAAATCTAGATGACATGGATAGAAAACTCAAAAGGAAGGTTAGAAAATAGTGGCTCAAGCTATTTAACAGGGTAGATATATTGGAATATATTCAACTTTCATTAAGAATGGTGTACATATAAATACAACATTAAAACCATTGGATTCAACTTCCACGTATTTATTGACTTCTAGTAATTATTCACCATGAACTCCATAACATATGAGTTTCGTCATCTTGAGCATATTGACTGATCTTCACCCGATACCAAATTCTGAAGACATATAGCTATCATACAATTGGAGACACATGAAATATCCTTAACGTGTAGAGTTGTTCCTTCATTCCATAGAAGGTTGAGGATTTCAATTGGTTTGGGTACAACCCCCACTATTGGAACGGGGTCTCCTAACAAGCTACGAAACCGGTCCATTTTGTTATTTTTGTTATATTCAGTATAGCACAGGGGTTTTGGGGTGGGTCAAAGCCCCAAAAGTATTGTAATGGGGTTAAAGGGTAAACTAAGGGTTCAAAAACCATTGGTTGCAGACCATAGGAATGTTAAAGCTAGATTGTTATAAATAGAGAGGCATTTCAGATTATAAGAGGTAGGATTTGATGAGCTATTGATGCGATCTGTTGGGATTTTTGGGGAATGGACTCTTGCTGGTTGTGTGTGTGAAGATCCTAGTCTAGCTATGTGCGGACCCTGCTGCTGTGTGTGCAGGTTGGGAAGGGAATTGTAAGGGTAACGAATGAATGAATATGTAAGATTATTGGATCTAAATCTGTGAGTACTATTGAATGGATTGTTGATAATTACTCTGTTATGCATTTATCTGTCTTTGCGCTGCAAAGGTATGTATATTGAATGATTGATCTATTCTACTCTAATTATATCATGTTGCGAAAGTCTGTGTATTGAAGTGAATCTAGATCTATTCTGCTCGGGTAATGTAATGTTGTGTTGATGTTATGAAAAGCATATAATTTTAGATCTAGTGCACGTGGATGCAATTGGATACTTATTTGACCCTGCGTAGAGATAAGGTAATCTGAACAGAACACAGCCCTGCTTGCCTTACCCTTCCTTTCTCAGGGTGTGGAAACCTGGTTCCAGCACCCACCCATACTACTTCAGGTGAGACTGTGACCTACACAAGCAGGTCACTACCGAAAGGGCCAGTAGTATAGGGGTTTGTTTGCAAGCCTTGCACACTGAACCTGGGTCGGGACCCCTCAAGCCAAAAAATGGTTCCGTTTCCGGGACCGAAAGAGATCTGAGAAAGGGATCTGGCAATGAAAAGAGAATACTGGAAGCCTGAAAAAAAGAGATCGAGGACTGGTTCGAAAGGAATATCCAGGAGTTTGCAGTAAGATAAAACCAAAGTGAAAAATTAACGGCGGAAAGGTGGAAGAATAGGTATGTTCTTACTAAAAGCTATGAAATATTCTTTGTAACCTTTTCAATTGAGCTTTAGGAGTGGCTGGCTAGGCTGGTAGAATTCCAGAAGTGCTGGAAGGACGAGCGAGTCACTCAGTGGACTCCAGATCTGCTTGAACAGCTGGAGAGAACTGATAACACTATTACATGCACGGTGGATCACTGGGTGGATAGTGTGTTAGGAGGCTTTGTGACAGAGTTTTCCATTGATCAATCTGTATCATACTCTGAGGCCGAGTGACGATTATTCAAAGGATTCCAGGAAAATTTTCTGAGGACATTACCATTACTGATCAAGAAGTTGCTATGTGAGAAGAGAATTCTGTGTATTCATACCGACTGAATGACCTCAGATCCAAATGGGAGTGCAACACGCAGTGGTAAGTATTATCGGACCAACCTTGACAGAGGAAGGGCCGCCTATAGCCCAGTTAAGGAACCGTCCACATCACCACCTAGGGCACGCAGGGGTAAGAAATCACCTATAACGTTGTCCCTGGATAGTGATATGGATGTACATCTTAAACTACCTACCTTCAAGGGGTAAGGAGATGAGGACATGGATCGATTTGGTTCGTTGTAGACTCTGTCTGGATTGCGCAGAACGTGGCAAGCGATACAATAAAAAAGGGCGCAATTGTCTTTAGCATTTGAAGATAAAGCTCTGGACTGGTATATGCGATATGTTGCCCAGTATGGTACCACCTCCTTTAAGGATATTAAGAATGCTCTGAAGCAACAATTCTGCAAACCAAATTCTTACTCCCAGTTAGTGGCGAACGTAAAAGGCTTCAAACAAGGTGCGTCTGAATCAGTGTGGGAGGCAGATCAATGGTTAAAGAAGGCACTCAGGGAAGGGGGGTTCGAGTATGATGATAGAAAACATACGGAATGGTTCATTACCATGTTTTTACCTCACCTGTGCACACCAATGAGTCAGCAGACCTTTGAATCGCAGGAGAAAGTTATAGAAGCTGCTCCCTGGGAGGATACCTCGGCAGGAGTCCAACAGATCTAGGAACAACTTGGGGCTATGCACCTAGAGATATAGAACCTACGAAAAGAGAAAGGAAAAGACATCTGCGTGGATCTCTGGTGTATACATTGTCGAGTGTCTGGTCACACAAAGGATCAGTTCCCTCTACTGACTAATTATATCCAAGCTGGAGGACCTAGCCCGCTATGCCCAGGGGTAAGTAGGGAACCTATCTTGATGCGACTAGGATCAAGCGGATCTACGCTATGGTACGATGATTGTTGGGTAGCAGGCCTACACGATACGAACCATTGCCCTTGGCTGGGTGCGTATTTCCTAGAGCTAAAACAACAATGGTGCCGATTCTATCGGTCCGTAGGGCATGACGAGCAAAATTTCCAAACGTATGACTTGATGATAGATCGCAGGAACTTATATCGGGTGCAATCAAACCCTGCATCACCTAGACTGGCTGCGCACTTTGGAGGATCACCGGCCTGAGGCAGAGGAGGCCGGGGTGGAAGTGAAGGCGGAGGATGAGGTCAGCTAATCTATTATAATTGTCGAGAAATAGGGCACTTTTCTAGAGAATGCCCTAATCCCACCTGGCCATCGTGTAAATAGTGCAAATAGATGGACCATGAGGTAGAAGACTGCCCGATCTTGATAGCCAGAATGCAGGAAAAGCAGCCTACCCCTATGCAGAATGTACAGAGGGTTAAAACTGAGCTAAGAGAAGCAGATCCAAATGTAAAGGTCATAACACGTAGTGGGCTAGACACCAAGGGAAGCAAAGAGGTATCCTGTGAAGAACAGGCACTACTAGCAGCCCCTGCGCAGTCTCAAAGCGAGGAAGAAATTGAGACCCTTTTGAAGGCATGTCTGAAATTACTCAGGAACCTGCAGGCCGACGAAACCTCCTGGATTTAATGAACACCTACGTAGCTCGACCCACCTTGATCCCTGAGACCAAGGACATGCATAAACTGTACATATCTAAGAAATGCACAGGGAAAGAAATGCGGCTAACTGCACAAATCGGGGACTATGAAATGGATCAGGTTATCTTGGATCTTGGATATGATGCCAATGTTTTACCTAAGAAAACTTGGTAAAAAATGGGGAAGCCCAAATTGGAATGGTCCAATATCCAGCTGCGCATAGAAAACCAACAGAAAATAATTCCCTTGGGTAGGTTACCAAAGGTTATGGTTGACATTGCAGGGGCAAGGGTCCTAGCTGACTTTGAAGTAATTGAGATAGTTGAAGATGTGGACCCCTAGCCTGTGCTACTCGGGCTAGATTGGGTAATGGACATGGGAGGCATTATTAACCTAAAGAAATGAAGCATGGTGTTTGAAGTGGAAGCATGCATGTCATAGTACCCCTGGATCCTGCAGAAGGTGCCCGGTATACCGAGCCTATCCATACGAAGGAAGAATTAGATCATATCTATAAGATCACTGCGCAAGGTGAAGATTGGGTTAACCCCACGGATGAAGGGATGCTCTATTGGGAAAAGAACAGTGAATTATTTTCCGACTCCGATGAGGAGCTGGAGAATTGGCAGAGCCGGCTACATGAGGTTTCGACACTTCATAGCCTTCAGACTGTCAGAAGCTTCCGTCACATCTCTACCATGGAAAGAACCTTGGCTTGCCAAGAGGCCGTAGATGACACTCCGAAGCCTGTGAAGCCTAAGGGGTCCACGGAATGTAGGTTCGAGGCACTACCACTAACCCGGTATGAAGCACCTACGCATGGACCTATCTCCCCTACCCGGAGGAAGTACTGGAGTAGGGTGATCCTGCATATAGAAACCCCCTTAGCTAGATGGGCCCCAAGATCGGTCGACCCACGTTGTGACTTGCTTGCGCTCAACACTCAAGGGTGTGTTCGACCCTTAACCAACCAGATTAAAGACCTGTCTATAATCATGAGTATCCAGGAGAATTTGCAGATGACTGAAGAATTAAATCACCTACAGACGTATGACGCAGCTGTCCTGCAAAAAAATTCTCCTTCCATGAATGACATAAATGCTTCGAAAAGACTCCCGATCGACTTGCAGGATCACCGTGTGTCAACCTTCTGTCGAAATATGGAAGGACCTCCAACGCGTCAGCCACACCTTAACATCACAGGGACACGACCTTGGATACAAAGGAAGAATGTCATCTCATCCCGAGTTAATGCGAAAATACACTTACAAACGAAGAAAAAGGGCGGTAGATTATCAATATCACCATTTATGATAAGAACGGTTTGACAGATTGAGGGTACGCGCCATATATGAACTACCTCGCCATTAAGTAGTTTCGATTGGGGTGCGGATGGCTGGAAGATGTTGGCTCGCGCTATTCATTCAACTGTCCAGCAGTATTGGCTACCTGCATTATGGTTTTTTCTACTTAATCCTACGATTTATAACGCTCGTCTCTCTGTTATGGATCCCAAATCACAGGAGGAACTGAGAAGAGGGCTAGGAGACGCTGAGTGTAGTAATAGGAGAGCACACAGGCTGCCACCTGGGAGGACTATCTGCGAACCAAGTTCGACAGTAACGCTGCAGTATCGAGACCTGCTACGACATCTCCGCCATGTCCAGGCCCCGCCCGATAGAAGCAACATATGTTTACTCCCCTGCACTGTCAAAATTCACACTTCTAAACCAAGTCCTGGGAACATTCAAGTAGAATTAGCACAACTATCTACTATAGAGCTACAAAGACTGTCTGCCAGCATATTGCAAGAAGTACACCGTCGTGACCGAGAAAGGTGCAAGCAGTATTTCATGATCCCAGAAGAATGCGCCCAGCGAATTGCCGTGGTCACTAACGCAACACACATTATTCAGGAACAACTGGCGCAGGGAGCCCAATTTTTTGAAGAGGCTACGCAGCTATGGACGAAAGCACAACACCATCCCACACTTTAGCATGCCCAATGGGAATTGAAGTAGGCAGAAGATGATCTAGATCGAATTCGGGCCTCCACACCTCCCCTAGGCCCCGCATTGCACTTGGCCGCCATGCACTATATTGAGGACCTTCGTCACTCCAAGAAGATTTCATACAAAAAGTTGAAACCATGGTCTGATGTTGCACTCCAACTTGCACATGATGCGCAGTCCGCCATTGCATGCCTCCACCAGTTGTTGGAACACGTTGGTCTGAATCTTGATGGACCTGCTTCTCTGACGATGATCAATATTGCACAACACATGGCGGCCCGAAGCAAGGAAATGATTTCACCCCTCCTTCGCTCCCTGGATACTTTACGTGCACATATTGAAGGTGCGTCACCAAAGTGACTCGGGACGAGTCACAAGATTGTGTTGGGGGACTGTTGGAATGAGGTCTCCTAACAAGCTACGAAACCGGTCCATTTTGGTTATTTTTGTTATATTTAGTATAGTGCAGGGGTTTTGGGGTGGGTCAAAGCCCCGAAAGTATTGTAATGGAGTTAATGGGTAAACTAGGGGTCCGAAAACCATGGGTTGCAGACCATAAGAATGTTAAAGCTAGATTTTTATAAATAAAGAGGCATTTGGGATTATAAGAGGTAGGATTTGATGAGCTATTGATGCGATCTATTGTGAAAGCGATCTGTTGGGGTTTTTAGGGAATAGAATCCTGCTGGCTGTGTGCGTGGAGAACCTATTCCAACTGTGTGCAGACCCTGCTGCTGTGTGCACAGGTTGGGAAGGGAATTGTAAGGGTAACGAATGAATGAATATGAAATATTATTAGATCTGAATATGTAAGAACTATTTGAATGGATTGCTGATAATTACTGTGTTATGCATTTCTCTGTCTTTGCTCTACGAAGCTCTGTATACTGAATGATTGATCTATTTTGCTATGATTATATCATGCTCTGAAATTTTGTGTATTGAAGTGAATCTAGATCTGTTCTATTCGGGTAATGTAATGTTGTGTTGATGTTATGAAAAGCATATCATTGTAGATCTAGTGCACAAGGATGCAATTGGATACTTATTTGACCTTGCGCAGAGATAAGGTAATCTGAACAGAACGTAGCCCTGCTTGCCTTACCCTTCCTTTCTCAGGGTGCGGAAACCTGGTTCCAACACCCACCCATACTACTTCGGGTGAGACTGTGACCTGCGCAAGCAGGTCACTGCCGAAAGGGCCAGTAGTATAGGGGTTTGTTGGCAAACCTTGCACATCGAACCTGGGTCAGGACCCCTCAAGCCAACACCCACTATGTGTTGATTTTCTTATGTTAGTACATGGACTTCAACTCTAATTGCACGGTACACTTGCTTATGGGATGTATCAAGACTATTTGATTTGGTTAGAGAGATTTGAATAACAGTGAACTATGCCCTTATGGAGAAATGGGAAAAGTAGTTTTACACTTTTTTGAAGCTTTGACATATAGGATTTAAGGATTGAATGGAAAAATCCATTATGTCATGGGAAGCTACATAATCCAAGATTCTCTACCATCATTTCTATGAGTCGGGTCTATGTCCCATAGAGCCTGTGAGAGGTGAAATATTTTTTTTTTGTGCGCTTCTGAGTTATATGGGTGCATAATAAGCCCTTGTGTTGTGGAAAACCCAAATTGGATATATATGTTTTCATGAAAGTGATAGTAACAATAAAAAGCATAATACAGTGTATGAATTACAGAAGGCAAAAAAATCATTTTATCAAGCAAAGTCCTTTTTTAAATCCAAGTCATATGTATATGAGTTTTTAATAATTTATTATGAAATTTTCTACTATATGCAAGTGAAAGACTGGAAAAATAATTTTAATTTGGATTTGATAAAGTTTTATTTTTTAATATCATGGATATTGGAGGTTAAAAATGCCTTTTAAATGTAAGGTGATTTATATGCCTAGGGGTGATGAGAGTGAAAGTAGTGAAAAATATTCACAATTTTTTTTTTACATTGTACAAGGGCTGTTTATTCTCACCTTGAAGGCTTGTCCTTCCTCCCTTCTTATTCTCCTTTAGCATTTTGGATACTGTATTTGAATTTTCATTGTAAGTGGGTGCATTTTCAGTTGAAGTTGACACACTTAATTGTCTAAGCTTGAGTTATTGTAAAACGACTCGAATTATAAATGTATTAGAGATATTAAACATTATAATTATCTCTATTTTTCTTAATACAGTCAAAATCAATAATAAAACTCTCTCTCACATTCTAAAATTTTTGGAAAATGCATAAGACACCGTCAAATTTCTACAGCTTGAATCCTAGTTCCAGCGAGGTGAAGTACAATAAAAGTCATGATTATGAACTGTTTCTTCTTCATAACAACTCCCTTTTGGAATCTGACTCCCATCAGTAGTCAGAGATTAATGAGATTTTTGAGGTCATTGTAAGAACAAATTTTCATAAAGATGCAGAGGTTTAACCTGCACATCCTAAGCCCATCATCAAACCTTGGGAAAATTTTGTTAACAACAAGAAATTAACCATTCTTATATATGATAAGGATGCGTCCCTTCATATTTCAAAATATTCCAATCCCATCTAGTTTTGTAACATCGAGTTTCTTCAAGATGATACATCTTCACGTGCTCTTGTTCCGTAACCATACTAGATATGCAAATGGAAACAATGTGATCGAAGTTGGTCAGGTGAACGATCAAGTTTTTGATATTCACCCTTTTGAGCACCGTGAAAAGCATAATCATCATTCAAAAAAATGATCCAAAAACAAGACTCCTACAAGAATGAAGATTCACCTTGGATGGATCATTTCTTGGAAATGGTCTTCAGCAGAAAACAAGATATACCAATCATACGACATAATTTGTTCTAAAATATTGACACGTTTTGTAGCAGGAATTTCTTCATTTTCTCACCTTGTATCTGATAAGGGGGAATCGATGATCAACTACTTGCTTCAAAGATTTATTAAGCAAACCTAAGCCACAACCAGAACTAGAACCAAATGTGAGAGCCTAAAGACAGAGTCAGCCATAGCTAGTCCTAGATTTGTAGCCATAGACATATTTATCCTCCATGAGCATGATTTTTGGTTGGTGGTCTACCTTAAACCACTTTTTGTAAAAGACTTTTGTTTTTGCTATATTAATTTGCGGTCATCTTCAAACTGACATCAACTTGTAGTCATCTTCAAACCATTATCAAGGATCACTTCCACTAGCAAAAGACTTCAAACTTTAGTTAGATTTGGAATTGTTCAAAGAATTTCTTCAAGATTTAGTTCAAGAGTTGGTGGTCAACCTC
This sequence comes from Pinus albicaulis, assembly GCA_034641835.2. Classification (NCBI taxonomy): domain Eukaryota; kingdom Viridiplantae; phylum Streptophyta; class Pinopsida; order Pinales; family Pinaceae; genus Pinus; species Pinus albicaulis. The sequence goes on along the minus strand of CM076577.1, from coordinate 1,138,379,600 downwards.
AGACCACCACCCATAGAGAGACCTAATTTTCTTCTACCTCATTTGGTTTGTGGTATTCACTAAATCACCATTTTAGAGAGCACATTTAACCATTGGATACCATGAATTTTTTCATTTTATCTCTTGTCTTGGACTTGTATACACCCCTTCAAATTAAGGGGGGAAATGTTGGACACCTAATCTGTTAGGTTATGGTGAAAAATTACTAGAAGTCCAAGAAACCTTGGAATTTGAATCCAACGATGATCTGAAATGACTATATTAGTTTTGTTGTGTTAAGGGTCTTTCAGTTTTAAAAACTTATGCATAATTGGCTCATTAGTTTGCATAAGGGTTAAGGAGTTTTTCCGTGAATTATAGATGAACTTTGGTGAATTAGAAGCATAAAATAAGCATAAATAATACTGAAAAATAGTGTAAAATAGAGAAATAATTCACCACATGAAGTTTACATAGCAGGCATGATGAAGCAGTTCACCGCTCCTAGGCTACATCTGTTGGTCCAGCTCCCAATGGCTTGTCCATCTTTCATTATGTTCAAAATTTTGCTATTACATGTAGTTACAGTTCTCTACTGGATGTTTTCTCTGCAAAAATGGCTTCAGAATGCTCCAATTATTCAAAAATGACTCTTCATTCACTCAGAATGGTCAAAAATTGAGCCTCCTGCACTTTTTCCCAATATCTCCTAGGAAAACTCCACTAAATGCGGAGAACTCAGTTAACTGGAGTTAAATTAGGTCTGATTGCTAAATTTGGTGTGCCCTTATCTGCCTCGCCTATAAAGTCATGCATTAAAAGTTATGGTTAGGGCGGTGGCCACATGCGCACCCCCAACCATTAAGTGGCTTGACAGTTAGCGGAAACAACAGAATACAACATCGGAGTTTAATTAAACATACATACGTTCGCGATCAAACAACTCTTATGTTTAAAACATATCACACATAGCATTAAACAACTTACATATAGGTAGAATAGGGTTCTCGGGTCCCACAACACGCAACCAATCACAACACATCGTAAATCACTTGCTCACAAGTTTAACTTGGTACCGATAACACTAAAACCATAATTTATGCGATGTGTGCTCGTGCACAATGTCGACACGTGGCTCCCCTCATCGCATCGCATATTTCAAATCTACCGCATCGCACCCAATTTAACATACCTTGCGAATTCTTAACTTCTAAATATTGTGATTTGTGTAATCAATTTTTTGGGTACTGCAATCTCTGCCGTTTGTTTGTTTCTCAATATGACGATCCACATTATATCTCTGCCTTCTCAGTTTGCATCACAGGTTAAAAAATATAACTTGCGAAACTCTTTAACGATAAACTCTATTATGTGTGATGTGCGATTTTTCGCAATTGCGATGAGATCTCTCCCGTTGATCTCCCACTGCTGCTTCTGTGATCTAATCACCACCGTTCAGCCCTCGTTGTTGATTGGATCATGGCCATCCATTCCACCTGCAACATTTTCGCGGTTGTGCAATCCCCGTTTCTATATGCAGAGTTCAAGACTCCATGACAGCCACCAATTCGGATCCACTCTGTTGGTCGATCCGGTTCTGAACCTGTTTGCCATTTCGAACCCAATTCTGTAACTTGGAATTTGAGCGAAATTTATGAACCCCTGATCAAATGGTTTCAATTTTGTATTTATATGTACACAATTTTAATGAAAGTTAAATTCATTCCAACAAGGTTGGCTATATACATTTGAAATATGGCATAACTCCCTTGTATCTATATACTGAATTTGAATAGTTAGGATGTGAAATGAAGCAAACATCTTATTAGGACATCTTGAAGAATGGTTGAATGAATCATGTACATTAACGACATCCTATTTAGACTAGAAATTTTAAGGGGGTGATTACCCATGCATTCTAATGGATGGTTGTTACTTGATATGGATGTCAAAGTCATGGAAATATGATGAAAATTGAGGGTTGAATTAGAAAGTTGGATATATGTAGGGGTCATTTCCTTCTGGGTTGTCATGATTAGCTAGTGATTGATCCCATTGCTATAAAATGAGACTATATTATGTGTTACTTGTGGTGTGAGCATCAATTAATAAAATCTCTAAGAAATTTTGGTCATCTCTCTATGCTGTCGTTGTTTTTTTATTTGTTTTATATTACGGTATTTTATTATAGCATGGTTAAAGCTATGGTTTTCAATTGTTTTTTCCTAATATTCTCATTAATTTCTTTTACATTTTAAAATTTTCTTACAAAATTTTAAATTTGTAATGAGTAACAAACCAATTTGTAATGTTATGATTTTGAACTTATGCTGAGTTTTTTAAGTAACAAACCAAAAATGCATAAAAAATTGTTATATATCTCTTTTTCAAAAGTAATATAAAGTGCCTAGCCATATATATATATATAGATATATAGATATATATATCATTTTTTTCTTTTAAATTTACTTTTTCTCTTTAATCAATTTTCATTATATTTCAAACAATTTGAAAATTTATAATATAAAGTAATAATTCACATGATAATGGTAATTGTGATTTCGATTACCAATATAAAATTCTAAAAAAATGATTTATTTCTTAGATGAGTAAATATTCCAAAAATATTTGAGAAGTTGTACTATGAAGTCATAACTCACATGATAATAATTCTTGAATCATGAATGTGATTAGCATTGTAAGATTTTAATTCTTATTAACTAATTTTATTATGAAATCCATGAATGTGATTACCATAGTAAGATTCTAATTCTTACATGATAATAATTTTTGAATCATGAATGTGATTAGCACTGTAAGATTCTAGTTCTTATTGACTAATTTTAGTATGAAATCCATGAATGTGATTACCACGATAAGATTCTAGTTCTTATTAACTAATTTTAGTATGAAATTAACCAAAAAGAAAATTCATAAATTTAATGATTAATTGGTATAAAATGCATAAGTAAATATTTTTAGTTTTATAATTTTAATTTCAAAAATAATTTAAATTCTAAATTAAATATTTAAATAAATATTAAAATGCAATTTAAATATTAAAATTAATTTACTTTAACAAATTGGTGGATGAGGCACTTTAATTTGGGAGAAAAGAGATCCACTTTCACAAAGAAATTTGAGTGCTAAATTTAGTAAAATATAAATACTCTCTAATCTCTTAAGAAGAAACACATACTCTAAACTATTAAGCACACTCAAGATATATATATATATATATATATATATATATATATATATATATATATATATATATATATATATATATATAAGCAATAATAACACATTTAATATTCCACAATATAAATATACCACAATATTATTATATTTACAAAATTTAACATCAAAATAAATATTGGGAAAAAATATTATTATGAATACAAAATGCATTATTATAAATGTTTTCACAAAATTTTATATTCAAATATTTTAAAATGAAAATTAACATAACAAATATTTTCACAAATATAAGATGTATTGTTGCAAAATTTAAAAAAAAAATTATGATATTTGTTTTATAAATTTTAATTTTAAAACAAAATAAATTTAAAATCTAATATAATAATATTTTATTAAAATAATATTATAATTTATGAAAATTAAATTATAATAATATTTAATAAAAATAAAATTTACTCTAAATCAATATTATTTATATAAATACATATTTTGTTAAATCAAAATTAGTTTTGGAAAATAATAACGATAAATGTAGCATAAAGCCAATTACATGTAGATGACACAATTTATTTTGAAAATGTTATTCGATAAAATTTAATTTCAAAGCAAATTAAATCATTTTTAATTTTCAATGGCAAAAGAATATGATATTGAAATCAAAATTAGTATAACAAAGAAAAACATGATATGAAACACAGGAAGAAATGTATATCTTTATTCAAAAACTGAAAGTTTGGAATTGACATGAAAATAAAACGGACATATATATCCCTAACTATGGTGCTACCATAATGCCGTAGCATTCAAACCAAAATTGCATGATCCTGCAATGGATATACTATAAGTGTGCGGTATTGAAATCAAAATTATAATATCATATACCCGCTGTGAGTAATATAGAAAGATAAAAAGAAGGGTGGCTTTTGGTGGTGTGAAAGTCATTATTTCCTCCATGAACTATTTAACTACTTATTGAAAGATCTTAACATTTTATTGTTTTCACCATTTCTGCTCTTGCTCGAGGTCGAGGTTGAGGCCGATGCGGAGGCGGAGGCGGAGGGTACATGGCATTGCATGTGCAACTATGTGAGGAGTTCCCTACCTGATCAGGTGTTCATAAATTTTGCTCAAAATTGAAAGTTACAATATTGGGTTTAAAATAGTATGGTTGCGTAGATATTGTCTTTCTAATTCCGGCGCCACAAACGGTTCGAAAAACCAATGTCGTATGAGGGAGATATTGTGTTCTGGTCGATTTCCCAAACAACTAAATTTGCGATAGGTTTGACTGAGATGCCCAATCAGCAAGCAGGTGCACAGTCAGCAAAATATGAATATTCTTAAAAATATTCCATTTTCTCAAGCCAGTGATATTATACCAAGTGGCGCGTTTTGATTCGTGGATGGTTGTACGAGTTTGGTTTTAGTAGCCAATGGATGGGTGACACATGATCAGCCCTGAGGCTGCCACATGTCCCCTGAGTGGCATATTAAAATTTTATTGAGGTCCGGGGGATACGACCTCGCGACCTCCAGAGTGCGCGCGAAAGAACTCCTCCAACTCCACTACAACATGTGACTTAACTATAATAGGACCTCATCAACATTTATAGTCTTAAACCTTTGCATAGGAGGGGGGGTGGGTTTGCGACCGCCAGTGATCCAAGGTATGTTTTCACATGTCATTGCAAACAAAAAACAGTTATTATTAATGTAACTTCTGGCGAATGAAACCCACAACATTAAAACTCCAATTGCAAACCTTATCACATAACATTGTTTGCTCTGGCGGTTAAGGCTTGTCCTCCGCAAGTTTTTACTCCGACCGTTATGGTCAGGTAGGGTTAGCGGGTGTGAATGTGGCCACCCCTACCCTAGTATTAAGATTAAATGGTTTGTGTTGGTGGTAACTTAAAGAGCCCCTAAAATTTTGGAGTTTGGCCATTTTTAACTGCAGATAAGTGCAACTTTCCACATTTAGTGGAGGTTTTGTAGGAGTTATTGGGAAAAGGATAGGAAGGTCAATTTTCGACCAATTTGGGGGAAACAAGAGTCTACCTAAACTAATTGGAGAATTCTGGAGCCATTGGAGCAGAGAAAAAATCCATTAGATACCTGTAAACACATGTATTTACAAAATTTTGAGCATAATGAAAGATGGACATGCCATTGTGAGCTGGACCAGCAGATGTAGCCCAAGAGGGGTGAATTTCTTCATCATGTCTGTTGTGTAAATGTTATATGTGGTTTTATTTGTCTATTATACACTGTTTTTCAGTGTTATTTGTTCTTATTTCATGCTTCTAATTCATTAAAATCACTTATATTTCATGGTTAAATCCTCAATACTTAAGCAAACAAATGGAGGAAAGTATGCACATGTTTATTAACTGAAAAGACACTTAGCACAACAAACTAATACAATCGTTTCAGATCACTACCAAAAGTTAGGGAAGGCCCATGGACTAGAGAACCCTCAATGTAGCTATCACCTAAGCTTAGGAGGGGTAACATCATTAGAAAATTTAGCTTAATCTTGGTAGAGTGGCAGAAACCTGAAGAATATCTAGAGGTCTACCAGGCCTATGGGACAAGGCCGCAGTCGAGAAGCCAAGTTCGAGGAATATTGCATAGTGGTCTTTGGAGAGACTACATAGATTCATGTCAAAGACATTGCAGGAGAAAGAACCAAAATTCCTTATCCAAGGCATGGAAGAATTGTAAGGAAGAGCAATAGGAAAAATCTGAAATTGTTTAAGAAGCCCAGAGGAGTTCTGAACCAAAGTCTTGGTCGAAAAATATAGATTCGAACAATCAATGATAGGAGGAGATTTATCGAGAAGATTACAAGTTGGCTTAGACGAAGGGAGGGTGCTACCTACCTTATAAAGATCAAATGTATCATCCTTATCTAAAAATGGGAGATAAACCTTTTATGCATCAAATACAGATTCACGGTTGGGATCACACAGCAAGGTGCATTAGCCTAATGATGATTTAAATTCCAAGGATGTATCATAGGTTGGAGGTCAGAACCTATTCCACGGTGATTGCAAGAGAAGAGCTATGCCTACCCTAACTAGTCAGAGCTCGGGTCATCAGACAGAGGTAAACCCTGTGCTCAGTGAATGAGTCGACCCCGAATTAGTGTAAAAACTTTGATGAAACTTCCATGTAATAAAAGCTAATAAAGGAAGAATAATAACCATGGATATGGGACACTTATTCCAAGCTAGATGTTGGGAAAAACATTGTAGGAATTTACAGGGTAAGTTCCTTAGATCAAGAACCAAAGGTCACCACTCACAAACATATCACAAATCAACACACCAATATAATCATGTGGTTAAAACCCTGAAAGAAGGAAACAATCCACGGCCTGAGCCAACGCGGTCACTTCAGGCAATTTATTAATATAAAAAGAAAAGTTACATATGTTTCTCTCATAAACAGTTACTGGACAAATGACCCTCCATGCTCTTTAAATAGAGATCATGGACCAATCAGGTGTCAAGCCACAGATCAAGTGTTGTTAATACCGAGGTGAGAGATAACCGTCGGATCACTACAAATCGTGACCGTCAGATTATAAGTTACAAATGTACATGGTAAAGAAACACACTTTAGCTAACTCTACACTAGACTAAGTTATTCTTAACTATTTCCTATGTGTTGGAATATCTTAACATCCCCCCTTAAGAACAACTTGGGATAGTATTTAAGGACTTACAAAGGTGACACAAAAGGAGCCTGTTTCCTATGTGTCGAAATATCCTAACATCCCCCCTTAAGAACAAATTGGGATAGGATTGAAGGATTTACAGAAGTGACACAATAGGAGAAGGAAGGAGGCATTAGAGCCTATCCCCCCTTAATGACAACTTTCCTGAACTCCAAGCATGGATTGAATTTTGGTAAACTTCGCTTTTGTGAGAGCCTTCATAAAGATATCGACTACTTGATCATTGGTTGGACAATATTGCACTTCAAGAACACGATCATGAATGAGCTTTCTAATGAAGTGTATGTGGAATTCAATGTGTTTCATACGTTGATGCTGAACTGGATCTTTACATAGCTGAATGACACTCTAATTATCATACCAAAGTGTAGTTGGATGCTGCTGATGAAGACCAAATTCAGACAAGATTTGACGAAGCCACATGGCTTCCTTGCTGGCTTCAACTACACCACAATACTCTACTTTTACTGAAGAAAGAGAGATGACACTTTGTTTCTTACAAGATCAAGTAATAGGTCCTAAACCAAGAGTGAATACATATTCTATAGTAGACTTTCGATCATTAGGGTCACCAGCCCAACCAGAATCAGTGAAACCAATCAATAATGGAGATGCTCCTGCACTGTAATGAATCCCAAATTGAACTGTACCTTGAATATATTGTAGTATTCTTTTAGCTGATTTCCAGTGACTTTCATGAGGTTGGTGCATAAACCGAGTTATAAGACAATGGCAAGGGAAAGGTCAAGATGGGTATGGGTTAGATACAGAAGTTTACCAACAAGTTGACGATATAAGATGGCATCAACTCCAGGGGTAGTACAAGTGACTGAAAGCTTAACTCCAGACTGAAAGGGAGAAGGAGCTGGCTTACAGTCTTCCATGTGAAAGTGGTGTAGAAGATCACACGCATACTTGGACTGAGAGAGGGTAATGCCTTCCTTGGATTGCAAGACTTGAAGACCAAGGAAATAATTCAAGTGTCCTAAGTCTGTCATTTCAAACTTTTTTTTGAGGCTAGACTTCACATGGTTTATATGGTTTGGATCACTACCAGTAAGGATAAGATCATCAACATAAAGAACAAGGATGGTGAAGGACTTACCCATTTTCTTGGTGTAGATAGTGTTGTTAGAATTACACCTAGAAAAGCCATTATATAATAGAACTCTATCCATTTTGGCATACCAAGCTCGAGGAGCTTGTTTGAGACCATAGAGAGAATTCCTAAGGAGAAAAACAAGGCTAGAGTCATTTTGGATAAAGCCATGGGGCTGTTCCATGTAGATTTCTTCATGTAAATCTCCATGTAAGAAGGCAGATTTAACATCCATTTGATGGACTTCCCATTTAAAGGAAGTAGCAAGGGAAAGAACAAGGCGGATAGAATTCATTTTGGCAACAGGGAAGAAGGTTTTAGTATAGTCAATGCCTTCAACTTGTGAAAATTATTTAGTGACAAGACGAGCTTTATTTCTATCCACTTTTCCATCTAGTCCAAACTTTATTTTGTAAACCCATCTGCATCTGACAAGTTTTCTTCCTTTTGGAAGAGGAACAAGATCCCAAGTATCATTCGCTAATAAGGAACGATATTCTTCATTCATAGCTTCATCCCAAGCTGGATGACCGGAGGCTTCTTCAAAGGTTTCTGGATCAATCTTTTCTGGAACTTGAGCCAATAAGGAAGAAGCTCTTTTGAATTGAGAACGTGTACGTCGTCGATTGGTAGGGTCACCTGCAATAGAACCTGCTGCATCCTGATTAGAGAGGACCCATCTTGGAAGCGGTGGAGTATAAGGAAAAATTTCAAGAGGTGGAGAAGGATTTTCATCCTCGCTGTCATCATCTGAACTAGAAGGAATGCTGTTAAAAATAGAAGAGAGAGATAGAGGTGGCACATATGCCAAATCAGGCTCGCAGGCCAAAGGTGGCACATTTGTCGAACTAGGCTCGCAAGCCAATATATTTTCATTAAACTTTACATCTCTTCTAATGATTATATTTTTGGATTTTGGTTGAAGAAGTATATATCCTTTGACATCTTCAGAATATCCAACAAAAATGCATTTTTCACTCTTAGGTTCTAAGGATTTATGTTTTGCATCTGGAATATGGGCCCGAGCATCACTTCCAAAAACACGAAAGTGACTTACATCTGGTCTGATTGAGCTCCAAGCTTCTTTTGGAGTTATATTCTTTAAAACCTTAGTAGGAGTGCGATTTACTATGTAATTTTCACAGTTAATGGCTTCTACCCAAAATTGATACCAAGTCCTTTAGATTGAAGCATACAATTAGCCATTTCTTTTAAGGTGCGATTCTTCCTTTCAGCTACACCATTTTGTTATGGAGCATATGGAACAGTATGTTGTAATTGAATGCCATGCTCAGTGCAGAAGTTGATAAATTTGTTGTTAACATATTCTCCTCCATTTTCTGATCTTAACTTAATAATTTGATGTCCAGATTGTTTCTCAACAAAGGCCTTAAAGGCCAAGAACTTGTTAAAAACTTCACTCTTGAGTTTTAAGAAGTATACCCAAGTGCGTATGGAAAAATCATCAATGAAATTTAAGAAGTACTTGCAACCAGAGAAAGAAACAATAGGAAGTGGACCACATAAATCACTATGCATAAGCTGCAAAGGGGCTGAAGCATGCCAAGAGGCACGTTTGTCAAAACTACCCCGATGATGTTTTTCGAGTACAAATTTGGAGCAAACACCATCTCGAAAAGATACCACAGGAAGGCCCGTCACCAAATTTTCCTTACATAGAGTTTGAAGAGAGCGATATTTTAAGTGACCAAATCGCTCATGCCAAAGTTTGCTCACTTCATCATTATGAGCAAAAAAAACGAAGGGAATACATGATGACCCAAAGTTGTCAATTTTATACAACCCTATGGAATCATCAGCAATGCCAGTAGCTAAAATATGTTTAGGATCTTTGAGGTCCTTGACTACAACATCATGAGGTGAGAATTCTACTATTTTCCCTTCACCTGAATGAGTTATCTGATAAACAGAGAGAAGGTTTCATGACAAGGTAGGAACACATAGTACATCATTAAAATGACCATTATCTAGATGAATGGTTCTAGATCCTACAACACTAAGAGATCTATCATCACCAACATAAATATGTTTGGTGTTACAATCATTTAAAGAAGAAAACATGGCTTTATTTTTGGCCATGTGATAAGAAGCTCCATAATCAATGAGCCACTCATGAGAATGAGAAGAGGAAGATACATTTAATGCATAACCAGATCTTGATGCTTGAAAACCACAAGAAGAAAGTGCCATTCCTGAAGATGAAGGTGAAGAGTGCTCCAAATTTATGTTGTGCTTCTTCATTGCTGCTTCTAAGGCTTCCATCTTCTTAAAATATTTGGAATCTAAATGGCTATCACTATTGCAAAAGTTGCAATGTATATCTATCTTCTTTCATTTGTTTTTATATGCCTTATCATTTTGGTGAGTTTCTTTTTCAGTTTGTGGCTGAAATTTCTTAGGACTCTTGTTTGGTTTCAGACCATACTTTTTAGGATACTGCTTCTTGGGATTCTTTTGATATGATTGATGTTGGGCTACTAAGGCTTTCTTAGAAGCATTTCCAGAAGTGATAGGACCAAGGTGTAAGATTTTTTCTTGTTCTCTTATCCAATAATCACAAAAGGCATCAAAATATGGGTTCTTGTAGGTGGTTCCTGAAGAAATGATGGCTTCTCTAGTGGAATGGAAGGTAGAAACAAATACGGAGTATGCAGGGCCAAGCTTAGTAATAATGCAACAGATGAGGCTACCATCTTCCTTTTTGACCTTACAACCTTCTAAAAGAACTCTGAGGGTCTTGAATTTGGACAAAAAATATTCAATAGAGGAGAAATTATTGGGGTCCAAAGTAAGCAACTCATTTTCAAGCTGATGGGCCCTGATTTTATTTTGAATGTCAAAGACAACATTTAGCTTGTCCAGGGCTTCATGAGGGGTGTCAATGTCAAGGATATGAAATCGAAGATCTTGAGCAATGGACATTCCTATCAACCCTCGTGCTTAATCTTGTTTATTTTCCCATTTAGCAACTTTATCATCATCAGAAGGTTTTGTTTCTAGCCCTGTGGCTATTCTATAAAGCCCTTTACTTCTAAGTATATCTACCATGTAAGGTAGCCACTAGAAATAATTGGTGCTGTTAAGAATAATCAGGCATGCACTTTCCATTTTTTTTAAAAAGAAGCTGAGAAAAGACAAAATTAACTGCTCCAATGGAAATATCTTGAAAAATGAAGCCATTTAAAAAAAATGGCTCGAAAAACGGCTTCCGGATGAAGAAGTTATGCCTTTTGAAAAATCTGAGCTGTAGATGTCGAATAGTTATGAGAACGGGATGAAGTGTGGCTTTTTAAAAAAAATTCCACCCCTTTGAACAAATTTTTTTTACAAAAGAAGCTTGAGAAGGAGACTTGAACCCAAGACCTCTATTCTCATAAACTAACCCTTCACCAAGTGAGATAGTAAAAGGATCATGTTATTGTTTGAAAGGAGGAAGGGGTTTTTTTTTTAACTCTTCGATGTGCGTGCCTTTTCCTGCACAAAAAAACACAAAAACCAAGAAAAAAAAACAAAATGCAAAGCCTTACGGCAGAATGTTAGATTTTTGGTTAGCCTTACCGGTAACTATCATTTTTTTCACTATTTCTGATTTCCCGAGATCGTACAAAGACGCGGGGAAAGAGCATACATAGCAAAAAAATCCCTTTTCCTATTTTTTATTTGCCGAGATCGCACACAGAGCACAGAAAAGAGCATACACAGAGAAGAGGATATAGATCCAACAAATAAATAAAACCTAAAAACAAAAAATAAAAAGAGGGAACCGAAATAAGTAGAACTATTAACAAATATAACTGCAAAACAGATGCTTTATACCTCCAGATATAAACTGTCAAAACTTGGGCAGCCGAAAACCTTTTTGTATGAAACGAAAGGCGTTCCTCGCTATAACAGACGCTCCAGATACAACCAAGAAGTTCTCCAAGCCCAAAAATGTTCAAAAATAGTAGATCTACAAAACAGCATTCGCATGCAGTCAAACCAGCTTCAGATTTTGATCAACAATGGGCGTGCCCCTCAAAATAGCTCTGATACCATGTAGGAATTTACAGGGTAAGTTCCTTTGACTAAGAACCAAAGGTCACCGCTCACAAATAGATCACAAATTAGTACACCAGTATAATCACGTGGATAAAACCCTCAAAGAGGGAAACAATCCACGGCCTAAGCCAGCGTGGCCACTTCAGACAATTTATTAATATAAAAAGAAAAGCTACATATGTTTCTCTCATAAATGGCTACTGGAAAAATGACCCTCCATTCTCTTTAAATAAAGATCATGGACCAATCAGGTTTTAAGCCACGGATCAAGTGTCGTTAATACCAAGGTGAGAGATAACTGTTAGATCACTACAAATCGTGACCATCAGATTATAAGTTACAAATGTACATGGTAAAGAAACAAACTTTACCTAACTATACACTACACTAAGTTATTCTTAACTATTTCCTATGTGTCGGAATATCCTAACAAACATCCTAGTGTGGGTGTTCATTTCAGTTATGATGGCTAAAGGAAATTGGAAAAGTAAATGGCAAAGGCTTTGGAAAGGAAAAATGAAATTTTTGGCAATTTATTTATGAAAATAATGGAAATTAGGTGAAAAGGGAGGTGAAATGTCACATGTTGCATGTGAGGAGGAAAAAAAGGAAAAATAATGGAAAATGAATAAAATAGAGGCCACATTAATAAAAAGGCTTATGAGGATCAATTCATGACTTTTGTCATTTCAGTTTTAGAGCTCTCTCTCTATTATCTCTCTTACACGCTCTTGGAAACTTAGAGTTTTCTTAGAGCACTTCAAAATTGGATAAAGAAAGGAAAAGAGGAAGCACAAATAAAGCAAGGAAGAGAAGGATCAAGTAGCTACAATGGGTTTACTTGCAAGTATCGATTTGCATGTGTGATTTCCTCACTAGATTTGGCATGCATGGTTATGCATGTGTGTTCTTGGTTCTGTTACTGTCATTGGCATGGGTTTTTCCAGGTGTGGTAGTGTTCTTGAACCTTAACTTTCCATTTCCGGATAGTCATGGTGTGATGGGGTTTGCATGTTTTGGTTGAGCTGGATTGTCGGATGGATTTAAAACTCGGTGAGGTGGATCTCTGATTGAAATAACCTAGTGATCCCTGAACAAGAATGTGGATTGTAGTAAATCCACTGGCATAGTGATCCCTGAACCAGGTTGTGGGTTTCAGTAAATTTAGGTATTGTGTGCCTTGGTGGGCCTTAGAATTCTCGACTGGTGAATTGCGCGATATACGATAAAGCCTAGAGGTGGGTTTTCCTGATTAGGCCTAGGAATCCTTACAGGTGAATGGCGAGATATACGGTAAAGTCTGGAGGGTGGTGTCTCTATTATGATTTAGTGATCCCTAGATTGGACTGTGGATTGCGGTAAAGCCTAGAGACTAGGAGACATGCAAATTATTCATGGTATAGGTGGAGAAATTTGGTGGCATCAATGCTTGTTTAGGGCCTAATGATACAATGAGGATTGTTGTAAAGGCTGGTTCTATTGATGAGGGTGAGGTCTTTTAGCCTCTCGGGAAGCCCTGGTTGGTTCTTTTAGTTTTAGTCTCACATTTATCCTTGGACTATGGCATGGGGGTGATTGGCTGAAGAGAGATTTGGCTAGGCCAATCTATGTGAGGGTGGAATGTGGTTGTACCATACAGGGTTGGCTTTTGCATTCATCAATAGGAGTTCCTTTCCTTCGTATTTTATGCGTAAATTTATTGGATTATATGAGGAATTTATGGTTGTTGTATCCTCATTATTTATGTTGTTTATATGTTGGTTATGAATATGTTTTGTGCTAGTGCAAATGTATGGTTTTCATCATCCTTTTATTTGTAAATGAATGAGAAATGAATATATGAAATAATAGATGATAATGAATCTAGTGTGATAAGGCATCAATTCTTCTTAGTGATTCTCATATATGTATGAGACCCTTATGCTCAAATATGTTGTTTAAACCTATAGAATGCATATTTGTGACATATTTGACGAAATGTCTGCCATGGCTAGTAGGGGTATAGTTAATTCCTTGTTCAAGTATTAACATTCATATAATTGTTTCGATGTTATTTTTCATTTATGGATGTTTCATGGAGTTATGGGCAGTGGCTTCAGTCATGGCCCTGAAAAAGTGGCACAAAATTTAGAGTCGTTGGCATAAAACTACCTGGAAAATTTCCCAATCGTAGGAATGCCTTGTTGTGGGAGCGACTGGAGGGCCCTAGTTGCATGCATGCCCATTTCAAGGGAGCGATTGAGGCTTTAATGCAAAAAAATGTCAGTTTGTCTCATAGGTTGGTCACCTACATGGGTTGGATGGCTTTTGGGGGTACTGTTGCATGTATAGAAGGTCAAATTGTTTATGTTCTGTCAGTTCCACTTCCTTAACTATACATGGGGATTTGAATCAGATCATAGTATCCTCTCATCACATGTTTACCCCAGTTGGCTGGTTACTTGGGTAGAGGTGGGAGGAGGGTGTTACAGAGTGGTATTAGAGCTTGGTTTGCCCCTTGGACTAGATGAGATATGTGTTGGTCATGCATTCATGGAAAGTGAATATGTGTTCTTATGCTTGTGGTCTATGTATTGGTTGCGTATGAACGGTGTTGGTTATGGTTTTAGTCATGTCGCCATGTGAAAGTGGATGGTGTTGTTGCTAAATGTAATTTTTGTGAATGCATGTCGGTTATGCACTCGTTATGCATGTCAATATTTGTATGCGTGCATGTTTTACACATGTTGTTATGCATGCATTGTGTCTAGATGGTGTTATAGTTGTGGCATCATGCATGGTAACTAGATAATGGTTGAAATGATGATTATTTGTTGAATAGATTATGTTTATGTGTGTGTGTGTGTATTGTGCTAATCTGTTCGGTCTTTCAGATGAGATATACTCCCCAAATTATACTAAGGTACATTGGTTTGCCATTATGATCTGGTTTAGCTGACATAGCATACCTTGTAGGAAGAGATCAAGATGACTAGCAAGATGGTAGACTACAAAGATTCTCCCTATGAATTAGATGAGTTGCGCAATGTTGGGAACGATTCTGACTTAGCAGACACATTAAGGAGTTTGGAGGAAGAAATAAGGAGTTGTAAAGAAGATAATGACATAATCATGTAGGCAAGGGAAAAATAAGCATAAGTCAATGCAATAGTTCTTCATATTTTTTCATAATTGTAGAGATAGGGACCACTCAGATCAGCTATGGACAGGAGCTTCAGACTAATGGGGCATATAGCAGTAGGTCTTATGGTGTTCATGGGTCAGATAGAGATGGCATGACTAGAGATGGTAGATTCTTTGATACTCCGAATAGGAGAGGTGATGGACACATGTACTATTCTAGTTCTAGTTCTAACATGCACTATGATCATCATCGTTATCACCCTTACAGGAGGAGTGACATGGGATACTTTCTGGATGAGTTTGAGAAAGTGAAGCCACTTCATTTTGATGGAGAGACGAAGAAGACTGAGGATGCAGAGGCTTGGTTACTTGGCATGAATAAGTTCTTTAAATTGCATGAGTAAACAGAGAATATGAAGTCTAGAATAGCTATCTTCAACCTGAAAGGTAAAGAAGAGATATATTGGGAATATATAAAATAGGTGAGAGACATCAGGACAGTGGAGTTGAGTTGGAATGAATTCAAGAGACTCTTTAGAAGAAGTACTTGTTATAAAGGTATTACGATAGCAAAGCCAAGGAATTCCATGAGCTTAAAATGCATCAAAGACAAATGAGTATACGACCAAGTTCGTGGAGCTATAGAGGTATGTAGTGTATCTTAAGGATATAAATGCTAAAGTTCAGATATTTGTTAGTAGACTTCCATTAGCATTTATAGATCATATTGAGTATGATGAACCTTGGTCACTTGAAGAAGTGATTGGTAAATTGAAACATTGTTATGAGCAGTCAAAATGTATGATTGAATATCATCAATGATTGAAAGGGAAATATCAAGGTAAATATAAATGGAAATTGAAAAGAACAAGGCCTCAAAATGAAAATTAGAAAGAGAATGTTGCACCGCATAAGAAGTTCAATGCAGTTAGACAGGAACATGGGTCACAACATTAGAATAAAGGTGATGGTACATGATGGTTGGAGTGTTGGACATGTGGTTAGGATAATCTTAAGAAGGTATTTTCCACAAAATCGAGGTGGTAGGCCTCATAAATATAGTGCACAAGAGGCGCAAAATGTTGGGGATGTTGGGAATAGCATTCCTCGTATCTATGCAACTTTGGATAACAAGAAGATAGATCATCATGCATCTATCATTGAGATGGACGGTAAGCTTTGTGATCAATTTATTTCTATTTTTATTGACCATGGATCTATTTATAGCTATGTTAACCATGACTTGGTGGATAAGTGTGGTTTGAATAAATAAGTGCATGCAAAATATTGGTTAGTGCAGTTGGCTATAGGTACTAAGAAGAGAGTTCATCATTAGGTAATATCTTGTGAATTTGAGTTGAATGGTATGCCTACTTCAACACATTAGAATATATTGTCATTGGGATCATATAGTATGATTTTGGGTATGGATTGGTTATATCTTCATAGGACCAAAGTGGGTTGTAATGAAAAATCTATTGAGTGCTTGAATTACAATGGAGTACAAAGAATCTTACAAGGTAAGAAGAAAGAAACATCAGTTAGGATGGTGATAGCTATGTAGGAAAAGTGTAGTTGCAGAAAAGGGTGTGTGTTATTTGTAGTGCACAATTCTAGTGATAAAGGTGAGGAAGTTGAGGATACAAAGATATTGGGCAGATACCCGATCTTACAACAGTTTTAGGATGTGTTCCCAACAGAGATCTGAGAGTTGTCTCACCTAGAGAAGTGGAATTTTTTATTGAGTTGGTACTAGGGGAATCACCAGCATCAAAGGCACCGTACAAAATGAGCACTCCAGAATTAGTATAACTAAAGTTGTATTTGAACGAAATTCTTGACAAAGGATAAATTAGGCCAAGTGTATCACCATGGGGTTCACTAGTGTTGTTTGTGAAGAAGAAGAATGGTACTCTCAGGTTGGGCATTGATTACAAGAAGTTGAATAAGGTGACCATCAAGAACAAGTATATGTTATCGATGATTGATGACTTATTTGATAAGTTTAAGGTAGCATAAATGTTCTCAAAGATTGAATTGAGATGTGGATATCATCAGGCACACATCAAGGAAGAGGATAATTACAAGATAGCTTACCAAACTAGGTATGGGCATTATAAATCAGTTGTAGTTCCATTTGGTTTGAATAATGCTCCAACTACCTTTATGTGCTTGATGAATAGTGTGTTGTGTCCTTATCTCGACAAGTTTGTTATTATATTCATTGATGACATCTTGATATATTATAAGAATGAGGAAGAAAATGTCGAGCATTTAGTAGCAGTGTTGAGATTATTGAGAGAGAATCAGTTGTATGATAAGCTTTTTAAATGCAGTTTCTTTCAGATAGACGTACATTACTTAGGGTATGTGGTCTCCAAGGAAGGCATAATAATGGATCCAGAGAAGATAAGAGCTATCATGGAGTGGGCAACTCCTAGGAATGTGGATGAGGTAAGATCATTTATGGGGTTAACAGGTTACTACAGGAGGTTCATTAGGAACTTCTCTCACATTACTTATCCTATTACGTCACTCCAGAGGAAAGGTAAGAAATTTGAATGGATAGAAGAATGTGCAAGAAGTTTTGAAAAGTTGAATTAGTTGTTGACAAATTCTCTAGTGTTAAAGATTGCAGATCGAGACAGTTAATTTTTGGTGTGGACATATTCTTACAAGAGAGGTCTTGGTGGAATACTTATGAAGGAGGGACATGTAGCATGTTATGAGTCACAAAAACTAAATGAGCACGAGCAGAACCATTCGACATATGATCTTGAGTTGGCAGTGATCATTCATGCATTGAATATATGGATTCATTATTTTCTGGGCAGGAAGTTTTTATTGATGAGTGATCACAGTTGGTTGAGATACGTGTTTAACTAGCTAAATCTAAATGTCAGGAAAGATATATGGTTGTCCACGATCAATGAGTTTGAATTTGAGGTCAGGTACCTCAAGGGTAAAGAGAATAGGGTTTCAAATGCTCTTAGCAGGTAGATACATGTGAATCATATAACAGATATGAGCTCTTATGGGACAGACTTGTGGGATTAGATTTTATAGGAAGTTCAACAAGATGATAGGTATATATAGCTTATGCACAGGTTACAACAAAGTATAATTATAGGTACAGGTAGTGGTATAGGTACAGGCGCAGGTACAGGTAGTGCTACAAGTACCCGTATAGGTACAGGTAGTGGTACAGGTGCACATGATGTGGAATATAATCTCTCAGCAGATGGATTGATCAAATTTAGGGACGAGATATATGTGCTAGACAATATTGATCTCAAGAATATTATATTGAGGGAGTTTCATGTGAAACCATATTCAGGTCATTTAGGATACCAAAAGACATTGAGAACAGTAAATAAATTTTATTATTGGCCGAATCTGAAGAAAGATGTGGTAAATTTTGTGGATATATTTTTAGACTATCATCAGGTAAAGGTAGAATGTAAACATATAGGTTGAT
Organism: Pinus albicaulis; assembly: GCA_034641835.2. NCBI lineage: Eukaryota > Viridiplantae > Streptophyta > Pinopsida > Pinales > Pinaceae > Pinus > Pinus albicaulis. The sequence goes on along the minus strand of CM076577.1, from coordinate 1,138,360,916 downwards.
TTCTATAACCGATTGTGATTCCAGATTGGAAATGGGAGGTGATTTCCATGGATTTCATTACAAGTTTTTCGAAGACATCTAGACAACATGATTCCATCGTAGTTGTGGTGGAGAGGTTGAATAAGGTAGCACACGTCATTACAGTGAGGACTACGTATACATATAGTGATGTGGCACAGGTGTTTATCAAATATGTGGTCAGATTTCATGGTGTTTTGAATAAGATTGTGTTAGACAAGGATGTTAATTTCACTTCCAAGTTTTGGAAGGAGTTGTTTGCAGGCTTAGGTACAAGTTTGGCCTTCAATACAACTTATCATCCACAAAAAATGGATAGACTGAGAGGGTTAATGGGATATTGGAGGATATATTAAGGATGTATGTGATGCATCGACAATACCATTGTTGAGTTCACTTATAACAATGGTTACTTGGAGTCACTAGGATGATTTTGTTTGAGGCATTGTATAAGTGGAGTTGTAATACTCCCATAAGTTGGAGTGACCTAGTGAACATCGTATTGATTGGACCAGACATGTTAGCAAAAATGGAATAGGAAATGTAGGTGATAAAAAAATATAAAGGCAGCATGGGATAAACCTAAAAGCTATGCATATCAGAATATGTTGTTTAAGGAGTTTCAGGTTGGGGAACAGGTGTACTTGTCCATCAAGCTGAAGAGGACCTCCTTGCGGATTGTCATGTGCCAAGCTGGCACCTCAATTTTGTGGACCTTTCAAGTTTCTTGAAGGGATTGGACCAGTATCCTATCGACTTTCACTACCTCCGATAGTGAAATTCCATGATGATTTCCATGTGTCATTTCTTAAGAAGTATGTTAAAGATGGTGGTCATGTGATTGACTGGTCTGTATTGCAGGTGGATCCAGATGAATAATTCTAGCTAGAACCTTAGTGAATATGGTAGAGAAAGGTGCTCGTGCTTTGTAACTAAGAAATCGAGTTAGTTAAAGTGCAGTGGAAGCACTTTGGGCTCGATGAAGCTAAATGGGGGATGGCGGATTCGATGCAACCTCTGTATCCTTCTCTATTTACTGGTTGAGTGTATTTTCTTGATATATATTTTGGTATATGTTTTGATGTGATGTTTTGGTATATGTACATATGTATATGGATGCAAATACCACCATGAGCCGTGTTATAAAGCTCCAATAAGTGGTATGGGTGCCATGTAATTATGGTTGTCATGTTATTATGTTGTCATTATGGTTTTCTTTTTACCAGGTTTATCATTGTAAATACTGCAATGATCTAAGTTATAAAGCTCCATAGGCAGTATATTTTTCTTTATTAGTCTTGTTGGTTATAGGTGTTATTGAACACTGGGGACAGTGTTTCCCCAAGGGGGAGGGTTCTGTAACAACCCTGTTGAAAATTCCATGTAATAAAAGCTAATAAAGGCAAAATAATAACCATAGTTATGGGACACTTATTCCAAGCTGAATTTTGGTAAAAACATCCTATTGTGGGTGTTCATTTCGGTTATTATTGCTAAAGGAAATTGGAAAAGGTAATGGAAAAGGATTTGGAAAGGAAAAATGAAATTTTTGGAAATTTATTTATGAAAATAATGGAAATTAGGAGAAAAGGGAGGTGAAAGTTCATAGGTTGAATGTGAGGAGGAAAATTAAGGAAAAATAATGGAAAATGAAGAAAATAGAGGCCACATTAATAAAAATTATTTTTAGGATCAGTTCATGGCTTTTGTCAGTTTAGTTTTAGAGATATCTCTCCATTATCTCTCTCTCACATTCTTGGAAATTAGATTCTTCTTGGAGAACTTCAGCATTCGATGAAGAAAGGAAAATAAGGAAAAGAGGAAGAAAATATCAAGCAAGGAAGAATAGGATCAAGCAACTACAACATGTTTACTTGCAGGTATCGATTTTCATGTGTGATTTCCTCATTAGATTTGGCATGAATAGTTATGCATGTATGTTCTTATTTCTCTTGCTTTCATTGGTCTGGGTTTTTTTCCAGGTGCGACAGTGTTCTTCAACCTTTGATTTCCATTTCCGGATAGTCATGGGGTGATGGGGTTCTCATGTTTTGGTTGAGTTGGATTTTACAATGGATTCAAAACTAAGTGAGGTGGATCTCTGAATGAAAGAACACATGGCCTAGTGATCCCCGAACCAAAATTTGGATTGTGGTAAATAAACTGGCCTAGTGACCCCTGAAATGAACTATGGGTTGCGGTAAAGTCAAGTATTTTGTGCCCATGTGGGCCCAGGAATCCTCGACTGGTGAATGGTGGCATATACAGTAAAGCCAAGAGGTGGTTCCCCTTGATCAAGCCTAATAATACTTGTTTGTGAATGGTGGGATATACGGTAAATCTTAGAGGGTGGTGTCTCGATTATGGACTAGGATCCCCAGATAAGACTATGGATTGTGGTAAAGCCTAGAGACTAGGAGACATGAAAATTCCTCACGGTGTAGGTGGCTAAATACGATGGCATCCATGCCTGTTTAGGGCCTAGTGATCTGGTGAGGATTGTGGTAAATCTTGGTTTTGTTTATGAGGGTGAGGTGGTTTATTCTCGGGAAGCCCTGGTTGATTCTTTTGGTTTGAGTCCCAAATTCATGCTTGGAATATAACACAGGGGTGATTGGTTGAAGAGAGATTTGGCTCAGCGAATATATGGTCACGTGGAACGTGGTAGTCCCATACCTGGTTGGATTTTTCATTCATCAATAGGAGTTCATTTCCTTGGTATTTTATGCGTAAATTTACTGGATTATATGAGGCATTTATGGTTGTTGTATCCTCATTATTTCCATTGTTTATATGTTGGTTATGAATATGTTTTATGGCAGTGAAAATGTATGGTTGTCATCATTTTTTTATTTTTAAATGAATTGGAAATGAATATATGACCTAATAGATGATAATGTAGCTAATGTGATAAGGCATAAATGCTTCTTAGCGATTCTCAGATAAGTATGAGACCCCTATGCTCAGATTTGTTTTTTAAACCTATAGAATGCATATTTGTGACATGTTTGACGAAATTTTTGTCATGGATAGTAGGGGTCCAGTCAAGTCCTTGTTCAATTATTAGAATTTGTATCATTTTTTTGATGTTATTTTTCATTTCTAGAAGTTTCATGGGGTTTTGGGGAGTGGCCTGAGTCCTGGCCCCGAAAAAGTGGCACAAAATCCGAATTTGCTGGCACATAACTACTTGGAAAACTCCCCAGTCACATACATTCCTTTTTGTGGGAGTGACTGGAGGGTCCCATTCACATGCATGCCCATGTCAAGGGAGCGCCTGAGGCTTTAATGTAGCAAAATGTCAGTTTGTATCAGGGGTTGGTCACTTGTATGTTAGTTAGCTGGCTCCTGGGGGTTTTGTTTCATATGTATAAGGTCAGGTTGTCTGTGTTTCGTCGGCTCCACTTCCTTAACTATACATGGTGAGTTGAATAAGATCATAGTAGTCTCTAATCACATGTTTACCCCAGTTGGCTGGTTACTTGGGTAGATGTCAGAGGTGGGTGTTACACTTAGTTGGAGGTCGATAGGTCTAGACGTAGGTGACTTTTTCCCCATGCTCAAAAAATGGACCTACCACGACTTATTGGAAGGTAGGGGCGTCACGAATTAGGAATTGTTTTCCCCATGCTTAGAGGATGGGCCGACCCCAACCTAGTCATAGGTCAGAGGGTCGAGACATAGGCGGGGTTTGCATGTGGAGAAACATACGTGTCTTGATTATTCCACTGAACTGACCATTGGGTGAGCCTATGAGATAATACCATGTGGAAAAGGGATTCAAGTGGCTTGCATTCCTATGTGTGAGAAACAAAATGTATAACCTAATAAAATATAAAATAATTAAACAGAAAAAGGAAAAAAAAAACAAAAGGGAAAGAGAAGAGCTCAAGAAGATAGTAAAATAATAAGTTCACTAAAGGAATAGGGGTTCAAACTTCACATTCCCTTATCCATGACCATGCAATGGGGGTTGGATTCACTAGTGATGACCCCTTTACTCTAAGAGAGTAGGTGGGTATGTTATAAGGGATAGGTGGTGGGATGCATTTCCATTTTTATTCTCGTTAATACAAAAGGTGTAATCCCATCAATCTCAATCTGCATACACCATCACTCCACATTTATGGCAACGATCCTATCCATTTGATCTCATTTATTGTTTAAAATCTCTTAATACACTTATGGATATTGATTGATTTAGTTTGATCCTCCTCACTTGTTGAATGCCACATTCTAGTCAGGCTTCATGGAGCATATTGATCAAACATGGAGGAAAGACAATATAACTATGCTCAAAGCCACCACCCTGCACACTAGATACAATTATTATGTTATGCACATGAATTTATTTTTTCAGTTATGGTCCAAAATGCGGGAGAGTTTCCTAAAATAATTGGTTTGGCTCTAGGTATTTATATGTGAATATTTTATGATTCTATCTATTTCTAATATTTCACTCCATCTTCATTTTCCCTCCCCGATGAGGTTTCTAGATTTCTTAGTTGTTTCTGTTTCAATTGCAGTTTCTCGTGAAGTCATCGGGATTCCTCTCTTCTCTTTCTCCTTTATTTTCTTGATTTTTCTCTTGATCATATTCCTAATATTTTCACTTCCTCCTATCCTTTGTTAGAATCTCTTACATTTATTTTCTTCTCTTATTATATTTGAAAATCTCCCTCATTCACATATTTACCTCCAAATACCCCTTTTCTCCACCACTAATGATTTTGCAAATCCTCCCTTCCTTGGTTTAGATTCTCCTCTTTGGCACAAGCACAACATGGTCCATTTGTTTTTTATAGTTAAATGCGCCATGATTAATTATGGAGAGTTGGGAGACTCTCATGCCCAACAAAGGGCAAAGAGATTTGTCACTCATTTCAGATACCGCACTCCAATATAGATTCAAGAATATATTTCTCAAGTGAATTGATACATCTTAGATGAATGCTAGTGTTTGAATAATTATGAGGTTCTTGTAGATTTGACGAATTGGGTTATAGACATGAGAAATTATAGGGGTCGTTTTAAGCACTACACATGTTTGACATCCATTGGAAGTCAAAAATGTTTTTGAGATGGGTTTTGATCGATAAGAACAAGGCCAAATAAAATATTTTCCATTAACTAGATGAAATGTAGATGCACATACATTACCCTAACTATAGACTCAGAAAAATTTAAACTCACCACGTCCTGCCCCTTGATCCAAGTTTCTCTCCAAAATACAATAGGGATCCCATCCCTATTGAAGATTCAAATAATTACAAATTCAAAATGGTTATTATTTTAGATGTTTTTTCTATCTTCAGAATTAAATTTCAATATGGGAATAAGGGTAATGTAGAGAGATACCATTGTGGAAAGAATAGTGCTATAATGGAAAATTTTATTTATCAATAGTATAAATTAATATTGGTGGGTTCATGTGTGTAAGTGTACTACATGTATGTAAAAAATGTCCCTCGAGAATAATCATCATATATCCTACATTGGATAAGACAAAAAAGAAAAACCTTAAGAATATTTTCAATTAGTGGAAAACACTAAAATATGGTTTTTCAGTGATTGGAAAATACTTGACTTGAATGGTTGGGAATAGCGCCCAAGTGATAGTTGGTTTTGATGATTCTTCCATTTGAACAAATATTGAAAATATTATTTATTCCTAATCCTTTTAGCCACCCTTTTTCCTATGATTTCTTCAATTTTATTTCTCGGCGCTAAAGGTAGTTGCTTCTCCCATTCGATAGTTTGAACTTTATTGCTGATAGGTGCATTTGTAAAATCATTTTTTGGTTCCTTAAGGGGGTATAGATCTGAAACATTAAATATTGAAGGGATTCCAAAGCCTTTGGGTAGCTCTAATTCATAATCATTTGAGGAAAAATTCCTCAAATATTTTGCATGGTCCAAAATTTTTCAATTTCAATTTGTTATATTCCCCTTTAGGAATTAATTCCTTCCAAATATGTTCCATTACCAAATCCCCAACTTAAAAATATAGTTGTTTTATTTTTGAATATTCCCTTTGTTTATACCTATTGTTGCTTTCCTACAACTTTTGCTTGAATTTGTTCTCTATTTCCTGCACGTTGACTACAAAATATTCATCATCCACACTTATAAATTATTATTTTCCAAGGTTCCTTCATTCATAAATACATCTTGTATGCATTTCATATAAAATTTGTAATGGAATCAATCGTGTGCTTCTATTGGGTACTAAGTCATTATATGCAAATTCTTTTAGAGAAAGTCCCTGATCCCACTTCTTGGGAAGTTCACTTACCAAAATTCTCAAGATATTTCCAAGACTTCTATTTACTACCTCTGTCTGACCATTAGTCTTGGGAGAATATGTTGAGCTGAAGTTCAGGTTGGTTCCTAACTTTTTCCATAAATTTCTCCAAAAATGGCCCACAAACTTGGTGTATCTATCAGAAACAATACTTCTAGGTAATCCATGCAATCTAATTATTTCTTTGAATAATAATTTTTCCATGTTAGTTGCATCATTTGTATTTTTGCAAGCTAAAAAGTGTGCCATATTTGAAAATTTGTCAATAACAACAAAAATTGAGTCATTTCCTCTTTGTGTTCTAAGAAGGCCTAGAAAAAAATCCATGCTTATATAGTCCCATGGTCTAATTGTAATTGGTATGGGTTAATATAATCTAGTATTTTAATTTATTAATATTGCATATTGACATATCCTACATCTTTCAACAAATATTCTTACATATGCTTGCATGCCTCGCTAATAGTAAAATGCTTGTAACTGTGTTAGAGTTTTGTCTTGTCCAAAATGACATGTTAATCTTCCACTATGCTTATGTTTTAACATATTTTCTCTCATCGAACATCTTGGAATGCATAACCAACAACCTTTAAACATAAGTCCTTCTTGTATCATATAATCTAACCATGGTGTTCTATCTCTACTTACAGGATTATCAAAAGATGCATAAGCTTCTTTGGAATTTTGATCATCTTTGTACATATCCTTCAAATCGTCAAACCCTACAAATTTCACCTGGAATTCTTGCAGAACTAAATTGATTCTACTTAATGCATATGCTACTTTATTTGGTTTCTTGCTTTTATGCTTGATAAAAAATAGAAAAATTGTAAGAATTCAATCCATTTAACATGTCTTTGACACAATTTAGTCTAGTTGGTGATGTACTATAAGGCATGATTATCTGTGTAAATTATTAACTCCTTTGGCATAAGATAATGTCTTTAGTTCTTTAGCGTATGCATGATGGCATCATGAACTCCTTATTATAGGAAGAGTATTTTTTATTGGATTCATTAAGTTTTTTGTTGTAGTAGGTGACTGGTTTTCCTTCTTCACTTAGAACAACTCCTATTACAATTCCATTGGCACCAGTCTCAACTTGAAGAAACTTGTTCAGGGAATACTAGAATATGTTTTTATGCAATATTTTTCTTTAAAAATTTTAATTTTTTGTCAGTTGCCTCTATCTAATGGAATGGTTGACGCTTTCTTTGATGGTTTCCATAAGTTGAGTGTAGATACCACTTAACTTCTTGATAAATTTTCTATAAATGCTCACCAATCCATGAAAACTTCTTACCTCGGAAATGCTTCTTAGGGTAGGCCAATTAATTATGACCTTGATTTTTTCTTGATCCATATTTAAGCCCTGTGAGATTATAAAACTCAAATATAATAATTTTTTCCTCATGAAGATACATTTATTTAAATTAATTAACATTTTTTTCTTGTTGCAACTTCCTGAAAACCATCTTAAGATGTCTTAAGTTCTCTTATTTTGAATAGCTATAAATTAGTATATCATCAAGATAAAATATGACAAATTTTTGAATGACCTATTTTAAGACCTTGTTCATTAATATCTTAAAGGTACTAGGAAAATTCGTAAGTTTGAAGGGCGTTACCAACCATTCATATAAGCCATTATTAATTTTCATATAGTACAACCATTCATCACCTTATCTAATTCTAATCTGATGATATCCACTTTTTAATTCTATTTTAGAAAAATGTACAGAATCAATTAAACAATCTATCAAATCATCAATACAAGGCAATGTAAACATGTACCTGATTGTAATTTGGTTGATTTCTCAAGAATCCATACATATTCTCCATCACACATCCTTCTACAGAGTTAATATTTTTGGAACAACACACTAGCTTAAGCTTTCTTGGATGAGACCCCATCCACCAATTTCTGTACTTTAATTTTAATCTCTTCATTGTCCCTTGGTGTCATTCTATAATATTCTTTATTTTTAATATTGGCACCTAGAATTAAATCAATACAATGGCTGATACTTCTAATAAGAGGAAATTTATAAAGTAGTTTACCCAATACAATATTGATAAATTCATTCAACATATTTTTAATTTTCTTTGGTAGATGATTCAGTTTTTTTCCTATGAGGGCTACTTTTGGCTTACCAATCAAAGAAAAATATATCTCTTCAGGTTCGATTTCTTGGAGGAACTATTTTCCACAAAGTAACATTACCTTTGATTGGTCTTCTTCTGGTACTTTTTCATCCTTCAAAGGAAAAAGTACATGCTTTTTTCCATCCTTTTTTAAAGTATAGGTTCTACTCCTTCCATGATGTATTTACTTCCTATCATATTAGCAAGGTCTTCCAAGAAGAACATGACATACATCCATAAGAATAACATCAAAAAGAACTTTATATCTATAGTTCCCTATCTGTAATTCCACTTGACCTACACATTAACTAGTATTTGATGTCCCTTCTGCAACCACGATACTTTGTAGGGAGTAGGATGTTTATTTTTCTTTAGATTTAAATTTTATAATATTTATGTGGATACTAGATTATTAGTACTCCCACTATCAATAATGACTTTACAACATTTCCCCCTTGATTTACAAACAATTCTAAACAATATTTTCCTTTGTGTAGGTTCCTTTACTTCTTTATCAAGTTTGAATAAAGTTCTCTTCATCATTACAAATTCACCTATTTTCGGTGCATTTTCATGTGCAAAGGATTTTACACTTTATGTATCAGTTTGTGCCACATGTATGCTACCTTGACTAGAAGATGTTTCTAGGCATTCATTAGATTTATGGTTGATTTTATTACATGTATAAAAACATAATACCAAAAATATACCTATACCTCTTTGATATGGTCTTGGTACCATGAAATCTTCTCTTGATGATGATTATGGCTAATGATAATTATTGCCTTCTTCTATTTGAATGGGAAATATTTTTCTTGATTGTCCTCTACTCCATATTGTACTTTGTCCCCTTCCTCTCTGACTCTACTTTCTTGCCACCTTCTCTTCTATCTTAAGGGACATCTGGTAATATTCATTAATACAAAAGGTGTAATGTCATCAATCTCAATCTTCATGCACCATAACTCCACATTTATGGCAACGATACTATCCATTTGACCTCATTTATTGTTTAAACTCTCTCAGCACAATCTGGGATATGGATGGATTTAGTTTTATCGTCCTCACTTGTTGAATGCCACATTATAGTTAGGCTTCATGGAGCATATTGATCAAACATGCAGGAAAGAAATTATCACTATGCTCAGAGCCACCACCCCGCGCACTAGATACAATTATTATGTTATGCAGGTGAATTTATTTTGTCATTTATGGCCCATCATGGGGGATATTTTCTGAGAATAATTGGTTTGTGTAATATTCCTAACTAGCCCAATCTAGTACGAATATTCAATGTCATTTTGTCTTTATGTTTTATGAATAAAATGTAAAGGAGAACAAATAAAAACTCCTAAACATGAGAATAAATCAATGCCCAATGTGAACAGAGTCAAATCATGGCTTGCTCAATAAAATCCACTTGTATATGAAACAGGTTCAAGCTATTTGACCGGTTCAATAGGACCAAATCATAAAGTAGTCCAGATACAATGAACCTCCTAGATGATCAACGCAGTCCTATGAGGAGGTCCTCCATGTGAAAAGGGACAAATGGATGAAGGTTGTTTATGGTTTTGCAAACCCTAATCTTATATAAGGAAGGGAAAGACTCAAGGAGAGTTTGTTGGTGATATTTATATTTTGACATTGCTTGAGCAACTCAAACTCTCTTGGTTGTTTAGCTAGACAGAGAGGAATTTCCTGTTTAGGAATTCCTCTCCTTCCTTGAGGGTCTCTTGGAGGAGAATTGTGCTAAAATTCTCCACTATCTAGCTTGGGCCAAGTTTCGCCTTACATTACAGCGCTGCTCATGTTGAGGGTTGAGTTGTCTTGTGAGTTGCAGCAAGTGGAGATCTAGATATGCTCAGATCTAGATGATAGTAGTGGCTCTTCTCAGTGAGAATCTCCTGAAAGAGTTCATTTGCTTAGTATACTTCAGATCTACATCCTGGCATCAGGCCATATAATATTCAGAAGCTAAAATGATGTTTCTATCCCTAAGACAACATTATTTGTAGATCTACAGCTGCAGGGTGTTCTGCTTGCTTTTTGGAGGATAGATCTCCAGTGATTAGATTCATCCTTCACTGTGGTGATCCATAGATTGGCCAACCAATATATTTTATGTTTCAGATATGATAATATACATTTTCATGATTCAGTAATTTTCTAAATCATTCTGCAGATCTGCATTCTTAGATCTCAGATCTACTTCCGGTGCTTCATGTTTTGAGCAAAACCCCAAGGGGAATGTCTAGATCAGCTCTTCTTGTACATGGATCTATATTGGATCTATATTTTTATGTACTGATCTGATATAGATCTAAAGAATTGATAAATTGCTGCTTCAGCCCTAAAAATTACGCTGTCACTGTTATGTAGTCTTTTTATATGGTTGTAGCACCTCTTTCTTGAGGATTTCTTCTGTATTATTCCATTATTCTTCTGTAAAGTGTATAAGTTATGCCCCTGGTCTCATTTTTCAATATTTAGACCTTATTTCAGTCATACCCTTCAGAAAATCATGCTCACATGCTTCAGTAAATTTCTGCATAATTCTAGCCTTGGGAAATTAGGGTTTTCTAGCCTAGTTAGGAAAGGAGGAACTGTTTAACTTAGTAAAACTTTTTTATTTTTTTTTTTTTATTTATTTTTTTTTTTTTTTTTTTTTTTTTTTTTTTTTTTTTTTTTTTTTTTTTTTTTTTTTTTTTTTTTTTTTTTTTTTTTTTTTTTTTTTTTTTTTTTTTTTTTTTTTTTTTTTTTTTTTTTTTTTTTTTTTTTTTTTTCTTTTTTTTTTTCTGAAAATCGACATGGGAGTCCCTCATAACCCTAGATATCATATACAACCACTTTCCCATCTTATTTTTATGCAAATCTCTTAATACACTCGTTTTAGGGCCAAAATAATCACTTTTCCCCATCTTTTGCTTTATAAAACGCTGTATAAGGGTGTTGTTGCATAATTTAGTGAAGGTTAAATGATTTTGTGTTTGTATATGACATAATTATATAGCTCCACATTAGTAATAACTCAGATTATTCCCAATCCGTAGATGTTCCTGAAAAAGGGATATTACAGTTTGCCTCTAGTTATTTATATGGCCATATTTTATGATATTTATATTTCTAATATTTCAATCCATCTTCATTTTCCCTCCCAGATGATGTTTCTAGATTTCTTATTTGTTTTTGTTTCAATTGTAGGTTCTCGTGAAGTCGTCAGGCTTCCTGTCTTCTCTCGCTCCTTTCTTTCTTTAGTTTCCTCTTGATCATTTTCCTACTGATGTCACTTCCTCTTATCCTGTTTCTACATTTATTGCACTTATTTTCTTCTCTTATTATATTTGAAATTCTCCCTCATTAACATATTTACCTCCAAATACCCCCTTTCTCCGCCACTACGGATTTTTCAACTCCTCCCTTCCTTGGTCTAGATTCCCCTCTTTGGCACAAGCACAACATGGCCCATTAGTATGTTAGAGTAGTTAAATGTGCCATGAATCATTATCAAAATTTGGTAGACTCTCATGCCCAAAAAAGGGCATAGATATTTGTCACTCGTTTCAGATACCACACTCTAATATAGATTCAAGAATAGATTTCTCAAGTGAAATGATACATCTTCGATTAATGTTAGTGTTTGAATAATTATTAGGTGCTTGTAGATATGGCGAATTGGGTTATAGACATGAGACATCCTAGGGGTCATTTTAAACACTGCACATGCTTGACATCCATTGGAACTCAAAAATGTTCTTGAGATGGGTGTTGATTGATAATAACAAGGCCAAAGAAGATATTTTCCATTAGCTGGATGAAATATAGATGCACATAAATTGCATTTATTATAGACTCGGAAAATTGAAACTCACCACATCCTGCCCCTTGATCCAAGTTTCTCTCCAAAAGACAATAGGGATCCCATCTCTGTTGAAGCTTCAAATAGTTACAAATTCAAAATGGTTATTATTTTAGATATTTTTTCTTGTTGAAAATCCAGACAAAGATGTCATCAAGGGTTCATACTCACATTGATGTTTTTGAATATAGCTTGTCCCATCAAGCTTTAATCAAAGTTATAGTTGAAGAAGAGTTGCGTAAGAGAAATTAGACTTGGGACCACTTTTTATTCTACAGGGTAGGCCAATCTGCACCTACACCTCCAGTTCCACAGCCAAATCATCAGCTTGCAAAAATAAGAACAAAGAGATTGGCCAAAAAAGAAAACATTCATAAGAAGACCAAGGGAAAAAAAGAGAAGGTTCTTGTAGTCAAGGCCGAAAGAAGGTTGGAAAAAGGATAGAGTTCTTCAACAAGAAAACCCAAATCAATGAAAATACTACCCCTCTTTCCTTCCTTTCCTAATGTCTACACTAGAGCCAGAAGAGGAAGGTATGCAAGTGTAGAAAAATCAAAAGCGCAGGTGTTACCGGAAATTTCAGAAGCACATATTCAACAAAATTTGCAGAAAGAGTATTAGCCTACACCATTAGATGAAGAACTCCTTAAGGATGTTGGGTATGACATCAGATGTAAGAAGAAGAAGGAAGAAGCTAAACTTGTTGCTAGTACCAGAAAGAGGCATACCAGAGGATACAACAAGTTTAGGCTTAAGTCCAAGGCTCTACATAATCCAAGCCTAATGACAGAGGTTATTGATATTGAAGGTAAATCTGAAGGTTAAAAAATAGAGAAAACCATGAAGAAAAACAAGAACACAACCCCCTCAGAGCAGGACTTAGAGCCCTCAAATAGAAGAAAAACACAAAAGGGTTCTAAGGAAAAAAAAAACCTTGTTAAGGAAGAAACCAAAAGAGAAACCAAATCCAAATTAGCTACTGGTAGAAAAACAGACTTGGATAAGCTTGTTGAAGTTGCAGCACACATAGAGAGAAGGTAAAAAAGGTTTTTGACACAAGTACCTTTTTTTCTTAGCAGTTGCAATTTTAAAAAACAACTTAAGGTGTCAAGGAATATAAGTCTGCACAATATTTTCATCATTTTCTGTGTATTTTTGAAAAATAAACAAGGTGCTACCAGAATTTTTGGTAGCATTCCATATTTTATGTAGTTACAAATTTTTACTAGAATTTCTGGTAGCACCTATTTTCACTGATTTTTGACACATGTCAGCAATTTTTCTTGAGCCAATTAAGGATGGATAAGAAACCATAACCAAATGGATAATAAAAGTGATGGTGAGAGGTGGTTATAATGAGGTTGTTGGAGGTCTTATTAAATGAAGCTACATGGTTATTAAAGAGCCAAGACAGAAGGAGATAAATCAACAAAAAAAAGAGGCAACATGAAAGCACACACAACATTTCAGCCCAAATTTCTTCTCTTCTTTCTTCTCCATCTGTCCTTTCTATTATATTTCGATAGAATAAAGTTGTAATGTATTTTGACACCTATCTAATGTTAGAATTAATGTTTCCTTATTTTTAGAATAGATGGAGTTGGTGCCTATCTTTCTATATATCACTTGTAAATACCATTTCCAAGTTGGATGTTGGTCTACGTGAAGACTGAATATAATAAAAATCCTTTTTGCTTCAGGTTGGAGGATTTTTTGACTCAAGGAACATCTAATGTGTGGTGTGTTTCTTTTCTTTGTTAATTTCTTCTCAAATATGAATTGCAGCAACTAGTAAGGTGTGAGCGATAAGTTGTTAAAGGATTTAACAATAAATTATTTGCTTTCAGTTTTCAAGAAATTATATGTGTGTTATGGAACATGTAAGTGAAAATTTCATAAAGGATTTGTGGAATAATTTATACATGTAATCTATTTTTTGAATGTTTTTTACTTTGCACAAACATAATTGTGTAAAGAGCCATCATCATAGTTGTGTGACAGATTTAGGATAAAAATATTTCCTGGAATAGGTACCAGTTATCCATCTTCCCCATTTGTACTCTCTGCTCCCTATACTACCAATTTAACCACATAATTTATACTTGCCACAGTGATCTAGGTGGATATTTGTGGCTGCCCACCTATTCCATTTGGACCCGCAACATCAATTCTTGTAGCTTTTCACTTCCAGTAGCTTACTATTTTTAACAGTTTTTCGGGTCTTACACGCCTAAAGCCATTTTGGGGCATTAATGATCCAGGTGGATATTGGTGGCCACTAACCTATTCCATTTGAACCCCTGCCATCAGTTCTTTCTGTTTTTTAGTTTCAGCACAATTTAAATTTTTTAGCAATTTTTTGGGTCCTGAACTTCCGGAGCCGTTTTGAGGCCCTAAACGATGTTTTTTGGGAAAAACGAGAGGGACATGGACTATACTTCTCACACCAAAAGTTGTACTCCTTGGATAGAAACACCAATTTACCCAAACGGGGCCCACAGTTTTGGCACTTCATCTCCTAGGGTTAGGTTTTTGGACGTTTCGGGTTTTACATTGTTTCTCAACAATAAATAAGCCTTCGTGCCTCATTGAAACACAGTTCAGAGGCTTGTAGCCACCACATCTCTTCTCAGAGATAAGCCCCTAGTGCCCTAGCTATTTTATTTCTATTTTGTCTGTAAGAAAATTTCAGTTCTTTCATATTAATGAAATGAAGTGTTATTTCCGCTGCATATTCGTATTTATGGTTACATGTGTAATTTGTTGCGTTCTTACATAAATCCGGATCAGTGGTATAAGTGCGGGTTTTCTCTTTCTCTGTTTTTCTTTGCATGTCCCCAACGTAGTCAGGGTATAAGGAGTTTAGGTTCGATCTGGTTGACTCATCCTAAGATCAGCCTCGCAAAACTCGACGACCCCCCATTGCGGAAGGGAAGAAAGATGAGGGAGCAGAAGATCCTCGCAAAATATTGTTTGAGGAGACCCTCGAGAAACAGAGGAACATGATGACAGATAAATTTTCCTAGATCCTTCAATGACTACTCACCAGTGGCACATCTACATCCAGCACATCTGCCAACAGGTCTACGAAAAACTAGACAAATCCAATACCAAGTTCAGCAGAATTCCCCCCCCCCCCCCCCTATGGAGGAACTTAATGCAATGGAGACCATTTCTTCCTAAGGAGGGAGGAATGATCTAGGTGGATATCAGTGGCCACCCACCTATTCCATTTGGACCTGCAACATCAATTCATGCAGCTTTTCACTTCCAACTACTTACTATTTTTAACAGGTTTTCGGGTCCTCCACGCCCGAAGCCATTTTGGTGCATTAATGATCCAGGTGGAAATTGGTGGCAACACACCTATTCCATTTGAACCCCTACCATCAGTTCTTTCCATTTTTAAGTTTCAGCACAACTTACCATTTTTAGCAGCTTTTCGAGTCCTGAACTGCCAGAGCCGTTTTGAGGCCCTAAACGACATTTTTTGGGAAAACCGAGAGCGACATGGACTATCCTTCTCACGCCAAAAGTTGTACTCCTCAAATAGAAAAACCAATTTACCCAAACGAGGCCCACAATTTTGGCGCTTCATCTCCTAGGGTTAGGTTTTTGGACGATTTAGATTTTACATTATTTCTCAACAATAAATAGGCCTTCAAGCCTCATTGTAACACAGCTCAGAGGCCTGTAGCCACCACATCTCTTCTCAGAGATAATCTACCAGTGCCCTAGCTAGTTTATTTCTATTCTGTCTATAAGAAAATTTTAGTTCTTTCATATTAATGAAATGAAGTGTTATTTTTGTTGCATATTTGTATTTATGGTTACATGTGTATTCTGTTGCGTTCCTGCATAAATCCGGATCAGTTGTATCAGAGCGGGTCTGCTCTTTCTCTTTTTTTCTTTGCATGTCACCAATGTGGTCAGGGTATAAGGAGTTCAGGTTCAATCTGGTTGACCCGTTGCAAGATCAGCCTCACAAAACCTGACAATCCCCCCTCGCGAAAGGAAAGAAAGACAAGGGATCAGAAGATATTATCAAAATATTTTTCGAGGAGGTCCTTGAGAAACAGAGGAATGAAATGACAAATAAATTTTTCCAGATCCTTCAGCGGTTGCCAACCGGTGGCACATCTACATCTAGCACGTCCGCCAACAGGTCTGCGACATCCTAGACAAATCCAATACCAAGTTCAGTAGAATTCACCCACCCCCCCCCCATGGAGGAACTTAACGCAATGGAGACTATTTCTTCCTAAGGAGGGAGGAATGATGCAAGTGGATATCAGTGGCCACCCACCTATTCCATTTGGACCCGCAACATCATTTCTTGCAACTTTTCACTTCTAGCATCTTACTATTTTTAGTAGGTTTTCAGGTCCTGCACACCTGAAGCCATTTTGGGGCATTAATGATCCAGGTGGATATTGGTGGCCATCCACCTATTCCATTTGAACCCCCGCCATCAGTTCTTACCGTTTTTAAGTTTCACAACAACTTACCATTTTTAGCAATTTTTCAGGTCATGAACTTCTAGAGCTGTTTTGAGGCCCTAAACGACGTTTTTTGGGAAAACCGAGAGTGACATGGACCCTTGGACATATCTTTCTAATGATTTATTGAGCAAGTTAAATGGAGATCGGATGCCAAAGTTACGTCCCCGAGAAGTTGAAACACCAATTTACCCAAACGAGGCCCACAGTTTTGGCGCTTCATCTCCTAGGGTTAGGTTTTTGGATGTTTTGGGTTTCACATTGTTTCTCAACAATAAATAGGCCTTCGAGACTCATTGTAACATAGTTCAGGGGCTGGTAGCCATCAAATCTCTTCTCAGGGATACACTGCTAGTACCCTAGCTCATCTTTTTCCATTATGTCTGTAATAGGCCTTCGAGCCTCAATGTAACATAGCTCAGAGGCCTGCATACACCATATCTCTGCTCATAGATACGCTACCAACACCCTAACTTGTTTCCATTATGTTTGTAAGATTATTTCAGTCATTCTTTTATTAATAAAATGAAGCATTATTTTCGCTGCATCTCTGTGTTTATGGTTATATCTGTATTCTGTTGCGTTCCTGCATAAATCTAGATCACATAGCTTTCTAAATGCATGAAAATTGTAAATAACATAAAAAAAATCATTTCAAAATCTTTAAGAAAGCCATCCCACCACTCAAAAAACCCCTTTAAAATTTGAAATTAACTATGATGTGTAAGGCTTACTCCTTATGCAGTCAAGGAGTGACTCCTTGCACTAACATGTTCAACATGTAGGGTAGGATGGTATTCCATAACTGGAAACCTAGCAATATTTCTATACAATACAATGACTTGAATACTCAAAAATACCCTCAATTCATGACCATGGAGGAACTGCTTGGTAATTCTCTCATGTAGGATCCATCCATGTCTAATATGATTGACAATATGCATTCACAAGGAAAGTAGGTCGCGACAAATATAAGAGGACGAATTTCCATCATCTAGAATTTCATAGGCCTTTCAAAACTGCATTAACCACCATACACCAAATCTAGATGACATGGATAGATAACTCAAAAGGAAGGTCATAAAATAGTGGCTCAAGCTATTTAACACGGTAGATATATTGGAATATATTAAACTTTCATTAATAATGATGTACATATAAATACAACATTGAAACCATTGGATTCAACTTCCAAGTATTCATCGACTTATAGTAATTATTCACCATGAACTCCATAACATGTGAGTTTTTTCATCCTAAGCATATTGATTGATCTTCACCTAATACCAAATTCTGAAGACATATAGCTATCATACAATTGGAGCCACCTACAATGTCCTTAACATGCAGAGTGGTTCCTTAATTCCATAGAAGGTTGAGGATTTCAATTGGTTTGGGTACAACCCCCACTCTGTTTTGATTTTCTTATGTTAGTACATGGAATTAAACTCTAATTGCATGGTGCACTTTCTTATGGGATGTATCTAGACTATGTGATTTGGTCAGAGAGATTTGAATGACACTGAATTATGCCCCTTATGGAGAAATGGGAAAAGTAGTTTTACACTTTTTTGAAGCTCTGACATATAGGATTTAAGGATTGAATGGTGCAGAATCCATTATGTCATGGGAAGCTACATAATCCAAGATACCATCATTTTTACGAGTTGGGTCTATGTCCCATAGAGCCTATGAGAGGTGAAAGTCTTTTTTGTGGCCTTCTGAGTTAGTTGGGTGCATATTAAGCCCTCATGTTGTGGAAAGCCCAAATTGGATATATATGTTGTTGTGAAATTGATAATAACAATAAAAAGCATAGCATGGTTTATGAATTACAAAAGGTAAAAAATCATTTTATCAAGAAAAGTCCTTTTTTAAATCCATGTCATATTTATATGAGTTTTTAATAAATTATTTTGAAAGTTTCTACTATGAGAAAGCGAAAGTGTGGAAAAATCATTTTATTTGGATTTGAGAAATTTTTATTTTTTAATATCATGGATATTGGAGGTTGAAAATGCCTTTTAAATGTAAGGTGATTTATATGACTAGGGTTGATGAGAGTGAAATTAGTGAAAAAATATTCACAATATTTTTAACACTGTACAAGGGTTGTTTATTCTCACCTTGAAGGCTCGTCCTTCCTCCATTCTTATTCTCCTTCAGTATTTTGAATATCGTATTTTAATTTGCATTGTAAGTGGATGCATTTTCAGTTGAAGTTGACAAAATTAATTTTATGAGCTTGATTTATTGTAAAACGACTTGAATTATAAATATATTAGAGTTATTAAACACTCTAATGCTCTCTATTTTTTATAACACAGTCAAAATCAACAATAATAATCTCTCTCACATTCGAAACTTTTTGAAAAATGCATAAGACAAGATCAAATTTGTGCAACTCGAATCCTAGTTCTAGCGAGATGAAGTAAAATAGAAGTCATGATTATGAACTGGTTCTTCTTCATAAAACCACCCTTTTGGAATTTGACTCCCATCAATAGTCAGACATTAATGAGATTTTTGTGGTCATTATAAGAGAAAATTTTCATAAAGATGCAGAGGTTCAACCTACACATCCCAAGCCCATCATCAAACCTTGGGAAAATTTTGTTAACAAAAAGAAATTAACCATTCTTATATATGATGAGGATGTGTCCTTTCCTATTTCAAACTATTCCAAGCCCATCCAGTTTTGTAACATCAGGTTTCTTCACACTAGTAGAGAATGATGAAATTAGTGACTAGGTCACTAAAAACGTTAGTCACCAAAATTATTTCAAGTGAATTACTACTAAATAAATGACTAACTTAAATGACTAAGTTATTCTAGGAATAAAATATACGACTAGATAATAAGTGACTAAACTAAAAACAACTAACTTAAATGACTAATTTAGTCTAGGAATAAAATATACGACTAGATAATAAATGACTAAACTAAAAACGACTAACTTAAATGACTAATTTAGTCTAGGATTAAAACATATTACTAGATAATAAGTGACACAATTAATAATGATTAATGTAAATGACTATTATAATCCAAGAATAAAAATATGATCAAATAACAAGTACAACAAGTATATGAATTAGTCATTTATGTTAGTAATTTTTAATTGTGGACACATTATTTGTTATGGTTTTTTGTGGCATTGTTACATACCATGACTCATTATTGCACTAGATTCATAGAGAATGATTTAATTAATTTGAATTCAGAGTATGTTGATTTATACATGGTCAACTAATATAAATCTAGAAGTTTACTCTAAAGCCATATTATTCTATAGATATATACATGCATTACAAAAATGTTCAAGAATTATAATAATGCATTCAAATCCTTAGAATGTGCACACAATATTATTAGAAGCCCATACATCTAACAATTCTTGTTCCTCTTTAATTATGTAGAATAACATGCCATGTCTCCCATATCCAAGCTGAAATCTGAATATCCCTTAGAGAGTATCTATGTGGTTGTTTGGGGGTTAATTCATGTTCCTTGAAATCAAGAAGCTTTATTTAGGGCCTAAGACCCTCTTTTCTCCTGCCCTCAAGATAGTACATTCCCCAAGGCCCATTCTTACCATGTAAACCATACCCACGGTGACAAAGATCCCCCATATATGCCAAATATCCCCTGGAGATGTTCCGTGTAGTAATTAGAATACTTGTTCAAGAAGAATGATCATAGGAAGATTCAAATATGATCCAAGCACCTTATGATCCTTCCTTGACCATGGTTAAGGCCCCAAATGCCATATGTGGTGCAAAAGGACTCCTAATGATATTAAGGCCAAACTTAAAGGCCCCAAGACTTAAATATATAACAAAAATCTTCAAATAGCACCCATGTCACACCTAAAGGCTAGATATATCTTATATAGGATATGTGTGGTCAATTTTTGAGGCCTTATTCACGTCCCTTGAACTAAAGAAGTTTTGTTTAAGGACTAAGGATCTTTTTTTCCTTCCATTTCCATCATACAGGCCATAAAACCCATCTTTATTATGTAAAACATACTCGTTGTTCCCATATTTCCATTACAATCTTCTGTTCATGGACATTAAATATGAGAAAGACTTGTTTTAGGCATAAGGCCCTTTTCCATTCCTTGGCCAAGATATAAGACCTAACTTCGTGCATATATGATGTGGAAAACCTCATAATGGAACCCTTATCCTAGATGGAGGCCTAAAATTCCTCAAAGATGATTTATATTGCATTTCTTTATGGTATTTTCATGTAATGTGAGCCAAAGAAGTTTCATTTTGGGATTGAGGCCATTGTTTGCAAATGGTACAAGCCTAAGACCCATTCTTACTATGTAAAACATACCAATGACACTAAATATCCCCCATAGATTCCTAAGTTCCCCTATACAAGTTATTTGTTGTTCTTTGAGAACTACAATCATCAAAGATTCAAATAAGGCCTAAGCCCCTTATGACGTTCCTATATTGACCAAGCCCACACTTGTATGCATCATATGTGATTTTAAAGCCTCCTAATTTCATTAAGGTCCAATGATGAGGCTCCAAGACCCAATCATAGTGTGAAAAACCTTTGAATGACAAACACATCCCTTCTAGAGGCCAATGAATATCCCTTAGAGAATATAATTTATGTGGTGGTTTGAATTTTTTTTAATGGGCACTAATTATTTAAGACTTAAGTCCCTGTTCTTTAATTTCCTTCTTTAGCCATAGTAAAGGCCATGGGACACATTCTTATTATGAAAAACATACTAAATTCCCATATTCCCAACTAGAGGTCTTGTTCATGGAAATTGAGCACGAGAAAGATTAATTTAGGGACAAAGGAAATTGTTTTCCTCTCCTAACCATAACATAGACATTAAATCCTATATACGGTGAGAAATAATCGTATGGTGCCCATATCCCAACTTAAGACTAAAGATTCTTTAAAAAAGATCTATATGGTTTTTAAGTCTAGCTCATTACCCTTGACACTAGCAAGCTTCTTGTAAGGCCTAATGCCCCTTCTTTACCTATCCTACCCATAGTACATTCCTTAAATCATATACATGGTGTGAAAAAATTCCTAATCTAACTGATATCCCATATATTCCTGAGATTATTTAGAGAGGATCTATGTGGTTTTTCAATGCCAAATTCATTGTCCTTGAGTATGAAAAAGTTCATTTTAGAAATAAAAGTATTTTTTTACCTTCCCTCGACATACTAATTCTTATCTTGCAAATAATAATAATGGTGCCCATATTCTTAGTTTAAGGCCCTTTTCATGTCCATTGGTAAAGGCCTTGAGAGTTATTCCTAGTGTGAAAATTTTGGTAAGGTTGTGCAAATATTAGTAAAGATAAAAGACCCAATAGAAATTACTGGGTTGGTCATAATCTTTCATAATGTTAAATCTAGACAATTGGTCTCATTGTGATAGGTGGAAGTTTAGCGAAAATAAAAACAATAATTATCAAACTTTAAGAAAATACATGTTATCAAACATTTTCATGCCTATATTAAATCAAGAAAAACCACATAATTTCAATTTTTAAATATCACTCATTAAACTACTAATTTATAAGTTTTGCCTATTAAATAATTTCTATAAAATTTAATACCTTATTAAATTTTTAATTTAATACTACATATATTTCTGTTTTAAATATTATTATTTGCGTTTAATTTTAATTTTAGATTAATTTCAATTCTCCCGCCTCCCTGCTCCCAATTCCCACTTGCAAACCGGGAAGAAGATGTTTTTCCATCTAAGGTTGTTGAAGATGCCACATGCTCAAAGAGCTTGAATTTTTGCAATGAGAAAAACTTTTGGTCTCCCTTCTCCTTCGGTTGCCTCCCGCCACGACTGTCCATTGCATCTGCAGAATTCGTAGAGGTACCGTTCTCCAATGCCATATTTAGGGAAAGGGATTATCGATGGAGACCTTAAAGGAAACGCCGTGATTGCTAAGCAAGATCATTTAATTGCTGCTAAGTAAGATCATTTAATTACTTAGAAATTTGAAGGATGATGAAACTTCCGAAGCACCTATGAAGAGGAGAAAATGAGTCGGAGACCAAAGAAGAGTAGTCTCGTGCCCTTATTACAGATGCTGGTTATTTGAACCAAGATGAAGCAAGAGATTATTCTGCTATGCAACCTTTGGATGATCATTCTGGACATCATATGGAGTCAAAATATCATAACGTGTTTCCATCAGCTGTTACAGAGGTAGCCCGTGCACCTTATAGAGAGATTCACACACTTGATTTAAATGAAGATGATTCTACTTTTGCATCAGTACAAGAGCCATCTACTCCTCAAATCACTGAGGCCTTAGTTGCCATTATTGTTGATGTTCCCGTTTCAAGTTATTTACAGAAAGGTCACTTACTAGGAGATGTTTATGTTTCAATTTAGTTCTATGCTGGGAGAATCTAAATAAAGTGAATGTGTTGAAGTTATTTAAATTTGTTGAAGAAATAAAATCCAATCATCAATATTTCTGTGCCGGGAGAATCTAGATAAGGTAAGTTATTTAAATTTTTGTATTGTTTAACATGTTCCTCTCACAACAGGAAGTGATTCTATAAATATTCCCCTGCTCCCATATTCGATACAACAACAGAAAAAATCCCCTGTAGCAGCCCTGCTAACATATTAACATCACACTCATGTTGTTTTGCTACAAGCATTGCCTCCTTCAAGACCTTCAATTGTTTAAAAAACTCATGTACATTGATTAACTTTTGTAAGTTTATCTTCTCGGTTTACAGATCATTTTAAGAGGAGGATATTTTTTAATGAAAGTTTCACAATCCCCAAATCTTAAGGCTCTTTTGGAGAGAACGTGGCACAATATTGTTGCTAGTCACAAACCTACTTTTCAGGATGCAGAAGATGCACATACACTTGGGGCTTGATGTTTACAAGTTGAAATGGACAACCACATACACAAACTTAATAGAACTTGCAAGTCGATCTCTTGTGAATCAGGAGAATAATAAAATTAAAGTCACTTCAATTATTTTTTGGGCCATATTTTGTGTGACAGAGGAGTCCTAGTCACAAGCCTCTTACCAAAACGATAAATTAAAAACCTAGAGTGGGATAAATTGTCTTCAAGAAAAACTATGAAAATTGTCTTACAGAAAGGTCACTTAATTTGTTCAAAGAACATCTCTATTATAGTTGAATCCTATTTGATAATTGTTTAAACGCTATTTGGTAACTGTTTCTATGTACTATTCAGTGCTTAGTTTGTCAATGGGGTTTGAACATGGTCAGATGTCAATGTGGTCTCAACATTGTGCGTCAGCATTGCCGAATCCCCATCTTGAGGTTTTATCAACTGTTCCTGCATTTTGCTCAGTGACTGGTTTTTCAATGGGGTTTGAACATGTTGAGATTTTTGAATAGAATCAAAATATTAAGGGAGTTGAGCCTGAACTTTCCATCAGGGAACAGTTTCAGCCAGAAGAGGCATGCATGAAGGGACAAATGCTATCTGCTGAGATTGAATCTATTGATAAGGAAGTGCTGCAACATGTTGTTATGTTTCATTCTCGTCAAGATATAAATTTGGTACCTATTTTGAATCCCCAACAAGAATTTGTGGTAGAAACAAGTTAGGAAATGTCCACTCTGGCCTACAAATTATAGGTTGAGTCATCCCTGATTGGTAATTTGTCGATGGCTATGGCTACAGATCATTCAGGTTTAGTACATTGTTCTGTATTAAATACATAGAATCAACACTCACACAGTCTTGAATTTCTGGCCCCAAGTAGTTCGATGTAGTTAAGAAATAGAGCTTCAGATACACAGGAATTGTCTGCACTAGGATTTCAGCAGTTCAATCAAGTAGGAGGCAATAAATAGGAGTTCCACTCAGTATTTGGGTCGTAATAGTATGCCTAGGTTGCAATAACACATATGTAACGATGGACAGACCCGTTCAACAAATTCCTATAGACACACAGACATTTTGAAAATGCACGCCTAGCCAAGATTTTAATCTTGTTTCATATGTTCACCCTGGTAGCAGCATATCAAGCTCTCATCTGTTTTCTTTTCATGGATTTCTATTTCTAGCTTCTACCAAAAATAGATTTAGATGCAGCTGGATTGGGATGAAGAAGTAGATGTATATTTTTCTTATGGGAGAAAGGTTATATATCTATCAGATAAAATTTCTGCAGAGTTGGAAATATTGTTTGGGATGATGAAAGGCAGCAGGGTATGCTTCTCACACGATTTGCACTAATGTTGTGAAGGAGAAACCGAAGTAAAATATTATTGTCAACATGGTGAGAAGCCGACATTTGCAATTGGTCTTTTAAACACAACCCCGGGACACCTAACTAGGTCATCATAAACTTTGAGTATGTGGTGATTGCCACTCTCCCATATTATAGAGAAAATTTTCAGTGTCACGATGCCAATCCTTTCAAACATTTCCAAGCTAGACAATGCTATTGTGGCGATTATTGGAAATAGTAAGTGAACTATGACATCCTCATATGCATAATTTCTCCTTGTTATATAATGTTCATCTCGTATAATATTTGGATATGGTGAGATGAATGTAACAAACCAGTATATACAATGTGTATAAAAATTGTTGATTCATAGCTAGTAATCCAAGTGCCTGAAAAATCTTATGGTGTATGTCATAGTAGCTTACTCCTTTAAGCTAAAGAATCAGATGGGCATAAATAATGTTTGCAATGAATTCCATTGGTTTCGTTAATGCATTGTTAAAAAATATTTGCATAAACCACTAATTAATTCGTGAGATACGCTTGAAATGTGTCATTGAGCCAAAAATACTCCCTTTTGCCAATTTTTGAAAAAAATGGCGGATGCAGCGAAAAAGTCAGATTTTTTTTCTTCAGGTTTTCCAGTTCATTTTTTTATTTTTCAGCTATTTTTTGTCGATTCAGATTTTAGATCCTCACTGATTTTTTCCAAATTTCTGTCATGCAACAATGTTGTTAAGTTTATTTAATGTCAAGTTTTTTTGAAGGAACTTTATATGAATTTTAGATGACAGTGGATTTTATGGAAACTGTTTCTGTATTGATTTCTATGGATTGTTGAAGTTTTGGACTCTTTCATAGACAATTTTTGCAAATTAAAAACATATTCATGGTAATTAAGTCAATATCTACCATCCTACCATATTCTGGAAATTTTTGAAATTGCATGGAAAATAGTATTTTCCAGGACATAGAAGAAATGAAGATGGGATAAAAAGTGGTGTTTTACAAAACCCTTAAACTGTTAAAACATGCAGTGGCACTCCCCATTTCCATTGAGTATAGCATGGCATCACTGTAGCACCTAGAAATGTCTTGGGACATCCCTTGGAGACAGAGGGACATCTTGGGGATTGAAAACTGTCTATCTCTTACATCCTAGTGATGCCTTGAGACATCTATGTTTCCCCTCCCTGGAGTGAAGGGATGCAGGAAATGTAGGGGACATGTCCCTATAGACTACTGATAAATGTAGCTACATGTTGTGGCTATGATAATGCTAATAGTGCATAAATTAAAACACTTGAATGCCTTAATTCAAATTCTCGTAGGTATACATATTTCAAAAAACCATATTTAGGCAAGCATTTCTTCCCAAATACAAGAAGTATAGATTGAGTTTGCTATAAATATTCAATAGCTATTGAACAAATGACATGACACTAAATTGATAAGGATGATAGAAAAATAGCATGGGATTTGCAAGAGTTTCAATCATGAATATAAAAAAGGCTTATATTCTTTTCCAAAGAAAGGTTCAAGAATCAAATTCTTTTCCAATCATGAATCCCTAAAAGGTCCAATTTTTTTACCAATGGGTGTATTCGCAATTTTCTTTCTGAATTGGGGCATGGATGGGTGTATTGGAAATTTCCTTTCTAAATTGGGGCATACCCCACTCAGATGTTCACTAGGTATGTCCTTTTAGGACTATTATTATCTTGGATTCCCAATCCTCAAAGAGAATCGATCCTTTTTTACCACTCTTGTCTTGGATACTTGTCCAACCCTCAAAGAGTGTTAGTCCACTTCCTATTTTTGATTTTCTCTCATCAAGGAAATTGTGGATGTTTATTCAATCTTCCATTCGCCATTCTTCCTCCATGCCCTTCACTTAGATGTATGATTGTTAGTCATGGCCTAGTGCATGACACATGATGATGATAATACAAATGCGATGTTTATCATTACTCCCTATCAACCAGAGAGTAGATCCATATTCGCACTTGATTTAGGGTATAGATCCTTGCTCCTTCACAAATAATAAGGAGACTTCATACTCCTAAAATATAGAGGATATTATTTGAGTAAACCATTTGTGGATATAAAGAAACGAAGTCCATATATTTTTGAGAGGAAGGAACATCTCTTACTCTCAATGATGATTGGAAATGTCTGAATGCTTCTTTTTGAATATCATTTTTTCCATAAATAATTTTCCTAGCGTCGTTCTTGATTTTCCAAATAGAATTTTGCATACAATCCCTCGAAGTCTAATTGTGGAAATATCTAGTATTTTTGTCCCCTTCATCAATCCACATTTGACGAATCTTCAGTTGCCATTCTTATGCTTGATGCAAAAGTATTTTCCTTTTTTTGTGTCAAATTCTGCTAATTTATGTTTGGAAGCCTTCGAGAAGTAGTTTGTTGAATGTGGATCTTCCAGAGATTTAATATGGGCATTGATTTGTATAATTTTTCTACTCCTTTATTTTTTTAGATGACAAACCAATAAACGAACTACCTATTTTAGCTCTTTCATCTTATAGAGAGATTTTCCATAGCCGAATTGCCAATGCTCAGATTGAATTTTGTCTAGAAGTCTTAGACCATTGAGGTGAATTTGGGTCTTTCAACCAAAAATGGTTAAATTTAAAGGGAGCGGGCTTCCCTTTTGAAATGTATTCCAGACTAAAAAGAGAGGAAAATGATCAGATATTTGCAAGGGAAGAACCCATGAGCTCAAATTGGTGAGATGGTTAGCTAGACCTTTCTTCACAAACAAGTGGTCTAGTCTTTTTGAAATGCCATAAGATCCCCATCCACCACTCCTCCGTGTGGGTCCAATTGTGTCAAACTTAATATCTATAAAAGATTTTCGGTAAAATAGGTCCTTGAAGTGTGTTGGGAGAGAGTATGGACTGTTTTGACATCAATTTTAAAGATTATCTCCATGATTAAAAATGATAGTCTAGGCTAATATTTGCATAAACTAACTCTAATTTAAAAGTTGAAATTTCTCCCATCAAACAGATGCTTATCTTTATGAGATGTGAGATCATTAGGGGAATTTTGAGGTCTAAAATGGGCCTCCTAAGGAAATTATAAAATAATATTGGAAAAAATCTAATAAGATTTGATGACATCATCAAATTTTAGAGGGAAAAATGAAAAAACTACTTTTTCAATTCATATTTTCAACTTATCTCCCAAAGTTTTTACTCAAATTTCGAGCGGGAGTACTCGTTGGATGCAGAATCTAATTCCCCATCGAAGGAGTACCCATGTTGCATACTTTCGATGGGTCCTACTACACGAAAAATGAGAAATACATAAAAAAACATGATTACAATCACGTTTTTTATGTATTTCTCATTTTTCGTGTAGAAGAGTTCATCGAAAGTATGCAACATGGGTAATCCTTGGATGAGGAATTAAATTCCGCATCCAACAAGTACTCCCGCTCGAAATTTGAGTAAATATTTTGGGAGATAATTTTAAAATACAAGTTGAAAAAATAGTTTTATTATTTTATTATTTTTTAATATTTTTACCTTTTTACTCCAAAAATGGTGAATCATCCATTATGGATGACATCATCATCTTGAATCCTATTGGTTGTTATAAAGTTTATTTTTGTTGTACATTTTTCTTATGAGGCCCATTTTAGACCTCAAAATTCCCCTAATGGTACACACACTCCCGCCTACTTGTTGCATCATTTATTTGTCTAAAAAAAGAACACTTTCCCAAAAGGTAAGGGGCAACAATGGGAATACGAGTTGTTAGGATCTAGGACCTCGACAAAGATCGATCTTGTGCCCTGATAGAAATATAGGGCTAGCATCACTTTGTGGCTTAGAAAAGATAGATAGTTGGGTGTGGCAAACTTAGGGAAAGGTTTGTCAACACTTTGTGCTCATGCCTAGGTTGTGAGCAATGGGTTCGCCTCATGGCACTTGCAGTGGAGAGTTTGATAGAACTTATGTGCATGCATATAAAAATTAGTTGGCTTTGTTTGTGGTGAGATGATATTATCAAATATTCTATTCCTTCGGTGTACCTTTGCACCTTTAGGGGTAATTTCTAGTATATATATTAGTTTTATAAACATTGTTACGTTGTGTTATTAATAATTTATTTTTTTAAATCTTTTTATATTATTAAAAATAAATTTACGCGATAAGAGTTTCCTCTTTGGGTGGGGAGAGAGTGGCAATAGAATAAATTCGTTTTCATCATCCTTGGAGCAATTAAAATTATAGAAATGTGCTAGTTCACCCCTCCAATATGAGGCATTGCAGCACAACGAAGATCAAATATCTTCCTATTCTTATTCTTTCTTGCTGAGGATACGTAGACAAACAAATTATTCTTGTCAATTTTTTCTCAT
This sequence comes from Pinus albicaulis, assembly GCA_034641835.2. NCBI lineage: Eukaryota > Viridiplantae > Streptophyta > Pinopsida > Pinales > Pinaceae > Pinus > Pinus albicaulis. The sequence continues at coordinate 1,138,331,445 of CM076577.1, read as the reverse complement.
ATCAATGGTGACGTCAAGAAGAGGAAGGAGGGTAGTTTCAAATTGATCGGGTGTTTGAGTCCTTCAGAGAGATGGCAAGGGAGAAGCCCAAGACATGAATAGTGTGGAATGCAGTGAAGCAATTTGTCAATGGAGGAGCTTCTGGTATGCTCGCCACGTGTGACATCCAGTTTGTGGACATGATCAAGGTGCACATTTATTTGGGTCAAGGTTCAAGTTATAATGTTGCAAAGAACTTGCTAAGGGACAAGGGCTTTGGTGCTTTTTACAAGGGGTTATTAGCTAGTTCATTAAGATAGGAAACCTATACACCAACACGTCTTTGATCATTTAGGATATTGACAAACAAATAAATTGCCGCTAATGATGGGAAACCACTACCTCTCTATAAGAAGGCTCTTTTTGGATTGAAAACAAGAGCTATTAGAGCATGTGTTGGAAGTCCTGCAGATTTAGTTCTCATTCGCATGCAGGCGGATGCAACTCTGCATGTTGCGCAACGATGACATTAAAAAAAAGAATTCCATGCACTATACCATATTATTGGTGATGAAGGAGTTCTAGCCCTATGGAAAGGGGAAGGTCCAACAGTTGTCTAAGTAATGGCCTTAAATATGGGAATGCTTGCTTCTTATGATCAGTCTGTAATTTTTTTCAAGGCCACCATGGGCCTTTCTGAAGCTACAACTGTGGTTGGTGCAAGTGTTGTTTCTGGTTTTTTTGCATCTACATGTAGTCTACCCTTTGATTATGTGAAGACTCAGATACAAAATATGCAATGCGATGCCAGTGGGAAGTATCCATATTCAGTCTCCCTGGATTTTTTTGTGAAAACATTCAAAGTAGGGGGACCATTTAAGTTCTATACTGAGTTTCCCATTTATTGCATTCGAATTGCTACCCATGTAATGATGACATGGATATTATTATATTCATTCATTTTTTTCATCCTCAAAGGCTATGCACAACCTCATCCTAATTCCCTAAACCTTAGTTCTTCGCCTACTTGTCATTGGCACTCGAATGGCGACGAGGTTTGGGTTTTCTTGAGTCTATTTTCACTCTGCGAATTGGCGTTTTGCTTTATTTCTATTTTCCTGGAAGATGTAGTTTGTTCAGTTAGTAAAATCTGGGCTGTTGATTTTTGTGTTGCTTGGGAGGTACTCCAAGCCCTAGGGTTCAGGGATTGGAGGAAAAAGTGCCACAAGAGTCGCTTGTAGGCTTGGAACTCAGAGTGTGTGAATTTCGCAGTGCAGGAAGATCTGAGGCCCAACCTTGTGATGATTCTAGAACTTGTGACTTTGAAAAATTACATGGTAAAGGAAATGGCTTCTGGATTGGTGAGAATAACTTTGGAATGCGAGAGAACAGTGAACAAAGAAAAGTTGTTTTAGGAACCCAGATGGATCATGTATTGCAATGTGCGTAAGGTTGGTTATGCTATGAGGAGAAGCTGGTATGAGTCTAAACATAAATATATTGGATAGATAAATTCAAGATGCAATATTCATTTTGATGGATCTAAATTGATCGGATCAATTTAGTGTTTTTCCAACCAATCAATCCAAGTGGGACCAAAGTGAGTCATGTCTCATTGAATTGAATGACGAGTCAAGATTATGTATAGATACTATAAATAAAATTACTTGGCAGATTGTACTTTCAGAGGAGGAATTGAAATCATGTTTCTATATCAAGTAACAGTGTACCCTCTTATTTGACGGAGCTTTTGCCTGCTCTTATCCCTTCATAAGACATGCAAGTTATTATGTAGAAAGGGAACACATATGAATAGATAATGAATGTAAGATGCTGAAATAATCAATAGGGCAGGGCTTCAATAATAATTGTAGGGGAATCTCACTCCTTTATTATGTTTTGATTGCTTACTCTGTATATAGGGGTGATCGGCCAGGCTTTATACACTCCTATCCCTTTCTTCTTTCACTGCTCATGATAGATAGATAACTGGCCTCTCCCTTCTTTCGCACTAATATCATGATTATATCATTATTCACGTAATAACGAAATCAACATAACTCTATTACTTCATGATAGATAGATAACTGGCCTCTCTCTCTTCTTTCACATTAATCTCCTGACTTTGTAATGATGTGTGTAATAATGAAATCAACATACATCTCATTTGAGCATACTTTTATCCCTGCCTGCCAACCATCGATAATGACCTATCCATCGAATGATTTGCATCCCTAGACCCATCAATAGGTTGAGTGCTACAATGACCTATAGCATATGTAGAAATTTCTGAATCTTATATCTTATGCAGAAATTATTACTATCAATCCGGTTAAGCTCCTCCTACTTATACAAATTATTAATAGAATAAATTCAAGTTTAAATCGAAGAAAAACACATAAAATATCTCTACCAGTTTAGATCTAGAATAAGCAAATGCACACATTGACAAAGTGACACAGTTATTTCTAGACAAATAGTCCTCGAAAAAACCCAAAGTGGGAAAACTGGTCTCTTGCTGTTGGAGGGTTCTATTATTAAGAATATTTTTTAATACACAAATCCGGGTTTAGATATGGAAACCCCGATAGAGAAAATACTAGATATACAGCTCACTAGATGATATAGGGCCAAAATAATTATTGATCCACACCATCAAACGATATTTACAGAACTCAGCCAAGATTAGGCCTATAAACCCCAGAATTGTCTCTGAAAGGCTCTACGTCAGCCTCTAAAGCCCTTGAAAGCCTCTACGTCAGGCTTGGATGGCCTTCAAACTCTCAGCACTACTTTGGAAGGGACTGCATTACCCTAGAATGGGTGACGTAGTCACTAAGCTGCCCCTAGGGTCTCTGCATAACCCCTGAAGGGTTTCTTGAAAATTACGCTGTCCTTACTGTTGCTGCCTTCCTTTGTGCTATCTTAGAGCTGATCTCTGCCTCTTGTGTATTCTAGACCCTGGGATTAGATCATCCCCTTGGTATAAATTCCCCTCTCTGCAACTGAAACACTTCTAAGTATTCTTAGCAAACCGTGCCCTAGAATCTCAGCTTAGCTTCAGTGCTCTACCTCTGTGTGTCTTTACAAATGACCCAAAGCCTTTCCTTTATACTTTTCTCATTGAGAAATCAATGGCCAAGATTAAATCTTTAATCAATGGCTAAGATTAAAAGAAAGCTTGATCCATGTGACATAAGAAAATTTCATCACATGTTTAATTAAATTCACTTTAATTATTTTATTTTCCTAAGTTTCATCTTAGGAAATACATTAAAATAATTAATTAATTTAATATCTCCTAAACTAGATGAAATTTCTCAAATCCATTTCTGGGTCTTGTAGATCAAGTGTACACTAGTCCTTCCTCAAAATTTGGGACCTAGAGCACAACTGATGCTACCCCAAATACACGTAATATCAACAAGATATCCCTCGGGGAGAGAGCATTACTTGACTTCATAATAGGGATAGGTTTATTGCTCGAGTCAAGGCCCTTACTTTCCTCTTTAATTAATAGTAGGAACATCATGGGAAGAAGAATGAATTGACTATTTGGGAACAACTCTTTCCCACTTCTTTTCTCGATAATCCATCTCCAAATATAATCCCACAAGAGCTGATAATTGCTTGATAGATAGAGGAGTTGAATGCTTATCATATTGAATGATCACCCGAAAGTGAGACAACATAAAGGCTAGCACAATTTTGAATCCCCAACTTACATTTGAAAGTGAAATTATCTTCTTGAAGAATGGAATTCGAACACTACTAAGGGGGGATAAGATAATATTATGAAATTACTGCTTGCTGGCTTTTCGTTCGTTACAAAATCGTTAATTTCTCGTTTGTTACGGGTTGGATACTTATTGCTAGGATTTGAATCGCTCATTACTTGCCAAATATTTTTGTTCTGTGTGAACATGACTATGGAAACTGCTCCTTCCCTTTTGAGCCCATAGAAGAGGGCTCTACCTACCCTCTTTACTACTAAGCTAGATCGTTTCCCACAAACCGGCTAAAAGGCATCCAAAAGCACTTTCATTTCATATGTGTAATCCGGAACAAGAAGGGACAATCAATCCTATTCTAATGTATTATATAGATATCAATGACTTAAATCCTTGTGCAACATTGATTGTTGTGGTGTCACTTTACAGTAACTAATTTTTCTTTTTTTGTGGACCAACTCATACCATTACTTGTGGCCCCTCTTAAAAAAATTATTTTGGTACACTGATTATGTTGGGCTAAAATTTGGTTAACCTCTTTGATGGACCCAATGGTGCCGATTCCCATGAAAAACACCTGTAGCATGTCAGCCACGAGGAAGTACAAAAAATAGTTGAGTCTTTCACCTAGTTAATTAGAAAAATGGAAACCAATATGTCTTGCCTCACATTTCACATATCCCCCATTTTCAAACAATGGCCCTTTTTTAGAAGCTTTTCCATACAATGGTAGTTGATTATTTCTCTAATGATTTCTTTAGAAACTTTGAGCATGTAGGAATTACCATTCTCTTGAAAATTGATGTAGAATTCCAAGAAATCCATGGTGATAGGTCCTAGTGTTCTTCCCCATTTATCACCCAAAGGAATATCAGAGCCACACATTTCAATGGAAAACAAGTGGCTTCCTTGTGAGGGAATACATATTGGTTTCCATTTTGCTAATTTAGGGGACAATTCCTTGTAAGCAAGGAGGAGGAGATGAGAATAATACTAGGTGATAGGTGGCAAGTGGGAATGTATCACGGTGTGTTTGTAAACATCTAATTGTGACTCCCATGTTTAGGATACAAACAACCACCAATGACACCATTGATTTCTCCGTTAATTGACTTCATTATTTTTTTGATTTTATGTACTACAATATATCTTCATTTGTGGCATTTGTTAAACCAGGAGGTAACTCCGCAAATCAGAATGTGTATTAGGTGAAGAATCTACATGTATTTATACATGGAGGTGAGGCTATTGGGATTCATCTCCCAATGACTCTTGGCCTTCCTTATTTCCTAATATTATTTATTATACAATATTACATATCCACACCCAACCCATAGGATTAGGTGTCAACATTCCCCCCTTTAATCCGAAGGGATTTTGGTGAGCCCAAGCATCGATCTGAACTTTTCAAACTTTTCTCTTCCAAGTGCTTTGGTGAAGATATCAGCAGTTTGTTCATTTGTGGAACAATGACGTAGATGGATGGTTTTGGCCTGAACATGATGTCGAATTAGATGGTATTTTGTATTGATGTGCTTTGTTCGATCATGGAACTTTGGGTTCTTGGCCAACTTTATTGCAGAAGTGTTGTCGATCATGAGTGGTGTGGAATACATTTGTTTCATCTGCAAATCTTCTAGGATTTTCCGGAGCCACACAATTTCCTTTGTTGCTTCAGCTGCTGCCACATATTCTGCCTCGGTTGTGGAATCTGCTGGAACTGACTGTTTGCGTGATCTCCATGAGACATCTCCTGATCCAAGACTCATGGTATAACCTGTAGTAGACACCCATGTTTCTTTGTTGCCATCAAAGTCTGAATCAGATTATCCGATCAAGCTGAAGTCACCTACCTGTGTATATTTGAGTCCAAAGTCTTGAGTCCCCTTCAAGTACCTTAACACTCTTTTTGTAGCAGACCAATGTACTTCGCAAGGTTTTTGCATGAACCTTGAGAGGATTCCAACAACAAATGAAATATCAGGTCTGGTGGTGGTTAGGTAGATAAGACTTCCTATAAGCTGTCTATACTTAGTTGCATCCTCGAATTCCTTCCCTTCAATAGATGTGAGCTTCAAGTTTTGTTCCATTGGAGTGGTTGAGGGATTGCATTCATCCATGCCAAACTTGTTCAAAAGATCTCTATTGTACTTATTTTGAGAAAGAAATATATATTTAGGATGTTGAATTACTTCAATACCCAGATAGTAATGAACATGACCCAAATCAATCATTTCAAAACCTTTCTTCAATTCTTTCTTCATGGATGCAATATAGCTCTCATTGTTCCCTGTTATCAAAAGATCATCTACATACACCACAAGATATACAACTGGTTTTCCAACTTTCTTAACAAACAAAGTTGCATCATCAAGATCAAAATGTTTGAAGTCAAGTTTCAGAAGATGCTCGGTTAATTTCTCATACCAGGCTCGTGGTGCTTGCTTGAGGCCATACAAGGATTTTATAAGCTTGCAAACTTTGTGTTCTTGACCCTTTACAACAAATCCTTTTGGCTGGGACATATAAAATTTCTCCTTTAGATCTCCATTCAAAAAGGCGGTTTTTACATCCATCTGATGGACTTCCCATCCATTCTGATCTGCTAGGGAAAAGAGAGTCCGAATGGTGGTCCATTTTGCTATGGGAGCAAAAGTTTCTTCATAATCGATTCCTTCTTTTTGTGTAAAACCTTTTGCCACAAGCCTGGCCTTGTGCTTGTCAAGTGAGCCATCTACTTTATACTTGTTCTTGTAGACCCACTTACAGCCAATTGGTTTTGTTCCCAAAGGCGGATCAACCAACTTCCAAGTTCCATTCTTTATCAAGGAATCATACTCCTTTTGCATCACTTCTTTCCATTCATCATGAGAAGCGGCTTCTTTGAAGGAATTTGGTTCATGATATGTATACAAAATCAATTCACAGTTATAAGAAATATCCATATCAACAGGAGAATCAGAATTATCTACATCACCTTTGATTTGTTTAGTGGAACTTCTTGTTCCTGTTTTTCTAACCTCATCAGGATGAACATTCTCCAGTGTCTTTGTCAGCCATTTGGGAGGACCTCTCTGAGATGGCCCAGGCTGGTCATTTGAATGAGTTGGGATTGATTCAATATTCAATCTCCCAATTCTGTCAATCACATCATTCAATGTGTCATCCGTGGTTGTTTCTTCATGTGGGGGAGAGAGTGCTTCAGGACATGATTCCACAGTTTGATTCAATATCGGAATCCCCCCTTCAAGATGTGGAATCTGATTATCAAATTCTTGGAAAGACTTTGCATGTGTGAATCTATCCAGGCAATCAAGTTGTCGCTCAACAACCTTGTCACTCTTGGAGGATTCAAGGAATATGACATCTCTTGCTATTAAAAACTTCTTATTTGCTTCATCATAGAGACGATATCCTTTGGAGGTATTGGAGTACCCCAAGAAGATACATTTTCGACTTCTAGCACCAAGTTTGTTCCTTTGACCCTTGGGTATCAAGGCATAACAGGTGGACCCAAAGACCTTAAAATACTTTACCGAAGGAATGTGGCCATGCCACATTTCAAAAGGAGTTTTGTTTCTAATTGAACTTGGAGGACACCTATTCTTTATGTAAACAGCACATAGAACTGCATCAGCCCAAAACATCAATTTTACATTCTTGAAAAATAACATGAAGCGAACCATATTTAAAATAGTTCTGTTCATTCTTTTAGCTACACCGTTCTGTTGGGGATTATATGGCATAGTTGTTTGGTGTTTGATTCCATGTTGACGAAGATAAATTTCAAATTCATTTGAAGTGTATTCTTTTCCATTATCAGTACGTAGAGAGGCAATATGAGTTTGTGCATAATTTTCAATCCATGCATGAAAATTCTTGAATGTTTGAAAAGCATCAGACTTATTCTTCAATAAGTAAATCCAACACATTCTGGTGTAGTCATCAATAAATGTCATCATGTATTTATTTCCATTTGTAGAAGCAATAGGCACAGGGCCACATAAATCTGAATGAACAAGCTCAAGTTTTCTATGTGCTCTGGAGTGTGAATCATGAAATGGCTGTTTTCTATGCTTTCCTAGAATACAAGCATCACATTCCTTAGGTTTCCTAGGAATTGTAGGCAGTCCATTAACACCATTTTTATTCAACAAACAAAGGCTTTCATAGTTTAAGTGTCCAAATCTAACATGCCATAAAAGACTTGATGGGAATGCACCTTCATCATGATGTGAAGTGAATGCAAAGTTTTGAGCATGAGCAGATGAACCTTTTAGCTTCAAGAGTCTCCCTTCTTCTATTCCCTCCATGACAAGTGAGTGATATGATGCTTTTCTGACCTCTGCCTTGCCATCAAACAAGTGGATGGAGTGTCCTTGCTGGTGGATTTGGACCAGGGACAGCAAGTTTCTCCTCAACTCAGGGAGGTATAGAACCTCATGTAGAATATGATCTGGAAGACCAGGAAACTTAAGCCTGACTGTGCCAAGCCTTGATGGCTTGAGTTTGGATTTATCTGCGAAATATACTGCTCCATCAACTTTTTCAGTGAATTCTTCAAAAAAATATTTTCTAAATTTCATGTGACATGTTGCTCTTGAATCTAGCAACCAATCATCTCTCCATGAAGTAAATGAAACATCAAACAAGTCTTCAGTTACTCCATTGTTACAGTGTGCTAGAACAAAATGAATAGATTCAGGTGCTTTACCTTTGTCTTTGTCATTAGTTTTACCTTTGTCTTGATTTCTTTGCTGCTCAATTTTCTCCCAAGATGTTCTGCATTTGGATGCATCATGTCCATCATTATTGCAACGTGTGCAATGAAGATTGGATTTGTCAGATTGTCTGCCCCCCCTTTCTGTGAAGTTTCTTCTTCCTCTGGATGAATCTGGAGCATGAATATTTTCTCTATGTGCCAAGTATGCAGCCTCTTCAGAAGACGAAGGGACTGTCATCTTCCCAAAAGCTTTCTCTCTTTCTACAAACTTTTTCTCAAGTGTATCAAAGGTGATATGCTCAAGGTTTCCACTTGCTTGCAATGACTCAAGAGAATGTGAGTAAGTCAGATATAATGCCTTAACATATGCTATGAGAGATATTTCCATTTTTACACCAGTGCTTTCAATTTCATGCATTATAGATCTTACTTCTGAAGCTAAAGCAAGGGGATCATCATTCTTCATTTCAAGACTGAACAGCTTAATCATCAATTGAACATTTTCTAATTCTGAATGTGAGTCATAGAGTTCTTTTAGCTTGCTCAAGGATTCATAGGCATTTGAGAATGATGAAATATGGCGACTCACCTCTTCATTTACAGAAGCTGCAATCAAGGCATAGGCCTTGCAGTTCTTGTTTTCCCAAATGGCGAGCTCCTTGTCTGAAGTGGGCTTTGCTGGTGGATTTCCTTCTTGTCCTTCACAGATTCCTTTCCACAACTCATTAAAAATGAGAGTGTGCTTGATTTTGCAGGACCATTCAAGATAGTTCTCTTTGCCGGAGAGAACCACCCCTACAATAGATATGAGAGAATGCATTCTTTTGAAGGGAAAAAATAATTACTTTGTTGGAAAAATTTCTTTTGAAGAGGGCAAAGTTGATAAAACTTTCTAATTTTGACCGGGTTTCCACGTGAAGGGGACAAAAATACTTACAAAATCAGATTTCCGCACCAAAAAAAATATATTTTTTCGTGTTTGGTGGGGGGGGGGGGGCGCTTTTGAATAATGGACATAAGTTATGGAAGGGCGGTATTATATGAAAGGGCGGGAATATTATATATGAGTAGGGGCGGTATTGAATATTATGAAGGGCGGTATTGTTAAATGGAACAGACAGGAGGGGCGGTATTGAATATATGAAAGGGGGCGTTATTATTATGACAGACAGCGCTGGAAGAGGAGTCGGGCCACGAGGAGAGTAGACAGCGTATTATGATAACAGAGGCAGTGTATTAGTGGTATTATGAACGGTGGGCGGTGCGTTATAGTTGCATAACAAGAACAAGAGCCATGAATTGTGGGTGGTGCGTTACCATGACAGTGTATTAAGCAGAGCCATGTTTATTGCAACGGTTTCTATGCAGGAGGGGAATGCAGGCGGGTAGAGAAGTGATGCATAGAATGTGACAACGTATTACAACCGCTCCACGAGCCATGCACCACGAGGGTCGACAGGACACGGAGAGGGACGAGGGCGGAAATATATTAGTTATATATGCAGCGTGGAGGAGCATTATATACCAGTTATATGCAGCATGGAGGAGCGAGTGTATGGAGGGCTGAAGCCCGCGTGGGAGAAGAGCTGAGGGTGTGTGAGGGGGAGGGTAGTTTAGGGGGCAGAGACTTCTGTAGAGTGGGGGTAGCGCAGTTTAGACAGGTAAGCGTAGGGACTGTGTGAGGGGTGTGGGTAGACAGCGCATGAGGGAAAAGTGCGTGAGGGAAAAGTGAAGAGCGGGGGTAGGATGTGTTGGGGAGTGGGACTGTGTGTGGTGATATATGGAGAGGCCGAGAGGCCGTTTTAAAAAAAAATATAGAATGGCAGAGTTGCAGGAACTGCAGAAATTGCAGGAGCTGCAAATAATCAAATATTTTAGGAGCTGAACCTGCAGAAATCAGAAACTGTAGAGAAAAAAATGCAGAATTTCAGTATATAGCATCAATCTAATGGAGCAGCAAAATTATACATAGAAACTGACTGAGCAAAGGAATGAGGGAGTTACACCACAGGAAAAAATGCCAATAGTGGGACTGGCTCTGATACCATGTCAAACCAGGAGGTAACTGCGCAAATCAGAATGTGTATTAGGTGAAGAATGTACATGTATTTATACATGGAGGTGAGGCTATTGGGATTCATCTCCCAATGACTCTCGGCCTTCCTTATTTCCTAATATTATTTATTATACAATATTACATATCCACACCCAACCCATAGGATTAGGTGTCAACATCATTCCTCTTTTGTAGTCTTCCTTTTATTTTTTAAATTCCACTTATATTACTTACACTTATGCAATTATTTAAACTTGTTATCATCATCTTATTTTCATAATTCTTCTCATCTTTATTTTTAAGAACATATAAGATATTGGACAAAATCTTGCCATCTTTTAGTAACAATTTGATCTATTGTCAACTAACTAGAATAAGCTAATGTGCATCTTTGACCCATCCAATATAATGTGAGTTGGGATGAGTTGAGGTTGGTAACTTAAGTTCCTTTTCCAATTGAAGCAAGAAAATGTTATTTCGGTTGCCATTATCAATGACCATATATGTTAGTTTGTGCTTGATTTGACATTTCTATGTACAATGAGATTCCTTTTTGCTGGCAAGGCTATCTTTGTGCATTAGCATAAAGTGTGGGTCAATGTAGTTGGGATTGTTGACATCAAACTCTCAATAATTCTTATAATGGAATTATTTTTCCTTTTGGAGCTCTTTTGGCCTAAATGTTTGACATTCCTCATTGGAATGGGCAAGCTTCCTATGATAGGTGCCATATTTCTTCTTCCCATAGTGGGCAGAGGATATGGAATTGATTTATTATTTGTTATACAGTATACCCAATATTTTTGGGATGAGTAATTAGTAGAAAGAAAATGAGGACGAAATTCCCTTCATCCACAGCTTCTTGAACCGCCATTTATTTATTTTATATCTATAGGTTTTGCAATGCAAGATAATACCCCAACTTAGTTAAATAATGTATTCTTGTGGTGTTATAGGACCAAGAAATTTCATCATCGGATTCAGTTAAACGAATGTGGGCCTTGCTTTGCTTCATGTCCCAAATCCTGTGCTTGGACCCATCCCTATCTCCAAATTGTCATTCAATTGACATCGACATTTCTATTAAGTGTGCATTGACGCGTCTCTGGAATTTGAACAATAAGTGTCTCTGGCAGGAAGAAATTTTCCCCGCAACCAACTATTGCATTTGTGCCAATTTTGACCCTTGGGCTTGAACCCAACTTCCATGCTAGGTATTGTCCAACTATGAGAAAGGATAGAGTTAAAGCCTTCCATTGGTTTGATACATTCTGGTATTTTTCTGGTGATTGCAGATCCAATTCGAGATTGAGAATTTTGAGGATGAGGCTTTAAGAGAGGGGTGCATATTTATGTTATTTTGTTTTTGGTTTTTATGCATTTTGGTGCTCTATGGGTTTCCTAGTTTCAAATGGATTGGTTTGGATCATGAGTGGGTAGGTCTTGTCCAAATCAGTTGGTGGTTTTACCACCCAAAATACTGGTCTTGTCAAGGTCTTCATGAGAGGAAATTTGGAAATGAAATATGACTGTAGAAAAATTCAAATCAACAAGAATAAAGACACTCAAAATACTAGACATAACTCTTAGAATATCACCAAGTTGAGTGATAAGAGCCCTTACAAATTGGGAGGTAAATAAATTGCTATAGATTTTAGTAAATGGTTGTAGATGATAAAGTAACTTGCTGTTATGCACCTCTAGATCTGAGAAATGTAGGAAGACGTGGAAAATAATGAGCTAAACCACCCCTTGGGGGCCACCTGTTATTCATCAGTAATTTTTACCTGTTTAGATGACTAAATGCTTGTCCTAGATTTCTAGAAACAAAATTCATGAATCTTGTGAGTTCTAGGAAATCTCACTGCCTTCATTACCCTTACGATAATTTTTTCACTGTCACTACTACTCTATCAAAGCATGGCCAATCTATCACTCCTAGAAGACCAAATCATGGACTTATGTCCCTCATTCTCACTATTTTTTCCACCTCTGACTTTACCACTCTGTTTCAAGCCTTCTACTTCTACACCTTGGTTTGCCAAGTAGCCCAAACCTTTTCCCCTACTCACCAAGTGCCTCAAGAAGTGGTGATTTTAAACTCCTTTTCTAGGCTCTTTAGATAAAACAAAGATTTCAGTTTCTTGGATGGAAATGCATAAAGAGTTGTCAAAACCCTGTTTTACACCTCCAAATTGTAGGTTTTAACCCTGTACAAAAATTATCTACAAAGAAATATTAAAACAGAAAATAAAAAATAGCGAGAGCATAGAACATAAAACAGATAAACACAGAGATTTTCCCCTGGATCCCAAATAGGGAAGACCAACTTGATTTTTCATTATATTCCTTTTAGTGTTACAATACATATATATACATGCTGAAGCATACATAAACCCCAATCCATTAACCTGACATAACCGTATTTCCCTTGACTGGATCTACAAAATACCAGGGGCCAAAAACCATCGTACCCCAAAACCATGTGCAAACCCATGCACAAAACCATGGGTGCGTGACTAGTCATAGAAATAATATAACACATACCCAACATTCTCCCACTTGTTGTTTTCTTTTCGCAGGGGGCCATAGGAGAGCTTAGTCATTAGCCCAGTTCTGCAACACCCATTGTTTCTTTACACCAAGAGAACTTCTGAGTGCTCACAGACTTTGTCAATGCATATGCAACATTCTTCAAGGTGTCTACCTTTACCAGCAACACCCTTTTAGCCTCAACCATATCTCTCACAAAGTGATATTGAATATCAATGTGCTTTTTCTTTCAATGATAAGCAGGGTTCTTATCCAGGAAAATTGCACTTTGGCTATCACAGTCTATCCTTATAGTTTGCTACACCAACCCCATACTTGAACACAGTCTCTGCAACCAAATTTTTCCTTGCTTGCATGAGTGGCTGCTATGTATTCTTCCTCTGTAGTTGAAAGAACCACTACAGACTGTCTTTTACTCATCCAACTGATTGCACCTCCAAATAGGCCAAACACATACCCACTTTTAGATCTTCTTTGGTCTAGATCTCCAACCCAGTCTGCATCAACAAAACCACAAATTTCCAACACTCTTTCCAATCCTGGTCTTCCCTGGTAACACAACCCATAATCATTAGTTCCACACAAATATCTGAAAACCATTTTCATTGCTATCAAATGCTCTTTCCCTGGGTTTGACATAAACCTGCTCAATACTCCCACTACATGTGCAATGTCTAGTCTAGTACAGACCATTGCATACATCAGGCTACCCACTACACTTGGATATGGAACACATGACATATTCTCCTCTTCTTCTTGTGTCTTGGTGCACTTTTCAACAGACAACTTTACACCTACAGGAATCAGAACATTCACCGGTTTACTATCCTACATATTGAACCTCTACAATATGGTCTCGACATACTTCCTATGGTTTAACCAGAGCTTCCTCTTTGCCTGATCTCTCTTTATTTCCATGCCAAAAATATAGTTTGTAGCACCAAGATCCTTCATGTCAAATTTGGAGAACAGTCGGGTCTTAAAATCTTGGATAATTTCTTTATCATTTCCAATCAACAACATATCATCCACATACAAGACCAAATAAATAAAACAATCACCAATTAATTTAAAATAAACACAGTGATCCTCCTTGCTTCTGGTGAAGCCAAGTCCCCGTATGTAGGTATCAAATTTCTAATACCACATCCTTGGTGAATGTTTTAGCCCATACAGAGACTTCTTTAGCCTGCATACCAGTTCTTTCTTCCCCTCCACCATAAAGCCTTTAGGTTGTTTCATGTAGATCTCCTCTTCCAGATCCCCGTGAATAAATGTTGTCTTCACATCCATCTGTTCTACCTCAAAATCAAATGCAGTAGCAACAGATAAAAGTAATCTAATAGAAGTAACTTTGGCAATATGAGAAAAAATATCACCAAAACCAATTCCCAACACCTGGGAATAATATTTTTCTACCAATCGAGCTTTGTATTTCTCCACCTTGCCTTCTACATTCATCTTCTTCTTAAACACCCATTTTCTCCCAATGGGCTTCCTTCCAGCTGGAAACTCCACCAATACCATGCCTCATTTTTGGGCAAATGCCATTTCATCAACCATGGCCTCCTTCTAGAGTTTTCCATCCTCTGAATCTACTGCCTCCCTGACAGTTCTGGGATCATCATCAGTTATAGTTAAAGAAAAATTTGAACAGAAATTAGATGGACTATACCTTTCTAGTTTTCTTCTTTCCCGAACTGATCTTCTCACAGCTGGAGTTTGTGGCTCTTCCTCTTCTAAGTATTCTTCTATTGTAGAGTCTGATTCTTCCTCCTTTAGTTCAAACTCTATCTTCTCATGTTCCTTTGGTAGGAATTCATGTTTAAAAACATCTTTCACCTCTCTAAACACCACATCTCGGCTGTACACAACCTTCCTTATTTCCGGGTTCCAAAGCTTGTAACCCTTTAAACCATCCTTATACCCAATAAAGATGCACCTTTCAGTTTTATTATCCAACTTGGTCCTTTGCTCCTTTGGAACATGTACATATGCATCACATCCAAATACCCTCAGATGTGAAAGAGAGGGTTTCTTACCAGTCCATACCTCATGTGGGGTCTTATCCTCCAACGCTGATGAAGGTGATGTGTTAACCAAGTAACATACCTTTTCCATCAGTGTTCTGTTCATTATTTCTGCAACTTCATTTTTCTGAGGTGTATATGGAGTAGTCTTCTGTCGTGTTATACCACACTTCTTACAGAACTCTTCAAATTCCTTCTTTCAGAACTCCCCACCATTATCTGTCCTCAACACCTTTATCTTCTTCTCTGTCTAGTTTTCCACCAGAGCCTTAAATTCTTTAAATATGTCAAATAATTCAGATTTATTCCTCAAGAAATATCTCCATGTATTCCTTGAGAAGTCATCTATGAATGAAACATAGTACATAGACTTACCTAGTGATGGAACCGACACAGGTCCAAACACATCACTGTGCACAAGCTCTAATATCTTGTTTGCCCTCTTAGCACTAGAAGGAAAAATCACCCAATTCTGCTTCCCATATACACAATGTTCATAGAAATCGAAATCCAAAGAGAAATTAGACATACCTTCTACCATACCATTTCCATGCAGTATTCAAAGTCCCTCCTCTCCAATATGTCCAAGCCTTTGATGCCATATCATGGTCTTTTCTCCAGAGACCGCTAGGCTTTCTGCTCCACTTTTAGGAACCACAGAGCTGTTGTACCCATCAATAAAAATGCTGCCATGAAGCTTGTATAGAGTTCCCATCCGAACTCCCTGCATTAACACCAGTGCTCCCTGAAATACCTTACAGGTATATTTCTCGAACATTGTTTTTACACCTGCATCATCCATCTTGCTTACAGAAATCAAATTTCTGGCCAATGCAGGAATGTGAAAAACACCAAGAAGTGTTCTAGGAATCTCACTGCCTTCATTACCCTTAGGATAATTTTTTCACTATTCTAATACTCTATCAAATCATGGTAAATCTATCACTCCCAGAATACCAAATCATGGACTTGTGTCCCTCATTCTCACTATGTTTTCCACCTCTGACTTTACCACTCTATTTCTGATTGCCTAAGCCTTCTAATTCTACACCTTGGTTTTCCAAGTAGCCCAAACCTTTTCCCCTACTAACCAAGTGTCTCAAGTAGTGGTGATTTTAAACTCCCTTTATAGGCTCTTTAGATAAATCAAAGATTTCAGTTTCTTGGATGGAAATGCATAAAGAGTTGTCAAAACCCTATTTTACACCTCCAAACCCTGATTCAAGTTTTCAGTCAAACACCTAGTCCAAGAGATATCCCAATAGGTCATGTAGGGTCTCCTAGGTTATGCATTGTTGTGGTCTTCTAAAACTTACTATTTTTACATGTGCTCAAAGGTGAAATCAAATGAAAATAAGGTGAGCTCATGAATGTCCAAATGGTGTCAAAAGGCCTTTAAGAAAGGACCTCCTAGATCAGAGCATAGAGTCTGCAAAAACATAGTTTCCTATCTTGAAGAATTTCTGCAGGAATGGTTTATGATGGTTATTAGCATAAGAAAGGTAGGGTAAGAAGCCAAAATCCTCAAGCACAATGTACAGTAGAAGAGAAGCAACATGCCTAAGTAAACAAAGAATATAAGTGGTTTTGAAACTAATCAGCACAACAGGTGTTGCCCAGTAAGGGATCCATGCAAGTGATCACAAAGATAGAGATGCATCAACACCATCAAACACAAAACCAAAGTTTCTAGGAATGATAAATAAGGAAGGGAAAAGGGCCCTTAAAAGCTAGAAGTCTAGAAAGGTAGGCAAAAGTGAAATAAAGGTCATTATACTCCATCAGTGTGACATAAGGTTTTCAGAGGACATTTGAAAGAAGGCCTCCATGGTTGAAATAAGATAAAAGGGGTTTTATTTGTCACTACAACAAAAAGTGACAAATTCTAAAAACAGTATCAGTGAAGACTGCCTAAGTTTTCAAGTGCATTCAAAGGATTGTCAAAGGCAGTATGAGGGAGCCTGAGTTTTATGTCAGATAAGGAAATCAAAGTGAGCATGAGTTTCTACTATTGATTAGGACAGATTCATCATGCCTCTGGAAGTCAGCAAGAGGAGAATAAAATCAATTTTCAAGATCACCCACCAAGGAATCATCTTTCATATTTAAAAAAAACTCCTGCACAAAAGAAAGGAAATGTCAGTAAAAGGATAAAAGGACTGTTGGGTACAGGAATTACACTTAAGCAAACTCCTCAACACTTAATTTTTCAACCCAGGGGATCCGTAAACTTAGAGATGAAGCAAAGGTAATGGTAGAGATGGTATAAATCTTCATAATGTAAATCCCTACTTTCTTTAAAGGAAATTTTGCAGAATCAAATTAAAGAGAGAAAAAGGGCAACTTGAACCGTCAAAATAATCTAAGACTGGAACAAGAAAGAATGCATTTTGAAGAGGGAATTAAAGATAAAAAGGGGAAATCACTCTAGTTAATTATTGTTTAACTACTGAGTGTGTATTTTTCCTTAGTAAAGACACTTAGCAGTCTCATCAGATGGTCCCTTAAATCTGCTCCTTTAGAGATTTCCTTCTTGCACTAATCTGTCCTGTACTATCGCAGTCTGCTTGCACTAGTGCAAGAACAGAGATTTATGCAGAAGGTAGAAATGGTGTCTTTGCTAAAGGATTTTTTTACTTCATGCAAGGGCTTGAACTTTTCCAGGTTCAAAGCACCCAGATCCCGTGGCAAGAAACTAGTTCTTGCACTAGATCAGAGCTACCTACACTTAGCATTTAATTCTTAAAATGAGTGCTTAATTATTGCGAGTGTTGTTATACTGTTAAATCAAATTGCACATGTAAAAAGTGAATGTTTCTGATCTTAATAGAGTGCAGGAATAAAGAAACAATCAATATACATTTATCCTGTCATAAGAATTTAATGAAAGAAAGAAGATTGCAGGAAGTAGACTAAGAAAGGTTGCTGCATCACACCAATGTGCACTGGTGCAATTTCATTTCTCTTGCTTGGACTAGGCTGGGAAAACCAATCAAAGAGAATTGCAGAAAAGGAAATATCACACCAATGTGCACTGGTGCAGGGTTATTTCTCCTGCTTGGACCAGGCGGAGGAAAACCAATCTGAAGTAAAGTACAGGAAAGGAAATTTATCTAATTCACAAAACGGATCCGCTTTCACTCAGATAGGAATGCATGTGCTTAAAATTAAATCACACTTGACAATGTAAACACAAATTACAGGAAAACAGGAAATAGGGTAAACGTGCTGGGTTGGCTGGGCCCTAGCCAACCAGTGCTTTTCCATTTTAAATAATAACGCTGCTTAGTACTTTAATTAATTCATCAGCTCAAATGTAGAAACGCAATTTTATGAAGCATGAGGTGGAGCTCCCTTTTATTAATTCACTAAGGCAAGTACATACATTAATACATCATCTAGCCTAGATTCGGGCGATAAAAAAATACAGCAACCTGCTACCGCCTCTCTAGCTGTGTCTCTGTTCATTTTACTATAAAAAAATTTCCCCTTAGTCCTATTTACATTCTACATTATATAGATCTTTGGCCAAATGCCAAAATAGATCATTCAACCGATTACATAACCAAACGCAAAATTTAGCTTTTCGGTCTTCAAGATTAGATGGTTAACAAACTGGCCATAGCCAATCTCCAGCTTTCATACTTCACAGATTCGGTCTCGGCTGTCTTTGGCTCGATATTTTCTGTCATGGCCAAAAGCTGCTCGATCTTTGATGTCGTGGCTGAAGCTACTCAAAATGAGGCGGTGATCGAGGAGGTTCAGATCTGTTGCAAGGTTTTGTTGTGCTGGCAACGGTGCAAGATCCGATCCTGCACTAGGATTAACGATCATGGTAAGTATTTTAACTATCGAATAAACATTGGAGATATCTATAAGTTACAAAGAATGATTAAAAGTAAGAAATCATTGAATAAATAATTAATAAATTCTAAATTGAATTAAAAATATGAAAAATAAAGTTTATACAAAATATGTCACCGTGCTTGGACTGGTGCAAGATGAGGGTGCATCAAATAGGTAAAAAATAGGTAAATGGTTATGATTTAGGAAGGGTAAAATTGTGAGAAGAGAGAAAATTAGGTGGCTAACATCCTCCCATCCCTAATTTGTTGTGTGTCCTCACACAACTTTTTACCTCTGCAAAAATCCTTCAAAACTTTGAGCATTCCAGCTCAATCCTACTCTGACATACTGACATCAGCCTGCAATGTTTCAGACTTCTTATTTCTGATGTTCTTTAGTTTCTTTGTCACCCTTTTAAGTCGCTTGAAACATTACGTAGCTCGGTACTTCCAAACTCTAACTTCTCTTTTCTTTTTCTGGATTTCCGCAGTTAATTTTTCTTTACTCTATTCTTTATCCTCCTGTGCTTTAGCTACGAGCTGTTCTAAGTTTTGAACTTGAAGCTCTAGCTCAACTATTCGCGTAGCAGGAGTTACCAAATATTCTTTTTATTTTGTCTCGACTGGGGATGTACCTTCTTTAGGGACCTCAGTATTCCTTGAGGTTTCAGCAAACACTTCTTCCTCTTCTGATTCTTCTTCTCTTTCTTCTTCTTCTTCTTCTTCTTTACTGGTGCAGGAGGGGATTCAATGTCTTGTGGAGACTGTGATTCCTTTCCTGCAATAGATTCTTCGTTCTTTTTCTGGGCCTTTTTAATGAAATCGGCCAACAGAGTGTCATCTTCGACCTCTACAGATTTTGCTGCGTCTGCAAGGACTGAGATGTTGTCTTCTTCGAGGATCTTTGCCTGTACTTGTGGCGTAGAAGGAGTCTCTTCAACATGTGCACTAGCTATCTTTTTATTTGGAGACGGGGCCCTTTCTTTTGTTTATTTTTCAGGTCATTACCTTTTTGCACTGGTGCAAGAAACACTTCCCTTTTCATTCTTACCCGGACCCTTGATTGTATTGGCAGGGTCCTTTGTCTCCATCCCAACAGTTGTCTTTTTATGTAGCTATTTTAATAGCGCCTCCCAGGTCATTCCCATGATTTATAATTGTTTCTGGACCAAAATATTTATCAAGCCGTGGTGATATATCTTCTTGTCGGCCCAGTCTGCCCGTGCGTCCTGCACACCCTTGGCCATTTTTTCCAAGCTCTTAAGCAAAAAATAAGGGAAATCAATCCTCCACCAGATGTGTCGGCTGCCTTTGAAATGCTGCAACATCCTAAAATGGTACACAAAAGTGAGGGAGTACCTTCCCTCACAGGTCACGAATTTCTGTAGGATGAAAAGGAGGTCCCGCCACTGTCCCAGCAGGGCACTGCATGGAATTCCTTTCTTCCTATCTACCTTCATATTCTTGTCGATGACGAAACACTGCTATCGATTTCTTTCTAGTTTATGATTTTTAAAATACTGCTCACCAGTATTTTCCAAACCTGTCGTTGTTGATATAAACTCCTCCGTAACCCTAAATTTTAGAGGTCCAATTTTTACTCGGCCATTTTTGAAACTTTTGGCAAACTGTAGGGCCACTTCACTGTTGTGCTTGTCAAACTTTTGCAAGAATTGAAGAAAGCCTAAGTCTTGCAATAGTGTAAGAATATTTCGATACTCAACGACCTGTTCTATCATACTGAGAGACGAAGGTTTGCTTCGAACAAGTGGCATCGTTGCTTAACAGTTATGAACAGTCAAGAATTTACATGCAACACCGAGAAAATTGATTCTTATAGATAAGGATCCAACTGTCCACCATCCCTTCCATCTTATCACCCATTCATTCCACTGAAATAGCCATGGACGCGCAATATGTTTTGAGATCATGCCGGATTGGTGCTTGCAGTGGTGTTTTAACGGCTAGGTGAGGTAATCATTACAAGTGAAGGACATCTATGATTAAGGCAGAAAGGAAAATTATATCCAAGCAATGGTTAAACACTTCCGCACTCCTTCATAATTCAATTTTTTTTTTTAACATTTATTAAAAAACAATCATGATTATTAACTTAAAAACACCTTGTACTTTAAATAATTTTCTCCTAGTTAATATGATAGCACAAGTACTCATCGACTAAGTGAAAAGACTTCTTATAACTTCATAATGACCACTTTCGTATGCTGTGAAAAGAACAAATTGTACTATGTTTCTGACAGGGTGCATGCTTGCACCGCTTAAATTATGCTATTCTGCTGGTACCATTCTGCTTGCATTATTATATAGGATGACATGCTTGCACTAGTGCAAGCATAATATCTGAAAAAAGGAACAGGGAATTTAATTAAAATATAGGCTGGACTTTCAACATGGCTTCCTCAACTTTTACTGGAAATTTGCTTTGCCCTTTCTTGATGCTTCAGAGCATATCCTTTTTCTCTTTTTGAATTAGATTCTGCAATTAATTCATGAGGGAAAAAAGAAGTGGGAAAAGGGAAATTTCAGAATGGGAAGGAATTCTGTTACAGGGATTCCATGAATAGTACCACAAGAGGGGATAAACAGAAGTGGGATAGGAAAACAATTTCAAGGGTAAAGTGGGATTTTTAAGAAATAGACAAGGTAAATTCAGAAGAATATGGGAAGGTTAATCATTTTGGGTTTAAAGAAGAAAAATAAGGGAATATTAAGAAAGTGGAATATGAAGAAAGGCGGAAAATTTTCTGGAAGGTTTGCCTGCACTAGTGCAAGAAAAATAACTGCAGCGAGAATTAAGCGTTACTTGAATAAAAAATATCCACGCTAATTACCCCAATTGTATAAAGGTTGGTTTTGTTGAATCTACTTTTACTTGGTGGTCACTAGCATATCTAAAGATTAAGAAACATTCTCTTTTTATTAGAAATTTTTTATCTTCATACCAACAACCTGGTTTTCAAGTTGATCCTTCTGCAATCATGTCAGTGAACTGATTTTCATAGTTACAGGAAAAAAAAAAATTCTTTACTTTTTGTTTAAAAATATTTTTTCTTTTTAAGAAGAAGAAGAATTCATGTTTTCAAAATTTTGGTATTACCATTCACCACTATCGTCTTGAATTTCTGTTGGACTTGCTGTGTAAAATATTTCCTGGCAAGTGGCCGAAAATACTTCTTTAATCTTTGTCCATTTACCAAGAATAATGAATTTTTTCCATCAATAGTTTTAACTTCTACTGCTCCATTCTCTAATACTCGGATCACTTCATAAGGTCCCATCCAACGTGTATGGAACTTCCCTTTAAAAATTTAAATCTAGAATCATAAAGGAGTACCCAATCACCTGGTTGGAATTGCTTTTTTTGAATAGACTTGTCATGCCACCTTTTGTGTTGCTGCTGAATTAGTATGTTCTTCTGAACAACATCCCTACGAAATTCAACTAACTCATTTAATTGGAGAAGACGTTGTTGTTGTGCCTCAGAGATACCTAGTCCTAACTAAACTGCAGTTCTGAAAGTTTTGATCTGGAATGCAATTGGTAACAGAACCTGTTTACCATATACCATCTCATATGTTGTATGTCCTGTGCTATTTCTCCAAGTGGTTCTGTATGCCCACAAAGCTTCTGGTAATATTTCAACCCAGTCTTTCTGATTCATATTTACTGTCTTTGTATGAATGGACTCGATCACTTTGTTTTTGGATTCCACTTGGCCGTTTTCTTGTGGGTGATACGGTGTGGATTTCATGTGTCGGACCTTGTATTGCTCCATCACACCCTGTACCAGATTAGAAATAAACTGCGGACCATTGTCAGAAACAATTTCTCTAGGCACACCAAATCTAGTAAAGATTTCAGTAAAAAGAAAATCAGCAACAACTTTTTCTGTAGCAAAGGAAATAGCTTTAGCTTCTACCCATTTTGTAACAAAATATGTACAGACCAAAATATGTTTTTTACTTAATGATGTTGGATTTATTGGCCCTATAAAATCAATAGCCCATTTTTCAAATGACTCAATCATAACTTGGGGGCATAAAGGCATTTCATTAGTTTGATTAGGCCGTTCCATTCGTTAACAGATATCACATCACCTGACATACTGTTTGGCATCCTTAAACAAAGAGGGCCAAAAGTAACCAGCACACAGTACTTTATATGTAGTCCACTTATTAGCGAAGTGGCCTCCACAAGGTTCATCATGAGCAGATTTAAATATGTCAAACACTTCCTCCTCTCTTACACATCTACGGATAATCAGGTCTGGATCAGTGTAAAAGAGATCTCCTTGAATCCAAGAGTATGCAGCACTTTTCTGAATAATATTCCACTTTTCCCGAGCGGACAAGTGGGGTGGTGTTTTCCCAGTAACCAAGTAATTAGCAATGTCAGCAAACCATGGAGAATCTGTTGACATAGAAAAGAGATTTTCATACGGAAAATCATCATTAATAGGAGTTGCTTCACCGGGATTATCCAATCTAGAAAGAAAATCTGCTACAACATTAGATTTTCTTGGTCTATCAACAATAGTAACATTAAATTCCTGCAACAATAGCAACCACCTAGTCACTCTACCGCTAGTCAATGGTTTTTTCATCAAATATTTAATCGCGGAATGATCAGTATGGACAAATACTTCATATCCTGTAATATAGTGCCTAAAATTATTAATTGCAAAAATTACAGCTAAAAAATCTTTCTCTGTAACTGTATAGTTTAATTCAGCAGAAGACAAATTCTTACTAATATAATAAATAACATAGAATTGTTTATTTTCCTCTTGTCCTAAAGTTGCGCCAATAGCCAAATCTGAAGCATCAGAGGAAATGTGAAAAGGCAGGGACCAGTTAGGACCTCTCAAAAATGGTACCTATACCAAATTTTCCTTCAATGTTTCAAAAGACTGTTGGCAAATTGTGGACCAAGAAAATTCACTATCCTTAGCTGGAAGTCGGAAAAGAGGGGCAGCTATCTTAGAAAATTTTTCAATGAATCTTCTATAGTAACCAACATGTCCTAAAAAACCTCTTACTTCCCTTTGAGTTTTGGGTGCAGGAAGATGCAGATTGATTTCAATCTTTGCCGGATCGACCTGGATACCTTTACCATAAATCAAATGGCCAAGTACCACTCCTGATTTGCACATTAATCTACATTTATTTTCACTTAAGGCAAGATGGGCTTCCTGACAACGAAGAATTACTTTCTCCGGATTTCTGAGAGCTTCCTAAAAAGAATCACCAAACATAGAAAAGTCATCCATATAGATTTCTACAAATTCTAGATCAGCAAAAATGGCCAGGACTACCCTTTGAAAGGTAGCTGGAGCATTACATAAACTAAAGGGAAGCAATTTATAAGAAAATGTACCCCATGGACATGCAAAATTAGTTTTATCTTGATCTTCAGGTGCAATCTATATCTGGTTATAGCCACTGAAGCCATCCAAAAAGGAAAAATATTTCTTTCCTGCAAGGGTATCAAGAACCTGGTCAATGAAAGGAAGAGGGAAGTAATATTTGAGAGTGGCTTTGTTTAATTCTTGATAATCAATACAAATACGCCATCTTCAATCTTTCTTAGGTACTAGCACTAATGGAGAGACCCACTGACTGTCGGAAATAGGATAGATAAAACTGACATCTAAGTGTTTCTGTACTTCTTCCTTCACAATATCTCTTAGAGCTGGATTTATTCACTTTTGGGATTTTCAGACAGGTCGGGTTCCTTCCTGAATATAGATATGATGTGTACAAGTTTCAGGAGTGATACCCTTCATATCTTCATAACCCCAAGCAAAGGTACTAAGATGGTTTTGCAAGAAATTCACAAGCTGCTCCTGCTGAGATGAGTCCAAATCTGAACTAAATTGCAAGGATTTACCAGGGCTAATCTCAATAAGAGTAGTATCAGGCTCATGAGTACTCAAGAGAGTGGTCAAATGCAGCGGTACAAAAGAATGAGAACCGTGATTATCTTGAAAGTCTAGGCTAAAAAATTGGCTCAATGGCTCAAAATTAGGCATAGTGTCTAGATTATTCAAGAAATATTGAATCTCATCTTCTTGTGAAGACCCAGTATAATGATGGATAAGGGAAATGGGCTGAGTCTCCTCATCACTGCCTTTTTCCAACCATAAATTATCTTGAAAGTCCTGAATGGATCTGGCAGGGGGGTATAAGGTAACTTTCTTCCTAGAATCTCCATGCGAATATACATATCACTGGAATGACATCCAATAAATGCATCGGCCGTAGCAAGCCATGGTCGATCCAAGATCAAGGGGTGTCCTCCTACTAGGTTCTTTGGCTGAAGCACAATGAAATCAACAGGATATTCCCAAGGATCTAATGAGATGATCACATCGTCCAATACTCCTTCTGGCTTAATTTTAGATCTATCTGCTAATTCAAGCACAGTGGGAGTAGGGAGAAGATGAGATAATCAAAGTTGATCCATGGTTTTCTTATTCATGACATTAATGGCTGCCCCAAGGTCTATAAGAACATTAGATACTAGGACATTACCAATCTGAACTAAGACAACAGGGTTTCTAGGATCAATATATTTTTCCATAGACACACATCTTGTCATCAACTCTACTGCCCTACCAACAAATTGAATGGTTTGGGGTTCCACTCTCTTCCTCCTGGGTTTCTTGAGACAGAGTTCCTTAATAATCTTAGTACAAATGGGGATCTCTTTAATGGCTTAAAGCTAAGGTATCTTAATGAAAAGATTCTGAAGCTTAGATGCCAAACTAGTCTCAGAAATAGGCTCACCTCTTTCCACTACTAGCCTCTCTGGGAAGGGAGGCTGGTTGGAAGAAGATGGCAAGGATTCAGAGGGTAAGGGCTGCTTAGTGACAACTTTTGGAGAATGGTTAAGAGTTTACTCTTCTCCTTTCTCTTCAACAATCACTATAGTTTGCTTCTGATTTTCTGATGTTACAGTCCTTCTCGATCTTAATTGAATACCATGAACCCCAACTAGAATAGACTGGTACTCGAATGGTAAAGGTCAGTTTGTTACATAGATCATTTGCACTGCTTTATTTTTGTTAGGATTGGGCATAGGTTGAGTAGGAAACTAAGGAGGTCAAAAGGGTGGAGGTAAAGGCAACGGTGGATTAGACTGACTCGGAAGGTGAGGCATTGAATAAGGTGTATGTGTAGATGGATATGACTGAATAGGTGGTTGGTAGGAATATGGAGAATGAGTTGACCCTCTCCAAACTTGTTGCCATGGTTGAGAAGTTTTCCCATGTTGATAGTGATTCCCATACTGCCACTGCTGATTACTGTTAGGATAAGAATATGCATGTGAATTATAACCAAGATAGTGTGGAGAAAATTCAGGAGCCATACCTGCACCTACCTGAGGCCAATTCCTTCTTACTCCCATAGCATACAAGTATTCAGCTTCAGGTTGTCCCCCTGTAAATACAGCTTTGAGTCCTGGTATAGAGGGAAAATTTTCTGTGACATGGTCTTATGCACAAATAGCACACTTATTAGTTTCTTTTAAATTAAGAGGACATTCTTTAGGAGGATGCTTGTCTCTACATTTAGGACAGAAAATACATAATGACTCTTGTTCCTTCATGAGTTTTTGCTGAAATTTTAAAGAGTCTAATTTTTTGGTAACAATATTCATTATATCAATTTTCATGTTTTCCATTTTATTTTCTAGTCCAATAATCATAGCATCAGTAGATTCAGTTTTTCTATTTCTATTTCGAGTTCCTCTACCGGATCTATACTGATTTCTCAAAAATTTCTTGCATAATTCACAAATTTTTTCAAAATTTTGCTGAGAAACATCAGCTTGTCCTAACAGATTCAAATTATTTCTAGCATTATCAGTAAGTCCTCTTAAGAACAAGGTTCTAATAGTACTGGGATCAAACTTAGGTTTCTACCTTTGTAAAATATACATAAATCTCTCTAGGTAATCTTCAAGAGTTTCATCGTCCTGTATGATTGTAAAAATTTCATCCTGCATGTCCCGAGTTTTGCAATATTCTTGATATTTAGACAAAAATACTCTCTTCATCTGATCCCAAGAGGTTATAGTGTTTCCTCCTAACCCCATAAACCAGCATAGAGCTGAGTCTTTGAGAGTAACAGGAAATAATCTTAACTTCTTAGCATCAGTTGAATAATCATAACTTCTACACAGAATATCAAACTCGAATAGAAAAGAGTCAAGATCTTCATGAACTTTACCATGGAAATGAGTGAGAGCTGATGGTGGAATATTCTTCATTTGCACCACAATGTCAGGATCCACAATTGGAAACACAAAAATGGATTGTTCTTCACTTACCTAGTTGTCACCAGTCCCTTCCAAATGATCTTCTTGGTTCACCATTGTTCCTCTTTTACTTGTACCGCTCTCAACAGGCTGATCCACACCTAAGCTATTGTCACCAAAATCCAGGTGGATTGTTCCTACGTGATGGGTTTCAATTGGATTGGGCTTCCTTCTTATAGAAGGAGACCCAATATGAGAATTGTTTTCAGAATTCTTTCGGCCCTTAGTGGGCTTTGAACCCTTACCTTTTCTAGGCATTCATTTCAAAAGAAAGAAAAATAACAAACAAATTCTAAAAAAATGCTTCAGAAATCAATTAACACCAGTAAAATTCCTTCAAAGAAGCTTTTCCAAACAATACTGCAAAAATAAAGGAAAATTTACCTTTATTGTATAATCAGGAAGTTCTTACCAAATCAAATCGCCTCCCCGACAATGGCGCCAAAATGTTGGGTGCAGGAATTACACTTAAGCAAACTCGTCAACACTTAATTTGTCAACCCGGGGGATCTGTAAACTTAGAGACGAAGCACAGGAAATTCCAAAGATGGTATGAATCTTCCTAATGTAAATCCGTACTTTCTTTAAAGGAAAGATTGCAGAATCAAATTAAAGAGAGAAAAAGGGAAACTTGAACCATCAAAATAATCTAAGACTGGAACAAGAAATAATGCATTCACAAGAGGGAATTAAAGATAAAAAGGGGCAATCACTCTAGCTAATTATTGTTTAACTACTGAGTGTGTGTTCTTCTTTAGCAGAGACACTTAGAAATCTCATCAGATGGGCCCTTAAATATGCTCCTTAGATTTCCTTCTTTCCCTAATCTGTCCTGCACTATCGCAGTCTGCTTGCACTAGTGCAGGAACAGAGATTTGTGAAGAAGGTAGAAATGGTGTCTTTACTAAAGGATTTTTTTACTTCATGCAAGGGCTTGAACTTTTCCAGGTTCAAAGCACCTAGATCCCATGGCAAGAAACTAGTTCTTGCACTAGATCAGAGCTTCCTGCACTTAGCATTTAATTCTTAAAATGAGTGCTTAATTATTTCAAGTGCTGTTATACTGTTAGATAGAATTGCACACGTAAAAAGTGAATGTTTCTAATCTTAACAGAGTGCAGGAATAAAGAAACAATCAATATACATTTATCCTGTCATAAGAATTTAATGAAAGAAAGAATATTGCGGGAAGTAGAATAAGATAGGTTGCTGCATCACACCAACATGCACTGGTGCAGGTTCATTTCCCCTGCTTGGACCAGGTCAGGGAAACCAATCAAACAGAATTGCAGAAAGGGTAATATCACACAAACGTGCACTAGTGCAGGGTTATTTCTCCTGCTTGGACTAAGTGGAGGAAAACCAATCTGAAGTAAAGGAAATTTATCTACTTCACACAACGGATCCACTTTCACTCAGACAAGAATGCATGTGCTTAAAATTAAATCACACTTGACAATGTAAACACAAATTACACGAAAAAAGGAAATAGGGTAAACATGTTGGGTTGGCTGGGCCATAGCCAACCAGCACATTTCCCTTTTAAATAATAATGCTGCTCAGTACTTTAATTAATTCATCAGCTCAAATGTAGAAATGCAATTTTGTGAAGCATGAGGCGGAGCTCCCTTTTATTAATTCACTGAGGCAAGTACATACATTAATACATCATCCAGCCCAGATTCAGGTGATAACAAAATACATCAACCTGCTACTGCCTCTCTGGCTGTGTCTCTATTCCTTTTACTATCAAAAACTTTCCCCTTAGTAATATTTACATTCTACATTATATAGACTTTGGCCAAAGGGAAAAATAGATCATTTAACCGATTACATAACCAAACGCAAAATTTAGCTTTTCGGTATTCAATATGAGATGGTTAGAAAATTGGCCGTAGCCAATCTCCATCTTTTTTTCTTCACAGATTCGGTCTCAGCTGTCTCTGGGTCAATCTTTGCTATCGTGGCCAAAAGTTGCTTGATCTTTACTGTCGTAGCTGAAGCTGCTCAAAATGAGGCGGTGATCAAGGAGGTTCGGATCTGCTGCAAGGTTTTGTTGTATTGGCAACGGTGCAAGATCCGATCCTGCACTAGGATCAATGGTCACGGTAAGTAATTTAACTACCAAATAAACATTGGAGATATCAATAAGTTATAAAGAGTGATTAAAAGTAAGAAATCATGTAATAAATAATTAATAAATGATAAATTGAATTAAAAATATGAAAAATAAAGTTTATACAAAATATGTCACCGTGCTTGGTTGGTGCAAGATGAGGGTGCATAAAAGAGGTAAAACATAGGCAAATGGTTATGATTTAGGAAGGGGAAAATGGAAAAAGAGAGAAAATTAAGGGGATAACAAGGACCAAATACAAACATTAGAAAAGAGGGTTTTTTGTCCTAAATTATTTCTCCCAAATGTATAAAAAGCCTAGAGCTATTAGTCAAACACCATTTTGTCATTTTCAAGAGGAGGAAGAAGGAGGTCAGGGTTTCTAGCAGAATTTTCAGGCAAAAAACCATTGCGCTACGCTCCTGAAAGACCACACTACGCCCCTGTGCAAGCTTCCTGTACATTTTCAATGGGGCGATGCGTGCCTATGAAGTAGCACTACGCACCTGTGCAACCACTCTGTGTGCAAGAGGAACCCAACACCTTGTCACCGTTCAGGCCTCGCCCAACAACGTGTAGATACCGCCCGAGTGCTACGCTCCTAGGCATGCAACGTGTAGTAGCCACCCAATACCTTATGCAGAGGCACCTGACATTGCGCTCCTGTGCATTTAGGACTGCCCATGAAGACCTGATACCTCGTGCAGAGGTGCCTGACGCTGTGCTCCTACGCATTCAAGACTGCCCAGGAAGACCCGATACCTCGTGCAGAGGCACCCAACGCTGCACTCCTGCATGTTCAAGGCTGCCCAGGAAGACCCGACACCTCGTGCAGAGGCCACCCCAACACTACGCCCCTGTGTGTTTAGGGCTGCCCAGGAAGACATGACAGCTCATGCAGGAGGCACCCGATTTCCCCATGCTACGTTTCTATGACTCTTTGCTTCAGCTGTAAGGTTTTGAAGGTATTTAGTTTTTCCCTACCTTTTCATACTATTTGAAGATGAAATATTAAAAAATGTGAAGAGTGAGCTTAAAGAGAAGTTGAAAAAACCTTAAAGGGAGAAAGGTTAGGTCCCCATGTTTGCAAACATTTCTAATTGAAAAGCACCTATCCATCTACACACTGAAAACACTGAGGCAGAAATTGGTTTTCTTCACTCATCCTTCCCCTTCATTTGCGGTCACCACCTCTCTCATTCTCATTAACCTCTCATTTTCCCTCTCCATACCATCTCCCAAGCAGATCAGGGTTTTGTTTTCAAAGGCAAAGAGTAAAGGAAACAATTTCTAGAGAAGGCAGTGTTGACAATGGCGAAAGAGGCCAAAGGCCTAGAGAACAACAGAGGAAAGGTGGGAAAGCAAATAGGTTTGAGCCTGTAAACACTAAAGAATTGACAACCTCTCCTACTAAAGTTTCATATTTCCAAGAGGTAGGATGCTATGAGTTCTGTGAGAAAGTGCAGACAGTCCAAAGTCACCCTCAGTTGACCAAAATTTTTGTCCTTAACCTCCATGACCACCAAGTACATCTAGCTGGAGTGAATTTTGAGCTGACTACCAATGCAATATCTATGGCCACTGGAATACCTTGCATGGGAGAAAAATGGTTCAAACAGGTGTATCTGGACCTAGGCCATTATCAGCCCTTCTTAAAACCAAGTTGCCAATCTGATTGCAAAACTATTTTCCCCTTTTCTCATTTGTTGGACAAATATGCTCTAATGAAAATCATTATGAAATACTTCACCTATGAGGTTAGGTTTTCCAGAGTCTATATCTACCAATAATACTACTCATGCATTTCACTAGGGCCAAGTTGCTACATTTTCCCTACTACCTTTGTAAAAGTATCGATAAAATGTCATCCATTGTGCAAAAGAGGCCTCCCTCACAACATATGTCAAGTATTTTTCATCTTTCCCTTATCAATATGATTGTCTTACACCAATTAGAGCAACAAGGCATCCCACGGGAATTTTTCATCGCCCATGATGTTTTCACAACTCCACAACCTCTTCCTCTGCAAATTTTACCATCATCATCTCATCCACCTTCCTCCACTCCTTCATCACCCCTCATTGACCATGAATCATCCTCTTCACATGAATCCTCTCCCCAAACAAGCCTCCCTCTTTGACCTTCTCCTAAAGCCTCAGAAAAAGAAGATAGCAATGACAAAGAGGAAGAAAACACTGACCAAGATGAACATGGCAGTCAAGAAGAAAGTGATGAAAAAGAGGAAGATTAAAGTGAAGAAAGTGATGAGGAAGAGGACAAAGAAGAAAGTGTTGATGAAGAAGAAAGTAGTGACAAAGGAAATGAACCAAAAAGTTAACAAGAAGGCATAGGAAGTGAGATAGATGAAGATGAGGAAATCAATGACAACCCAAGGACAGAGGAAGATTTTGATAAGAAAAATAGTGAAGGTAAAGAAGAAAACAGTGAGCACAATAGCAGTGAAAAAAGGAGCAGTGACAAAGATGAAAATAGAAGTCAAGAAGGGACAGAGTTTGAAGAAAATTTCAGTGGGAAAAATAGTGAATACAATGGGAAAATTAGTGTGGGTATAGACACACATAACGAGGAAGAAAGTGACAGTCAAAGTGAAGGAGAAACTAATGAAGATGCCTATAACAGTGACCCCACAGAAAGTGCAAGCAATAATACAGAGAATGAAGATGCAGAGATAGAGGCAGAGTTTGAAAGTGAACACAGTGGGCCAAATAATGAAGACATTGGGCTAAATAGTGAAGGGAATAATGACAATCATAATGAAGAAAACCTAATGACTAATAGCCCTAACAAAAGTGACAACAGTGATCCCATGAACTCAAAGGGAATCCAAAAGGATGAAAATGCATCGAGAAATGATGAGGACACCTCTAACCATGACAACGAAGAAAATGATAATGTTGTAAGTATGGAGGATGAAAATGTAGAGGACATGGAAGAAGATAAAAATGATGAAGATCGGGGCAGTGATACTAGAATGGGAGGAAATGAAAGTGCCTCTCAAGAAGGCAGCCAAGAAGAAGAAGAAGAAGACACACATACAGGGATCATTGATGAGAAGAAGAGTAGTCCTAAGGTCACCAATGATCAAAATATTCAAAAGAAACTTGTTGCACCTTTCCCTCTTACCTATCAAAGAAGAGAGAGGCATGTGTTTGCTGCCTCCAAAGGGCAATGGGCCATGCCGTCCTCCTCAACTCAAAATATTGACAAAGGTAAGAAAAAAATGAAAGAGGAAGAGGAAAATCATGAAGAAGAGAGGGAATTTGAAATTATTCACATAGACAGTGATGATGAGAATGAAACAAGAATTTCAAACTCCCTCCTCCAAGATAGGAATGAACAAATTAAGGACTTAGAAGTTGAATTAGAAAGAGCAAAAAATGTCATTCACTTCTATCAGATGAAAAACAAGCAAATGAGTGCCCAACAAGCCATTTATGAAACAAGAACACTCAAGTATCGGAAATAAGCTCAAAGGGCACAGGTGAAGTTGGAAGATTTCATGGGCACTTATGGAGAAAGTGAATATGAAGAAGGTCAAAATAGAAGGAGACCTAGAACTATGGGTCTAAAGAAAGCATTGGCAAAGCAGAGAGAAAAAGAATCAGCCCAAGCACAACAAATTTCTCTCAATGAGTTCCTTTCCATGGAAATTAAACATAATAGGGAATCATGGCTTGAGAAGGCCAACATACACCTTTAGGCCAAGCTGGAGAAAGCTAATAAAGACTTGGATATACAAAGAAAAATGACCAAGCATTATGCCCAAAGAAAGCAATTTGCAAGGGAAAAACTCAAAAAGGCCCAAATTGAGATCCAAGCACTAAAAGAAGAAAAGAGCCAGACTAACCTTGGTATTTTGGCTCAAGCTTCTCTATAGGTCTCCCAAGACCCATGAGGCATACTTCCACCAAAATTGGGAGATTTTTGACAAGTTTTTGTTTTTTTGCAAATTTTGAGTCTAGGAGTGCAACACACTTGGTGCTACACTCTTTTTCAGGGCATCTTCAAGATGAAAGCCTTGGATTTTTTGGTTCCTCTTCATTCATACAACATTCTCACCAAGTTTCAGATCAATTGGAGTTGTGTAGATCCTCCAAAAGGGTAAAAAACACCCAATTTTCACCATTTTGCCTGCTTTTGAGGACATGTGTTGCGCTCCTACCAGTCTTAGAATTTTCAATTTTTGAACAGGTTTTAGAAGTCATATTGGAGAACCAAGGGTAGATCTAGAAAGAGACTTCAAGGGCTTACCAACAAGCCATCATGGAGCCTTTTCTGACATTGAGAAGGCCTTCAAAACACTGTTGTAAGAAGGCCCATTTTTTTTTTGTTCTTGTGCTATGCTCCTGGCATAAAATTCATTTTAAAAAACACAGTGCTATGCTCCTGTGGTTGACAAGTCAAAATATGCGTTTGGCAAGTTTTAAGAGGCTTTTCAGGGCCTAAAGGTCAATTTAATTGCTAAAAAAGGCTGAAAGATATTTATTTTAGATATTTTTGTGCCTTGGGCCTTGCAAAGCCTCAAGGACAATAAAGATACTTCTGATTAGCCAATGGACTTCTAGATGCTCTATTAGGCTTTCCTCCTCCTTGATTGTTATATAAAGCATGAGGATTAATTGTAATGGTGGGATTTTGATGAGTTTGAGAGAAATACATGGTTCTTGGAGGTTGAAGAGCAATTTGGTGTTGTGGAGCATGTGGATGATTTGTCTTGATTGATGATAATGAAGGCTTGCTTGCAGGATCCCTGAGTTTATTTAATGGTGATGTATCTCTTATTTTTTCATGTTTTCTTGTTTATCATATGTCCATATTTCTATATTTCAATAGCTCAGAAGAGTATAGGGTCCTCCTGTTTGCTATTGTCTTTATGTTTTCCTCTCCTGGGTTAGTTTAAGGAATTCTTAATTGCTCCTTAGGCCCACCTAAGCTTTTCTATTTCATTATTGGATTAATATGCTAGTTTAAAAACATGATTCATGGTAAGCCCTGCTTGTTTTATGCTATCTAAACTCTGTCTGGAAATCTCTCTTTGATGTATTGATTGTTAGGTTAAGCCAAAGAGGTCTTGTTTCGATCTTGCCCTTTGTATATGCTTATCAGTTTGCCTCAAAGTTCTTTATAGTTTAATGAATGATGTTTAGGAGTTCCCTCTTCATTTATTGATGCTATTTTTCTCTTATATATTTTCAAATCTTGAAAGTGGTATCATTGAAGTTAGATAAGTTGTCTTACTTTCTTTGTTCCACTGGATTGTGTATCTTGAATGTTTATTTATTTAAAAGTATCGTCTTTGAGTAAATGGTGTGCCCTATCTCATGATTAGTATATTTTTCTTATCAGTATTTAAGACCTCCTTGTTCATAGGTATTTGAAAAAATATACTTCACTGCCCTTTTCCCTACCTTGGTTCCCCAACTTAATGTCCATCTCAGCTCACACATTAACTTTAAAGATCCATTGACTACACTATATTTTCCCTGTGTTGTACTTGATTTATTAGTAAGATATCAATGAATTCACAGACTCCATAGCCCAATTGATTTGATGACCCCTCACTCCACCTATCTTACTTGATCATCTTACCCCAACCAAAACAAACAACAAACCAACACTTAACAACTAGCCTAAAATCAACCATTTAGAGCGAACAAGTTCACATCCTTCGCGCATAATAGAGAGAGCCGTCTCTGAGTCCAGGAAGGCTAGGTCCTAGGACTCCAAAGACTGGTCTAATGTTACCCTATGTATTTGGTCTACCAATCTACTAAATCATGGGACATTAATATAATGGTGATCACGGTGGGACTTTGAGTAAAAAGAAACCTAGGTATCCCTTATGAACTCTCAAAATCTTAGTCAAACTTATAAAACTTAAGTGTTGTCTAAAGAGTAGAAACTATCTATTTCATCATCCTAGAAAAATGCTGACTCAACTGTAGGACACTCTTACAAACCTTAGGGCTACATATAGGAACTCATATAACCCCAAAACATTCCTATATTGGGTTTTTGTCAATATTGGTGGTGGACCATAGACACATATCTTCAAAACAACTAAATATATCCACCTGGAAACTCCACTAGCCACCAATAGGCCTTATAACTTTACTAGTGTCCATATACTCCTGTAAGATTGTGTCGAATCATCCCTGAGAAATCTAGAAGCCTAGTCACACACTGTGCGAGTTCAAAAAACACCTAGAGAGGTCAGCCTTCTGCAAGTATTCATAAAATTTAAGCCTCTCT
The DNA here is from genome assembly GCA_034641835.2 of Pinus albicaulis. Lineage (NCBI taxonomy): Eukaryota > Viridiplantae > Streptophyta > Pinopsida > Pinales > Pinaceae > Pinus > Pinus albicaulis. The sequence continues at coordinate 1,138,295,796 of CM076577.1, read as the reverse complement.
ACATTTTGAGTTTGAAATCTGGCTTCATGAAGAATAAATACCAGATCTCATCTAGATCTGAACCTTTCTGCTATATTTTATGACCCATGAAGGATTTTGTGGCAAACTTCTAAAACTGGAAACTTGACTACTGTTAGGACCATTCATAAAACAAGCTTTTTACTTGAACAACTCACAGCCTTGCAAGATCCCCAGTTTGACTTGCACCATACAAAAAACCTTTTCAGAACCAAGTCACAAAGTAGGATTGACCATACTGACCTTGAGCCCATAGACTTGCAGCAGAGTCATAGCAGAGAAGCTTCTCCTTCCACGCCACCTGATTTCCAACTTCTCCACCACTTTGGTTCTTTTCACCCAACTCTACTCAAAATCAGTTTGCTGATCCAAGTACTTCTGCCACACCCATTCACACCACCATTGTGAAAATCACTCCATCTCATCTCACCAACCATCCTCTTGTAAATCCACCATCAGCTCCCATCATGGCAGCATGGTATGCACCCCTAGTGTTACCACAACCATTGGTACCATTGCCAAATGATTACCAATCCAGAATCGCTCACTTTACTAGGGTTGAATCTACCACTGCCAAAAAACATGTAGATAGAATAAATGATGCCTTTGACTACATGGAATTAGAAGAGGAAACCATGAAGATGAGGATTTTTGCCCAAAGACTAGGAGGAGAAGTTAAAAAATGGTTCAAAAACCTAACTCCCAATAGCATACATGATCTCCCTTCCCTTTACCAAACTTTCATAAACAAAGGGGAGATTAAGAAAAACACTCTCCGGATCCTCTCAGAATATAACAATCTTAAAAGAAACACAGGGGAAAGTGTCCAAGACTATTTCACTAGGTTCAATAGTGTTTACAACACACTACCACCAAACATGAAACCCCCACTAGGCCTAGCCTTAGTTAAATTTCCGGAAGGTTTTGACCTCGACATGGCCTATTAGCTAATAGAAAGAGAGCCCCTAACTTTAGAAGGCATGCAAAATGTAGCTGTAAGTGTAGAGGCCAACTTAATTAAAAAGAGAGCTAGGCTAAGATCAGAAAAGAGGGTAACCTACAAAGATGAAACCATGCCCTCAACCTCCTCATCTGATTCCAAGATTGAAAACCTAATTAGAACCATGGAAAGAATGATGGAGAGAATACACATATATGAAAGAGAACCTCCTAGGGAGAACCAGCCAAGTCCCCAAAACAAAAACCAGAATCAGAAATTTAGAAGAGACCCACCCCAAACCAGACAAAGGGAAAATGATCAACAAATCAGGCCACCCTTCCAAGATAACTATATAGATGAAGGGGAAAGAGATATTGAACAGTTGGATGAAAATCATCTAAACTTAATAGGCTCTGACAATGAGGGTGATTTTTTTCTCACATAATAAGAACAAGGTTTCTTCTCCTCGAATCTAAATGAAACAAGCTATGAAGATTCTGAAGACTACGAGTTGGGATTGGAAAATGCCTTAATGGAAGTCCATAGGCAATATGATCTTAGGAGTAAGAAAAACCAAGACAACTCCAAAAAGAACAACTTAGACATTGCTTTTAGGAAAACCCCAAAAACATTCTTAAAGGAACAATAGATAATAACAACACCATGGCTAAGAAAACTGATCCTAACAAAGACAAAATTAGCCAACCAAATGGTGACACAAGCTACCCTAGTACTCTTGCTAGTGGCCCTGAAAAAATTTTATTGTCTAAAACCCCTAATCAAAATCAGAAAATTAAAAATGTAGAAAAGTTTATGGCTGATAAAACTAATGTAAATATGTTTAAAACCCAGGTACCTTTCATTTTTTAAGGGGAGATTGCTAAAATCAAGATAACCATACCTCTCACTGAACTGATAGCTCAAGATACGTACAAATATCAAGTTCTGAAAGTTCTAAACATAGGGAATGATACCAATACTTTACACTTGGACGATGACACACCTAAACTGTTGTTTGGACCCAAAATAGAAGGAAAATATCAAGAAGGAGCCATTCCCCCTTTTTATATCAGCCTAAACATACATGACAAAATCTTACATAATGCCATGCTAGACTCTGGCGCCTCTCACAATATTATGTCAAAGGTTGTGATGGAGAGATTAGGCCTAGAAATAACTAAATATTTCAAAGAATTATACTCTTTCAATTCAAATAGAGTTAAGTGTTTGGGCCTAATCAAGGACCTTTGTGTAAATCTGGCACAAGTACTGGCTAAAAACCTAGTTATGGACATAGTAGTGGTAGATATTCCCCCCAAGTATGGCATGCTTTTATCCAGATCTTGGTGAGCCAAGCTTCAAGGGAACCTTTAAATAGACATGTCCTATGCTACCATCCTTGTTTTTAACCAAACACGGAGATTATACTGAGAGTCACACATGAAGTATATGGTTAGCAATCAAGAAAGGCTAGACAATACACCACTTTATTCCATACATTCAAGTCTTGATTATTTTATTCTACATACCAAAGAGGACATTGATGAGCAGTTGAGTGAAGTTGAAATAGATCTAGGCACACTACAACAGTCAAATCAGTCCCTCTATGATGAGTTCGACAGTTAGAATTATCACAACCTTGAACAACCACATGATGATAAAACTGAACTTGACTTTCTGCAAATTGAAAATGAAATTTGAAAGCCAAAAATCAGTTTAGAATCTGAAATAGGTTGCTCAAATAAATGACAAACCCCAAAAACACAACTGCCTCCTTTTGTCAATCCAGAAGTACTAAAATAACCTCAAAAAACAAAAATATTTGGGAATCTAGATCAAGATAATCTCATGTTTTTGCCTTACATAGATACTTTATCATCCAAGAGTTTTGTCCCTTTAGAAGAGTTGTTAACTCCCACAAATATTGTTATAAATCCCAAAGAAGTCTCTGCTAAATCTGAGATAGAGGAGTATAGCATGTGTGGCCTTAAGAAACCTAAAATGATTGAGTTGTTTAGAATTTTATCATTGCACACAAAACAAAAAATGCAAGACTGTACAAAAGGTTTCAGAATTCTTGTGTATGTAGGGAGGCTAGTTTAAACCTTGTAACATAGACATTATTCTAAGAAGCCCTCCTTTCAAAAGGATCATAAAAAACTTGAGCAATTAATGTCACTTAGAAATAAGGAAAAGGGACATAGGTTGTGTATAGACTTTAGGTACCTAGATCGACTCTCCTTAAAGAACAAATGCCCTTTTCCCAAGATAGATCACACTTTACAAAGGGTATAGTTTTCTAACCAAGTGTCATTACATGATAGTGTTTCAAGATACCATCAGATTATACCACTCCAGATCAATCAGCTAAAATATTTTTTCAAGTTTCCTTGGAGCAACTACATTTTTAACCAAATGCTTCCTGGGCTAAAGAGTGCTGGAAACACCTTCTGAAGAACTATGGCTCTTGTTTTCAATTTCTTCACTATGGTATACACTGATGACATCATCATTTGTTTTAAAGATGATAAATAATACCTTTTCTACCTAAGGAAGATCTTTGACAAAAACAAATTTGGGAAGCAAGAGTTGAAGAAGAAACACCAAGGAGAACATGAATTGTTTGAAAATTCTAGGGAAAATCCCTACACCATGTTTTCAAATGAAGGTAGCTATGATTTCCATTTACAAGAGCTGAATGGACAAAGAATGTTGGGGAATCATTTTGAATACAGGATGCTCAAGTTCCATTGCTATAAAAACCCTTTTTTATTAAATTTTTCACTCATTGTACATACCACTGTTTGATAAAATGACATAAAGAGAAAAACACAAAAACATAGAAAAAATAGAAAAAGAGGGCAGATTCAAAGAAAAGGTACAACCCCATACCCAAAAAATAGTAGTACTAAATGTTGTGAAGCTAGCTCCAAAAATAGAAGAAAAGAGATATCAATGCCTTAGAAATAAGCCACTTCGAGGGGGCAACCTCCAATACATTACATGAATGAACAATTCCTGGATGATACAAATTCCAAAACCTCCTTTCTATATATAGGAGTCCATGGGGCCACAATTTATTCCTAGTGGGGCCACAATGTAATCCTAGTCGACCTAACAAGAATAATTTAGGGGCACAATAATAAAAATATGGGGGTCACAAGGGTACAATAATAACAATAAGGGGGTTACACTAACAACAATAAGGGACTATACTAGTAATATAGGGACCTAACATGTTCCTCTCCTTCAAAAAAGTGTTGTCCTCAACGCTTGAGTAGCTCTGGGTGCTTTTGTATAAAATTCTCATCCTCCCATGTAGAATCTTCAGTGGGTAAGTTCTTCCACTTGATGAGATACTCTAAAATTGATCGATTCCGTAGCTGTCAAGTTTTTGTTTCCGTGACCGCTTTAGGTTCCAATATGATTTTTTCTTCCTCATCAAGTTCTGGCAATACTGTTTGAATTGGAAGATTTTCACCTATAACCTTCTTTAAGCATGAAACATGGAAAAATAGATGCACTCATGAAGAAGCAGGAAGCTCAAATTTGTATGCCATAGTACCAATATTTTGCAACACCTTGTAAGGACCATAGTACTTTGGCGATAATTTATTATCCTTCTTAGCTTGCTTGAGGGATATTTGTTTGTATGGTTGTAGCCACAAAAATACCTAGTCTCCTACATCAAAACTTCTCTTGCTTTGATGTTGATCTATCTATTGTTTCATTCGAATTTGTGCCAAATTCAGGTTATCCTTTAAGAGTTGGAGAACTTCTTGTTGATGCTCGATTTCATCTTCCACTGCTTGAACCTTCGAATTTTCTCTTAAAGATGATGTGATGGATGGTGGATGATATCCATAAAGTGCCATAAATGGGGTCATTTTTGCTGCAGTATGGAAGGAAGTGTTATACCACCATTCAGCTAGAGGTAACCACTTGACCCATTGTATTTGTTTATCAAATACAAAACAACAAATATATCCTTCAAAACATTTATTTACTATCTCAGTTTTACCATCGGATTGAGGATGATAAGATGAGCTATGAGCTAATTGAGTACCCAAATAAGAAAATAACTCCTTCCAAAAATTTCCAGTAAAAATTGGATCTCTGTCGCTCATAATAACCCTTGGGTTTCCATGTAGCTTTTGAATTGTGTCCATAAATGTAGTAGCAACTGTAGTTTCTTTAAATGGACGAGATAATGCACAAAAGTGTGCATAATTGGTAATTCTATCAACTACCACCATGATGACACTCTTTCCTTCGGACTTAGGTAAACCAGTGATAAAATCCATTGAAATCTCCTCCCAACGTTGACTTGGAATGGATAAAGGTTGTAGAAGTCCCGGGGTCTTAATTGTCTCAAATTTATTAACGAAAGCCCAAAAATTTCGCCACCAAAATTTTGAATATCAAATTTAAGGCCATCCCAAAAAAATTATTTCTTCACCCTGTGGTAAGTTTTTTAAAATCTTGAGTGTCCTCCTAAAGGAGAAGTGTGCAATTCCAAAAGAATCTTTTGTTTTAATTGGGAATTCTTACAAAGATATAAGTGATATTTGTACCATAAAGAATAATTTTTCCAACTAAATGTATCATATGTACTAGGATCTTGCTACAAATTTTGAATGAGTGTCCATACTTCTTTGTCCTTCTTCCATTCATCTCTTGCTTCGGTTATCCAGTCTGGTTGGATAATAGAAATGGCACAAAGCAATGCTTCCACCTCTTCATTCTTTCTTGAGAGTGCATCTACAACAACATTTAGCTTCCCTTTTTGTAGATTATTTCAAAGTCATAACCCAACATCTTTGTGACCCATTTTTGCTGCTCTTATGAAGATAGTATTTTTTCCAAAAAGTGTTTAAGACTATTGTTGATTATATCATTCACCCCCCCCGAGTCCTAAGAAAGTTTATAAAGGCAGATCACTTGACAACATAAAGAGGTGAATAGTTTAAAAGGTGTGAGGGGGTAAATATGAAAAGAGATTCATATATGAAAGGGGATAAGGCACTATATTATAAGGCGGATTTGTGGCAAAGCTTTAACCGAAATAAAAAGGGTAAAGGTGCAAGACAATGGTATAGGGCGGGGCCCAACCATGCTCCACACATTCATAAGAGAAGGGCGCGTGTGTAGAAATTTGAATAACTGATACATTATTCACCGAGATTCTCCTGATCACACACTATTTTATCTTCATGCACAATACAGAATATCTTATACCATTGATCATTAATTGCGGAAATAAAAACAATCGCATGCGCACATTAAAACCATAAACAATCACACATATGAACACAGTATTTATGGGAAAGCTTAAAGCTGAAAACCCCCAACTATCTGTATATTATATGTTATAGAGATCATGTAACAATCATTATACAAAGCTCCTCACAAGCTCTCAGTACAATCTCCAATTGCTACACACTAATCAAGTCCCGATCTAGCAAATCACATGCTCCAATCTACGCAGTATGAAGCCTCTATTGCGTATCCAATGCGTAGAATGGCTCATAAATAACTTCAAACCACTTGGCTTGTACGGCGCAATCCTCATTGGCATCTCCAGTCACTTGTTGTTGCAAATCATGCAACAGTATAGTCACAACTGATAGTCGCATTGCTCTTTCACCTATCTCTTCACTTGTATCCACTGAAACTGTCCATGCACTGAAGTTAATTGATGTATTATTTAGTTGATTAATGAGTTTATAATTAGTGAATTAATTAATAATTAATTCACACCACTCTCACTAATTGTATCAATCAGTTAAACTAGATACAAATAGCTCAACTATGTTTAGATTAGTTAAAGTGAACACAACTCCATTAACTTCCTCAATCAACTCCACCAAACTCTGTCACATGAGTTCTAACTGAAGTATCCATGCAATAGCTCCACATAACCCTCAGGAATAGTGTAATTCCTTCTGTCAGCTCCTGTGCCACATCTGTGCACTTAACTGAAGTGCTCCAAGATAATAAGATAATGTTTATAGTCCAAATATTATTAAGAGCTAATAATATTCAACATATCTATTTTTAGACTGGCAATCTAAAAATAGATTCCGCCCAATATGTCTAAAAATAGAAGTCCATCTATTTTTCCCAACTTGACCAAGCATCCACAAATAGCATCCTGAAACTCATAGAACATGATCCATATGTCTAAAAATAGACTTTGCGCCAAAGATAGCCTGTGGGCCTACTTAGTGAAGGCGACTTCTTTCCACTAAGCTCATCATCTTGTTGCAATCTCAACACGCCCTCTCAACAAGATAAGGATTATCTGCCACCCCTATCCTGCCTCTGTGGTATTCGAATTTGCTCCTGGTGAGCGCCTTTGTCAAGATATTAGCATCCTGATCCTCTGTGGGAATGTATGAAAGTAACATGATATTCCGCTGCACACAATCTCTGATATGATGATACCGGATGTCAATGTGTTTAGATCTATCATGAAATACTAGATTAACCAAGAGTTTGATGCAACTTTGATTATCACAATAAATCACAGTAGGCTCTAAGTGTGAACTGAACAACCCGACCAGGATCTTCCTCATCCATATAGCCTCGCATGCAGCCAAAATTGCTGCCATATACTCGGCCTCTGCTGAACTGAGTGCCATGGATCTCTGCTTCCTACTATACCAAGAAACTGCTTTTGACCCAATATTGAAAATCCCTCCAGATGTGCTCTTTCTTTCGATTGGGCTCCCTGCCCAATCTGCATCTGTGAAGCCTCACAGCTTCACCTCATCCGATTGTCTATACCATAATCCATTTCCCGATGTGCCTCTGAGATATCTCAATACATGTTTTTCTGCCTTCCAGTAGAGCTTGGTAGGCTTAACCATAGCTTTTGAAAGCTGGTTCACAGCATAACATATGTTGGGTCGTGTATTGACTAGATACATAAGTGACCCCACCAACAGTCGATAAACAATGGCATCCACTACCTCTGCTAAAGTAGCATCCTCCTTCCTCCATCCACCTGGAAGAGGAGTATCAATAGGCTTGCAACCATGCATGTTGAACTTCTCCAGTATCTCTCGGGCATACTTTCCTTCAGAAACAAACAGTTCATCACTGCGCTGCCAAATTTCCAATCCTAGGAAATAATGAAGGAGGCCCAAGTCCTTCATCTCAAAATATTTTGCAAGATCATCCTTGCATGAGAGTATCAAAAACTCATCACCTGTCAAAATAAAATCATCTACATAAAGTACAATGATTAGCAACTTACCCTCCACCACAATCTGGTATAGGTTCGGATCTGCCTCACTCTTGGGGAATCCAAGTCCGGTGAAATAACTGTCTATCTGTGTGTACCAAGCACAAGGTTCTTGTTTCAACCCATACAACGCTCTCTTGAGCCTGCACACATGCGACTCGCTGCTGAAGATTTCGAAACCTTCGAGCTGCTCTATGTACACCTCCTCCTCAATTACCCCATTGAGGAATGCAGTCTTCACATCCATCTGATGAATGTGCCACCCCATATGCGCTGAGAGAGAAATAATCATCCGTATGGAAGAATACCTTGCGATAGGTGCAAAGGTTTCCTCATAATCGATCCCCTCAATCTGTGAGAAGCCTCGGGCAACAAATCTTGCCTTGTACTTCTCCACACTCCTGTCAGCTGCTTGCTTCACTTTGTAGATCCATCTCGAACCCACCACTAATTTCCCTTCTGGCCTTGGGACAATCTCCCATGCACTGTTTCTGACAATCGAATCATACTCTTCCACCATGGCATCTACCCATGCGAGATCCTCCACATCTTCTTCGAAAGGGGATGGCTCTGTCACGATACAATTTCTCATAAGAGCCATGTATCCAGTATACCGGTCAGGTGACTGTCTCTGTCTGCGCTGTGATGTAGGTGCTCCTACAACCTTCTCTGCATCTTAAGCCAGTCACTTAGCTTCTGTAGTGTGCTTCCGCCCTCTGATGGTTGGTGTTGCATGAGTGGTCTCGTCCACTCCATGAACCTCCTCTTGTGGCTGATCCACATCCCGAGGCTCATCCTTAGGAACTAATAGCTCCTCATTTGCATGCAAGTGTGGCTCCCTCTCAAGCGAACACTTCATGGCTTTCTCCTCATGAAATTTGATATCCCGTCGCACAACATTCTTGCGACTGTTTGGAAAATACACACGATAGTTGTGGGGTGTATCAGTGTACCCCACAAATATCCCAACCTCTGTAGTTGGCTCCAGCTTCTTCCTGGCATCCTTCATCACATGAATGTAAATAGGTGAACCAAAAATCCTCAAATGGGAAATATCAGGACTCTTACCAGAAAACACCTCCTCAGGTGTACTCATGCCAAGTATCCTATGAGGACAATGGTTCTACACATATACTGTAGTATTGCATGCCTTAGCCCACAAGTGTATGGGAAGGACCTGATCATGAAACATCTCCCGTGCAGCACCCATGATCATTCTATTCTTCCGCTCAGCAACCCTATTTTGCTGTGGGTTTTGAGGTGCTATGAGCTCTCTTCGAATTCCTTCTGTGCTGCAAAAATCCTTGAATTCACCAGAGATGAATTCACCACCATTGTTGCTCCTAAGAGCCTTCACCTGCTTCCCCGATTCTTTCTCAACCAGTGCCTTGAACTCACAGAACTTTGAGTATGTCTCGCTCTTCTTCTGCATGAAGAAGATCCAGCACTTATGAGAAAAATCATCAACAAATATCACATAGAACCTGTGCTTTTTTGTCAAAGCTACCGAGAAAGGTCCACACACGTCTGTGTGAATTCTCTCAAGGATCGTCGTGGTGCGACTATCCTTCTCGTGAAAGGTGGCTTTCACAAATTTTCCAAAAGTACATCCCTTGCACTGATTTGACTGCACAAGTGAACCTTTGGGAAGCCCAGTAGAAATCTGCTGCAGTATCTTCAAAGCTCCATGGTGAAGGTGGCCCAATATTCGGTGCCACAACTCGCCATCATCCCGGCTCACCACTCCTTCTGCCTTGCCTACCATTTCTGCACAACCATCTACCTATAATTGATAAAGGTTCTTAACTCGAACCCCTATCCTTCGAGCCTCACCAGTTGCCTTACTGCGCAGGAAAGCCTTTCCATTGCTAAAGACAACATCATATCCCTTGTCTTCTAACATCGCCAAAGAGATCAGATTCTTCTTCAATCTTGGAACATGCATCACTTCCTTCAATACGAAGGGTTTACCAGACTCTCTCTCAAAGGAAATGGTACCAATACCGGTCGCACTGTATCTACCATCATCGCCCATCTCAATGTGCACTCCAAGATCTTTCTCATCCAGATCAGTAAACAAATCTTGATCTCCCGTCATGTGAAAAGATGCACCAACATCCAGAAACACCTTTGAACCCATCACACTTGAGAACAAGCATACGATCAACGAAAATCCGACTCAAGCGCTGGGTTAAGGCCTCTCCAAGCTGGATCCATCAGCTTTGCTTATTTTTCTTCTTCTGTGGACAATTAGTGGGGTAATGTCCGTGTTGGTGACAGTGAAAGCACTTCACCTTGGACATGTCCTGCTTCTTGCCTTTCGCACCGGATTGAGAAGCATTCTTCTTGCTCTTCCCCTTCCTTGCTTTGGCAGCCAAAGAAAAATTTTCTTCATCTGAGTTCTTTGATGAAGATCTGTCCCTGGTACTTCGCCTTATCTCCTCTTGCACAAGATCCGACCAAAGTCGCTCCCATCCTGGCAATTTCTCCCGACCATTGACAGAGTCCTGATAGGAATGCCAACTCTTAGGAAGCCCAAGGAGAGCCAAGCTCACCAAGTCCTCATCATCTACAGTCACCCCCACACTTCCCAGCTCATCCCTGCATTGGATGAACTTCGTGAGGTACTTGGGCATACTGTCGCCTTTCTCCATTTTTATGTTCTTGAGTTTATCCTTGAGCGCCAACTTCCTCTGGTCGCTCTTGCTTTGAAATAAATCTGTCAAAGCTTTCCACATCAAGAATGGAGAAGCCTTACCATGAAGGCTGGATACTATGTGATCCTTCACACCTTCCAATAGAATCCTTCGACACTTTGCTATCTTCTTTTTCCATGCGTCAAGTGCGGCAGCATCGCTAGAAGCAGGTTTTGGAATTTCTGCATCTATGAACTCCTTCAACCCATTGTCATCCAGCACCACTTCCATCCTGTCCTTCCATGCAATATAATTCAAGCTGCCCTCAAGGGCATACTCCAATCGCAATCTTTTGAAAGACATCTCAACTTCGACACCAAGAAAACACTGCTGCAAATTCGAATTCCACCAGCACAAAACTCAACTGCTTCAATGTTTTTCAATTGCTCCAATGATCAATATCGCTTTGATACCATGTAGAAATTTGAATAACTGATACATTATTCACCGAGATTCTCCTAATCACACACTATTTTATCTTCATGCACAATATAGAATCTCTTGTACCATTGATCATTAATTGCGGAAATAAAAAACAATCGCATGCGCACATTAAAACCATAAAAAATCACACATATGAACACAGTATTTCATGGGAAAGCTTAAAGCTGAAAACCCCCAACTATCTGTATATTATATGTTATAGATATCATGTAACAATCATTGTACAAAGCTCCTCACAAGCTCTCAGTACAATCTCCAATTGCTACACACTAATCAAGCTAGATCTAGCAAAACACATGCTCCAATATCTGCCACCTGATAGCTAGCCTCTATTGCATAATAAATGTTGTAGAATGGCTCATAAATAACTTCGAACCACCTGGCTTGTACTGTGCAATCCTCATTGGCTTCTCCAATCACTAGTTGTTGCAAATCATGCAACAGTATAGTCACAACTGATAGTCACACTGCTCTTTCACCTATCTCTTCACTGGTCTCCACTGAAACTGTCCATGCACTGAAGTTAACTGATGTATTATTTAGTTGATTAATGATTTTATAATTAGTGAATTTAATTAATAATTAATTCACACCACTCTTCACTAGTGTATTAATCAGTTAGACTAAATACAACTAGCTCAACTATGTTTAGATTAGTTAAACTGAACACAACTCCATTAACTCCTCAATCAACTCCACCAAACTCTGTCACATGAGTTCTAACTGAAGTATCCATGCAATAGCTCCACATAACCCTCAAGAATAGCGTAATTCCTTCTGTCAGCTGCTGTGCCACATCTATGCACTTAACTGAAGTGCTCCAAGAGAATAAGATAATGTTTATAGTCCAAATATTATTAAGATCTAATAATATTCGACATATCTATTTTTAGACTGGCAATATAAAAATAGATTCTACCCAACATGTCTAAAAATAGAAGTCCATCTATTTTTCCTGACTTGACCAACCATCCACAAATAGCATCCTGCGACTCATAGAACATAATCCACATGTCTAAAAATAGACATAGTCTAAAAATAGACTTTGTGCCAAAAATAGCCTACGGGCCCACCTAGTGAAGGCGACTTCTTTCCACTAAGCTCATCATCTTGTTGCAATCTCAACAGTGTGAACAATTCTGGGGGGGTCATGGACGGTAAGGGGAAGGTGGAAGCTTCCCCCCCTAGAATTCTGATGATGTGGCATAAGAAGGCACCCGAGGTAAATACTATGTGGGGGAAGCGGCCGCAGGACCGAAGCTACTACAAAAACCCCTCTGGCTTTTCTAATGGGCCCGACCAAAAAGTACACTTGTCACTATGAATGCAATGGTAAGGTAAGTCCTAAGACACTCAGTACATGACCAATATCGAAATTTAACCTGACGCATAGTATGCACCTAACCAAAACCTAATAGCAAATAACCAGATGCCACACGTCTCAGTGTCGACGTCCTTATGACACTAGCCCTACTAGCATCATCCTAATCTCTTTTTCCGAGCATTTTTAGGTTGTATAACCTCGTTATGTGATTTATTGTGGTAAAATACTTTATTTTTACGGGTTACTGTATAAGAGAAAGCACAAGCGCACAGTACTAGTTCTACCAAGTCGTTTTCAACCTCCATGTGTCGTTTTTCCCGATCATTGTCCTTACTACGTAGGTATTCCATCCCCTTTTCACTATCTAGTTTCCTTTCACTTTTCATTCTTTAAAATGGTCATGGGTAAAGTCACGGTTAAGAAGTTAGAGCCTAAAACCCCTCAAGCTCGTGATTCTAGGGCTGCTCCCGGACCTAAACCTTTCACAGATTTTCAAGGACACATCCGAGACCCACAATACCCATTTTTCATTAGTAGTGTCAAGCCGGAGCTATTAAGGAAGGATGTGGAAAATAGGGACAGGTTCTAAGTTTTTTTGTCTGGACTATATCACCAAATTATTCCCACTGTCTACCCAGTGGTCGAATTTATTTGTTGGCTCAGAGAGGCTTACGATGAATGCCGGGATATGTTCCTATCCTCTTAGGGGAACAAAATATTCAGTATATCCCCCCAAAATCATCAGAAAATCTCTCTACTACCCTACCAGTTCGAATTACGTCAGTTTCAATGAAATGATGCTATCTCGTCAGTTTTCTAAATTACCATGGAGGCAACAGAGTGATTTTTTCGCTGCTATTTCCGACTCCTGCCTCACAGCCTTCCCATCTGCAGATTCGGTGCCCTTGAGTACATTCAAGGAGGACCTTCAGCCCACCCTTTCTCTCATTGCAGGACTACTAGGTATAGAAGGGGTCGAGCAAGTCTCAAAAGAGTGCGTAGCCCTTTTATGGTTAATGTCACAACCCAGCGTTGTATTGGACATCCCTGGTTTCTTGGCCTCCACCATCCGAACCCAATTTTAGGACCTCTCATATACCGGTCGTTTTCATTTCTGTTCCTTGGTCTTCTATCTTTTCCTCTTCCAAGAGGCTGATAAGTTTGAGGGTTTGGGTCTAGGAAAAGTCTATAGGATAAATTCTCAGCCAAGACCTATCTTTGACTGGAATCCCGCAATTCATCAGTTGGAAAATGGGGTGGGTTATTCAAGTTTCTTGAACGATTTCATGTCCATAGCTTATACCATTATCCATGACAATCCTCCACCTAAGATTTTTCCTAAGTAGAAGAAATGGCTTCCGTACAGTGAGACTGAAAACACAGGAGATTGGTATCTTTTTTATCACTACACTGAAATCAGGGTTTATGGTGCAGAAGTTTCCCCTTACAGATTGCTAGTTTTTCCCACCCTGCGGATTTATGCATTGGAATAACTCCAGCAGACCTTGAAGGCTAAACATCTCCACTTCCTCCCTGTGAAAAAGGGGTTCATTCTCAGGCTTCCTACAACCATCAGCCCCTTCATTGTTAACACAAGGCATGCCCTTCCCATAGTGGAAGAGCTGCTCAAGGGCATGGATTTAAGGCAAGGGAAAGATTGGCCCTACGACCCGAAAGGAATCATCTCAAGTAAAAGGAAGAAGATTAAATCAACTCCTTATGCTCATGAAACTAGACCATGATGGATGGTTTTTCAGGATACAATCAAGTGGCAGTGCTTCCATAGGATCAAAAGAAAACCGCATTCACCACTCCCTGGGGGACGTTTATGTATGCTCAAATGCTGTTTGGACTGATCAATGCAGGGGCTACATTTCAAAGGGATATGGAGATTGCTTTTGTGGGGGAACAAGATAAATTCGTGGTGGTCTACCTGGATGACAAAACTGTGTTCTCAAGGGATGATGCAGAACATATTGAACACTCACTAGTACATTTGGGGGAAATTCCGACACTTGGTTTCGACACTTTTGACCAAATGTTAGAAATTTCCCCAAAATTTTTCAATCCTGCCCGAAACAGTCGCTATACCGATGTTTAGAGAAAAGTGCCGCAATACCAGTACTCAGAAAAAGTGTCTCAATTGTGACGTTTGGAGGAAGACGTCGCAATTGCGACATTATGCCCCAAAGCGTCGCTATTGCGATGGCTGCCTCCAAACGTCGCAATTGCAACACAATGTCTAAGTGTCGCAATTGAGAAATTTGGAGGCAGCCGTCGCAATAGCGAAACTTTGGGGCATATTTTCGCAATTGCGACATCTTCCTCCAAACATGGTAAAAGACCGAAAAAATGGTCAGCTTACAAAGCAGCACGAGGAGTAGTTCATCGAGGCACCTTTGCGATTGCGCATAATTTGGAGAGAAAATAGTAATAATGAGAGAGGCTCCTTTAATTGTGTCTTTGATTTGTGAAGGTATGGATTGTCCAGCCTACAATTCTATGCTGTCGAGAAAGACTCGCAATCCTCTAGAAACAAGACTGTTGTGAAGATGCCTAGCAAAGAAACGAACATCGGGTTCACAACTATTGATGAACATATCGTAGTCTGGAAAAGAAGGCACCAAGGAGGGTATTCTCAGTGAATGAGGGATTGTGTGTGTGTTCTGCATAAGAAATTGAGAAATATTGAATAAGGACCTGTGAAAAGAGCAAGTATAACCATGCTCTATCTATTAAAAGATGGCGGAATTTTCCTAAAGCTTGCTCCCTGCCTGTTTGAAGTAACAAACGTTGGTTTGTTAAGTGGATGATCGATGGCGTAGCTTGATCTCTATGGACAGGGAAGAAACCAGAGTTAATTGGCGTTGAAACTTTAAAGCGGAACCTCAAAGCGGAGATGAAACGGAACTGCGATGCATAAATAGTAAAGGTGGTATTCGGGAATGGGTTATGTTTTTCGTGCACGTCCACTAGTGGTAAGCTATATTGAAATAAAAAACGTGATACCACAAAGAAAATGCCACATGTCCCTAATCGGATTTGCAAAACTTCGAGTTTCACGTTATTTCTGAGCATTAACGCTCGGTGAGAAAAAAAACGTGAAATTTCTCAGTGATCATCCTATTAACGCTTGGGGAGCGACGCCATATGGATCGTTGGATCCGCTCGAAATTTAAGCAAGGTGTGTTTATATGAACTTGGGCCTGAGCATCCGTTTATATGCCGTGATTTTAATTCAAATTGAAAACATAAAGGTGGTAGGCCTATATCAATGCGTTTGCAGAGTTAGTGCCCATATGAAATATATGTGGGGCCGAGTAATATTATATAGGGTTCGGGGTTAATCACAATCGAGGCTTATGAAGTTGAATGGTATGATTAAATTTCAAGAAATGGTATATGCGTTAGGCCAATATATATATATATATATATATATATATATATATATATATATTTGCATAGTTGAAGGCGAAAGCTTGGTGGACCGTAAGTACAAGGTGAATGTCGGGTTAAATGATATATGTAGATTTACTATATATGTATGGGCTCATAAACATATAGTGAAGGTAAAGCACTCCCGCACAAGCAGTATACCTTGGGTGCATGGTTTTATAACCATTTGTGTAAAAGGGAAATGAAATTGACTATGGTTGAGACCATAGGTTAAGCCTTTGACAAGAAGCTCCCAATAATACTCAGCACTATTTCAATAAAATAAATAAATAGAAATAAAATAAAATAAAGATTAAAATAAATAAATAAATAAAATTAAATAAATTAAAATTAAATAATATTAAATTAATAATTATTATTTATTAAAAATAAAATCCAATATTCCATATCATCACAAACGAACAAAATATTCAGCTCCTTCAGTTATTACACATTTTACCCCTCATATAGCACAAAATGATTCACATCTCCTCCTTCCGGCATTCCCTTGCACCCATGGTGCAATTGTTTGTTTATAAGATTATATGATACATGTGAGATAAAGGTTTATTATTTATCATATATAAATAAATTTTATCAATATTGTACATTTACACTTTTATGAGATGATGTTATAAGTAAATTCATAAATATCTCTTTTTAATCCTCATTTTACTCCATGAATATGTTTGGAAATGAAATTTCAATAGATTAATTTTCTCCTAACCTATCTATCATCAATATTGTACATTTACATTCTTAATTATGAGGCGATGCTATAGGTAAATCCATGAATATCTCCTTTTAATCTTCATTTTACTCCATGAATATGTTTGGAAATGAAATTTCAATAGATTAATTTTCTTGCTATTATATGTTTTATGAAGATATGGTAAGGAATTCTCTCTTGTTCTTCTTAGAAATAATTATATATAATTTTTTTTTTTCAAAATAGATTAAAAAAATTATATGAGAAAAATTATTAATTCATCAATATGTGTGTGTGTGTGTGTTGTGAGGAATAATTTCATAGTTCAACTTAATGGTTCATTATATAATCATGTGATCATCACCAATGATATATCTTAAAAAGAAACTAAAAAGTCATGTGTACAAAATCGATGTATACTCTAGAGAGTGGTTCTCATATCACTATGTAAATTGTTGTATGCTACTTCAACAAAATTATAAGATAAAATGTAATACACATCATATATGCACCATAACAATTGGTGCAGGGTAAAACCCACTTGCCACACCTTTGTACTCGATCCAATTTTCTCTGTCAACTCTTCTAGCTATGAGAGTTTCCTCCAAGGATCATAATACCCCCAAGGCCTATGCCATGCCTTCTCACATGCGAAACTTTTTCACTTTATGGTTCTAAACCATACTATAAGTCCCCACGTTCTAAGGTCTAATCCCCATCATACCTATCAACATTCAATTGCTCTTTACACACCCCGAATATAATGACTAGCCTACTCTCATTAATATATACCCCAATAAATACAAGCCACTTAGGAATTAAACCCCAAAACCTTGTGCTCACTCATTTTACATATTCGAATTGATATTCGAATGTATCAACTGCTCGACCCTCTCGTATTTCAACCGTGATGTTTAATGTATGTCGACCTTGTCAATTATAACTCTGTCACTTGATTTCAACCAAACACACGGCCATTTACATAATTATACAGTCATCCTTATTATAATCTCCGCCAATCGTCAAAGATCATAACAAATCTCGACTTTGGTCTATAACTCAACGGTCATACATAAGCCATTCTTGGCTCCACAGTAATTTACCCCTCAATCCGACAGTCGATGGAGCATCGCGCCGGTTTGGAGGATCCAACAGACATAATGAAATATCACGTAACGAACACGCCCAAGGGTTAATCTGCGATGAGAATGGTTTTAAAATTCCGCCCTCGTACATGTGTCTCACGGAGACATATGTCGCGTCCTTTTCACCAATTCTGCTTACAACCTCCAAACTTGTGCAATATCGCTGATTTTCCAAACGGTGTTTTTACTGTGCACTTCGTTCACGGTTCCGCGTCTTATCTTCCAGGTTCCATCGAGATTTATTTTATTGTACTCCACCTCCACTCCTTTGACTCACACCTTCCTGTACCAGTTTTTTTTTCTTCAATTAAGGACTCGCACTCCAAGTTCCTTCACACGCTAGTTCTATTTACATGGTAGCACCGATCGAATGCTAAGGCACTAAGAGAAATCAATCTATGTATTATTTCTCACAAAATCATGTTGAGTAGTGGAGACTAAGTGCTAGATTTTTTTTTGTCCTCAATCTCTCTATTAATTATGTCTATGTAGTTATAAGAATAACAAGCCAAAGAAATCTCAGGCTTCCAGAGAAATTAGTCTCTGTGTGCAGAAATTAATGATTACTGTTGACTAAATGTTATACCATTTGAAATTGCCGAGCGAAATTAATCAGGCCATGATGTACCATTTGTCAGTATCTATTTTCTCATGTATGAAAGTTGATGTACCATTGAAAGTTTAATAATTCTATTGAAAGTTTAATAACTATAATAACTATATATATATATATATATATATATATTAAATTTAATGATTAATAATAATTAAATTAAAATTCTTAAAAGACAAAATAAAAGCCTAATAATCACGAACTATTATGATAATTTAAAAATATAGAACTTAGGCTTAACATAGTTACAAAGATACCAAGAAAAGAAGAGTGCATGTTCATGATAACCTCTTTCTTGACATCCTATGAATGCCATTCTCAATAAAGACTCAAGACTCAACTGGATTGGATTTTGTATCAAAACAGTAGGAATGAATCAAATTTCAATGAATGAATAACATGATCGAGAAAATTTATAGGGAAAGGTAACTTGAATATCAATCTACTAAACCTCACTTCCATGATTAAAAAAACACCCCCACCTTCTCAGTGGTCCCATCATGGTCCACCTATTGAAAAACAACCAACAAATATTATTTTTTATATATTTTTGCATGGCCATTGGACAATGATTTAATATGGTTTTCCTACTAAATTCCAATGGATGATTATTCAAAAATATTGAGAATTAGTTTAGTCTCAAGGCATAGCCAAGAGTCTTACTGGATAATTATAGATTACCTCTCCATTGGATGATTGTACATTTTTCATCTACTTTTTCACGTGAGTTTCAGTTGATGCTAGATCTTTGTCTTCTATTTCTTTAGTGAAGCTAAGAGTTAACTTTGATCTTACATTAATAACTATACTTGCATGAATATCCATGCTTTTATACTTCCCCACTGTGTTCAATGTTGATGTATGGCCTTGGCCCATTGATCTTACAATTAACTCACTATTCATATTCAATTTTCTCCAATTCAGCCCAATAAAATAAGGAAAATAGAAAATGAAGTCTTGATTTTTATTTCTAGTGCTCCTACATAATACAAATACTCTTAAAAACCAATTAATATATAAATTGTCATCATTCGTGCTAAAATTAGTTTGAATTTTTTTAATGAATCTACTTACAATTAATCGATTACATTGCTCACAGAATAAGAGATAATTTAGAACTATGATTTCACAATAATAAATTACCCTAGCAGTTCAAACTTCAAACATACCTTATGAAATTAAAATATGGCAGGTTAATGAGCCAATCTAGTTTCCTTAGAGCCAATCATGAGCTCGAACTAAGTCTGAATGCCTTGAGAGTGCGAGTGTAATGAAATAGACGCCTAAAGCTTTTATTTTGTGCTTGTGTAATTCATTGTTTGACCATCAAGCCAAGCCACCAGCTATATTAACACTACTTCATGTTGGGGTAGATTGGCATTCTAATTTTTTAGTGCTATAGTTGTACTTTTTCACTGCTTCAATAATCACAACCTTGGAAGTTTGCAGGGCAATGAGCTTTATTCTTTCTTTGGTGTTTTATGTAAAAGAAAGGATTTGTGAACTTTCTGTAATAGGAAGGGGAAAACTAAATTGATTCTAATTTTAAAATATCAATAATGATAAGTGGTAATTCCTTTATTAAATTTTTAATTTTGAGTGAGCCAAAAAAGTAACTTTCCTTACTTTTTGAGTACAGCCTTGCAATTGCAAAGAGGAATAGTGTTGCAAAATTATTGGTAAGTGGAAATTAAAGGGCGTAAGAACGTTTTCAAAAAAAATTCAGACGTCAAAATTAAGTCTTCTATCCTTCCTAGCACCTCACGGAAAACGGGAATCCGCAAATTCTAGTCGTCAAATATGTGAAAAATGCCTTATGACGGGAAAAATGGAGGACTGGTCCTATGCTGCTACATGATTTAGGGTTTCATGTGGCAGTAGGAAACCTTGTATAGTTTTTCAAGGATAGGAAAGGAGAATATTGTTAGTTAATCATCACATGAAACTTCATCACCATTTGAAAATTGTGTCCTAATTTGAAACAATAACACTACCCAACTATTTCATTATTTAATTTAGATTGTGTAATACAAAAAAATATCCTAGATAACTTAAATAATGTAAGCACTTTTGCAAAAAATTAGTGGAGAGAACCTTCAATTACATTTATTTTGAAGTTCCACTTGCATTTTAAGCCATTTTAATTAGTCTTTCATGGCTATTCTAGTAAAAATTTCAAGCTCCTGTAGAAATTTGTTTGTCACTTGTATTAGAAATGCAAAAATCAAATGTAAATAAAAATGATTTGAAATGCAAAAATCAAATGCGAACTACATAAAAATGATTTTTTAAAAAACTACATTAACTTCTGATATCACGCGCGCATTCGCCCTCAGCTCTTGCAGAATAGCATTCGCCCTCAGTTCTTGTAGAATAGCATTTACCCTCAGCTCTTGCAGAACAACATTTGCCCTCAGCTCTTGCAACATGGTAAGTTCTTACTGCAGGCCCTTCCTCCTATAGTAGGGTTGACCCTATTTGGGTTTTTTTTTAGCCTCTGAGAATACAAAGGTTATGATTGATTATGGGGCACTGCCTATATTTGTGGAACTTCTTACCTCTGGGAATGATAATGTTCAAGAACAGGTAGCACGTTTATTTTAGAGGCATAAAATTATTCTTCCCAACTATCTTTATATGTATGTATTTTTGGAATTTTATTTAAAAAACTAGTACCCAACTTTGAGTTCAACTGGTGTTCGTGTAAGGTTGTTTGGGCTTTGGGAAATATTGCTGGAGACTCTGCAAAATTTAGGGATCTTGCTCAGTCATGGAGCTTTGAGGCAGGTGCTTGCCCAGTTGAATCATACTGCCAGAATTTCAATGATAAGAAATGCTACATGGGCTCTGTCAAATTTTTGTCGTGGTAAACCCCAACCACTATTTTAGTGTTAGCCTTTTCAGCCTTCCTTCAGTGATCAAACATGCTCTTACAAAGTTATTTTAAGGTGTCAAGGTCAAATTTTGTCATTTCAATGAGTCTTCAAGCAAAATTTGGTCACTAGGCATTAGGTCTAGGGTTTGTTTTCACTCTTTTCAAAGTTGTCCAAATGTCGGTCCATGTCACCATTCAGCTGAGTGTACCATCATTCACAGGGTTTTCATCATCATGTCAAGTTCCATTGAGTCATTTTACACCTTGTTCATGCTTCAGTTGTGCCTAGGTAAGGTCCATTTCCCTCTCCTAGGGTTTTGGAGGTAATTTCTCTTGGATGGTAAAATCATTAGAAAAACTTGTATCCTGATGTTCATACACCTTCCCCTATCATTAATATACCTTATTAAACACTTCCCATCAAAGTTAAAATTCCTTGTTTGCACAAACCCTGATTTCTTGCCACAGCTTTGGCAATTTTCTGAGCTAGACACAGTGTTTGCCTTTTGGACCCCTTCCCTCACTCAATCTTTGAGATTCCACTTTTCCACAACTACATTGTCCTCCCTACTTCCCAAAATTTCCCCAAGAATTTAGAAGCCCCTTATCCCCTTCATTTCACTTCATTTCGACAAAATCCCTTGTTTCACACATCGGGATAAGTTTCACTCAAATGATGTTTTAGAGCAATAAAAGATGAATTTTGGAAAACTGAGAGAGGTTTTTGTACAAAACATGCAAAGGAAGAAAAACCTCCTTCACTTTTTACACAGGTATAACGTTTTTGGAGAAATGTCAAGAATACCTTTGCCTCAGGAGAATTGATGCACCTGCAGGAAGTAGTGTTGGGAGATTTGATTTTTGACAGGGTAAATGAACTCCAAATTGAAAAATTCCACTTGGGTTGGAAATTAGAATCCAACAGATTTCCCACGAGCTATCACACACCCAATTTGGACACCAGGCCTCCAAAAAACTCCTGCAAAATTCACTATGTAGCGCGCTACGCATTGGGCCAGAACTCAAAATTTTTGCCATTTCTCTCCAACATCAAATTTGCTTGGTTTTTCCATGTTTGAACATCAGAAAAGACCAAGACACATCAAGGAAGTGAAAAAAAATAGTTTTGAAGCCAAATCATGTGTTGGATCAGCGCGCTACGCGTTGGGCTGACGCGCTACGCGTAGAGCTCAGAGGTCAGAAAACTTCATTCCATCACCCAAATTTGTGCCAAACCACTTAATTTGTCTGCAAGTAAGTTATTTATGCCTGCTCAGTGATTCATGGATATGCTATGGAGTTTCAAATGTGAAGAAAACAAGTATTTGATGAGGAGAAATGTGTAAACCCTATGTTTATTTCCAAACTCATTTCTTAGGGTTTTGAAGCAAATGATAGTGATTGTGTGGGGGTTTGCAAACTTGTGTGGTTGATATATATGCTCATGCCTCTACTTTTTGTGGTGTCCTTGCTCATTATTTACCTCATCCTCACACCCTCTCTTTGCCATTACATCACTGCTATCATTATTATTGCCATTGTCATTTTAACACTGCTCATCATTCATGTTATGACATAGTCCTATTTTCAAATTGTCCACGTCCTCCATTGAAATTGTTAAACACTGCCAGGGCTATTGTTACTTTTGATCCTAATAGTTCTTTCCCCCATATTACACTCTTTTTCACCCACTTGTCAAATCCCCTTATAATCAAAGCAGTGACTGTTTTTCATGCAAACCCATTTGACAGAGCCATTATCACTGTGGCTTGCTTTCCTATGATACTTTGATACATATGTGACATATTTGGGTTTTGAGCATACACTAAAACTTTTGTCTTCACTACACCTATATCAGCATATATTTGTTAGACATATTGTTTTCAACAGCATGTCAGAGTCAAATTCATCATATGAGCAAGGATATGAGCAGGACAGTGACTCAACCGTTGAGATTTGTGTACTGAGATGGAGCATAGCAGTGCACCAGTAGTGGTAACATAACAGAGAGGCCACAGAGCCTTATTTGCAGCTACACGACGAGTACTATCTCCACCCGGGGTGGAAGGGATCTCGTTGACTTCATCAGCAGCGCGAGTACTATCTCCACGTGGCGTGGAAGGGGTCTCGCCTTCTACATCAGCACAGGTACATTCACAGGTTCAGGACAGAGACAAAGACATGTTCCGTCATATGAAAAATAATTATTGGGCCCGTAATCACGTCTGCCGAGCTAAAATGAAGATCCTAAAGGCAAGGTTGAGCAAAGCACTAAAACGGTGAAAAAGGCCTGATCCGCTTAGAATCTTGGCTGAGGCTTCCTTGGCTGAGCATAAGGCATGATGGGTGATCTTCGCTCCGAATTTCAGCAAATTTGGAGAAATTTTTGTCATTTTGGAAAATTTTGGTCTCAAAATAGATTTTTCAGCCCAACGCGTAGCGCGTCGACGCGCTCGCTTATGATTGGGACACTTGCTGGAGGAAAAATTTATATTTTTGGGTTTTTCATGGTAATTTATGCATGCTCCAGTATGGTCAAAGCATTTCATCAAGTTCTGGATGATCAAAAGGGCCAAAAACACCATGAAAATCACCTTTCTGCCACCTTTTGCACTAGCAGGAAGTACTTCTGGGAGAATTAAGTTTTGGAGGGGCAAATGAGCTCCAAATTGAAAAATTCCACTTGGGTTGGATAGCCAACATCCAGGGATTTCCAACGAGCTATCATGAGCTCAATTTTGACTCTGGGAAGTGCCCCAAAAGTAGGCTTAAAGGTGCGCTATGCATAGAGCTCAAGCACGCTACGCATATAGATTTTTGGTCCATTTTTCATCTTCCAGCTCAGGATTTCGGCCAGTTGGACCAGTTTTGCTTGTGGGTGTAATTTTTGAGTTATCTTGATGTAATTTTATGGTTTGCATGTAACTTGGACTTACTTTTACCTATTCTAGATGATTCACTCCTAAAAAAGTAAAAATCAAATGAAAGAATCAGTTTCCTTCCTTTTAGAGGCAAGTTGTTTGGCTGCCTAGATTCTAGCTCCTTGTTTAGAATTAGTTGAAACTGCTCCTAGAAGGAGGAATTCGACCCTTAGAGGCATGGGAAGGGGTTAGGATGGTCTATATGATGTAATTTCTCAATCATTTTCAGAGGTTGGATAGGTTGGACTCTTGGGAAGATTTTGGCACACTATTGTACATATTTTTCATATTTTGGCTAAGGAAAGATCAGAGGTTTTGCAGCACCTATTGGGATTCTTGTGGCTTTCAGTTCTTGATGGTGTTTTCTCTCAGTTTATTGTAATTTCTTTCATGTTTAATGTATTCCATTCCCTTCTTATGCTTCTGAAACTAAATGAATGAGTAAATGAGGTTGAATCCATTGATTTCAGTGCTCTGCCTTTGAATTTATTTAGTTTTACATGGTTTTGCCTGTTTGGAGAGGATTCATGTTCTCCCTTGCCCTCTTCAGCTCCTTGTTGTTTTGATCCATCCATACACCTGATAAAAAGCATAAATACTATTTCCTACCTCGCCCCAACTCGAATTCTGCAAAGATCTGGACTTATCCCCGGACCCAAAATTGTTTTTCCCATTTTTTCAACAAAAACCCAAAAAATCAAAATCAAACTTTCCTATCTCTTTACTAGCCTAAAATCAGTATTCATTATAAGTCATCTCAGCCCCTTTGAAGATCTTTTGCCGAGATAGACCTGGAGAGAGCCCTCTCCTGTCCTCGTAGGGCTAGCTACGAGGCTGAGCGTGGTTTGATGTAGCCTTGAGTTTTACCTTATTTTAGCCTAAGGTAGATTTGAGCGCTAACACACTATTCTAACAGGTAAGAAGAATACATTTTCTGCCTCTTCTTCTTAGTTCGCAGATACTGTGGATTTTTTTTATAGATCTTGGTGCTTGGTATATTTGGACGTAATATGGACCTAAGCGCTTGTTCATTACAATGACTCCGTCATCAGGTTTTAGAAAATGCTCAGAAATTTGGGTTTCACAAGGGGATTACCCTTGCTTGCAATTATCGATTATCAATGACATTCAAAAAAATTATTTCATAGCATTGCTGAGCTCTTTGTAGGTGAATTTCCGAGGTAATTTCACAATATCTGAACTAAATTTGTCTGTCCTTTTCAATACTCTGCGCTTGTAACAGAACCAGACAAACAATCTAGTGGCCAATGCAACAACAACAACACCTCCTATTGCAATGCCTGCAATTCACCCTCTTTGCACGCATGAATGACTATGGCACCCTCTTTTGTGAACAGGTACTGGAGCTGAAGGTACTGGTTTCCATTAGGATTGTGGAATTCAACATCCAAAATAGTATCAAATTCCACTGCAATAGTATTCCCCAGCGAGGGCAACAGTTCATTGAGACCTATTAGACTCATCACCCCCAAATAGCCTCCAGGGCTACCCAGAGTGTGATCATCTGGAGCAATAACAAATGCTCATCCATCCCCAATTGAAACAAGAACAGGACCCACATTGGTTACAGAAAAAGAGAAACACGTTTTGAAAGAAGAAGAAACTTTTGTATTAGGGTCCAAAAATCTAACTGGTCTATTGTACAATGCCTTACCTGCACTTCAAATTGGTACTCCCAACTCCATGCTAAGGCTCACTGTGCCATTCTTCAGATGAGCATCTTAACCTGAAGTTTGATTCCAAAAAACCCAAGTCCCCTGTTCTATGCCCAAGACCTCTGTTACAACGAGTAGAGTTCTGAGTGAAATACTTCACAATAGGAAGCAACAGAAACATCGCAAAATTGCTCACTTTAGACTGATAATTTTCTGTGCGAAAATTCAACTGCGGATAGTAAAAACATAATATCAAACACAGCCAATCCACAATGGAATTTGAACATGAGGATTTATAACCAGAGAAAACCCTCTCCAGGTTAAAAGAATTCCAGAATGGCTTTAAGATTCTACTAATGAGCACTTACAACACCATAGAAATTACTGTCACAATGAAATCTGCTGGAAGCAAAGCCCTTGTACAGTTTCTACATTTCCACAGTGGAAGCAAGAATCTTGCTATCTCTCATGATCTGGTTCTGTGGTCAAATCTTTTGCTATGGCTGTCTTGTTCTGCTAAACGTGGATCTGTCTTAGCTTTGGCTCTGGTTCTCATTTAGGATCGTGGCTATCTGATCTTGCTGTGGCTTTGACTATACAAACTTGTTCAATAGGAAAATGTTGACTCTGCTATATATAGGAGCTTCAATGGGTGCTCTCAAAAACTTTTTTGGGCAGCTTTGTTTTGTCTCTGATTCAAGGCAGAACTATGTTGGCCTTGGTTTTTAGTCCTTGGAACTTAGTTCTCTCATATTTTCCATCCTATCCCCAGTTTGCTACCGAGAAAGACATAACTTCACGATATCAAAATTGACTATTTTTGGCCATTTATCTTTAGTAATGGTACAACTTTAATTTGGTGCATTCGTATAGTATCTGAAGAGCACTCTCAAGTTGTTATTCAGTATTTTAGCATAACTACTACACTTAACTGCCATGCTCTAATATTTATATCAACCATAAGCATTCTTAAGGTGGTTCCACATTTGTGAAGCAGAAGGAATGCTTCTGACAACTTCTTATCATATTGGTACAATTTTGTTCGCAGTTTATCTTTTATAAACCTCCAATTTTCCAAACATAGTAGAGACTACAGTTTTCATCTCAAATTTTGGACAAATCTGTTTAGTATTCTATAGAAAATGCATTAAGAATAAAAAAATCCCACAATTTGTAAAAAGCCCACATTTTATTAAAAATATAAACAATTTGTAAAAAGCCCACAATTTTGTAAAAGGCCCACATTTTGTAAAAAGCTCACAATTTGTAAAAAGCCCACTTTTATTTTCTTTTTGCTTATATATTGAGCTCCCATTGAGTTCAACAAGTCTTGGGTTTTCTACACCATTGAGAGAGATTTATTATTTTCTTTATAGGATAATTTGCATTAATGGAAGAAAACATTAGAGGTGGAAAAAAAATTCAAAAGGGTGAAAGGGGTGATGGTAGAGTTTATTGCCCTTGTAAAAAATGTTGTATGAGAAATAATGTTAGAGTTTTAATAGCAACAACAACAATGCATTGTAGGAAATATGGGCACATTGATGGTGGATTGACTGACTATTGTCCCATGGTAATTAATTATCTATCTTCATTATCTATCTTCATTTTGATTATATCGTAAAATTTTATATTATTTTAATATTTTTTATATGTGCACTAATGTTTAATTATTAATGTTTGTAATTTTCATAAAGGCACAGTTGCCCCTCAACTTTTTGTAGATGATCAACCAGCTTCCACAGCTAAATAGTAGTAGATTAGATGATGTTGCACCAGTACAAGAGAATATTGCAGCAAATATTAGTATTGGAAATGATGTTGTACAAGGTGAAGAACATGAAGCGAATGATGAAGGTAATTTTAATGATCCCATGGAGGTAGATCATGATGACAGTAATGAGACAGGTCACATTAATTATGGGACAAATCAAATGCTCCAAGACTTGTATGGTGAGTCAGATGATGATGGTGGAGATAGCAGTGACGGTATTTATGATGTACCTCTGATTGAAAGGTTAAGTGAACGACTTTTTGAACACTCAAATGCAACTCTTCTCTTTGCTACATTGTTGTTGGTGAACTTAAAGGTTATGAATAATTTGTCGAAAAGATGTATGACAAAACTCCTAAGGTATGCAATATGTATATATGATGACATATATGTAAATGTTGATTATTTTCCTTTTTTTTAGTTGTAATAAATGTGTAAAATAATAACTTATATATATATATATATATATATATATCATAGTTATCAAAACCGGCCGGTTTGAACCGGCAACCAGTCAAACCGGCCGATCAGGAGGGCTGCCGGTTGGAACCGGCCTTGCAACCCGATCAATAGCATATTCTCACCTAAGTCACCTGATACGGGGATACGGGGATACCGGAATTCGAAGAATCGGATACGGGTACGGTGACCCCGTAACAGGATACTTCTGGGATATGATACGCTATATATTATTTTATTAAAAAATATATATGTATTAATATATTAAAAATTAGATATTTTTTACACAAATTCATACTTAATTCATTGATTTAAACATGGATTTATCTATCATCTTAGATAGTCAAGGTTTTGTTTGAGTGATGGGTACATTTTTAGTAGGGTCATGATAGAGGAGTTTGACAACCAATGTCACTAACATCAAGGTACATAGAGGGATTGGTGCTCACTGCTCTTGATTAAATACGAGTTCCATACCCTAATGCATGACAAAATTCGATGGAAACATTGCAATAACCCAATCCTGAAATCCTGAAAAACTGATAAGTCTTCTGGATTTTGAATGAGATCTAAAATTCTACTTTCTCCGTATGAAATCCAATGAGGTCGGAACCACTCTCAAACATCCTGAGTCATTTCATGGTAATGTTAAAAATTTAAGTAAAAGGATGAAAATGAAGAATTTAACATTACCATGAACCACATATAAATACTAGGGCCATAGGATTGATTCCCTCTCTCGAAAAATCCTCCTCAATTGGTGAAAAACAATGAGCAAAAGCCCCCCTTTAAAAAAAAAGAAAACAACGCTTTTTTGAACCCGTGGGCCTGGCCGTATCCGGTTTTACGGGATACGGTGTATCCGAATGGGATACAGTCGAGATATGCTGTACCCTGTACGGATACGTCGTATCCTTTGAATTGGGGCCAAATCCGGTACGTTCAGGTATCCGATACGGGGATTCGGGGATTTGAGGGCATTTTAGGAGTATCCGGTGACTTAGATTCTCACCTGCTTTTGCTGGCTAACTGGACCTAACCGGAGGGTTAAGTACGGAACCAGCCAGTTTATGCATAAACCGGCCGGTTCCGTACTTAACCAGTCGGTTAGGTGCTCCTCCATGAGTTGCAAATTCCTCAGTGTCTCCTCCATGAGCTGCAAATTCCTCTATTATACTAGCAACAAACTTGTCTAATAACTCATACTCAACACCTTATAGCAGCAACAATACACATGATGACTGATAAATACAAGGATGGCTAGCATAAAATCCCTGGTAGCATGCAACTCATCAAGTGTACTTGATGACAATTTCTGTTCTCAAAACAATCAGCAGCAACCTTATTTCACACTCAGCTAGGAACTGTCAGACCCTCTCTCTCTGCTCACACATAGCAGCAACATAAATACAAACCTTTCACATAGCATACAAGAAATTTGATCATGGCATCAAAACTGATGCAAATGGTTTGACGCCACTCAAGGTGTTAGCACCCAATCTGAACCTCAGGCTGAAAAAGGCAAATCAGGGTAACAACAAAAACACGCTCAGCCTTGTAGCTAGCCCTACAGGGATAGGAGAGGGCTCTCTCCATAGAATAGATATCCAATAACACAATAATGAACTGATTTTAGGCTAGGTATATAAATGTGGAAAGGGGGTTTTGATAAATGACTAATTTTCAGGGATGTATGGGAAAAAAGGACAGTATGAACCGAGGAATTAAATCAAGGACACAGAGTATTTCATGGGGCAAGATAGGCAGGAGATTTAGCAATCAAGTTGAAATAAGATGGAGTGGAAAGACTGTTGAGAAGATGAAAAGGGCATAATAAAATAATCCTTTTCAAACAGAAGAAAACACACAGAGTATGAATGATTCCCCAAGGCAGAGCATATAAAATGGATTCTACCTTTCTAACTTGAAAACACTCAACTAGAAATGTTTATGAATGAATGGTGAAACATAACAATGTACATATGAAACACAAAGGAGGTACATTTGCTAAAACTCATACCATACGGACCCCACAAATCAGAGCTGCATCACTTTATTAATTCCCTGCCAAACTGTACAATGGAGCGCAGAGCTCATTGCCACACTATTCCCCTACTTCTCACTTTTCAAACTTTAGACCCTTACAAATGATTAGCTTTTACAATAAATAGACAAATTTTGTGGGAATACAAATCGATGGGAAGAGGAGAAATCATTACTGAAGATGGAAAACCAAGAGCCAATAATCTCTCCGAAATGAAAGAGCTGCGTTACATCCGGTCAGTGAGAAGGCGAAACATGTAGCATAGATCCTTTGAATCGTAACTGAAGACAAAATAGTCAATATGATCCTATTTTCCTGCTGTTGTAGATATCTTTATTTTATTTTAGGCTCTCGGCCTTTGACTTTTCGCTTTCCATTTGTTGTTTGAATAAAACCAACTTTTTTTTATAAACATTCCTTTGAAATGAAACTGTGCCTTTAGTGAAGGGAAAATTTATTTTAAATGGGCAAAGGGAAGGGAAATGGGTGGTACCCACATATTAATCGCAATCAGAATAGACGGGAATAGGGACATAACATATTAAAATACAAGTGTAATTGCAATCAGAATCGAGTAGCGGGGCAAGAGGATTGATATATATATATATGAAATAATAGTGAAATCGTAATCGAAACTCGGTGGGAGTGGAGAGATATAATATAGCAAATAATAGTGAAATCGCAATCGGAATCGGAGGTCAGGTGAATTTGGGAGAAAGCCACACAAAATTGTGATGCGATTGGGGTAAGTCCGATGGGGGATATAACTATAGAGTAGGGAAATCATATAAAGGAATGGAATGATTTTTATTGTAAGACTGAGGGCTAAAGGTGGGACCCACATAATCGCAATCGGGAGTCGAAAGTGGGGCAGAGTGATATTAATATGAAACGCCGATGTGATGGGCCCGATTGAATTTGAGCCATCGGATCAGTGGGAAGAGATCAACAGTGCCAGATCAATCGAGAGTTGTTACAATCGGAGGATCGGGGAAGGGACTTGTGATTGATCGCAATCGGAGTTTTGTGTGATCTGGAGATCGGAAGGAGGAGGTACGATCCGGTGATCGGGAGGAGGGATGCGATCGGGTGATCGGAAGGAGGGATGTGATCAATCGCATCGGAGTTTCAAGAGATTGGAATAATCGAGGGGGGGGGGGGGGGGGGGGGGGGGGGGGCACGTTAATATTTTGCGATGCGATTGAAAGGGGAAGGGAAGGTTTGCGATTGCAGCAGGTTTTATAACATATGATTTAAAATTTGTTATAAATTTTAAGGGGTTGCGATTATATATATCAATTGCAATGGGAGGGTATATATATATATATATATATTTCAACTTTATAATAAAGTTCCACGGTATGGAGGGGAAGTAGTTTGGAAAAGCAGGGTTTTATAATAAACTTTGATATGTTTATTATAAATTTCTACAAGGTATGGTTGGGGAAGTGGTTTGGCATATAAATCACATTTGTGTTAAAATGATTATAATGAGAATTTATAATTGGAAAGGGGAAAAGGGATTATTTAAAGGAATATTAAACTTTAGTAATACAAAGTTTAAAGGGAAAAATGGAAAATAGGGGGTATATGAGGATATAGGGACTTTTACTTCACTTAAGCATAAATTTCAATCCAGAAGTCAGTTTTGAGAGTGTAGTATACCGTTGGAAAGCTCTTTTCGGGCTCTTTCTTATGGATCTGCTTGGAAAATGATTTTATGATGAACATGCTGTGAAAAAATTCTCTGAAAGGAAGGGTGATGATCTTGTTGGAGATGACAACTTTTGAAATGCGACTGAAAGGCAAAGTATTATGTTTTCACTTCAAAACATGGTTTTGAGGTGAAACTTGCATCAAATGGATAAATTTTATCTCTAATATTCCTAGTGCTGTGACTTTGAGTTTATTTGGCTTCCTCATGACCTTGCTGATATTATTGACCTTTGACTCATTAACTTGACCATGGTGAGACCCTGGACTAATGAGACCCGTCCTATGACCTACTGACATGTTTTGAGAGTGAAAGTGACTCATGACTGAAGACCATAGAGGGGAGAATCAACAAGTAGCTCATGAGGGAAAACTAATAAAACAAATTACTACCATCAATGAATCCATGACCTAGCGGAATGGTGAAATTTATTTCGGTATGAGACACCTAATATGCAAATGCAAAAGAGAAGTTTTGATCACTAATGGTAGTATGACTAGATTGAAACTAACATTGGCTCCAATGGGGATGGTAGATCCTTGGAGGTGCCAAGAACACCGTAGACCAAGTAGCTTTATCCATTGGGCATGGAGTCAAAAAATGTTGAGAATTGACACAATGCAGACTGACACTGACTTTAAGACTAAAAATGAAAAATGAAATAAACCCACACCATACACATATCATCCAAGCTTTATAGCCTTCACCTCGGGCCCCAAACTAGAATGACTGTGTATTTGAACTTTGATCAAAAGTAACATGGTATATACAATGATGATGACATAAATTCTGATCCTTTGTTTTCAACAATGGTAGTGCTTTAAAAGCCTACCATTTACTGCTCCTCCAGGGCAATCTTGGCCATCCATTTCTGAGAGCAAGAAGGCATTATGTCCTCTGTGTGCTGAAATCATGTATGGTCCTCTCCACAGATTGTCAAACTTACCATGCTTCCCTTTGTCTTCATTTCTGGAATCCCATCTCAACACTATATCATCCAGCTGAAGCTTTTCTTCTTTTGTCTTACTGTCATAGATCTTCTTTATTTTCTCCTGCAACTGAATGGCATTCTGTGACACTTCCTCTCTCATTTGCTGAAGGTGGATCATCTGATTGATTCTTTGCTGATTATCATTATCCTCGCTGCCAACTTCTTGAACTAATCTCATAACTGGGATTGTAAGGGATGTAGGAAAGACAACATCAGTACCATAAACCAGCTCAAATGGTGACATACCTATTGATATTTTACTGCTAACTCTGCCTGCCCACAGTGCGTTGATGAGCTTTCGGTGCCAATTTATTTTGTTTTCCTCCAGTATTTTATTAATTATATTCACCAGTAATTTGTTAGATGATTCATCCAGGTCGTTGCCTTGTGGATAATAAGTTGTCGAATGGCCCAGCACAATGTTGTATTTGTCACAAAATTCGATCATCTTCTTGGATCAGAACGTTGCTGCGTTCTCTGTTATGATTTTTCATGGGCAGCCAAAACGAGATAAAATATTCAATTCCAGGAATTGAATGATTACCGTGTCTATTTATTGCCTGGTTGGGACAACCTCGATCCATTTCGTAAAGTAATCTGTCCCTGTCAATATCCATCGGTGCTGTGCTAAGGACGCGGGATGAATTTCTCCTATGAAATCGAACCCCCACTGCTGAAAGGGTGCGTTCACTGAAACTGGTTTCAAAGGGAGTGGAAGCAATTTATTTTTCCCTTGGAAGATTTGGCATTCATGACATTTCATCACTATCTTATATAAATCAGAAAATAATGTGGGCCAATAATATCCTACTCTCAATACCTTGTTAGCTGTAGTATTCCAAAACAAGTGACCACCACAGTCGCCTTTATGAAAATCATGCATTACCTTGTGCGCCTCTTCTTCAACCAAAAAATTGAGCAGAACACCTCCTGGATCTTTCGAATACAAAGTGCTGTCTAAAATGCAGTATTTTGTAGATTTTAGTTTCAGAGATCTACCCTTACTCTTAGACATGCCGGTAGGAGGTGACAAATGCTGAAGGACATAGACAATATTTGAATACCACGGGGACTGCAGAAAAATATCTGAAATTGGACCAGTAAACTTTCATCTTCATCTTCCGCCACTACTGTTATGAGGTTTATATCTAGAGCACACAAATTTGATTGGTCCATCAATTTCGCCAAGCCTTGTCCTTTGATCAACTTCGTGGGCTTGATCCCCATATCGTACTCCAACATAGCTGCTATCCACTTACCTCTCCGACCTTCTGGGTCAGTTTGCATCAACACGTCCTTCACTGCTGCATTAGGGACATATGCTATAGTATGTGAATGAAAAATATAGACCCTGAAATCCTTCAATGCCTTGATAAGAGCCAATGCCTGTTTTTCAATAATATTATACCTCAAAGTAGCATCTCTAATAGTTCTATTGAAAAAGGCAATTGGATTTTCGATCTCGTCTCTCTTTTGCGTTAAAACAACAGCTAAAGTATGCTCCGATGCAAACGAAAATATGATGAAGTCTTGAGTGTAGTCAGGACTGACCAAAACTGGGGCATTGAACAAAGCAAACTTTACCAGATTGAATGACTTGACAGCTTCTTCACTCCACTTGACAGTGTTGTCCTTCTTCAAAATTTTAGTCATTTCCCTCAAATGTTCAGCCAGATTGGGTATAAATTGACGTAAGAAGTTCATCTTACCATTGAATGCTTGGATCTCCTTCTTGTTTCATGGTAGGTCTATGAGCTGAATCGCCTCCACTCTAGTTGGATCGATGCGAATACCATCTTTGGAGATGATATGCCCCAGCAGCTTGCCTTCATCCATGGTAAAGAGACACTTCTTGGGATTGAGAGAAATTCCAAACTTTCTGCATCGCTGAAAAACAACTCTCAAATGGTGCAAATGTGCATCATTTGATCCTGAAAACACTGTCAAATCATCCAAATAAATAACCAGAAAAACATCTTTTTCATTGGCAAAAGCGATGTCCATTGCATGCTGGAAAGTAGCTCCTACATTCTTTAGTCCAAAAGGCATTTTGGCATACTGGAAGGTTCCCCAGGGCGTTGTGAAGGCAGTTTTATCTTGGTCCTTCTCATGCACCAAGATTTGGTTGTAGCCTGAGTAGCCATCAAGTAGTGACATCCTGGATGCTCCAACTACTCTCTGCAGAATATGGTCCATTTTCGGAAGTGGATAATTATCCTTTAAGGAAGCCTTATTCAAGTTCCGAAAATATATACACAATCTTTTTTCTCCAGTCTTCTTACGTACCAGTACCAAATTTGAAATCCAGTCAGAAAATCTAATGGGGACTATGATACCAGCTTTGTACAATTTTTTTACCTCTTTTTCGATGGAAGGCAGCAGCTTCGGATTGATTCTTCTCAGCTTCTGTCTAAATGGATTTTGGTTCGGCTTGATAGGAATAGTATGATGGATTATGTTCTTATTGTACACCTTCAAATCTGAATAATCCCATGCAAATACATCAGAAAATTCCAAAATAAACTTCACATACTTCTCCTTCGCCTCAAGGGACAATGCCTTTGACAATTTCACTAACTTGGGCTGATCAGATGTTCCAAGATTCACATATTCAACTCCTTTCTCCATGGGCGCCAGGCTTGGATTCTTTTCCACATCGTCCTGATCAAACAACTCCTCTAAAGGTATGAGACCTCTAGGAATTACATTATCTTTTAGCTACAATATGTCCATCTGGTTGGTTTCCAATTCTTGATCATCGACCACATACTCACCTTCTATGGGAGTGTCCTTGAATTTTCCATCACCCTACAAAAATTCATTGATCTCATTATCATCCCAAAATACTTGCCAATACCTTAAATTGTCTGGAACAGTAGGCCTATTCTTGACATGGATCTCAAACTTGTTGTTGGAGTTCATCGGAATCCTCAGGTTACTTGTAGTAGTGGCAAGAGAATCAACAATAATATTCTGCATCCTGGGCACTGTTGTCAAGGTGTACTCTGGGAATGTCTTCAAAATGTCTAGAACTGCATTTCTGTATGCCCTCTGTCTTGGATGTTTAGCTTGGTATTCTCCTTTCACCTGCTTGATTATTAACTCAGAGTCACCATACACAGAAATCATTTTTACCTTCAACTTCTTCAATATTTTGAGGCCTGAAATCAGAGCTTCATACTCTGCTTCATTGTTAGAGCAGTCAAAATCCAACTTATAAGCACATACTCTAACATTACTAGGGACCTTTTTAGGCTGGAAAATAGGGCTCCGAATCCATATTCCAATACCTTCTCCATCCTTACTGACAGCTCCATCAAAATCCATACCCCATAGGCCTTATTATTCTTCTTGTAGATGCTGAAATTTAGTTTCTTCCTTCTCTTCGCCTTGTCTGATTTCTGGCTGTTCACTGTGTTTTTGCTGCTGGCAGGCAGGAGACTCAGAAGTGTTGGCTGCTTTCTCTTTTTCCTGCTTGAGGACTTCTCTGAAATTCTCTAAAATCTCAGGTATCTCATCCACTTGTACTAACTAAACATCCTCACCATTTAAATCCCTATCTGAATATAAGACAAAAGACTCTAAATCTGTGTGGACTGCATTGATGGGATGGTTTACTGGCTTGTCTTTGCTAGTAATCATATATTTCATTTTATTTTCCCTATATAACTTTCTCAACTGGCCAAATACAGGGATTGTGGCATAAGAGAAGTCAAGCTATATGGTTCCCTTAAGTTTTGCACCCCAAGACCTAGATAGAAGCATTCCAAACCGTGGTGGGACATCAACAACAACTACATCCATCAAGACATTTTTGGCTGGGATTTGATCTAAAGACACTACTAAATATTTGATGAGACCAATACAATGGACCCTACTTGAGTCAAAAGAATACAAATCATGGTATTTTCCAGTAACATCAAGGTGTAACTTCTCCATGACAACTTTGGGCATCAAATTATGCGAGGCCCCAGAGTCCAACATGGCGTTATGCAAGATAATCTCATGCAACCTAAGACTTAGGTAAAAGGGAGGGACTTCATTTTCTTCAGATTCTCCTGTGGCTGGACCAAAAATAAGTTCAGGGTGGTCATCTTCCACATTAACCATATTAGAAAGAGGGTCAATTTGCAAGACTTTAGACACCTAACTTTTATATACACTATTATTCACCAACTCGGTCAGGGGCACAGACACTTTGAGTTTAGAAATTTCATTTTCTAAATTAAAGGAAGGAGATTTTTCTACCTCTTTAATGGGAGGGTCTTTATTCTCTGTTTGATCCTTCGCTATGCTCTGCTGGCCTTTTTCATTTGTTGTGTTAGTGGCTGCGGGTGCTTTGCTGGATGAAGGATTGGTTGGCTCTTTTTCTTTCTTCTGTGCCTCGTCCTTCATTTGGAGTTCTTTTCTCTTTTGAATGGGACTGATTGTGACATTTCTATTCCTTAGGGAATACTGCCTTTGTTGGGCTGATAGAGTGTTCATATACCCTCTCTGGTAGTCATCAGATTCTTCTTCTAACACTACGTCATTTTCCAAGATGAAATTTTCGTCCCCTCGAATGTCTGGAGTCACCACGGTGTATTCTTTGTCTTCTGTGAGGAAAATGGGTGCACCATCAGCTGTGAAAAAATTATTGGTTTCAAGCAAAGGACCATCATCATCTGAGTCAGTCCCTTGCACGTAGTTCTGTTGTAATGGTGTTTTAATCTACTGTTGTGGTGCCGCTTGGTCCTGTGCCCTCTGTTCTCTCTGTCTAGTTCTGAATTGTGGCTATTGTTGTCCTCTAAAATTCGGATTTATTATTTGGGGTTCAAGTCTATCTGAAATCGTTAATCAATCAACCATCCTTTCCATTGTACGAATCAGTGTGTCCATTTTGTTGTCCGAAGGGGAGGCTTCCTCTTTCACCATAGCTTTCTTTTCAGCTCTGGCTCGAGCTCTTCTAGCCAGCAGATTAGCTTCAACGCTTACTGCTATCCTCTGCATGTATTCAAGTGACGACGGATCTCTTTCACACAGTTGATATGCCATATTGGCATCAAAACCATCCAGAAAATTCAGCATAGCCGAATCCACAGGAGGTTTGAGGTTAGCCGGAATAGCATTGTATACAGCATTGAATATTAAACAATAGTCTTGCACAGTTTCACCCACATTTATTTTAATATTCTCATATTCAGACAGAATTTGGTGTGGATTCCTTGTCACCTCCCACCGGTCTAAGAACTGTGTGTGTAACTCCTGTAAAGTGCGAATTGAGCCAGCTAGTAAATCTCTAAACCACTTTCTAACTTCACCTCTGAAGCTTTGAACAAACAACCTGGTAGCTACATTCTCTTCTTCTACTTCATGCAAGTCAAAAAAGTCATTCATCTTATCAACATGCTGCTGGGCTGTAATGCCCTGAGTGGCATCAAAGATAGGAATTTTACTCTGATAATCAGCAGGCATATCATTGAGAACCTGAGGTAAAACCAAGGGTGCATACCAGGCAGCCGTGACTCTGGGTGGATTTACAACGGGATTTGCAGGATTTGGGGGAGGTTTTGTTGGAGGAGATGATAACTGGGAGTTGACTGAAGGGGATGCTGATGAATTAGGTGGAGGCAATGCTATTCCTGATGATTCTAAAGGCTCAGGAATATAAGTTGCAATGATGGACTGGAGAGAATTCAAAATGTAGTCATCAATGGAGGAATTCGCTCTTTGAACTTCAATATCCACAAGGAACTCTGGATCTAAAATCGTGTCTTCGAGTGCAGTTTCAGACTTATTTCTAAAAAAAGAGAGCTCAAAACTCTCATCAAAAGAAAGCTCTTCTACAAAAAACCACTCACTGGGCCAAGTATGGGACCGGAAAATAGGTGTAGGACTTAGTGATCTCTCCTATCTTCTGACTATTCTTGGTATAAGATTTGGATTTTCAAACACAGGGGGAGGATTTGGATCAGGATTAGCCCTTGTATATCTTCTTGAAGCTAGTGTGGTCAACTTACTACTGTACAATATTTATATCAGCCTAGAAAACTCTGAAATATCATCATCGAGACTTTACAAGAAAAATATTACTGGGGTGATGAATCTTCTATGCAAAAAATTTGTAGCTCCCCAGTATGGTCGCCAGAGATGTTAGCACCCAATCTGAACCTCAGGCTAAAAAAGGAAAATCACGGTAACAACTAAACCACGCTCAGCCTTGTAGCTAGCCCTACAAGGATAGGAGAGGGCTCTCTCCATAGAATAGATATCCAATAACACAATAATGAACTGATTTTAGGCTAGGTATATAAATGTGGAAAGGGGGTTTTGATAAATGACTGAATTTTTAGGGATGTATGGGAAAAAGGATAGTATGAACCGAGGAATTAAATCAAGGACACAGAGTCTTTCATGGGGCAAGATAGGCAGGAGATTTAACAATCAAGTTGAAATAAGATGGAGTGGAAAGACTGTTGAGAAGCTAAAAAGGGCATAATAAATTAATCCTTTTCAAAAAGAAGAAAACACACAGAGTATGAATGATTCCCCAAGGTAGAGCATATAAAATGGATTCTACCTTTCTAACTTGAAAACATTCATCTGGAAATGTTTATAAATGAATGGTGAAACATAACAATGTACATACGAAACACAAAGGAGAGACATATGCTAAAACTCATAACACATGGATCCCACAAATCAGAGCTGCATCACTTTATTAATTCCCTGCCAAACTGTACAATGGAGCACAGAGCTCACTGCCACACTTTTCCCCTACTTCTGAATTTTCAAACTTCAGAGCTTTACAAATGATTAGCTTTTACAATAAATAGACAGATTTTGTGGGAATACAAATCGATGGGAAGAGGAGAAATCATAACTGAAGATGGAAAACCAAGAGAAAATAATCTCTCCGAAATGGAAGAGCTGCGTTACATCCGGTCAGTGAGAAGGCGAAACATTTGAATCATATCTGAAGACAAAATATGCAATTCGTTCCTATTTTCCTACTGTTGTAGATATATTTATTTTATTTTAGGCTCTCGGCCTTTGACTGTTCGCTTTCCATTTGCTGTTTGAATAAAACCAACTTTTTTTATAAACATTCCTTTGAAATGAAACTTTGCCTTTAGTGAAGGGAAAATTTATTTTTAAATGGGAAAAGGGTAGGGAAATAGGGCAGAAATCATATTAATCGCAATCAGAATGGACGGGCGGAGGGACATAACATATTAAAATACAAGTGTAATCGCAATCACAATTGGGGAGCGGGGCAGGCGAAGTGATATATATATATATATATATGAAATAACAGTGAAATCGCAATCGGAACCAGGTGGGAGTGGAGAGATAAAATATAGCAAATAATAGTGAAATCGCAATCGGAATCAGAGGTCAGGTGAATTTGGGAGAAGGCCACACAAATGTGCGATGCGATTGGGGTAAGCCCGATGGGGGATATAACTATAGAGCAGGGAAATGATATAAAGGGATGGAATGATTTTTATTGTAAGACGAAGGGCTAAAGGTGGGACCCACATAATCGGAATCGGGAGTCGGAAGTGGGGTGGAGTGATATTAATATGAAACGTCGATGTGATGGGCATGATTGAATTTGAGCCGTCGGATCAGTGGGAAGAGATCAACGGTGTCGGATCAATATGGGGTTGTTACAATCAGAGGATCGGGGAAGGGACTTGCGATTGATCGCAATCGGATTTTTGTGCGATCGGGAGATCGAAAGGAGGAGGTGCGATCGGGTGATCGGGAGGAGGGATGCGATCAGGTGATCAGAAGGAGGGATGCGATCAATCGCATCAGAGTTTCGAGCAATTGAACACCCAAAGACGTAATATTTTGCGATGCGATTGAAAGGAGAAGGGAAGGTTTTCGATTGCAACAGGTTTTATAACATATGATTTAAACTTTGTTATAAAGTTTAAGGGGTTGCGGTTATATATATCAATTGTGCTGGGAGGGTACATATATATATATTTCAACTTTATAATAAAGTTCCACGGTATGGAGGGGAAGTGGTTTGGAAAAGCGGGGTTTTATAATAAACTTTGATATGTTTATTATAAAGTTCTACAAGGTATGGTTGGGGAAGTGGTTTGGCATATAAATTGCATTTGTGTTAAAATGATTATAATGTGAATTTGTAATCAGAAAGGGGAAAAGGGATTATTTAAAGGAATATTAAACTTTAATAATACAAATTTTAAAGGGAAAAATGGAAAATAGGGGGTATATGAGGATATATGGACTTTTACTTCACTTAAGCATAAATTTCAATCCAGAAGTCAGTTTTGAGATTGTAGTATACCGTTGGAAAGATTTTTCCGGGTTCTTTCTGCTGGATCTACTTGGAAAATGATTTGATGCTGAACATGCTGTGAAAAACTTCTTTGAAAGGTAGGGTGATGATTTTGTCGGAGATGACAGCTTTTGAATTGCGACTGAAAGGCAAAGTATTATGTTTTCACTTCAAAACATGGTTTTGAGGTGAAACTTGCATCAAATGGATAAATGATATCTCTGATCTTCCTGGTGTTGTGACTTTGATTTTATTTGGCTTCCTCATGACCTTGCTGATATTAATGACCTTTAACTCATTAACTTGACCATGGTGAGACCCTGGACTAATGAGACCCGTCCTATGACCTACTGACATGTTTTGAGAGTGAAAGTGACTCATGACTGAAAACCATAGAGGGGAGAATCAACAAGTACCTCATGAGGTAAAACTGATAAAACAAGTTACTACCATCAATGAATCCATGACCTAGTAGAATGGTGAAATTTATTTCGGTATGAGACACCTAATATGCAAATGCAAAAGAGAAGTTTTGATCATTGATGGCAGTATGACTAGACTGACACTAACACAAGGGACAACAACATACAACCTAATCAAAATGTG
This sequence comes from Pinus albicaulis, assembly GCA_034641835.2. NCBI lineage: Eukaryota > Viridiplantae > Streptophyta > Pinopsida > Pinales > Pinaceae > Pinus > Pinus albicaulis. The sequence goes on along the minus strand of CM076577.1, from coordinate 1,138,253,864 downwards.
ACTGGAAATAATAAATTGACCACTAGAAAATTCCCGCTTGGAAATGCACTAAATTGGCCACTGATTTTTCTGGGTTTTAATGAATCTTTTCAATGATAAATTTCATCAAACACATTGTGAGCAGACTGCTGAAGTTGCAATGCTCTCTCAACTTGTTACAAATAGCACTAATAGTGGGTTTCATAAACCAATTCAATACCTCTAAGTGTTGTAGATTTTTTTCTATAAATTTATTTCCAAGCAAACATAGATAATGAAGAATACAAGATCTTCAAAATGCTGGTCTGATATATATATATATATATATATATATATATATATATATATACTGAACCCAGAATTGTCTTTAAGGCTGATACAATGAATTGACAACAGATCTGAGCAGGGACAGATTGTATATTATAATATTAACTCAACAATAAAACACAGTGAATAATATAAGAGAAACCTGATACATTACTTCAACAAGTTTGCTTATGTATTTTTCGATGATATGTATTGAATTTGGTGCCATTTTGATATATTCACCTTTGCATGGTATATAAATGAGCAAAATTTTCATATTTTGTCTCTATTGGCTTGGAATCATGGTTTCAAATCTTAAAAATAGTTTTTTTTTTATTAAAAAATAATTATTTAATGTATTTTTTTAAAACCGGTTGATTGAGATCTGATCGCTACCGGTTAGACCGGTTCTAGTTCAAAACCCGATTCATTAGCTCCACCGGTCCAGTCACCGGTTCCGGTTTTAATAACTATGATATATATATATATATATATATATATATATGATTAATAATCTTTACAAGACACTAGTTTTTGTTTATGTTGTAGATTGTTGGGTGAATATTTGTTACCATCGCCAAATAATTTACCTGGAACATATCGAGATATACATGCTATTATGAAACACTTTGGAATGGAATATAACACTATAGATGCATGTCCTAAAGATCATATTATATATTATGGAGAACATGCGTTGAAAACAGAATGTCCGAAATGTGGTACCAGTAGATATCGAACAGATCAACTAACCAAAAAGGTGCCTCAAAAGGTTCTTCTTCATATTCCCATAATTCCACGTTTGCAGCGAATGTTTAGGTGTAACAGCATAGCACAGTTTATGGATTTCCATGCAAAGAATAGAAGTGGAGATGGTGTTCTTCGAATGCCTGCAGATGGTTCTGTATTTAGAGAAATCGAGGAAAAATATGTAGATTTTAAAAATGAACCTCGTAATGTCAGGCTTTCATTGGCAGCCGATGGTGTTAATCCATTCGGAGAGCTTAGATATACTTACTCAGTGTGGCCTATTTTCGTTATCAACAATAACATTCCTCCTTGGATGTCAATAAAGAGGGAGCACATAATGTTGAATATGATTATTCCAGGTATTTGATACATTATTTTTTTGAATGTAACATTTTCATTTTGCTCTTTGTTTGCATAAAAATATATTTTATTTATTTAATTACTCATATATACATATATCATGGTAGTAATTATTATGTACCGTAATTTTGAACAATTAGGTAAGTACCAGGTCAAAGATATGAATGTATATATTGAGCCTCTTATCGATGAGCTAATACAGTTATGGCATGGCATCACTATGTATGACATTACTAAACCAATCAAGCAGAAGAGATGTAAATGTCGTGGAATGCTTGTATGGACAATTCATGATGCCCCAGGACTAACACATGTTTGTGGTATGTAATATTTCGTTGCACTTTAATATAATACATAATTATCTAAATTAGATATACCATATTGCATGTTTTAAAAATGATCTCATAGTATATTAATTTTTATTGATCCATCTGTTGCAGGTCTTCAAACAAAGGGTAGATTTGCATTTGCAATTTGTGGCCCTAAGAGAAGTATCGCCATTTGCTAGACTTAAGAAAGATGGTGTTTGATGAGTTTAGGCACTTCCTCTCTAGGAACCATAAGTATCTTACTACTGAAAAACATATTTTCAATGATAAAGAAGAAACTGGATTAAAACCACGAAGAATGACACCTCAGTTGTGGATGTTGGAATATAACAGAATTAATAATCGTCAAGAAGCTAGTACGTAATTTGTGTATATATATATATATATATATATATTATTTGTTTATGTAATGTTTGGAATTTTTGTTTTAACTAATGAATTTATTTTATTGTATTTTATAATTAATATTGTTCTGATTTATTTTATTCTTTGATATCAAGGTCATCATCGCGGTGAAGGTACTAATATTGTACTTCCACCTGGAATGAAATGTTATCCTTCTCAATTCGCGAGGTTTCCCTACTATGAGGAACTAAAAATATCTCATTTGTTTGATACAATGCATGTCGGGAAGAATGTGACAGAAAATTTATGGCGAACTATAGATGGTGCACATGATAGAGATAAAATTGGCAAAATTTGTGCTGACATTGAGAAATTGAATCATGCAATGAAAAGTGTGATCGACAGATCAAATAACAATGGAGGTCGAAATTATAATAATATTCCATGGTTATTAACAGAACAAAAAAGCAATGATGTAAAAGAGGTCGTTAGAAGAATTAAATTTCCAACAGGTTTTGCTTCAAACATAAATAATATCTTAATGAAGAAAGGTGACTTCAATGGGGTGAAAACACATGATTGGCATACCTTTGTTAAGGTAATTTTTTTGGTATACGTTTTTGTATGTTATTGCTTGAATATATATTTTAAATTTTCCTTTTTTATATTTAATTTGGAAACCAATAATGATTCATTTTTTATTGTTATAGTATGTTCTACCTGTATCTCTCCCAAACGAATTCGACAACAATGCCAAACAATTTATATATGGTCTTAGTAAATACAAGAGGTAAGTAGTTTTGATTTATACGCAAAATCTAATTGCTACAATTTCTTTTCGTACTTGATGAAATGATGTATTAATTTACTTGTAATAAAATATATATTATGTTTCATTGAAATAACCTTGCGTAATGATTTGTAGATGGTTGTCATTGAAAGAAATCCATCAAGATGAAATAAAGTATTGGAAGAGAGAAATTCCTCGGCTAATGTGTGAAATGCAAAAGTATCTACCTCCAACATTTTTCAATGCACAAGAACACTACTTGATACACCAAGTTGAGGAGATTAAAATGTGTGGACCAGTACACACAAGGTCAATGTGGATGGTCGAGAGGCACCTGAAATCCTTGAAGGCTTTGGTTAAACAAAGAGCACGACCTGAGGGTTCTATGGTGGAGGGATATGTGGTATATCAATCCATGGTGTATATTAGTCATTATCTTCCTAAATTAGCTGCGCCAACCATGAAGGTGGTGGATTGCATTTGGGATGTGAACTCCATCAAAAAATTTGAAGAGGAGCACCTGTTGGGAAAAGGTAGAATGAAGAAAGTGAGAGGTAAAAGATTTATTATGTATAATACATATAATGTTTCATTTTTTTACATCATGTATATGATCATTATATTAATTTAGGTCATATTATTTCATAGTTTATTAATTAATATAATTTACCATGGTTATAATAATATTTATTAATATTGGTGAATTATTGTTTTTTTATTCAGGTGCTCAAGATTATGAGGCACTACTTTTAGACATTGCAAACAATCTTGAGTGGATGAGTGAATGGATTGAAACATGTAAAGCACGTAACGACGGTAGGTTATCATGGCAACTACTGTCTGAATTGATTAGAGAAACGTATCGTAGTGTTGATGGAAACATTAGGGATAGGGAAATCGATTTAGCATATGGTTTGAAAGATAGAAAGGTAAGCAATTAATTCACCTATTTTATTCATTACTTATTTTACACTATATTTATAATGTGACAGCAAGTTTGATTTTTCAATTAATTTTCATGCTGTGTAAATTATATGATTAATTATTAATTGAGAATGCATCTTTTTCATGTTTGGCATATTGCAGTTGAAACACCACAAGGCTATGTGGTGCAATGGTCGTAAATTTCGCGTTAAACAATTGGATGATAACATGAAAAATTTTGATAGTGGGATAACTGCAGTATTCCAGGTCACTAATGTTTCCTCCAGGAGTGACAAACATCCTCGAGAATCTGAAAAATAGATATAATGGGTTCTTAGATGATATAGTTGAGTGTGACTTTAATTCCTTCAAAATAGTTTTGTTCGATGTCAAATGGTATAGGCTACGAATGAATGTACGTGATGATGATAGAACACTTATTCAACATGAAAATGGATTTCCAATGGTTAAAACATTGCAGTTTGAAGCGGGAAAAGATCGCTATGTTTTTCCAAGCCAATGCGAAAAAGTCTTTTACTCAGAGGTTCCAGGTGAGAACGAATGGTCATTTGCTGTTAGATATGATCCAAGAGGAAGGCCAGTAGAGTATATTGTAGAGGAAGAAGATGATATTGATCAAGAAGAAGATGATGCAGTGGAGGATGAGCAGGAAGATGCATTGACAGACGAAGAAAATATCTTAGAAGATGAACCAGGCATAGGAGATGAGGCAACAATTATTGATGATGATGTCGATGAGGATATTATTGAAAATGACATAATTGATGATGATGATGACATGGTCAATCATTTCAACACCATTTCTGAATCAGATTTTGATATATATGTCGATCAGTTGGATGAAGATCAAGAATATACAGAAGAAGAATATTGATACAGATGTTATGTTCGAGTATGAGCTGGTATGTTATAACTTTATATTTTAACATGTAGGAATTATTGTCTTTAAATAATTTATTAATTATGTGGGTTTGTTGCATGTTGTTTATTATTTCAAACCAATAAATAATGGCCTTAATATTGTTTATTATTTTGCAGGATTCGCAGGATTCATTTGATTCTATGGTCAGGTCTCTGAAAAAACCAATTAAACGCTTAAATAGTCAAGATCTGGAAGACATGCTTTACCCCCACCATAAATTGCTGAAAAACCAGCCTTTAGTTCAGCTTGCTGTGCTCAAGACAAGGGTGGATTTGCATGATCAGTCGAATGAAAATGAATCAGATATTCGGGATGTTTTTTAGGGCAGATCCATAAGCCCCATAGATGAAGATCCCATTGCTGCAGAATTTATGTCTGCGTTGAAGCACACATATAGTGTTGTATCGGAATACAAATAAGAGGACAACTATACCAAGCCTAAATCAACCGAATCCAGTTCTAGTTCTCTTGAACTTACCGAATTAAAGCCAGAAGCAGGATTTACAATCTCTAATGGGAACGGGTATGGCAGTTCCAATATTGGATTGGATGTCCAGAGCTCTGCAATAGGCACTGGACCTGATCGTAATGAACCCCAACTTTAATGTGATGAAAATATGGACTTTTATGATCAGGAAAACAAGCCAGAGCACTTTGGAAATATTGAAGAAACTGAAGAGGTTTCCTGTGATCGATTGAATCAACTCAGCCATAAGACATCTACTGCAAGCTGGTTTGTATCAGAAGGAGAATCATTTTTTCTTTCCCATGATGATGGATGCTGCTCTTTTCATGATATAGCAAATTCAGAGGTGTGGAGGTTTTAATTATTGTACTTAATTTTGGGCTTTATGGGTGTTATAATTTATACATTTTGGAATTTTCTATTAGAAATAGGAAAAATCCTAGGGGTTAGATTATTCTCATGGTTTAAATTTCTATATTTGAAATAAAATTCACTAATTTCTATTTAAAAAAATGATTTTCCTAAATATTTGATGTAGTTTAAATAGGATGTAGTTCATTTAAAAAACTGTTGAAATTTTCTAGAAACTATGATTAGGATTTCAAGAATATTTATGCACTCTTTAAATTTTCCCTTAACATAAAGGGAATTTTATGTATGAGTAATACTCAGTATTGTTGTTTTCCAATCTCCAGGAGAAGGCTGAATATAAAGCTCCATAGGGGCTTACCCCAAACATGTGGGGTGATTGCTGGTTGATCAAAGCAGCTGGTTGAGATGGTCGCTCTAGTAAATATGTTGTGGAAGCATCTGCAGGTTGTACATTGGACTCAGGTTTTTTTCATGGAAATTTTATAATAAATAAATTATGGCATTCCATACTGAATCAGAGGCCTTCACTTCAACGTCCAGTGCCATCTCTCCAGTTTTGGCAGAGAGGGATGTCTCGGGGAGAAATTTTGGCTTCGCAAATGTTGTGCCAAAGAATCAACATTGGTGGTACATGCCATGTGGGCCTCTTATGGTATCTACTTCCAGTGCCCAAAAGACAGTTAATATTTATGATATTCGTGATGGAGATCCTGTGATTTCAATGTGTTTGTTTTGAAAGTTTAGGTTTCATAGTAAATCATCAATAGGCTCTAAAATAAGGCACATTGAAATCTTGGATACATGTTTCATGCCAAAATCAGTTGTATCTTCCATAAATACACAATCTTGGACCACTCTGTATAAATCTACTTCTCAGACAATATTACATCTCCCTAATTATACAGGTGGTGTTCTTACATGCATAGCAAAGGAATTGTTTTGGCAATCATTTTATAAGTCACCAGATATTGTGGGTACAAGGATCTAGGGTCTCCACATGAAACTGTGTTTCCCAGAGACTCACTCTGCCTGTCCTTAAATTTGTAAACATAGTAGTATGCCAATGCTTCTTTCATTTTGTATGCATAAGATGATTTTTTGTCAAAGTCCATATTTTTGTTAAAGTTTTATCCATCCCAGTTTTGTTGTGAATGCACAGGTTTTTGGCTCAACACAGATCTGTTATATCTTTGTACTTTTCCTTTACTAACTATTTGAAATTTCTAGTTATATTTAGAGGTTTATTTTAAGGGATGAGGGGAATTACTTGGATTTAGTGCTGCCCACTCTCAATAGAGGCTTACAGTAAACTATGACACATTTTGATGCATATCAGTGGTATTTGGGGCAGCAACAAAATCAATTTCATGCTTCAGTAGATTTATTCTTCTTGGAAAGCTTTCAACTGACAAAAAAAAGGGAATGAAACACGCAACCAGTCCCCTTCCTTTTATTGGACCACCTGCTTTATTTTTATGAGAGCATCTATAGGCTAAAGTTACTAGAAGTGGTCAAAAGTGAGTTTGGTTAGTTGGCAAAGTCCAACTATTCTTAGCCCTCAACAATGTTTAAATACTTCATAGGCATGTTAACCCCTCCTAAACTGTGTTGCATAAGTGGGTTTTGCAGAATTTTATGCACTTAGGGTTAGACTCAAATTTTTAAATTTGATGTAATTAGGATTATATTCAAGTGCTGGCCAAATTGGTAAAATTGATACTCAGCCATAGCTAAAAGGCAATAATATGCAATGGAGTCATTCTATGAAATGATTCAATTTGGCATGTGAATCTCACATCTAAGGGCCATTAAAATCCCATGGATGGAGACTAATCAGGATTCAACATTGCTGTTACTATTAATGGAGTTGGGTATGGCACAACTACAATAAAAATACTGGCAACAATAGTAACATAATAGATTCAAAATCTTAATCTTTATATTAAATGAGCATTAGAATGTAACTTGATTTCAGTAAAATTTCTAACAGGTTTGTTCTAAATCGGACCTGAAATTCTCACTTGTAAAGATATTTGAGGCTTGAGGTTGTATGACACTGTAAAAATTGACTTGTTGAGTACATGATGACATTAGGTCATTGTGAAACTGAATATATGCTACTTCGGTATGAAGATTCATTGCACAAACGGTGTTTTCTAAATAATGTTTCCAATGAAACCTAAAATGGATCTTGTTACGCTAAAAACATATGTCATCTTTAATCTACTATCAATTTGAGTGACAAGGGTAGCTAAACCACATGAAAATGCTCTGAAGATGTTACAGATGCATGGAAGCTCTGGAAATTTTGCCCCTCACTATGTCATCTGATGCAGGGGCATTAGGCCCAAGACACCTTTTGTACATAAATAAATGTAAAGGGGGGTCTCACGTTTTATTCCATATGAAATTATCCATAGTTGAGATAATTTAGTTAATTTGTAGAGAAAATGTAACTGCCTGAATGATTAATGGGCACCTGAAGAGATAGTCAGTTTCAGAAGTTAAGCTAATTCTAGGAGTCTGTCTCTGTCTGTCAGAGCGTTAGTCTCAGAGTTAGGAATTTGAAGAGTTTGTGAGTCATCGAGAAATTTGAATCGGTTCATTGTAATTGATATAAAAATAAACCTCCATGATAGAGTCGAAAGACCTGCACAGAAGACCTGTAAAGAGAATTGCATAGAGCTGCATAGGGAAGAGGAGGCCATTGTATCGAAGATCTGGCCGAGGACCAGGAGACTGTAAGAAATTTCATTTATATAAGGAATCTGTTAGTATTATATGTGCGTTGATTGAGTAAGTTTTCTATGTGTGAATATATGTACACATCCTGGTGAAATATAATTGAAATCCCGTGGTAATTAAGAAACCATGTGATGAGGTTATGTGCATATAGATTGGTTGAGTTCTCAGTGGAACACGAGCTAATGACTTAGGACTTATGAGCATTGGTGAATTCCACAGATAACTGTGTCAAACAGTTGGGGAATTTCTCTATAATCAATTGTGTGAACAGAGGGTGAATTAGGTTAATGACATTCCCGTGTGCCTGTGGTAGAGCAAGGAGATGCTGTGCTCGAACCTCCATGAGCTAGGTAAAACCTTGTAATGAGTGTTGTGAATGTGTAGGCGATTGAATGAACCAAGGACCGATGTATCGATTTGCATAGTCGATACTAACCTTGTCAGAACCATAAGACATAAACCGTGGTATATGTAATGCGTTGTGTTTCCTCGAAATGGTCATTCCCGAGTTCGTTTGGTATGGCTGCGCGAAGGATGAACAACGAGGCAGATTTCAATGGCAGTAAGGCGTTGGTAAGAAGACAGAACCTGGAGTAAGAGTAGTCGGAACCTTGAGGACCGCACAATAAATACGGGTTTCCAGCATATCTCACCACCTTTGTACAGTAAGCGGTATTCCCCATTTGGACGTGATCAATGTCATAGGCCGACATGTGGCCTTGAGCGGTTTTGAAAACCCACTCTCATCGCGAGTTAACGATCGTGCAACTAACTCGCGAGTTAACAATCGTTGGATTGTCAAGACCAGAGTGACATATTATCCACCATTGGATGTGGAAAGGCCGCTAGCGCTGGCCCCCACGCGTATATACGTCGATTATTGTTGTCCTAACTAAGGTTCAACGGAGGTATGTGCATTTTTTTCCATTGACAAAAGTTTATTCATATTTATGTGTCCAAGCCTCATATGAAGTCCCAGTTATAAAGTGAATGCCATCACTAAAGGTTAGCGGGGTTCGATCTTATTATATGATTGTCTATAGTCGAAGCGCTGTGGGGTGGTTTATTATATTAATATTTCACGGTCGAATTATGTTCATAACAATTGGAATGCCCACAATTCATAACAAATATTGGAGATTTACTGTCCTGTTATAAAGTTTCATTTTTTTTTTAAATTGAACCCATCGTCAGTATACCGACGCTTTGTAAGCATCGCACTTCCGACGCCTTATAAGCGTTGGTCTTCCGAAGTTTTGGACGATTTCCATTTTCGACGGTCTTGTGACGTCCGTCGATATTGCGACAATTCTTCTTGGCGTCGGTATTGTGACGCTTTTGGAAATCGTCGGTATTGCGATGATTTTGGAAAGCGTCGGTCTTGCGACACTTTTGCAATGCGTCGGTCTTGCGACACTTTTGTATGGCATCAGAATTGCGACAGTTTAGAAACGTCGGAAGAGCGACAGTATAAAAACGTCGGAAGAGAGATGTTTAAAATGTCGGACCACATTTCATCGGAATTTCGATAGTTTACAAACGTCGGAAGAGCGATGGTTTGGGAAATGTTGAAAGAGCGACGCTTTTTTGTAAGCGACAGAAAAAGTTTTGGCATTGTGACACTTTGTCAAGGTGTCGGAATTGTGACGTAATGGTGAACCATGTTTTGTTTGTCCTCGAACTTTCGCTCTTGCGACGACTATGTGTCGGAATAGTGACGAAGTGGTCGTCGAAAATTGGGCCAAATTTTCTAGTGACTTGTGCAGAACCTTTGAGAAGTGCAGAAGGTATGGCCTTCCTCTAAACCCTCAAAAATCATTTTTTTCTTTAGAAGGAGGTAAACCGTTAGGGCATATTGTGACAAAGGCAAGTGTGAAAATTGACCTGAATAGGTTAGAAGTTATAAATGGCATATCCTTACTCAGAAACAAGAAAGAGGTCCAAGTGTTTCCTGGATGTATCAACTTCCTGAGAAGGTTCATACCAAACTATGCAAAGATAATTTAGCACATAACTGAGATGCTGAAGAAGAATAATGAAGTAAAGTGGTCTCCCAAGTCACACAAATCTTTTAACAGGATTAAAAATGCTTTCGCAGAGGCTCTAGTGTTGGTTGGACCGGATTATGCTAAGCCTTTCATGATATTTTCATTTTCATCTCCTCACATTGTTGCAGTAGTATTATTACAAAAGAACGAGGAAGGGTACGAGTAACCTATCGCCTTCTTCAGTCAAGTGCTCCAAGATGCTGAGTTAAAATACAACATCCTGGAGAAACAAGCTTATGCCCCGGTCAAATCCCTCAAGGCTTTCAAATGTATGTCTTGCAGTCCGCCATTACTGCATTTGTACCCACAGCAGCTATAAAATACATCCTGATCCAAGGAGATAGCGAGGGGAAAAGAGGAAAATGGATTGCAACGATTCAAGAATATGAGTTGGAGATATGTCCTACCAAGCTAATAAAAGGAAAGGGATTAGCCAAGATCCTGTCATAATCAAATTGCCAGGCTTTGGGGATAAATTTATCCATGGTAGCAAATGAGGAGTCTGAAAAAATAGATGAGTGGTGTGGGATAGAAACAACTACACAGAAAACCCATATGAAGTACCTCCTCATCCCATGGTACAAAGAAATAGTAGAATACCTCTTGAATATTAGGTTTCCCCCAATTTGTGACAAAACAAGATATAGAACGCTGAGTTTTAAATCTCAGAAATTCATTATAGAAAATGGTCGTTTGTACTGGAGAGACCCATCAGGCATACTGCTCCTATGTCTCACCGAAAATGAAGTGGAATAAATAATGGCAGAATTTTACGAGTGCATCTGTGGTGGTCACTATAGCTGGAGAGCCACTGCACATAAGATTTTGAAAGCTAGCTTTTTCTGGCCCAAGCTCTTCGAAGATGTTTTTGCTGGCGTAAGAGCCTGCGAAAAATGTCAGAAATTTGTTGAAAGGCAGAAGTTTGTATCCTTTCCCATGATCCCAGTACACATAGAGGAACCTTTCCAATAGTGGGGAATCGATTTTATCAATGAAATTCATCTTGCATCAAGTGGGCAACATAAACGGATATTAACAACCACTGACTACTTCACTAAATGGGTGGAGGCCATGCCAACAAGGAATGCAATAGACAGAGTAGTGATAAAAATTTTGGAAGATAACATCATCTCAAGATTTGGTTGTCCTGCTAAGATTTTCATGGAAAATGCTCAGGATTTTAAGTCTGAAAAATTCTTCAGCTTATATCAACAATATAATATTTTATTAGGCCACTCTAATGCGTATTACGCACAGGGGAATGGTTTAGCATAATCTTCAGATAAAACCTTGGTGAGGGCGCTGAAGAAGGCCATTAATGAGAATCAAAAGAACTGGGATTCCTAGCTCAAATTCGTGTTATGGGCGAATAGAATCACTAGTAAGAGGTCAACGGGAAAATCCCCATACGAGCTAGTTTACGGAAGAGCAGCAGTTTTCCCTATACAATTGGCTTTACCCATTAGGGGAATTTTGAGGTCTAAAATGGGCCTCCTAAGAAAAATGTACAACCAAAATAAACTTTATATGAACCAATAGGATTCAAGATGATGATGTCAACCATGGGGGATGATTCACTATTTTTTAAGTAAAAGGGTAAAAGGATTAAAAAATAATAAAATAATAAAACTATTTTTTCAACTCGTATTTTCAACTTATCTCCAAAATTTGTTACTCAAATTTCGAGTGGGAGTACTTGTTGGATGCAAAATTTAATTCCTCATCCAATGAGTACCCATGTTGCATACTTTCGATGGACCCTACTATGTGAAAAATGATAAATACATGAAAAATCGTGCTTGAAATCACGTTTTTCATGTGTTTCTCATTTTTTGTGTAGTAGGGTCCATCAAAAGTATGCAACATGGGTACTCCTTGGATGAAGAAAGAAATTTTGCATCCAACGAGTACTCTCGCTCGAAATTTGAGTAAAAACTTTGGGAGATAAGTTGAAAATACGAGTTGAAAAAGTAGTTTTTTTCTTTTTTCCCTCTAAAATTTGATGATGTCATCAAATATTATTTGATTTTTTCCACTATTATTTTATAATTTCCTTAGGAGGCCCATTTTAGACCTCAAAATTCTCCTAATGAGTGGCTAGGTTCATGCAGGATTGTCAAGAGGAACCGAACGACATTACCAGGAGGATGAACGAGGTGGTAGAGCTAGAGGAGACTTGAATTTAAGTGAATCATAGATTGACTGAATATCAGGAGAAAATGAAAGACCTATTCAATCAGCATGCCAAAGATAAAAAGATGCAGGTCGAATACTTGGTACCAAGATGGGACATACGAAGGGCGGAAAAAGGAAAGCATGGAAAATCTGATCCTTTATGGTTCGGTCACTTCAAAATTGTTGAATAAGGAGGAAATAACACCTTCAAGCTGGAGAACTTGTAGGGTGATCTGCTTGATGCCCCTGTGAATGGGAAATTCTTAAAACCCTTCTTCTAGTATTGATTCTGGCCGAAAGTTCTGATGTATTATATTGTACATTATTTAGTCACTTTTATTCTAATGTTTCGTGTTTTGACGTGTCATAAAAATAATAAAAGGTGCCAAGGAGCCGTGTTTACAAATAAGGGGCTAACAGATGGTCTGCGGAGTTCTCGACACATTTGAGGACAAACGTGTCGTCCCCAAATGGAGCCAATGTTGATTATATCATTCACCCCCCTGAGTCCTGAGAAAGTTTATAAAGGTGGATCACCCGACAGCATAAAGAGGTGAATATTTTAAAAGGTGTGAGGGGGTAAATATGAGAAGAGATTCATATATGAAAGGGGATAAGACACTATATTATAAGGTGGATTGGAAGCAAAGCTTTAACCGAAATAAAAAGGGTAAAGGTGCAAGATAGTGGTACGGGGCAGGGCCCAACCATGCTCTGCACATTCATAAGAGAAGGGCACATGAACAATTGCGGGGGTCTCATGGATGGTAAGGGGAAGGTGGAAGCTTCTGCCCCTGGAATTCAGATGACGTGGCATAGAAAGATACCCGAGGTAAATACTATGCGGGCGAAGCAGCTGCAGCAGTAAAGCTGCTACAAAAACCCATCTGGCTTTTTTAATGGGCCCGACCGCAAAGGACACCTGTCAGTATGAATACAATGGTAAGGTAAGTCCTAGGACACCCGATACATGACCAGTACCGACATTTAACCCAACGCGTGGTATGCACCTAACTGAAACCTGATAGCAAATACCAGATGCCACGCGTCTCAGTGTTGACGTCCTTATCACGTCAGCCCTACTAGCATCATACTGATCTCATTTTTTGAGAATTTTTAGGTTGTATAACCTCATTCTGTGACTTACTATGGTAAAATACTTTCTTTTTACGGGTTACTGTATAAGCGAAAGCGTGAGCGCAAAGTACCAGTTCTGCCAAGTCGTTTTCAACCTCCCTGCGTCATTTTTCCCGAGCATTGTCCTTAAGACATAGGTATTCCATCCCTTTTGCACTATCTGGTTTCCTTTCACTTTTCATTCTTTATAATGGTCATGGGTAAAGTCACAGTTAAGAAGTCAGAGCCCGAAACCCCTCAAGCTCACGAGTCCAGGGCTGCTCTTGGACTTGAAACTTTCACAGATTTTCAAGGTCACATCTGAGACCCACAATACCCATTTTTCATTAGTAGTGTCAAGTCGGAGCTGTTCAGGAAGCATGTGGAAAATAGGGACAGGTTCTGAGTTGTTTTGTCTAGATTGTATCACTAAATTACTCCCCCTGTCTACCTAGTGGTCGAATTTATTTTTTGGCTCAGAGACGCTTACGATGAATGCCAGGATATGTTCCTATCCTCTCAGGGGAACAAAATATTCAGTATATCCCTTGAAATCATCATAAAATCTCTCTGTTACACTAATATTTCGAATTACGTCAGTTTCAATGAAATGACGCTATCTTGTCAGTTTTCTAAATTACCATGCACGCAACAGAGCGATTTCATCGCTGCTATTTCCTACTCCCGCCTCACAGCCTTCCCATCTACATATTTGGTGCCCTTGAGTACATTCAAGGAGGACCTTCAACCCACCCTTGCTCTCATTGCAGGACTACTAGGTATAGAAGGGGTCGAGCAAGTCTTGAAAGAGTGCGTAGCCCTTTTATGGTTAATGTCACAACCTGGAGTTGTATTGGACATCCCTGGTTTCTTGGCCTCCACCATCTAAACTCAATTTCAGGACCTCTTCGATACCAGTTATTTTTGTTTATTTTCCTTGGTCTTCTATATTTTCCTCTTCCAACAGGCTGATAAGTTTGAGGGTTTGGGTTTAGAGAAAGTCTATAGGATAAATTATTAGCCAAAAGTTGTCTTTGATTGGAATCTCACAATGCATTAGTTGGAAAATGGGGTGGTTTATTGAAATTTCTTGAATGATTTCATGTCCATAGCTTATACCATTATCCATGACAATCTTCCAACTAGGATTTTTCCTGAGAAGAAGAAATGGCTAGAGTACAGTGAGGCTGAAAGCACAGGAGACTGGTATCTTTTTTATCACTACACTAAAATCAGGGTTTATGATGCAGAATTTTCCCCTTACAGATTGCCAATTTTTCCTGCCCTACGGATTTACACATTGGAATACCTTCAGTAGACCTTGAAGGTTGACCAGCTTCCTCCCTGCGAAAAAGGGGTTCATTCTCAAGCTTCCTACAACCATCGGCCCCTTCATTGTTAACTCAAGGCATGCCCTTCCCTTAGTGGAAGACTTGCTCAAGGGAATGGATTTAAGGCAAGGGAAAGCTTGGCCCTATGATCAGAAAAGCATCATCTCAAATAAAAGGAAGAATATTAAATCAACTCCTTATGCTCATGAAACTAGACCCTTCATCGAGTGGAGAGCTAATCTTGAAACCTAGCCTTTGCTTTCACAGATGGAGACCAATTCATCTGTGACAGGGGAAAGAAGAGATACTGCTTCAACACAAGAAGATGGTCAGAAATAGGTGGAATATTTCAGTGCTTCAGGATAATTTTCCTCGCCTTTCGAAAGGAAAAGAACCAGCAACAATGAAGAAGAGAGTGTTGGTGAGGAGCAATTGCTGTAAAGAGAAACATTGTATGGTCAACCGGACAAGGGAAAAGAAGGTTTTGTGGTAATACGTGATGAAACATCATTTTCTGACTTCTCAAAAGTTTCACAATCCATCTCTACTACCAGCTCCAGAGGGGAAAGTGAAAGGAAGGTGAGGAATAGAGCGGTCAGGGAAAAGCACTTATCTGAATTAGAGGGATATGTTGACAAGTATCATACTAGGTTTTTAGCTGCAATCAATATGGACAAAAAAAAATTGATAATGGCCATGACTGAAGTGATATTAGACCTAGAGGCTAGCACCACCAACTACAGAGCTCTGGAAATAGCAGTAACCATGTCACAAGTCCCACCAATTGACAAGTGAAATATGTTCCAATGTTTTGGTGATATGCTAAAGGACGAAGTGGTAAAGCTCTCCCTCAATTTGAGGAAGTTACAAACCAAGCATAACCAAGTGCTTTATAACCTTAGAATGGAGAATATCAACTCCCGTGTACTCTCAAATGATTTACACAGTCTCCAAGCAGTGGTGAAAGGAAAGGAGAGCAGTAAAGCAGACCCTGAAGGCCATCTCTTCTCAGAATTTCAAAAGTAGGTTGCAACCCTGAAGCATAAGGTGAATATACCTGGCTCCCAACACGTACAAACTGCTGAATTAGCCCAGATGGAAAAGGATAAGGCCAATCTGGCAGACTCCCTTGCCAAGGAAAGGGAAGAAAGGACTACAATTTCTGGTGAGATTACCACCCTCCAGGTAAAGATGGACGAGCTGTAGAAAAACTGGGATACACATGTATGCTCTACACCACCTCTTGAAGGGACCACCTCACTCTCCGAGCAACTAACCATGGCGCTGGCCGAGCTTCAAGCGGTGGAGAAACAGGTTTTAACTGCACGACAGAAGATCAGTGAGCTCGAGGCCCTCCTCAAGGAGAATTCCAAGAAGGTAGCTGCTCTGCAGAAGGAGATAGAGGAGGGAAAATAGGAGAATTTATAGCAGGAGAAGACTATTCGAGACCTCATGAGCCAGATAAAGGGAAATACTACCCTTCTGGATGCTCGGCGCTTGATTTAGACCGATATCATTATGGAAGTAAAGAAGAATTGGGTTTTCTTGACCATCATTGAAGAAAAGAGGGTTGTAGTGTGCCTATTCAGAAGAACACTTCACGGAGGGAATACTGACGCCTCGACTAGGGTCGAAAACACTAAGAGGTATATTTCTCTCTTAAATGGTTTAAGTTCAGAAGAATTGGTTAAGCAAGGAATCAAGAGCAGGTTCAAGGAGGCGTCAAAATGTCAGAAGGTGATGGAAAAGGAATCTGCGTGTAGCTTTGCACTGAGCAGTTTAGAAAAGGTGGTGGAAAGTATGGAACAATTTGAAACATATTGGACCGAACTAACACTCACCGGCCTCCCATCATGCTGGGAGCCATCAAATGCAGTTCTGCAGTCGTTACCAGTGTATGAATGTCAGCTGACAGAAGTGATGAATCAAATTGACATACCTTCTGAGAAGTCCACCCAACTTAAGGCTGAAACTATAGTCTCAGTACTCAGCAAAGAATTCTCCCTTCTTCATCAGGTGAAATACAGGGTTCCCACTCAGGCGAGCTATGCTGAACTGACTGAAGTTTACATTCGGGTTGAAGCCTTCACCGTGATACCTGATCCTGCAACTGACACCTGGCAGAGATGTACCAATCATGCGAGTTTGTTATCCATCTCTTCTGAAACCACAGTACCACCTTTTTCAGCCACTGCCTCGACTCCTTCCCACCACTAAAGTTGTTAACTCATGATTGGGCCTGCATGGCCTCTTGTTTTATTTTTTACTTTTCAATATTCGAGTGAAATTCATATTTCACTCTTTCAAATTTTACTTTCAGTTAGACAATTGTGTTATTTTTATTAGAAACGGCCATGAGCCCGGTTTGTAAAACGATGGGAGGCGTTTCTACCCCATCATCAATTTTGATGTTTTGATCAGGACTTAAAACTGCATACCAACACACAGAAAATATATTTTCCCAAAATATCTTTCCACGTATGTCCATCGAAAATGCTATAAAAGCAGAAAGTAATGACATCTACAGGGTTCCAAATTTTCCAAAGAACTCACTAGTTAAAGGACTCTGTATGTATTTTGTTTGAATTTTGGATATCAATGTTGAAGATCCTGTTGGGATTTAGTGATAAGAAGCTTTTTTGATATTGGGGATTATGATCTGAGTGATCCACATTTTGTAGATCTTCCTTATGTTTTTAATACACATGTTCATTTCACATATCTCCATATTTCTCATATTTATTTTCTGGAATGCGAGTGCTCATATGTTTAAATGTGGATTTATCATTATAGATACTCATGTTTACTCATGTCTAGTACTTTAAATACAACTCAGGTAGGATATTCTGTTTCATTCTTCACCTATTCCATCGTTCCTCTGATGTTAACTGCAATGGACCCTTGTCTTTAAAATTTTTCCCATATATGGATTATTATCTTTGCATAGGCCCAGTATATGTGAATGTTGCGTATGGATAAGCCACTGTTACAGTTAATATTTATTACATTTTCTTCCACAGTCATCACCTACCTTTTATTAATAGTTGTGATTCATTTTAGAATTCATCCCCCTCTATAGCATTTTGTCTTAGAGCTATCAGATACATTCATATATTGAAGTTTGTACTCTATTACTACAATCTCACAGTTGTTGTGTTTAGCTTTGGGGTCATAGTTCCACTTTCATCAAACCGTTCATCCAAGAGATTATAGCATGAGAGCCTAGTCTTGTCAACTCCTATCAATTGAGTCATATGCTCCTTACGGTTAAGATGTCCTAGGCACTGGTATTTGTACAACTCAAGACTGTCTCTAGGAGTGACAACATCTTTCTGGTGCCGTTGCTAGGGAAACGAATTTGAAAAAAGATAAATCACTGGGCCTCAACAAACTTTTCACTCACCCTTCAGAATAGGTGAGTAGGAAGGGTTGAGATTTGTAGATCCCTCTCCTTGGTGACTCCGTTGTCATTCAAAGGATAAATGTATTTGTAGTCCTGGCATCCTGAAAGCCTCATCTAAGGTCAGATACATCCCAGTTGAGAACACCTTCAGTGTCTGACCCAGAAAATATTTTACACAAGAGAGGTTGGAGAGAAAGACAGTCAGCTCACACAGATATTCCCAGATTTTCTTTGGAAGACTATCCTTCCTCCTCCCAAATAGCTCAGGATCAAGGTCCTGATTCCACAGTGAGAACCCTTGATTATTCTTCAGATAACCCCTCTTTACAAAATATTCAAGTTAAATATGAAGCCGAATCTATAGATGCTACTAGCTTATTTCTCCATCCCACTCCTGAAATTGAAGAAGTTAAAGAAGTCATAGAAGTTTCTGCTGATAACATTCCATCATTTCCATCAGCCCCTCAAGCTTCCATTCCATACATACCAATTTCATACATACTTCTCTTCCACCACCTCCTCTTACGCACCAGATTCTCTCGCCACCCCCACAACCTCCGATGGCTTTTTCAGGCTTTCTATTAAAAAAATATGCCCCCCTGGCATTGCCTTAGATCTTGACTAACATGCCTTTAGATTATTTGAAAATCCTACCTTACTTCAATGGAGAAAATGATATTGAAGCTTAGAATCACCTGGAATTTTTCTGTGCCTTTGCAGAAAACTTCAACGTTGAACATTTGGATGTAGTGTTGAGACTGTTTTTCCAATCCTTAAATGGAGAGGCTAGAAAATGGTTCAAAACTTTGGGAAACTGCTCCATTACTAACTGTGAGGAGATGGAAAATTCCTTTATCAGAAAGTGGAGAGAAAATAAATACCATGGATACTGTCTTACAGAGTTCAATGCGCTTAGAAAAAGACATAACGAAAGTGTGCCCGAATTCATTAAAAGGTTCAAAAAAATATACATAAGTCTCTGAGCTGAAATGAAACCTCACCAGACTGCTGCTAAAGTGGTGTTTGTAGTGGAATTTGATTCAGAATTTGGATTCTCTTTAAGATAAAGGAAGTCTGCTACCCTGGATAAGGCTCAGACCGATTCAATGGAGGTGGAGGCTAATTTTTCCTCTACAGATAAATAAAATGGGAGGTCAGATCACGATGCTAGATGGAGAGGGAAAGAAGAGGTATCCACATTCGGCCAAGATAGAGAGGTAGCTGAAAATAAAATCAAGGAGATGAATAAAATGATTAAGAACCTTTCAAGAAAGCTGGTGAAGCTTGAGCATGAGGCTAAGAACTCATCTTCCAAGCCATTCCAAACTGCTCCAAATAGGGGTTATAACCCATAATACAGAAAGCCTCCTCTACAAATACTACAAAGAGACTGGAAGGAGCAGCAAGACCATATACAACCCCTGCTATATCTGGAAGGACAAATGGATGGCCCTACTAAAGACATTCAGAGGGGAAATATGATCAATATCTTGCTTATTCAAATAGTGATGAATTTGAGTCTTCTTTTCAAGAAGGTGACGGAGTGGGGCTTCCATTGCAAGAAGAAGAGGAAAAAACAAGAGCTGTTGAGGATCCAGAGATCGATGATTACTACAAGAAATTCGTAGATTTCATGCAAGCATAGTTTCATAGAAAATATGATCTCAGGTCTTCTAGAAAAAGAACCCATACAGAAGAACACGAAGAAGAGATGCCTCAGAAGGAGACAACTGTATAGAAGGAGACAACGGTGCCAAAGGTCGGAGATAAAGCTAAGAGACCTAGAACCGAGCCTTTACATTCTAATTATTCCATTCCTTCCTCCTATAAGTTAGCCCCTACTCCAAATGCTAAACCTGTTCCAAAAGAAGAGAAACCTCTAGCTGAGAGTAGAGAGCCAAGAGAAAATACCATAGAGAAGTCTCCCTCTATCTTTAATCTACAAAAAGAACTTGAGAAAGTTGAAATCCTGGTCCCCCTGACTGAACTACTGAAACAACCACTCTACCAGTCTCAGGTCTCTTCTTTCATGCTTCCCCAAGAAGCAGCCCCAATCCTAGAGAGTTTGAACCTCCAAGAAGAAAGGCCCATGGTTGTGTTCAGTCCTCATGTTGAAGAGTTGTATGCTTCAACCCCTCATTTCTATGTTTCATTAGTAATCCATGATTTTTTATTTCATAATTGTATGTTGGATTCTGGAGCATCTCATAATCTCCTACCCCTATCAGTGATGGAGCAATTGGGGTTGCAAATCACTCGCCCATATAAAGACCTCTACTATCTTGATTCCAAAAAAGTCAAATGTTTGGGAATGATCAAGGATTTGGTGGTGAATCTAGCCCAAATCCTAGCCAAGAGCATGGTGATGGACATAGTAGTGGCAGATATCTCGGCTCGATTTGGGATGCTGTTGTCAAGATCATGGGGAACAAAAATTGGAGGATCCATAAAACTGGACCTAACTTATGCGACCATCCCTGTATTTGGAGGCAAAGAAAGGAGATTATATCGGGAAACAAGGTTCGTAAATATGGTCACTAAGGCTGATAATTCAGTAAATTCACCGGTATATAGCAAAGAGGGTGAGTTTTCATGTCTGATGCTAGAAGAAGACTAAGATTATTTACAAAATCCTTCTTTCTGTCAGATAAAGACCATGCAATGCTTAGGGAATCAAGAAGTTGGAGTTTGGACGTTACACTTTGATGGAGCCAACTCGAAAGAAGGAAATGGATCTGGGGTTCTCCTGATCTCCCCTACTGGACAATTGATCCCATTATCTTTTAAATTGGAATATGAAGCCACAAAAAACATAGTTGAATACGAATCATTGCTCCTAGGTCTACAAACAGTAAGAAGTATGAATATTCAGAGCCTGAAAGTTCTGGGAGATTCAGAATTGGTGGTGAGACAGGTGAGATACCAGTGTCAAGCTAAGCACCCATGGCTGAGGGCTTATAGAAATGAGGTATGGAACTCGGTAGATAACTTTTTCTTAGCATTTAATAATCAGTTCATGCCAAGATATTAGAAAAGAATGGCGGATTCTCTTGTCGTGGCTTCCAGTACCTTTCGACCACCTTAGAATCCTCTTTTAAGATACGAGATAGAGGTCTGCTACCATCCTTCCATCCCCGACAATGTCAAACACTGGCAGTCGTTTGAAGATGAGGAGAAAGTGATAAAATTCATGTAGAATGTTGGAGATTTCTCCAATATGGATATATACGTCGGAGAAGAGGAGACTGAGGACTTTCCTCAAAACAAATGGCAAGAAACCATGGCTAGTCATAAGGTGCTACAATTCAAAGAGAATGTGATACCCAGAGGGCTGGTCCCTTTAGAGAGGTTGTTTGAAAAAAATGATGTCCCATTATAGCCAAGTAAGGTGGTCAAAGAAAATCAGGTGGATGACCTGAACCTCGGTACTGAGGCCAATCCAAAGATTGTGAAACTGTCTAAAAGGGTTCCTGAAGAATATAAAGAGAAATATCAGAAATTATTTCAGACATACAAAGATGTTTTTGCTTGGTCCTACCAATATTTGAAGACTTTCGATATCAGCATCATCCAGCATAAGATCCCGTTAAAAGGAGATGCAAAGCCACACAAACAGAATCTAAGACATATTAACCCTTTACTCCTTCCTTCCATAGAAAAGGAAATCAAGAAGCTGTTAAAGGCAAAGATCATTGTACCATTAAGATATTCTAGATGGGTAGCCAACTTGGTCCCAGTTCGAAAAAAGAATGGGGAAATAAGACTGTGTGTCAACTTTCAGAACTTAAACAGAGCATCTCTAAAGGATAATTATCCACTGCCTAAGATGGACCATATATTGCAGAAGGTAGTGGGAGCCTCATGAATGTCCATGATGGATGGTTTTTCTGGATACAATCAGGTGGCAGTGCTTCCAGAGGATCAAAAGAAACCGCATTCACCACTCCCTGGGGGATGTTTATGTATTCTCGAATGTCGTTTGGACTGACCAATGTAGGGTCTGCATTTCAAAGGGCTATGGATATTTCTTTTGTGGAGGAACAAGATAAATTCGTGGTGGTCTACCTGGATCACATCACTGTGTTCTCAAGGGATGATGCAACATATTAAACACTTGCGCAGAACCTTTGAGAAGTGCCGAAGGTATGGACTCCGTCTAAATCCTCAAAAATCATTGTTTGCTTTAGAAGGAGGTAAAATGTTAGGGCATATTATGACAAAGGCTGGGGTGAAAATTGACACGAAAAGGGTAGAAGTTGTAAATGGAATATCCTTACCCAGAAACAAGAAAAAGGTCCAAGTGTTTCTTGGACGTATAAACTTCCTGAGAAGGTTCATACCAAACTATGCGGAGATAATTCGGCACATAACTGAGATGTTGAAGAAGAATAATAAAGTAAAGTGGTCTCCCGAGTCACGTGAAGCTTTTAACAGGATTAAAAATTCTTTCGCAGAGGCTCCAGTGTTGGCTAGACTGGATTATGCTAAGCCCTTCATGATATTTTCATTTGCATCTCCTCACACTATTGCAGCAGTATTATTACAAAAGAAAAAGGAAAGGTACGAGCAACCTATCGCCTTCTTCAGTCAAGTGCTTCGTGATGCTGAGTTAAAATACAACATCCTGGAGAAACAAGCTTATGCCCTGGTCAAATCCCTCAAGGATTTTCAGATGTATGTCTTGCAGTCTGCCATTACTGCATTTTTACCCACAATAGCTATAAAAGACATCCTGATTCAGGGAGATAGCAAGAGGAAAAGAGGCAAATGGATTTCAAAGATACAAGAATATGAGTTGGAGATACGTCCTACCAAGCTAATAAAAGGACAGGGATTAGCCAAGATCCTGTCAGAATCAAATTTCCAGGCTTTGGGGATATGTTAGAAATTTGCTGAAAGGAAGAAGTTTGCACCCTTGCCCATGATCCCAGTACACATAGAGGAACCTTTCTGTTGACACCTAATCCTATGGATGGGTGTGCATATGTATTTTTGTATATTATTTATTATTAGGAAATAAGGAAGGCCAAGATTCATTGGGAGCTGAATCCCAATAGCCTCACCTCCCATCTATATAAGCATGTACATTCTTCAGCTAATACACAATTCTAGTTTTGAGGAGTTACCTCCTGGTTTGACATGGTATCAGAGCCAGCCCCACATTAGGCATTTCTGCCCTGTGGTGTAACTCCCTACCCTTTGCTCAGTCAATATTTTTAATAGTTTTTGCTGCTCATTAACTGCTAGACTGTTATTCTGCATTTTTTTTTCCCTAGATAGCACTGACATTTGCAGCTCCAGCTCCTGCAGACTGCAGGCTCTGTCAATCTGCAAATTGCAGGCTCTGCCATTCCAGCAGTCCTGCAACTCTGTCTTCTGCAGATTCAAGTTCAAATTTTTTTTTGTAACAGCCCTTTTGGGCCTCCACCATTCTCCATCCATCCTTGCGCCCTCTCCATTCATCCCTGTTCCATTCTCCCTCTGCGCCCTACGTCCTCTCCCTCACTCACCTCCCTCTCCCTATTACCTACCGCTCGCCCACCCCCTATACACGACTGCTATCCCCTCACTCACTGCTCCTCGGCCCTCACAGTACTCCGCCCCTCCTATCTTCTCGGCTCCCCCTCTCACCTGCGAGCTCCCTCCTTCCTTTCTTCACACTACCTGCGCCTCTGCCTGCAACAAAAACCCCTGACTCGAGTTACCAATGCCACTCCTTACATCGCATACCCCTCAGCATACCCATCACCTGCAAACAGTCCACATATACTGCCTTACCGCGAGCTTTCACCTACGCACAGACCTCTCTCACACGCTACGCACTGCAACTCTTCACATATCCCTTCGCTTACAGCCACCTCTGCCTTACCCGCTCGCCCTCGAGTTTCACACCCTCTCATTCCCTCCGGCCTCCTTCTCACGCCGGTCCCCCTACCCACAACTGCACATACTTCACCACTCCTCCCCCTACCCACGCCGGTCCCCCTACCCACGCCGGTCCCTCGCATGCTAGATTTGGACACTTAAATTATGACAGCCTTCGTTTGTTGAAGAAAAATGGTGTTGATGGACTGCCTACAATTCCTAGAAAACCTAAGGAATGTGATGCATGTATTCTAGGAAAGCATAGAAAACAGCCATTTCATGATTCACACTCAAGAGTACATAGGAAACTTGAACTTGTTCATTCAGATTTATGTGGCCCTATGCCTATTGCTTCTGCAAATGGAAACAAATACATGATGACATTTATTGATGACTACACGAGAATGTGTTGGATTTACTTACTGAAGAATAAGTCTGATGCTTTTCAAACTTTCAAGAATTTTCATGCATGGATTGAAAATGATGCACAAACACATATTGGCTCTCTACGTACTGATAATGGAAAAGAATACACTTCAAACGAATTTGAAAATTATCTTCGTCGACATGGAATCAAACATCAAACAACAGTGCCATATAATCCACAACAAAACGGTGTAGCTGAAAGAATGAACAGAACCATTTTAAATATGGTCCGCTCCATGTTATTTTTCAAGAATGTAAAATTGATGTTTTGGGCTGATGCAGTTCTATGTGCTGTTTACATAAAGAATAGGTGTCCTTCAAGTTCAGTTAGAAACAAAACTCCTTTTGAAATGTGGCATGGCCACATTCCTTCGGTAAAGCATTTCAGGGTCTTTGGGTCCACCTGTTATGCCTTGATACCCAAGGGTCAAAGGAACAAACTTGGTGCTAGAAGCAGAAAATGTATCTTCTTGGGGTACTCCAATACCTCCAAAGGATATCGTCTCTATGATGAAGCAAATAAGAAGTTTGTGATAGCGAGAGATGTCATATTTCTTGAATCATCCAAGAGTGACAAGGTTGTTGAGCGGCAACTTGATCGCCTGGATAGATTCACACATGCAAAGTCTTTCAAAGAATTTGATAATGTGATTCCACACCTTGAAGGGGGGATTCCGATATTGAATCAAACTGTGGAATCATTTTCTGAACCACACTCTCCCCCACATGAAGAAACAACCACGGATGACACATTGGATGATGTGATTGACAGAATTGGGAGATTGAATCTTGAATCAATCCCAACTCGGTCAAATGACCAGCCTGGGCCATCTCAGAAAGGTCCTCCCAAATGGCTGACAAAGACACTGGAGAATGTTCATCCTGATGAGGTTGGAAAAACAGGAACAAGAAGTTCCACTCAACAAATCAAAGGTGATGTAGATAATTCTGATTCCCCTGTTGATATGGATATTGCTTATAACTGTGAATTGAGTTTGTCTACAGATCATGAACCAACTTCCTTCAAAGAAGCCGCTTCTCATGATGAATGGAAAGAAGCGATGCAGAAGGAGTATGATGCCTTGATAAAGAATGGCACTTGGAAGCTGGTTGATCCGCCTTTGGGGGCGAAACCAATTGGCTGCAAGTGGGTCTACAAGAACAAGTACAAAGCAGACGGCTCACTTGACAAGCACAAGGCCAGGCTTGTGGCAAAAGGATTCGCACAGAAGGAAGGAATTGATTATGAAGAAACGTTTGCTCCCACAACAAAATGGACCACCATCCGGACTCTCTTTGCCTTAGCAGCTCAGAGTGGATGGAAAGTCCATCAGATGGATGTAAAAACAGCCTTCTTGAATGGAGATCTAAAGGAGAAAGTTTATATGTCCCAGCCAGAAGGATTTGTGGTAAAGGGTCAAGAACACAAAGTTTTCAAGCTTATAAAATCCTTGTATGGCCTCAAGCAAGCACCACGAGCCTGGTATGAGAAATTGACCGAGCATCTTCTGAAACTTGACTTCAAACATTTTGATCTTGATGATGCAACTTTGTTTGTTAAGAAAGTTGGAAAAACGGTTGTATATCTTGTGGTATATGTAGATGATCTTTTGATAACAGGAAAAAATGAGAGCTATATTGCATCCATGAAGAAAGAGTTGAAGAAAGGTTTTGAAATGACTGATTTGGGTCATGTTCATTACTATTTGGGTATTGAAGTAATTCAACATCCTAAATTCATATTTCTTTCTCAAAAGAAGTACATTGGAGATCTCTTTAACAAATTTGGCATGGATGATTGTAAACCCTTAGGCACTCCAATGGAACAAAACTTGAAGCTCACATCTGTTGAAGGGAAGGAATTTGAGGATGCAACTAAGTATAGACAGCTTGTAGGAAGTCTTATCTATCTGACCACCACCAGACCTGACATCTCATTTGCTGTTGGAATCCTCTCGAGGTTCATGCAAAAACCTTGTGAAGGACATTGGTCTGCTGCAAAAAGAGTACTAAGGTACTTGAAGGGGACTCAAGACTTTGGACTCAAATATACACAGGTAGGCGACTTCAACTTGACCGGATACTCTGATTCAGACTTTGATGGCGACAAGGAAACAGGGGTGTCTACTACAGGTTACACCATGAGTCTTGGATCAGGAGCTGTCTCATGGAGATCACGCAAACAGTCAGTTCCAGCAGATTCCACGACCGAGGCAGAATATGTGGCAGCAGCTGAAGCAACAAAGGAAATTGTGTGGCTCCGGAAAATCCTGGAAGATTTGCAGATGAAACAAATGTATTCCACTCCACTCATGATCGACAACACTTCTACAATAAAGTTGGCCAAGAACCCAAAGTTCCATGATCGAACAAAGCACGTCAATACAAAGTACCATCTAATTCGACATCATGTTCAGGCCAAACCATCCATCTACATCATTGTTCCACAAATGAGCAAACTGCTGACATCTTCACCAAAGCACTTGGAAGAGAAAAGTTTGAAAAGTTCAGATCGATGCTTGGACTCACCAACATCCCTTCGGATTAAAAGGGGGAATGTTGACACCTAATCCTATGGATGGGTGTGCATATGTATTTTTGTATATTATTTATTATTAGGAAATAAGGAAGGCCAAGAGTCATTGGGAGCTGAATCCCAATAGCCTCACCTCCCATCTATATAAGCATGTACATTCTTCAGCTAATACACAATTCTAGTTTTGAGGAGTTACCTCCTGGTTTGACACTTTCCAACAGTGGGGAATCGATTTTATCGGTGAAATTCATCCTTCATCAAGTGGGAAACATAAAAGGATATTAACAACCACCAACTACTTCACTAAATGGGTGGAGGCCATGCCAGCAAGAAATGCAACAGACAAAGTAGTGATAAAATTTCTGGAAGATAACATCATCTCAAGATTTGGTTGTCCTGCTAAGATTGTCACAGACAATGCTCAGGCTTTTAAGTCTACAAAATTCGTCAGCTTCTGTCAAAAATATAATATTTTATTGGGCCACTCTACCGCGTATTACCCACAGGGGAATGGTTTAGCATAATATTCAAATAAAACCTTGGTGAGGGCGCTGAAGAAGGCCATTAATGAGAATCAGAAGAACTAGGATTCCCAGCTCAAATTCGCGTTATGGGTGAATAGAATCAATAGTAAGAGGTCAACGGGAAAATCCCCATACGAGCTGGTTTATGGAAGAGTAGCAGTTTTCCCTATACAATTGGCTTTACCAGTGGCCAGGTTCATGCAGGATTGTCAAGAGGAACCTAATGACATTACCAAGAGGAGACTCGAAGTCAAGTGAATCAAAGATTGACTGAATATCAGGAGAAAATGAAAAACCTATTCGATCAGCATGCCAAAGATAAAAAGATGCAGGTCAGAGACTTGGTACTAAGATGGGACATATGAAGGGCAAAAAAAGGAAAGCATGGAAAATTCGATCCTTTATGGTTCGGTCCCTTCAAAATTTTTGAACAAGGAGGAAATAACACCTTCAAGCTGGAGAACTTGTAGGGTGATCTGCTTCATGCCCCCGTGAATGGGAAATTATTAAAACCCTTCTTCCAGTATTAATTCTGGCCGAAAGGTCTGATGTATTATATTGTACATTATTTAGTCACTTTTATTCTAATGTTTCATGTTTTGAAATGTCATAAAAAAGAAGAAAAGGTGTCGAGGAGCCGTGTTTACAAAGAAGGGGCTACCAGATGGTCTGTGGAGTTCTCAACACATTTGAGGACAAACGTGTCATCCCAAAATGGAGCCAATGTTGATTATATCATTCACCCCCTTGAGTCCTCAGAAATTTTATAAAGGTGGATCACCCAACATCATAAAGAGGTGAATATTTTAAAAGGGTGAGGGGGTTAATATGAGAAGAGATTCATATATGAAAGGGGATAAGGCACTATATTATAATTCGGATTGGCAGCAAATATTTAACCAAAATAAAAAGGTTAAAGGTGCAAGACAGTGGTACAGGGCGGGGCCCAACCATGCTTCACACATTCATAAGAGAAGGGCGTGTGAAAAATTGCAGGGGGGTCATGGACGGTAAGGGGAAGGTGGAAGCTTCCCCCCTAGAATTCTGATGACCTGGCATAAAAAGAGACCTAAGGTAAATACTATGTAGGGGAAGTGGCCGCAGGACTAAAGCTGCTACAAAAACCCCTCTGGCTTTTCTAATTGGCCCGACCACAAAGGACACTTTTCACTACGAATACAATGGTAAGGTAAATCCTAGGACACCCAGTACACGACCAATACTGGCATTTAACCCGATGCGTGGTATGCACCTAACTGAAACCTGATAGCAAATAACCATATGCCACGCGTCTTAGTGTCAACGTCAGCCCTACTAGCATCATCCTAATCTCGTTTTCCAAGTATTTTTAGGTTGTATAACCTTGTTCCATGATTTACTGTGGTAAAATACTTTCTTTTTATGGGTTAATGTATAAGAGAAAGTGCGAGGGCATAGTACTAGTTCTGCCAAGTCGTTTTCAACCTCCCTGTGTCGTTTTTCTCGAGAATTGTCCTTACTACAGAGGTATGCCATCCCTTTTGCACTATCTGGTTTCTTTTCACTTTTCATTCTTTATAATGGTCATGGGTAAAGTCACGGTTAAGAAGTCAGAGCCCGAAACCCCTCAAGTTCGCGAGTCCAGGGCTGCTCCTCGACGTGAAACTTTCATAGATTTGCAGGGTCACATCCGAGACCCACAATACCCATTTTTCATTAGTAGTGTCAAGACGAAGCTAGTCAGGAAGCATATGAAAATAGGGACAGGTACCGAGTTGTTTTGTCCAGACTGTATCAACAAATTACTCCCCATATCTACCTAGTGGTTGAATTTATTTTTTGGCTTAGAGAGGCTTACGATGAACGTCAAGATATGTTCCTATCCTCTCAGGGGAACAAAATATTCAGTATATCCCCCGAAATCATCAGAAATTTTCTGCAACTGTCACGGTTTGGATTACGCTCGGTTCCCCGTGAAATGGCCATCTTGTCGGTTTTCTAAGTGCATGGAGCGACGGAGCAGTTTCATCCTTAGCTATTCCGACTTCGCCTCATAGCCTTCTGATGCTGCGATTTAGTGCCCTTGAGTACATTCAAGAAGGACCTTCAGCCCACCCTTGCTCTCATTTCAGGACTACTAGGTATAGAAGGGGTTGAGCAAGTCTCAAAAGAGTGCGTATCCCTTTTATGGTTAATGTCGCAACCCGGTGTTGTATTGGACATCCCTGGTTTCTTGGCCTCCACCATCCAAAATCAATTTCAGGACCTCTTAGATATCGGTCGTTTTCGTTTTTGTTCCTTGGTATTCTATATTTTCCTCTTCCAACAAGCTGATAAGTTTGAGGGTTTGGGTCTAGAAAAAGTCTATAGGATAAATTCTCAACTAAGACCTGTCTTTGACTGGAATCCCGCAACGCATCAGTTGGAAAATGGGGTGGGTTATTCAAATTTCTTGAATGATTTCATGTCCATAGCTTATACCATTATCCATGACAATCCTCCGCCTATGATTTTTCCTGAGTAGAAGAAATGGCTGCAGTACAGTGAGGCTGAAAGAACATGAGATTGGTATATTTTTATCACTACATTGAAATCAGGGTTTATGGTGCAAAATTTTCCCCTTATAGATTGCCAGTTTTTCCCGCCGTACGAATTTATGAATTAGAATACCTTCGATAGACCTTGAAGGCTAACCAGCTCCACTTCCTCCCTGCAAAAAAGGGGTTCATTCTCAAGCTTCCTACAACCATCGGCCCCTTCATTGTTAACTCAAGGCATGCCCTTCCCATAGTGGAAGACCTACTCAAGGGCATGGATTTAAGGCAAGGAAAATATTGGCCTATGATCCAAAAGGCATCATCTCAAATAAAAGGAAGAAGGTTATTTCAACTCCTTATGCTCATGAAACTAGACCCTTGATCGAGTGGAGAGCTAATCTTGAAACCTGCACTTTTCTTTCACAGATGGAGACTGATTCATCTATGATAGTGGAAAAAGGAGATACTACTTCAACACGAGAGCGAGGTCGAGCAAGTGGAAGAGGTTGGTGCTTCATTGTTGGGAAAAATACCGAGAGGGGGGGGGGGGTGAATTAGTATTTAGGGCAAACTAAAATTTTTTACTTTTTTCATGCTGTAAAACCCATACGCTACTTTCCTTTAGTAAACTCGCGTATACACGTGGATATCCTTCATACAAATCGCGTATTAGCAGAGATCTAAATATGCAGATATTTATTAACTTAGTTCTTTGAAATATTCATTCATCTGATGTTAAGTTATCAGAAAACATGTGCAGTAAAAACAGAATAAACCATCACACAAAGCATCACACATGAACACCAGGATTTTTAGGTGGAAACCCAAGTCGAGAGAAAACCACCGCTGCAGTTGCTCAGCCTTCAATATTTTATTATAGAGAAAACATCTTACAACATATGTGCTGGCGCAGACTTGACCAACACGCAGGCACCCACCTGCGCTCGTTTACCAGCCTCTCCTGGAAGGGAGCTCCAACCCCCTGACTCGTTTACCAGCCTCTCCTGGAAGGGAGCTACGACCCCCTGATCTCGTTTACCAGCCTCACCTGGAAGGGAGCTACGACCCCCTGATCTCATTTACTAGCCTCACCTGGAAGGGAGCTACAACCCCCTGACTGAAGGCTACAACCCTCAGCACCTCTATGGACCACGTTTCATCAATTTTCACACTGGATCTAGAACTTCCTTTAGGACACAACTTGCAGGCCATGTTTCATCATATTTTCAGACTGGAACCACTCCATACTTTTTAAGCACAGTCAAACATGAAACTGATACATATAACTCACTGACAGATATCTGTAAACCAGCAGAACAGATCAGAATTTTCTTACCACAGACTTCAGCAAACCCTAGTTTGCATACGCGCTTTCCTTTCACTGATGTCGCGTATATACGCGCTTCCGTTCACATAAACCAGCGTATACTTCTGTACATATTACAGAGCTAATTTCATTGCGCATACACGATTTCTCTTCAGCGAAGACACGTATATACGCACTTCCTCTGTGGCGAACTAGTGTATGGTTCTTCAGACATTTAGGTCATTGCAATTCTTCAGAACAGATACATTACACAGATTTAACCCTTTACTTCAGACAGATGTTCGCCATATCTCAGATCTAATCATTCCATAAACAGATCTAGCAAATACAGATACATTTCAGATCTAGATATCCCGCTTCATCATTTCTTCATAGGTGCATCATAGATTCAGATCTATCATCAAACCTTTACCCTTTCCATACAGATATACTTCACAGAGAAGTATTCATTCAAGCTCAAACATCTTGCTCCCACACTCATGATTTGCACAATGAATTTCTTCTCTTTATATAGGTTTACCCTTTTTCAATACCATGAGCCCCTTTTTCAATACCATGAGCCAAAAAAATACCATGAGCCCAAAACTACATTACTTCCGATGGTATTCCTGGACGGGGTCATTTAGACGAATCATTACCCAATACAATGGGTCAATACCATGGTGGTTACCCCTGGTTTTGCACTTTTTGAGCGCTTTTTCCCATACGCGACTTAGCACGTACTTAACCGCGTGCATACACGACTTATCCTAGACAAATCTGCGTATTCCTTGAAACATACTCTTTTCATCATGGATCTAGCACATATTGAATTCCTTTCTTCATATCCTTCTGTACTCTCTATAGATACATCAGATTTACTTCATCAAGAACATATTCTATCAAGCACAACTTCATCAAGTAAGTTTCCATCTTCTTCATCAAGTGGGTTGCCATTCAATGACAACACTCAACATCATATTGCTAACTAACATCATTTCACATTAGATTTACAATTCCTTTCTTCATTACCTTCTGTACTCTTTGTAGATACATCAGATTTACTTCATCAAGAACATATTCTATCAAGCACAACTTCATCAAGTAAGTTGCCATCTTCTTCATCAAGTGGGTTGCCATTCAATGACACCACTCAACATCATATTGCTAACTAACATCATTTCACATCAGGTTTACATCATTTACCAAGTCCATCAGGTCAAGAATAACTTCATCAGGTGGATTTCCATCAAGGACAACACATGCCAACACTCTTATGTCTTCATCTTCATTCAGTGGGTTGCCATCAAGGACAACACTCTGCATCATATTGCCAACAAGGAGAAGGTTCCCCACCTTCCGAAAGGCAAAGAACCAGAAACAATGAAGAATAAAGTGTCGGAGAGGAGAAATTGTTGCAAAGAGAAACATTATATGGTCAACCGAACAAGGGCAAAGAAGGTTTTGTGGTAATACATGATGGCACATCATCTTCTGACTTCTCAGAAGTTTCACAAGCCATGTCTACTACCATCTCCAGAGGGGAAAGTGAAAGGAAGGTGAGGAATAGAGCGGTCAGTGAAAATCACTTATCTGAATTAGAGGGATATGTTGACAAGTATCATACTAGGTTTTCAGTTGCAATCGATATGGACAAGGAACAATTGATAATGGCCATGACTGAAGCGATATTAGACCCGGAGGCTGGCACCACTATCTATAGAGCTCTAGAAATAGCAGTAACCATGTCACAAGTCCCACCAATTGACAAGTGAAATCTGTTCCAATGTTTTGGTGATATGCTAAAGGACGAGGTGGTAAAGCTCTCCCTCACTCTGAGGAAGTTACAAACCAAGTATAGCCAAGTGCTTGATAACCTCATAATGGAGAAAATCAACTCCCGTGCACTCTCAAATATTTACACAGTCTCCAAGCAGTGGTGAAAGGAAAGGAGAGCGGTAAAGCAGACCCTCAAGACATCTCATCTTAGAATTTCAAAAGCAGGTTGCAGCCCTGAAGCATAAGGTGAATATACCTGGCTCCCAGCACGTAAAAACTGCTGAATTAGCCTAGGTGGAAAAGGATAAGGCCATTCTGGTAGACTCCCTTGCCAAGGAAAGGGAAGAAAGGACTAGAATTTCTGGTGAGATGACCGCCCTCCAGGTAAAGATGGACAAGCTGCAGAAAAATTGGGATACACATGTATGCTCTACACCACCTCCTGAAGGGACCAGCTCACTCTCTGAGTAACTGACCACGGCGCTGGTTGAGCTTCAAGCGGAGGAGAAGCAGGTTTTAACTGCATGACAGAAGATCAATGAGCTTGAGGCCCTCCTCAAGGAGAATTCCAAGAAGGTAGTTGCTCTGCAGAAGGATATAGAGGAGGGAAAACAAGAGAAGTTACAGCAGGAGAAGACTATTCGAGACCTCACGAGCTGGATAAATGGAAATATTACCCTTCTGGATTCTTGGCGCTTGATTTAGACCGATAGTATTATGGAAGTAAAGAAGCATTGGATTTTCTTGACCATCATTGAAGAAAAGAGGGCCGCAGTGTGCCTATTCAGAAGAACACTTCACGAAGGGAGTACTGACGCCTCGACTAGGGTCGAAAACGCTAAGAGGTATATTTCTCTCTTAAATGGTTTAAGTTCAGAAGAATTGGTTAAGCAAGGCATCAAGAGTAGGTTCAAGGAGGTGTCAGAATGTCAGAAGGTGATGGAAAAGGAATCTGCGTGCAACTTTTCACTGAGCAGTTTGGAAAAGGTGGTGGAAAGTTTGGAATAGTTTGAAACAGATTGGACCGAACTAACACTCGTCAGCCTCCCGTCATGCTGGGAGCCTTCAAATGCAGTTCTGTAGCTGTTACTAGTGTATGAATGCCAGCTGACAGAAGTGATGAATTGAACTGACATACCTTCCAAGAAGTCCGCCCGACTTAAGGCTGAAACTATAGTCTCAGTACTGAGCAATGAATTCTCCCTCCTTCATCAGGTGAAATACAGAATTCCCACTTAGGTGAGCTATGTCAAACTTACTGAAGTTTACATTTGGGTTGAAGCCTTCACCGCGATACCTGATCCTACAGCCGACACCTGGCAGAGATGTACCAATCACACGAGTTCGTTAGCCAGCTCTTTTGCAACCACATTACTGCCTGTTTCAACCACTTCCTTGACTCCTTCCCACTACTAAAAGTTGTTAACTCATGATTGGGCCCGCGTGGCCTCTTGTTTTATTTTTTACTTTTCAATATTCGAGTGAAATTCATATTTCACTCTTGCAAATTTTACTTTCATTTAGATAGTTGTGTTATTTTTATTAGAAATGACCATGAGCCCAGTTTGTAAAATGATGGGAAGCGTTTCTACCCCATCATCAATTTTGATGTTTTGATCAGGACTTAAAACTACATACCAGCATGTGGAAAAGATATTTTCCCAAAATATCTTTCCACGTATGTCCATTGAAAATGCTATAAAAGTAGAAAGCAATGACATCTACAGGGTTCCAGATTTTCCAAAGAACTCACTAGTTAAAGGACTTGGTATGTATTTGTTCTGAATTTTGGATATCAATGTTGAAGATCCTGTTGGGATTCAGTGATAAGAAGCTTTGTTGATATTGGGGATTATGATCTGAGTGATCCATAGTTTTTAGCTCTTCCTTATGTTATTAATACACATGTTCATTTCACATATCTCCATATTTCTCATATCTATGTTCTAGAATGCGAGTGCTCATATGTTTAAATGTGGATTTATCATTATAGATACTCATGTTTACTCATGTTTAGTACTTTAAATATGGCTTAGGCAGGATATTCTGTTTCATTCTTCACCTCTTCCATCGTTCCTTTGATGTTAACTGCAATGGACCCTTGTCTTTAATTTTTTTCTCATATATGGAATCTTACCTTTGCATAGGCCTAGTATATGTGAATGTTGCCTCTGGATAAGCCACTGTTACAGTTAATATTTATTACATTTTCTTCCACAGTCATCACTTACCTTTTATTAATAGCTGTGAGTCATTTTAGAATTCAGCCCCCTCTACAACATTCTGTGTTAGAGCTGTCGGATACATTCATATATTGAAGTTTGTACTCTATTACTACAGTCTCATAGTTGTTGTGTTTAGCTTTGGGGTCTTGGTTCCACTTTCATCAAACCATTCATCCAAGAGATTATAGCATGAGAGCCTAGTCTTGTCAACTCCTATCAGTTGAGTCGTATGCTCCTTGCGGTTAAGATGTCCTAGGCACTGGTCTTTGTACAACTCAAGATTGTCTCTAGGAGTGACAACTATCATGATCAATTTTTAACTTGAAGTGTCTTCCCATTAGGTAAGTTTGCCATTTATTTAGTGAATGCAGTATTGCTAACATTTCCTTCTCATAAATAGGTTTCTGTAAATACTTTCCTTTGATTGGACGATTTTCTAAAGCAATGGGTCTTCCTTCCTGCATTAAAACAATACCAATTCCATTTCCTGAGGCATCACATTCCACAATAAAGTTTTTTGTGAAGTCTAGCGTAGCTAATACCAGTGCTAGGCACATTGCCTCTTTAAGATGTTCAAAGGCCTTAGTTGCTTCAGGAGTCTGTAATGTTCCCAATTTTAGCCTCAAGCTAAAATGGAAAATTATAGTTGCATATTTTCATTTTTTTGAATAAAAGTGGGTAAAGTGACCCATTCATGTAATAAACAGGAATAAAATCCCTTACAATGTGAAAAGGGATCATCATGGAGCGG
This sequence comes from Pinus albicaulis, assembly GCA_034641835.2. Lineage (NCBI taxonomy): Eukaryota > Viridiplantae > Streptophyta > Pinopsida > Pinales > Pinaceae > Pinus > Pinus albicaulis. Next base: position 1,138,217,554 of record CM076577.1, on the reverse strand, counting down.
GATTTCACACCCTCATGTGTGAAAGATGTTAAATTGCAAATGGACAAGGTCTAGTTGACCGAAGTCAACAACGCTGAGATAAGAGGTGGGAGCCACCAAGTGGGGTAGTGCAGTTTTAGTGGAGGAATATTCCATGGGGGAGGAAAATTCTAGAGGAAGGAAGGTGGAGACTTCGTTGTGTTTAAAAGAGAAGCAAGGAAGCCCGTTGAGATTATCTTTGATCTTTTTACATTTGAGTCTTGAAGACTTGTTGCTGCCTCTTGCTGTTCAGCAGAGATGCAATGCCTTCGGGCACGAGGGAGTCCTGTTTAGGAATTCCTCTCCTTCTTGAGGAGCTTATGAAGGATTGCATTCCATTCCCCATATTCAGGCATTTAGGCCATAGCTTCAGCCATCTACATCAACGCAGTTTCTGCAGCAGATATTGTGCAGTGTTGCTGGGTGTTGCTGGGGAGGTTTCCACACACCATCTAGAGCTAGTTTTCCAGTGGAGAGAGGTTCCATCCTTTGGGAGATCAGAAAATGGGGTTTATGAGCAGATCCTATCATCTTTGGCATCAGGCCAACCACCACCATCAGTTATAGCGCAGGCCCTCTCATATACTGCGTTCTAGTTGGAGCATATTTGCAGTGAGGGTGTTGCAGACATGTCAAAGGGTGAGATATTTGGTGTAAGGATCAGCCTTGCACTTTAGGTTTCCAAAGGAGAATGGCTCTTCATCAGCTTCAGCCATTCAACCTTCTCCATTCCATTCCATGTATTGAGTTGTTGTTACTACCTAGCAACTCCGGCATTTTTGCAGTTTTGCATATTTCAACCAATCCTTCTAGGATTGACTTGAGGTAGTGATTGGGAGCTTATATATTCTCTCCTAATGTTGTATGAGCCACATCTATGGAGATCCTATGATATTTTTCATTCATTATAGCAGTCTCCCTCTTGTGACTGCGCAGTCCCTATTCATGGGCATCTTGCTATGGAGCAGCATTTTGTATTACAGCATGTGTATTCATGGAAGGCTTCTTTCCTTATTCTTTTGATATTAATTGTATCATTTTACTGTTTTTATTTCATAATAAAATGGCTCAAGGGTTTCCATACATTTTGGCATAATGTTTATTCACTGTTATTTCCAGTTTATGTCTTTGTATTGTTGTAGCTGCATTTTTGGGTTATCTTGAAAGATTCCCAATCATGTTGTATTTCCCCTTGGGAATATTGTCCCTTGACAAAACTCTATAGACAGAGTCTGATAGTGGGCCAGGTAGCCTCTGGAGCTCATCCTTCTTTATGAAGGTGAAAAATCTAGTAAATTCCCCTTCAATCTGTCTCTGGAATAGATTTGCTTTGTCGATTGACAATGTTTCTGAAAAAGGAACATTACAGAGTCCATGAAAATGAATCTTTCTTAAATAATGTTGTTAGAGGTCCTGCTATTCTCCCGTAATTCTTAAAAAACTTGCGATAATACCCTTTTAACCCGAGAAATCCTCGCAACTGCTTTATGGTTGTGGGGACTTTCCATTCGTTAATGGCTTTAATTTTGTTAGGGTCTACCTTAACACCCTCGTGAGATACAATATGACCCATATATTCCACCTCTTGTACTCCAAAGAAACATTTGGATGTTTTTGCATATAATTGTTTCTCCTGCAATAGTTTGAGCACCCTGTCAACATGTTGAACATGATCCTTCAAAGACCTACTGTAGATTAGTATATCATCAAAAAAATACTAGCACAAATTTTCTAAGGAAGAGTTTGAAAATGGAATTCATCAACCCTTGAAATGTAGAAGGTGCATTGGTAAGGCCAAAAGGCATGACCAAAAATTCATAATGACCCTCATGAGTTCGAAATGTTGTTTTTGGAATATTTTCAGTCTTCATTCTAATTTGATGATATCCTGAACGAAGATCCAACTTGGTAAATAAATTGCTCCATGTAATTCATCCAATAATTCATCAATCACAGGAATGGGAAATTTATCTTTAATGGTGAGCTTATTGAGCTCCCTATAATCCAGACACATGCACCATGATCCATCCTTATTATGTACCAATACTACAGGAGTAGAGAAAGAACTTTGACTACGTTGAATTATACCCGCCTCTAACATTTCTGCAATCATACGTTCAATTTCGCTCTTTTGGACGTAAGGATATCTATAAGGCCTGATGTTTGGAGGAACACTTCCTGGAATCAAATGAATAGCATGATCATGATTACGAATAGGTGGGAGTCCTTTGGGAGTTTCAAACACCTTGGAATGGTTGTCCAAGACTTGTTGGAGATCTGCAGAAATAGATGATTTTGATGTTGGAACTTCTAGTGAGCATAATTGTGCAATTACGCCTCGTTGTTCTTTCTTTAGAAGCTTTGTCATGACATTAGAGCTTATTATCCTTCCTAGCTTCCCCGCAATACCACGTAATTCGACTTCCTTTCCTTCTGAAAAAAATTTCAAGAAAAGTTCTTGAAAATTAAAAGCTACCGTCCCCAAAGATTGTAACCATTGTACTCCTAGTACAACATCAGCACCTCCCATAGGAATGGAAAGCATTGGACTAGTCAATACATATTCCCCCATGGTTAGCTTAATATTATGGCATTTTATAGAGAAATTTATAGTTCCTCCATTTGCAACCATCACTTGACATTCTAGTGCTGGGTATAGGAAACAATTTAATTCCTTGGCTACCTTACAATGAATAAAATTATGGGTGCTACCTGAATCAATCAACACTATTACCTTTTCTTCTTGATTTGTCCTTGTATCTTGAGAGTTTGAGGAGTGGTAATTCCTGCCAGTGCATTACACGATATGGTCGGATTCATTTCTTCCTCTTCTAGGGTTGGTTCCTGGTGTATATCCTCTTCTTGTTCGTTTTCTTCTTCCTCTTCACAATCTATGTAAAATAATTTCTTCTCAGCACACTTATGACCTTTAGTGTATTTGCTATCACAACTGTAGCAAAGCCCTTTTGCTCTTTTTTATTCCAATTGTTGTGGTGTCAACCTTCTAGGTTGTGGAAATCTAGGCGTAGCAACACTTCCTTCTTTATAGAATTGAGTGGTAGGCTTCCTTGTCGCCATAATTTTACATTCAACTTTTCTTGCCAACCTGAATGCCTTCTCCAATGAATCAGGTTCCAAAACGCGAACTTCATGTTGGATGTTATCGTTTAAAGTGCCTATGAAGAGATCAATCCTGTGTTCCTCTGGAATATCAGTTACCCTTATATTCAATTTTTGGAAGTCCTCAATGTGCTGCCCCACTAAACCTTTTTGTTTGAGATTTATCAATTGGCTAAAGAAGGTGTTGCTCTTTGTATCCTCATAATGTGCTATCATTTCCTCCATAAAAATTGACCAAGTGACAATTTTTTTATGGGAGCAAAACCATCGATACCATACAAATGTATTTTGTTCTAAATGTAAAGTTGCAATGCGTACCTTTTGTGTGTTTTGCACGTTATGGAGATCAAAATATTGCTCCATCTGTAGTATCCATGTTACAGGATCCTTTCCATCAAACTTCCTCATATCCATTTTTCGAATATGGTGGTTCTTCCCGCCAACATTAGAGTTTATGAAGTCATGATTAACATTTATTTTTTTCTCATCATGAGTTTCCTCTACTATCTTTTCACCATTAGGAAAAAATTCTTGTATCAACTTTGTCAAACCTTCCATGTCTGCTTTTAGATCATTCTTCATGTTTTCCATGTTGTCTTTCCTTTTTTCTTCCATGTCATCCATCTTAGCTTCCATGCCAGCTTCCATGCCTTTCCTCAAACCATCCATCTTCGCTTCCACGCCTTTCTTCAAAACTTCCATTTCATTTTTTGTTGCTCTTTGCGAGAGAAAAATTTGGTGCACTTGCTCTTGTAATTTTGATAGATCATGTTGCAATTCTTCATCTTCATGAGTCATAGTATAACCTTCTAAAGGCTTAATGGGTGTTGAATTATTTTTACAGGGAATTTTTTAGAACCCAATACTGATATATATTCTACAATATGCCCTTGGAATCAATTCAAATTGATTCTTCAAACAAGACTTATGCAATTCGAAAAAAATTACACACCCTTTTCTTGCTTTTGAAGAGCTCGATATTTAAATTGGATTATATCTGTGGTTACAACTCTTCAATATCTAAAATTTTGCATTAAGGTAGCCTTCTGAATCCTCTTTTGAATGCCACAGGTCTGAGCTGATTTGTATTCTTCAAGGTAAAGTTATGTCCAATCTCCCACAATGACCTAATTATGGACTGTTTCAGTAGATCGAACTTGTATGACTTGCCACGTGTCACTGTTTTGTCTTTTAGCTCTAAAATTCATAGTAAAGAAACTACAGTCTGTGTACTTGTGGCCAATTTTTATGGCACTCCAATCTGATGCTTAGAGAGAGAGTTATGAATATTTTCCCATGATCGCCTCTTTGAGATGAAATTCAGGATCCCGAATAAGCACTACCTTCCACAGATCATATCTCCGAAAATGTTGCAAACCAAGCTCTAAAATTTTGTGACAAGTTTCCTCAAGATTTCAGCTTCATGCCCTAAAAATTTCAGATTCTAAACCTTCATAGAAAAAACGTTATAGCAAAAATGCCACAATGACCTGTTTAGATTAAATGGAGGAGCCTGCAAAAAGACCTAACTTCCACAGATCATATCTCTGAAAATATTGTGAACCAAGCTCTGGAATTTTGTAACAATTTTCTTCTGGATTTCAGCTTTGCACCCTCAAAATTTCAGCTTCTGAAACTTTGTATAAAAAAGTTATAGAGAAAATTCCACGATGACCTGTTTGGAGCAGCGAAACCCTAGAATCCAAAGCTCTAATACCAAATGTTGTGAAGCTAGCTCCAAAAATAGAAGAAAAGAGATATCAATGCCTTAGAAATAAGCCACTTCAAGGGGGAAACCTCCAATACATTACATGAATGAACAATTCTTGGATGATACAAATTAAAAAACCTCCTTTCTATATATAGGAGTCCATGGGGCCACAATATATTCCTAGTGGGGCCACAATGTAATCCTAGCTGGCCTAACAATAATAATTTAAGGGCACAATAATAAAAATATGGGGGTTACAAGGGTACAATAATAACAATAAGGGGGTCACACTAAAAACAATAAGGGACTATACTAGTAATATAGGGACCTAACATTGAAAGTGTGCAAGCCTAAATTCCACTACTAGTGCAAAAAGAATGTCTTGTTCGGTCATCTAGCCTAATCATGGCTGAACATGTTTTAAATTTATTTTTGATAAGTTAGTAAAAGAATGTTGGTCAAATAATTTAAGCTTGACTTGTCAAAAGAAAATAGATTAGGAATGAAATATATTGGTTCCACATGCTTAAATCCGAACCAAAGAGAAGGATAGGGATGATTAGCAAATGATGAAACATAGCCCTCACACCTTCTAGTTTTGTTTTCTTATGAAAATAATGTTTGTGTGCAGCTTGTCTCAATTCCACAACTCATGATGAATCAGATTTCCTAATCCTGGTTCAAATCATTTTTTAATTTTCTTGTCAGTAGCTTAGAGAATGAAATCTGTCATACTTCTTAATCTTGACAGTCAAATAGTCTAGGTAGAGAATAAGGAGAGTTCACTAGCATAATCTAAACTCTTAGAAGAAATAAGTGTAGAAGTATATAGTTTGTTTTTTCTTTCAAAAAGAAAAAGATGTCAATGGGTTTTCCAGTTCAAGTGCACCCAAGGAAGAGAAAATGTTAGGAAAATAGGTTGCGTAGGTAAAGAGGAAGTTGAGCTAATCATGCTTTCAAATTATCAAAATCACTACTTCAAGGAAGCAGCAACAAAAGAAAAGAATAAAAATATACCCAATGGATGAGGCACTGGTCTTCATGAACCAAGAGATCTGAAATTCTGGACACCTCCTGAAAAGGAGTTTCCCTCCCCAAGTGGAGCCACTATTAGTCATCAGTAATTTTTACCTGTTTAGATGACTAAATGCTTGTCCTAGATTTCTAGAAACAAAATTTATGAATCATGTGAGTTCTAGGAAATCTCACTGCCTTCATTACCCTTTGGATAATTTTTTCACTGTCACTACTACTCTATCAAAGCATGGCCAATCTATCACTCCCAGAAGACCAAATCATGAACTTATGTCCCTCATTCTCACTATGTTTTCCACCTCTGACTTTACCACTCTGTTTCTGATTACCTAAGCCTTCTACTTCTACACCTTGGTTTGCCAAGTAGCCCAAATATTTTCCCCTACTCACCAAGTGCCTCAAGCAGTGGTGATTTTAAACTCCCTTTCTAAACTCTTTAGATAAATCAAAGATTTCAGTTTCTTGGATGGAAATGCATAAAGAGTTGTAAAAACCCTGTTTTAAACCTCCAAACTATAGGTTTTAACCCTATACAGAAATTATCTACAAACGAATCTTAAAACAGAAAATAAAAAATAGAGAGAGCATAAAACATAAAACAGATAAACACAGAGATTTTCCCCTGGATCCCAAATTGGGAAGACCAGCTTGATTTTTCATTATATTCCTTTTAGTGTTACAACACATATATATATATACATGCTGAAGCATGCATAAACCCCAATCCATTAACCCTGGATTAGAACATAACCGTAGTTCCCTTGATTGGATATACAAAATACTAGGGGCCGAAAACCATCGTACCCCAAAACCATGTGCAAACCCATGCACAAAACCATGGGCATGTGACTAGTCATGGAAAGAATATAACACATACCCAACATTCTCCCACTTGTCATTTTCTTTCCGCAGGGGCCCACAAGAGAGCTTAGTCATTAGCCCAATTCTGCAACACCCATTGTTTCTCTACACCAAGAGAACTTCTGAGTGCTCATAGACTTCGTCAATGCATCTACAAAATTCTTCAAGGTGTCCACCTTTACCAGCAACACCCTTTTAGCCTCAACCATATCTCTCACAAAGTGATATTGAATATCAATGTGATTTTTCTTTGAATGATAAGCAGGGTTCTTAGCCAAGAAAATTGCACTTTGGCTATCACAGTCTATCCTTGTAGCTTGCACCAACCCCATACTTGAACACAATCTCTGTAACCAAATTGTTCCTTGCTTGCATGAGTGGCTTCTATGTATTCTGCCTCTATAGTTGAAAGAGCCACTATGGACTGTCTTTTACTCATCCAATTGACTGCACCTCCAAATAGGCCAAACACATACCCACTTGTAGATCTTCTCTGGTCCAGATCTCCAGCCTAGTCTACATCAACAAAACCACAAATTTCCAACACTCTTTCCAATCCTGGTCTTCCCTGGTAGCACAACCCATAATCACTAGTGCCACACAAATATCTGAAAACCCGCTTCACTGTTGTCCAATGCTCCTTCCCTGGGTTCGACATAAACCTTCTCAATACTCCCACTGCATGTGCAATGTTTGGTCTAGTACATACCATTGCATACATCAGGCTACCCACTGCACTTGCATATGGAACACGAGACATATCCTCCTCTTCTTCTTGTGTCTTGGGACACTGTTCAACAGACAGCTTTACACCTACAGGAATCAGAACATTCACCAATTTACTATCCTGCATATTGAAATTCTGCAATATAGTCTTGACATACTTCCTATGGTTTAACCAGAGCTTCCTCTTTGCCTGATCTCTCTTAATTTCTATACCCAAAATATAGTTTGCAGCACCAAGATCCTTCATGTTGAATTTGGAGAACAGTCGGGTCTTCAAATATTGGATAATTTCTTTGTCATTTCCAATCAACAACATATCATCCACATGCAAGACCAAATAAATAACACAATCACCAATTAATTTAAAATAAACACAATGATCCTCCTTGCTTCTGGTGAAGCCAAGTCCCCATATGTAGGTATCAAATTTTTGATACCACATCCTTGGTGACTGTTTTAGCCCATACAAAGACTTTTTTAGCCTGCATACCAGTTCTTTCTTCCCCTTCACCATAAAGCCTTTTTGTTGTTTCATGTAGATATCCTCTTCCATATCCCCGTGAAGAAATTTTGTCTTCACATCCATCTATTCTACCTCAAAATCAAATGTAGCAGCAACATATAAAAGTAATCTAATAGAAGTAAATTTGGCAATAAGAGAAAAAAATATCACCAAAACCAATTCCCGGCATCTGGGAATAACCTTTTGCTACCAACCAAGCTTTGTATTTCTCCACCTTTCCTTCTACATTCATCTTCTTCTTAAACACCCATTTGCTCCCAATGGGCTTCCTTCCAACCAGAAACTCCACCAGATCCCATGCCTCATTTTTGTGCAAGGATGCCATTTCATCAACCATGGCCTCCTTCCAGAGTTTTCCATCCTCTAAATCTATTGCCTCCCTGACATTTCTGGGATCATCATCAGTTATAGTTAAAGAAAAATTTGAACAGAAAGCAGATGGACTATACCTTTCTGGTTGTCTTCTTTCCCAAACTGATCTTCTCATAGCTGGAGTTTGTGGCTCTTCCTCTTCTGAGTCTTCTTCTATTGTAGAGTCTAATTCTTCCTCCTTTAGTTCAAAATCTATCTTCTCAGGTTCCTTTGGTAGGACTTCATGTTTAACAACATCTTTCACCTCTCTAAACACCACATCTCAGTTGTACACAACCTTCATTGTTTCCGAGTTCCAAAGCTTGTAACCCTTTAAACCATCCTTATACCCAATAAAGATGCACCTTTCAGATTTATTATCCAACTTGGTCCTTTTCTCCTTTGGAACATGTACATATGCATCACATCCAAATACCCTCAAATGTGAAAGAGAGGGTTTCTTACCAGTCCATACCTCATGTGGGGTCTTATCCTCCAACGCTGATGAAGGTGATCTATTAACCAAGTAACATACCTTTTCCATCAGTGTTCTATTCATTATTTTTGCAACTCCATTTTGCTATGGTGTGTATGGAGTAGTCTTCTGCCGTGATATACCACACTTCTTATAGAACTCTTCAAATTCCTTCTTGCAGAACTCCCCACCATTATCTGTCCTCGGCACCTTTATCTTCTTCTCTGTCTGGTTTTCCGCCAGAGCCTTGAATTCTTTAAATATGTCAAGGAATTCAGATTTATTCCTCAAGAAATATATCCATGTATTCCTTGAGAAGTCTTCTATGAATTAAACGTAGTACACAAACTTACCCAGTGATGGAATCGACACAAGTCCAAACAAATCACTGTGCAAAAGCTCTAATCTCTTGTTCGCCCTCTTAGCACCAGAAGGAAAACTCACCTGATTCTGCTTCCCATATAAACAATGTTCATAGAAATCGAAATCTAGAGAGAAATTAGACATACCTTCTACCATACCATTTCCATGCAGTATATGAAGGCTCTTCTCTCCAATATGTGCAAGCCTTTGATGCCATAGCATGGTCTTTTCTCTAGAGACCTCTAGGCTTTCCACTCCACTTTCAGGAACCACAAAAATATTGCACCCATCAATAACAGTGCTACCCTGAAGCTTGTACATAGTTCCAATGAAAACTCCCCGCATTAACACCAGTGCTCCCCGAACTATCTTACAAGCATATTTCTTGAACACTGTTTTTACGCTTGCATCATCCATATTACTTACAGAAATTAGATTTCTGGCCAATGAAGGAATGTGCAAAACACCAAGAAGTGTTCTAATCCTTCCACCTTGCAGCTTCAGCTTGAATTTTCCACGCCCGAAAATTCTGGCCTTCCTATCATCCCATAGGAAGACATCACCGCCATCATATTTCTCATACTCACAGAACCACTCCCTATGGGGAGTGAAGTGAAAGGATGCACCCAAGTCAATTAACCATGAATCATGATCTACATGTGCATTTGAAGAAGAAGCCAAATACACATCCCCACCTTCATCTGAGGTGGTTTTTGCCTCTGCAGAAGGAGAATCATTACATCCCTTTCCTTTCTCAGGAGCTTTAGATCTATAGTCCTTTTTGTAGTGCCCTTCCTTTTTGCATTTCCAGCACACCTTTACAAAATTTCCAGGAGATTTAGATCTCTCTCTATATTTAGATCTCCCACTCGAAACCTTATTCTTTTTTATGTTTTGGGACCTTCCTCGTATAGATAAGGCATCTCCATTCTGACCCTCCGTATTTCTCCGTCTCATTTCATTAGATAGCAAGGCTGAGACAATGTCATCAAAATTCAAGGTAGTTGTATTGCTACCTATTGCAATAACCAGACTATCCCATGAGTCTGGTAGAGAACACAACAAAATGATGCACTTATCTTCATATGATATTTTAATATCAAAAAATAATAGCTAACTTACCATAGTATTGAAGGTTTTCATATGCTCTGTCACCGAGTCTCCATCCTTCATCCTCAGGTTATACAACTTTTTCCACAAGAAAAATTTATTCACCGGAGACTTAGATTGGTACAAAGTCCCAATTTTGTCCCGCAAATTATTTGTCGTAGCTTCCCCAAATACATTCAACAATACTGAATCCGAGACACACAACCATATTGTGCTCTTTGCCTTTCGATCCAACTTCTTCCAGTCTTCATCTGACATTGTTGTTGGTTTAGTACTTGGATCTACCACGATCCACTAGTCTTTATCCACCAACAGATCCTCCATCTTGAGCTTCCACAACTCAAAACTTTGACCATGAAATTTCTCAATCTCTATCTTTCCACTGCTCACCATCTTCTTTCACTGCAAGAATCAATCCCACATATCTCCCACTGAACAGGGTCTACCACAGGCCTGAGCAAAAAACCCCTCAGCAGAAAAGGCGTCCCCTTGAAGCCAAAACAACTTCGATACCAAATGTAGGTTTTAACCTTGTACAGAAATGATCTACAAACGAATCTTAAAACATAAAATAAACAATAGTGAGAGCATAAAAAATAAAACATATAAACACAGAGATTTTCCCCTGGATCCCAAATTGGGATGACCAACTTGATTTTTCATTATATTCATTTTAGTGTTACAACACATATATATACATGCTGAAGCATACATAAACCATAATCCATTAACCCTGGATTAGAACATAACTGTAGTTCCCTTGACTGGATCTACAAAATACCAGGGGCCGAAAACCATTGTACCCCAAAACCATGTGCAAACCCATGCACAAAACCATGGGCGGGTTCGCCCACTGGAAAAGAATATAACACATACCCAACACAAACCCTGATTCAAGTTTTCAGTCAAACACCTAGTACAAAAGATATCCCAATAGGTCATGTAGGGTCTCCTAGGTTATCCATTGTTGTGGTCTTCTAAAAATTACTATTTTTACATGTTCTCAAAGGTGAAATCAAATGAAAATAAGGTGAGCTCATGAATTTCCAAAGGGTGTCAAAATGCCTTCAAGCAAGGACCTCCTAGATCAGAGCATAGAGTCTGCAAAAAGATAGTTGCCTATCTTGAAGCATTTCTGCAGGAATGGTTTATGATGGTTATCAACCAAATAAAGGTATGGTAAGAAGGCAAACTCCTCAAGTAAAGTGCACATCGGAAGAGAAACAACATGCACAAGTAAACAAAGAATATCAGTGGTTTTGAAACTAATCGACACAATAGGTCTTGCCCAGTAAGGGATCCATGCAAGAGATCACAAAGACATAGATGCATCAGCACCATCAAATTCAAAACCAAATTTTCTAGGAATGATAAAAAAGGAAGGGAAAAGGGCCCTTAAAAGCTAGAAGTCTAGAAAGGTAGGCAAAAGTGAAATAAAGGTCATTATACTCCATCAGTGTGACAGAAGGTTTTCAGAGGAAATTTGAAATAAGGCCTCCATGGTTTAAATAAGATAAAAGGGGTTTGATTTGTCACTATAGCAAAAAGGGACAAATTCTAAAAACAATATCAGTGAAGACTGCCTAAGTTTTCAAGTGCATTCAAAGGATTGTCAAAGGCAGTATGAGGGAGCTAGATAATTTTGTCAGATAAGAAAATCAAAGTGAGCATGAGTTTCTAATATTGAGTAGGATAGATTCATCATGCCTCTGGAAGTCAGCAAGAGGAGAATTAAATCAATTTTCAAGATCACCCACCAAGGAATCAACTTTCATACTTAAAAACACCTCCTGCACAAAAGAAAGGAAATGTCAGTAAAAGGATAAAAGGACCAAAAACAAACATTAGAAAAGAGAGTTTTTTATCCTAAAATATTTCTCCCAAAGGTATAAAAAGCCTAGAGCTATTATTCAAACACCATTTTTTCATTTGCAAGAGGATGAAGAAGGAGTTCAGGGTTTCTGGCAGAATTTTCGGGCAAAAAATCATTGTGCTGCGCTCTTGAAAGACTGTGCTACGTGCCTGTTCACGCTGCCTGTACATTTTTCAATGGGGTGATGTGTGCCTATCAAGAAAAACTACATGCTTGTGTAACCACTTCGCGTGTAGGAGGAACCCAACACCCTACCGTTGTTTAGGCCTCGGCCAACAGTGTGCAGAGATCGCCCGAGTGCTACGCTCCTAGGAGTCCAGCATGCAGCAGCCACCCGATACCTCGTGCAGAGGCACCCGATGTTGCACTCTTGCGCATTAAAGACTACCCAGGAAGACCCAATACCTCGTGCAGAGGTGCCCGACACTGTGCTCTTGTGCATTCAGGACTACCCAGGAAGACCTTATACCTCGTGAAGAGGCACCCAACACTGCACTCCTATGCGTTCAAGGCTGCCCAGGAAGGCCCCACACCTTGTGCAGAGGTCGCCTGAACATTATGCCCCTGTGCATTCAAGGCTTCCCAGGAAGACATGACAACTCGTGCAGGAGGCGCTTGATTGCCCCATGTTGTGTTTCTATGACTCTTTTCTTCAGCTACAAGGTTTTGAAGGTATTTATTTTTTCCCTACCTTTTCATATTGTTTGAAAATGAAAAATTAAAAAATTTGAAGAGTGAGCTTAAAGATAATTTGAAAAAACCTTAAAGGGATAAAGGTTAGGTATCCATGTTTGTAAACATTACTAATTGAAAATCACCTATCCATCTACACACTGAGGCCCAAATTGGTTTTCTTCACTCAACCTTCCCCTTCATTTGCGATCATCACCTGTCTCATTCTCATTAATCTCTCATTTTCCCTCTTCACACGATCTGCCAAGAAGATCAGGGCTTTTTTTTCAAAGGCAAAGAGAAAAGGACAAAATTCCTAGAGAAGGAATTGTTGACAGTGGTGAAAGAGGGCAAAGGCCTTGAGAACAACAGAGGAAATGTGGGAAAGAAAATAGGTTTGAGCCTGTAAACACTAAATAATTGAAAACCTCTCCTACTATAGTTTCATATTTCCAAGAGGTAGGATGCTATGAGTCATGTGGGAAAGTGTAGAAAGTCCAACGTCACCCTCAGTTGACCAAAATTTTTGTCCTTAACCTCCATGACCACCAAGTACATCTAGCTGGAGTGAATTTTGAGCTGACCACCAATGCAATCTCTATGGCCACTGGAATACCTTGCATGGGAGAAAAATGGTTCAAACAGGTGTATATGGACCTAGGCCATTATCATCCCTTCTTAAAACCAAGTTGCCAAGCTGATTGCAAAACTATTTTCCCCATTTCTCATTTGTTGGACAGATATGCTCCTTTAATGAAAATCATTATGAAATACTTCACCTGTGAGGGTAGGTTTTCCAAAGTCTATTCATACCATATAAGACTACTCATGCATTTCACTAGGGACAAGCTGCTACACTTTCTCTACTACCTTTGTAAAAGTATTGATAAAATAACTGCCACTATTTCCCAATTGAAGAAAACTTGTTCAAGTTTCTTGCTTTTATGGGGAAAAATCACATTAACAATATTGCTGATGTTGAGGTATATATCGTATAAATATTTTATACTCTAATTTAGTTTATATTCTAGTGTTCATCTACTTTCATGTCTTATACATTGCATTGTATCCTTTTTTTTGTTAGAAAAGGAACTCAGTATTGATGGTAAGAAGCAAGGATTGAAGAAAGAGGAGAACAAATAACACTAGAGTGACAAAATGAAAATTAAAGAGAGAGAGAAGAGAATTGGTTTAGTGGTACCCGTAGATCTAATATCTTGCATAAGACACAGATAGATACTGATGATAAAGTCTTCGGAGTTGGTGAATTCACTTGCAATGCCTTGGCAAAACAATCAGAGTTGATGAATTCACTTGCAATGCCTTAACAAGACAATGATATTGTTTGTAGTAATGAAACATTATTTCATGTGTAAATTGTACTCCAACTAATATTAAGTTGGAAATTCATATTGTAATACTTGACATTTTATATAATATAATTTATGTGGTTGGAATTATTTATAGTTGCATTGGATATTACATAGTATTGTAATTAATATATGTAACTTTCTGTTTCATATTATATGAACACATACATTGTATGACATTTTTATTAAATTTAGTTGCAAAATCATACTAATTAATTTATGTTGATTAATAATGAACACATAAAATCCATATAAAACTACTAAATTAGTTTCTTATAACAATTGTTAATGAAAAGCCCCAAGGGTTAGCTCAATTGGTTGAGTCCTTGCTTGGAAGTACTCCCAGATTGAGAGGTCACAGGATCAAATCTCCTAGACACCCACGGGGATAGGCCTTAGTGTTAGGTCGGCAGTAGATCCCTTCGAGAGGATTTACTGCAATATATTAAGACCGTGGATGTAGCTAGTACATGTGTGCGGGCACATAGGAATGTGAACCACTAAGAAAAGAAAAAAAAAAACAATTGTTAATGAAAGTAAATGAAATGAATATAAACAACTAAAGTAGTCATTTATATAATGAATATGAAACTACCAAAAAAAATAAATGACTACTACAAATGATAAATTTTTTATTACAAATGAAGACTAAATTATGCATATATACGACTATTAGTAGCTAATTTATAGTAGCTTATAACACGACCAAAATTTACTCACATTTCGTTGGTCATTAATTGGTTTCAAATGATGACTAAAATTTGCATATATATGACTATTAGTAGCTAATTTACAGTATCTTATAACACGACCAACATTTTGGTCATATTTCTTTGGTCATTAATTAGTTTTATCTGGTGATCATTTAGTAATATATTTTGTTGTATAATTGGTCATTAATAGTGGTAATAAATGACCAAATCAATGACTAAATTAATGACTAGATATATTAGACAATAAAATCAATGACCAAATCAATAATCAAATTAATAACTAAATCAATAACTAAATCAATGACCAAATCAATGACTACAATGACCTAATCAATGACTAAATTAATGACCAAATATATTATTAGACAACAAAATTGAGATAACCAATTAATGACTAAGCTAAAAACGACTAAAAGTTGGTCGCACTATAAGATACTGTAAATTAGCTACTAATAATCACCGACCAAAAAACAATCATTTATATGCAAATTTTAGTCATTTTTTTAGTAACTAATTAACCATTTTTTACTAGTGTCAAGATGATACATCTTCACATGCCCTTGTTCCATAACCATAATAGATTTTCAAATGGAAACAATGTGATTGAAGTTGTTCAGGTGAAAGATCAAGTTTTTTATATTCAACCTTGTGAGAATTGTGCAAAGAATAATAATCATTCAAACAAATTCTTCGGAAACAAGACTCCTAAAAGAATGAAGATTTGCCTTGGATGGATCATTTATTGGAAATGGTCTTCAACAACAAAGAAAATATACCAATCATACCACATAATTTTCTTTATAGTATTGACACATTTTGTAGCAGGAATTTCTTCATATTCCCACCTTGTATTTGATAAGGGGAAATTGATGTCAGCTACTTTCTTTGAAGATTTATTAAGAAAACCTAAGCCACAACCAGAACCAAAACCAAATGCGAGAGCCTAAAGAGAGATTCAACCATAGCTAGTTTTAGATGTGTAGCTATAGACATATTTATCCTCCATGAGAATGATTTGTGGTTGGTGGTGTTAGCACTGAAAATTTTAATGGTGTAAATTCCATTGTGTCACTTTTTTCAAATATTTATTGTGTCCTAGTCCATGTCCATAGTTTGAGTCATTTTCAATAAAAGTTAAAAATAGTCCCAACATCAAGGTATTTTTAAGTGAATAGGTGTCATAGTGTTTTAGAGTCCTAAAATAAGTTAAAATATCTATTTTGACTTATGTTAATGTTGAAGGTTAGTCGATGTTTGGGTAATAAAGTTGAAGTCATATGGTCTTGAATAATAGCTAAATTTGTTGCAAATTCATTGTCAAAACATTAATGCAGTAAAAGGCATCTATTTCTCAGAAATAAAAGTCATATATTCCACATAGTTAAAAGCGTAGCTATTTCACTGTGATTTTTGTTATCTCAGAAAAGAGGCTACAGGTAAACAGGTAATCAATTTTCAAAGTAGGCAGTTTACGGCTTCGTGGATAGTATAGCAACCAAAGTTCTTTAAAAGCACAGTGCTACCTTAAGAAAACAAATTGACCAATAGAGTGGGAGATTCAAAGAAGAGCAACATATAATGTTTAAAGGGAGATCGCCAGGAATTAAACTAAGGAATGAAGCGAAGGATAATAACCGTATGCATAATTATCAGACGGCCATGATCCAATCACAGAACTGAAAGGGAATAAACTAACGGCTCAGATTAAAGCGCAAATCGAGCAACTTCGCAAATCACAGTTTTTAAATTTTATCGTTAAGGAAATCACATGGTATTTTAAGTGATTTGCAATGCGATGAGGCGAGGTGTAGGTGTCGGCGTAGCACACCAGTGCGATTTCCCACATCACATAGTTTACAGTTTAGCCGTTATCAGTGTAAATTTAAACTTGTGGGCGACTGATGTGCGATTGTTTCTGATTGGTCAACATGTTGTGGGGCCCTAGAACCACAATTCCGCGTGTATACATATTGTTGGGAGCAATTGTGGTTTTTTTTAAAGTTCTGATAAACATTGTTGATTGCACGCATATGTATGTTTATAAAACTTCCAATGCATGATCTACAATCGATCCCAATTCTCTGCCATGTCACCTCCACTGTCATCGCACATCGCACTTCGCCATTTTTAAAATTTACCTCCCGCATTTCATAATACAACTTCTGATGCACGATCTGCGATTGGTCCCACTCCTTCGCCATGTCGTCCCCCCCCCCCTCTTATCATTCATTTCGCTCCATATCTCCTCTATCAATTAAACCTATTTAAAAAGGTTTCTTTGTAATTTCTCATAAAATGAACCTCTGTCATTCTATCCAAAAGTTTTAGGTTTTCTGCCATTATAAAGGGTTTTAAAAAAAAATGGGGAAAGGAACAATGGAACAATGAAAAAGTTTCTCTCAAACAGTTTTCTACCACTACTCTCAGTGCTATCACGTTTTTACCAGGAACCGGGAAGCATTCAAGGAACAACCACACACCATTTTCATTATTTTTTTCACTTTTTAGGGAGTTGGTCGCACCAGAACGAAAGAGGAGTCTCCCCATAAAACTGCCACATCATATAAACCACTTCAAATTGTTATCCTTAATGTTGTTATTTTCATTATGTCATAGCACTTTGTAATTAAGATTAAAGGATAAGCCTCATCTCTTCCACAAGATCGTAATAAATTTTGGAAACAGATTCACCTTTTTCTGTGGAAGATGACAGTATCATTTTTTGTATATATATGCCAAACTGATATGAAGTCAGGGTTGGTTGGTGGTTATAGAATTTGACTTATATGATCTGTAATCTTTTTTGTGAATGAAATGGAATGATACTACTGAGGACTTGTTACCAATTTGATGTGTGTATTGTCTACTTTACTTGTGTTTCCATATCTCCTTTCTTCTAATTCCAGTTTGCAAATCATCATACTATTATGTGTTTTTATTAGTCTCTTAAGCATGTTATGTGTTTTATCATTTTTTGTTAGTCTCACATAGTGAACATTCCTGATAAAATATATGTTATAACAGTGGAAGATTATCACTCATAATAGTTATTCTTCATGATATTTCAGTGAGAATCTTGTTAGACTAGAAATAGCTTTCTCTCAATGGAATATTGTCAAACTACCACTTTTGTGAATTTCTACTAAATGCAGTAGATTTCTGTTTCACAGCGATACTGTTTCCTCTCATATTACAATTTCCTCTCCTCATAGACTACAAACTTGCACCTTGCTACCACATCAAGTTACAATATCCTCTTTAGTAGAACTATGGATTTGACCAAAATCTCTCTTCAATGAATCAAATTTTATACCATATTCCAATCCCATAAAACAAAACATTAAAATTTCCTTAGAGTTTAAGATGTGTCTGGTTAGGCACTTGCTGCAGTCCAAGTGTTGATTCCAGTGCCAACATATTTTGGTGCATCTACCGGGTGACGAAGGCCTTGTAACGAAGTATTCTCCCAAGTCTATTGTTATGAATTGCTGATAATTAGTTCTTGATGGTGAAAAAGAATTGTTGACTTTAAGAAGACTACAAAATTTTTCAACTGGAAATTCCATGAAGAGGAAGAGGGATTTCAAGACCTCCTTCTGCAGGGAGGAATCAAAGATCTCCAACTGTGACCCTAGTTATTGACCCAGATAAAATCATCAAATATGCTAAAGGAAAACACAGATCAATTGAAGCCACATCTCAGTCGATGAAGAAGGTACACAAAAAGTATGTTCCAAAGAAAAAGGTACCTCTATCTACATTAGAATCTAAAGAGGTTTTAGTTTCAAAAGATTCTGTTGAAAAATCTCAAGTTGAAGCTACTCCCCTAGAAAATAAAGTGGATGTTGTTAACAAGTTAGAAGAGGTTGTGCTGAATGAAGGGAAACTAGAATAAGTATTGGATATTGCACCTTTTCTTGATAGGGATATTTTGTTTGAAGAAGACTTCAAGTCTATTTTAAATTTCCTTCAGACTCATCCTGAATACCAATCTCTTGTCACCCCTCAGCAAGAATATTTTCCTTTCTCTCCAAATCTAGTTGTTGGGGCATCTTCCTCTCATCCACTTGAAGAGATTGTGGCTAAAGGTCTTGCTTTTAATTTATCTGAGTTCCTTCCTTAGAAAAATAAGGCTGAATTAACTCCATCCCTTCAAGAGACAACTTTATATTGTGACTCTTTTGTTGAAGGAGAAGTTAAGAAATCCTATTTTCATCTTTTTTAAAACCCTCTTTTCAGTTCCAAAGCCTGAAAATTCAGCTCAAGACCCCCAATTTTCTGCTATCTTAAATCAGAATCAGAATTCACCAATTGTAATTCCTATTTCTCAAACAACTAAATCAACTTTACATCAACAAAATATGGCTCAACATGCCCTTACAATGAAGCAGCAGATAGTGGCTGTGAGAAATGCACCACTTGTTCTCCCTCAACCCTTGCATGCACTTCCCTAAGGAAATTAATTGAAATATCTTCCAAAATACACTAAGGAGGGAGAAGGAGTTTCTGCTGAAGAACATTTAGTGGCATTCTATAGTTATTCTGACAATAATAATATTGAAAATGAATATGTCTGGTCAAGACTCTTTGTTCAGAGCTTGGATGGTGAAGCTCGAAAATGGTTAAGTTTGGCTCCAAATTTAACTACAGGAATTGATGAATTAGAAGAGATATTTGTGAAGCATTGGGGTGATAGGAAATACTATGTCTCTTATCTTACAGAATTTGGAACTCTGAAGAAGAAGGCAGATGAGTCATTAGTTGATTTTACTAAGATTTTTAATAATATTTATCAGAAAATTCCTAATGAAATCAAACCCATTGAAACCACATCTATGATAATTTTTTCAAGTGATTTAGATTAGGAGTTTTCCTTATGGTTGAGGGCTGAAAAAGCACAGACACTAACAACTATGCAAGAGGCTACAATTGGAGTGCATTATAATCTCTTGCCTTCAAATAAATTAAAAATGGAGGAAGAAAAGGCATCAAAAAATAAAAAGAAGATGAAAGAAGAAAATCCTTCTTCTTCTAATTCTCTTTCAGCAGAATAAAATATCGATCAAATGTCCAATTTGATCAAGGAAATTTCCTCTAAGATGTCAAAATTAGAGGTAGAAAATAAATCAACTGCTAGATCCAATCAAAATGAAGCTAATAGAAATCAGGCTCCCTTCAGGAATCATTTTCAACCTCAACAAATCCTACAGCCTCGAGGAGGAATGTTGATGATCAAAATGTTCATCCTCATTTGAATAATTTTGCTGAAGAAGAACAACAAGGGAATGAGGAAGAAAATAAAGAAATAAACCATGTGGGAGAAACTTCACAATCAACATGTTTAAAATTGCAGGAATATGAAGATAGATCAAGAATTTGTTTGTTTATGATGATATGAATGCTCAAATTTATGCAAAGAATGATCAGAAAAAACAAGAATTTCAAAACAGAAATTACCCCTTGAGGTCAAAAGGTCTTGTCCAACAACCTCAACAAAAATCAGATTCAGATAAACAAGCTGATAAACAGAAGGCCAAGGTAAATGAGGTTCCTCCACCTAAAAATTCTGCTCCAATTGTCAAAATTACTACAGAAAATAAGGAATTAGTTCCAATTTATTTTAGTTTCAAATCTGAATTGAATAAAATAAAAATTCCAGTCCCACTCCTAGAATTATTGAAAAATCCAGCATATAAAGAGTCTTTTAAGAGTCTATTGCAGCCTCCTCTTGCTCTTGATTTAGTCAACCTTGAGGATGAGCATCCCAATATTTATCTAGGTTGTCATGCCCAAGACCAAAATGATGATAACTCACCGCCTTTCTACCTGTCACTCAATATACATGACAAATTTCTACATAATTTTATGTTAGATTCTAGAGCTTCCCACAATCTCATGCCAAAGAAAGTGATGGATGAATTTGGATTAGAGATCACCAAGCAATACCATGACCTTTACACCTTTGACTCCAAAAATTTCAATTGTCTAGGAGTGATTAAGGATTTGGTTGTCTCCCTTACCTAGCTACCTATGAAGAGTTTAGTGATGGACATCGTGGTTGCTGACATTCCTTCTAGATTTGGGATGTTACTTTCCTGATATTGGTCTAAGAAATTGGGAGGTACCCTTCAGATGGACATGTCATATGCTACCATCCCAATATTTGGAGGGGAATTCAGAAGGTTGTATAGGGAAACTCAAATGGCCTACATCATTAGTGATTAGCACAATCCATCAAATAATCCCATATATGTTGAAGAAAAGGAAATGGGGTCATCAATACTGCACCTTGCTGCTGATGACAATGACTTCCAACCTGAATTAAGTGAAAAAAAACACTTTCAAGGTGCAAATGAGTAGCATTCAGAAGGAGGACAGATCTGGAAATTGTACTTTGATGGAGCCTCTATAAGAGAAGGATCAGGAGCCAATGTAGTACTCATTTCTCCTACTCAACAGAAGGTAACCAAATCATACATACTACAATTTTCTACCACTAACAACGCTGTTGAGTATGAAGCACTTGTGTTGTGTATGAAGGCAACAAAATATTTGGGAGCAGAACAACTAATTTCCTTTGGTGATTCAGAGTTAGTGATTAAGTACGTGAGAAACAATTACCAAGTGAAAAATTCCAAATTGAAGAATTATAGGAATGAAGTCTGGGATTTGATTGAGCATTACTTTTCAACATTTAATATAAATTTTGTCACTAGAGAAGAAAATCAAATTTCTGATTCACTAGAAATTGCTGCTAGTAATTTCAAAGTTCCTCTAGATGTCAAGGCAGTCTATGATGTTCAAATAAAAAACATACCTTCAATTCCAGATAACATCAAGCACTGATAAGTATTTGAGGATGACAGGGAGATTCATAAATTTTTAGAGTGTGTAGAAGAGTTTACAGACATACAAGTTGATGATGAGGAGGAAACTATTGAAAACCAAAATAGCAGTCCTTTTCAGAAAACTATGGTTGGGAAAAACATTATAGATCTGAAAACTAACTTTATTCCTAAGGGTTTAGTTCCTTTAGAAATATTGTTTGATAATAATGATGTTTTTCTCAAGCCTGAAAGAAAAGTTGATGGAGAGAGTAAAATAGAATGTAACATTGGTACAAAATGCCAGACAAGATTAGTCAAAGTGTCCAAATTCCTTCCTCTAGAAACCAGAACAAGATATATCAAACTGCTGAAGGAATTTTCTGATATTTTTGCATAATATTATAGTGAGTTGAAAACCTATGATAGGAGCATAATGGAGTACAAGATCCTTTTGAAAATAGATTCAAAGCCTATAGCACAAAAAATCAGACACATCAATCCCATGATGCTTCGAATCATTGAGAAAGAAATCAAACAATTATGGGAAGCAAAGATAATTTTTCCTTTGAGATTTTCTAACTGGATAGCTAATATAGTCCCAGTCAGGAAAAAGAATGGAGAGATAAGAATTTATGTCGATTTTCGCAACCTGAACTGATGCTCCTTGAAAGATAACTATCCACTGCCCAAGATGGATTATATCTTGCAGAAGGTTGTAAGATCCAAAAGACTGTCAATGATTGATGGATTTTCATGCTATAATCAGATTTCAGTTGACATGAAAGATAGAGAAAAGACAACATTTACCACACCCTAGGGCGCATTCATGTGCAAAAAAAATCCATTTTGTTTGATGAATGCAGGTGCAACCTTTCAAAGAGCAATGGATATTTCCTTTGCGGGAAAAAATGACAGATTTGTGGTCATCTATTTGGATGACATCATAGTATATTCAAAATCTGATGAAGATCACTTGAAACATTTGAAGCAAGTCTTTGACAAATGTAGAAAGTTTGGTTTGTCCTTAAACCCAAAAAATTCATCTTTTATTGTCCAAGAAGGTAAGTTATTAGGAGATATTGTAACAGAAAACATTAGGGGAATTTTGAGGTCTAAAATGGGCATCCTAAGAAAAATGTAGAATAAAAATAAACATTGTAACAACCAATAGGATTCAAGATGATGATGTCAACCATGGGGGATGATTTACCATTTTTTAAACAAAAGGGTAAAAATATTAAAAAATAATAAAATAATAAAACTACTTTTTCAACTCGTATTTTCAACTTATCTCCCACAATTTTTACTCAAATTTCGAGTGAGAGTACTCGTTGGATGAAAAAATTAATTCCTCATCCAAAGAGTACCCATGTTGCATACTTTCAATGAACCATGCTACATGAAAAATGGGAAATACATAAAAAAACGTGATTACAATCGCGTTTTTTATGTATTTCTCATTTTTCGTGTAGTAGGACCCTCAAATTGTGAAAGATTGCCCCAGATGAGAATTAATCACGCAACCTCCCGCTTCAGTAATTAAAAATTTGGGAGATTAACTGAGTATAGGAGTTGAAAATAGTTTTTTCATTTTTCCCTCTAAAATTTGATGATGTCATCAAATCTTATTTGATTTTTTCCACTATTATTTTATAATTTCCTTAGGAGGCCCATTTTAGACCTCAAAATTCCCTTAATGTGACATCTGTATTGATCCGGGAAGAGTAGAAGCTATTCATAAGATTGGTTTGCCAAGAAATAAAAAGGAATTGCAATCATTTTTAGGGAAAATCAATTTTCTGAGGCGTTTTGTTCCTAACTTGCAAAGCTAATCAAACATATAAATGTCTTGCTGAAAAAAGATGCAAAATTTAAGTGGCGAGATAAAGCAAAGAATATTTTCTAGCAATCAAGTCTGCCTTGACTAAAGCTCCAGTTTTTATTAGTCCTGACTTCGAAAATTATTTTTTGATTTTTTCATGTGCTTCAGAAGAAACAATTGTAGTTGTCTTACTACAGAAGAACAAGGAGGGTTTGGAGCAGCCAATTTCATTTTTCAGTCATGCTTTAAGGGATACTGAATTGATGTACAACTTGACTGAAAAACAAGCATATGCACTAGTTAAGGCTTTAAAGTCTTTTCGAGTTTATGTGCTACATTAAAAAATAATTGCTTTTGTACCCGATATTACTATTAAACATGTGTTGCTACAACTAGATACAGATGGAAGGAGGGGATGATGGCTGACCAAGATTCTGGAATTTGATGTTGAAATAAACCAACTAAATTGATAAAGGGTCAAGGCTTGGCTCGCTTGATGGCTGAATCTAACTGCAAGGATTTAAATCTAAATGTAGAGGCAGCTGAAGGAGAAGATGGAGAAGGTATTGCTAATTATCCTGAAATATTTAATTCATATTGGTACAAGGATATAGTTTAATTCTTGTTAAATTTCAACTGTCCACCTGAAATGGAGAAATCTAAAAGAAGATCTTTTAAATTGAGAGCTATGAAGTATTGCATTTTGGAAGAACAACTTTACTGGAAGGAACATGTTGGAATCTTGTTAAGATGTGTAGATAAAGAAGAATCCTAGGAGATTATGACAGAGATACATGCAGGAGTGTGTGGAGGACATTTATATTGAAGAGCAAATGAAAACAAAATATTAAGAGTTGGCTATTACTGACCAACTCTTTTCTCTGATGTATTTTCCAAATTCAAGAGCAGTGTCAAATGTCAGAAATTTGTTGGTAAACAGAAATTTCTACCATTACCCCTCATCCCTATTTCAGTAGATGTTCCTTTCCAACAGTGGGGGCTAGAATTCATCGGTGAAATTCATCCAACTTCATCAAGACAACATAGATGGATTCTCACAACTACAAACTATTTCACCAAATGGATTGAAGCTGTACCAACCAGGAATGATACTGATACGGTAATTATCAAATTTCTGTTGGAAAATATTATTTCAAGATTTGGTTGTCCACAAAAATTAGTAACTAATAATGCAATGGCCTTTAAGTCTGCTAACATGTACAATTTTTTTTTCAGAAATATGGGATTGAATTAACTCATTCCATGCCTTATTACACTCAAGATAATGGATTGACTAAGTCAGCCAATAAAAGTTTGGTAAGGATTATTAAGAAAATATTGCCTAAAAATAAGAGGAATTGGGACACTCAGCTGATACATGCTCTATGGGAAGATAGAGTAAGTGGTAAAAAATCATTTGGAATGTCTCCATTTCAGCTTGTATATGGTACTTATGCTGTAATTCCTTTGAAATTATCTCTTCTTGTCATGAATTTCCTACAAGATGAAGTTGATCACGAAAAAACATTCCATAGGGGAATGCTAAAATTGATAGAGGCACACCAAATCAGAGAATAACTGCTGGAAAAAGTTCATAAGTATCAGGCTAAAGTCAAATCTGTTTTTGATAAAAGAGCAAATCAACAGTTGTTTCAGGAGAAATATTTGGTGTTGCATTTGGATGCTAGGAGATAAGACCATGGAAAGCATGGTAAGCTCGAAAATATGTGGTTTGGGCCATTTAGAATTGCTAAAGTTCTGGATAATAATAATTTTCTGCTCAAACATTTGGATGATGATCAGCTGACTGGAGGCCCAGTCAATGGTCATTTTCTTAAAAAAAAATTATTTAGTAAGTCAGTTGAGTCAATCCATTGTAAATATCCGATGATGTGTCTATAAACTCCACGCCCAACGGTACTTATGTCTGTATATATGGTCAGTCTTGAGTCCAGTATGTTAATGGTCAATCCTAGTCTTTATTTTCAAGAAGTCTTCAAAGTTTCAAGAATTTTTGAGGCACTGAGGCTACAGTCCTTGAAGCCTCACAGGGAGGACTTCATCCCTAATAGGAGCCAATGTTAGCACTAAAAATGTTAATGGTGTAATCGCCATTGTGTCACTATATTCAAATTTTTATTGTGTCCCAGTCCATGTCCAAAGTTTGAGTCATTTTCAGTAAAAGTTAAAAAGAGTCCCAACATCAAGCTATTTTTAAGTGAATAGGTGTCATAGTGTTTTAGAGTCCCAAAATAAGTTAAAATCTCTATTTTGACTTATGTTAATGTTCAAGGTTAGTCAATGTTTGGGTAATAAAGTTGCAGTCATCTGGTCTGGAATAATAGCTACCTTTGTTGTAAATTCATTATCAAAACATTAATGCAGTAAAAGGCAACTATTTCTCAGAAATAAAAGTCATATATTCCACACAGTGAAAAGAGAAACTATTTCATTGAGATTTTTTTTATCTCAGAAAAGAGGCTACAGGTAAACAGGTAATCAGTTT
The DNA here is from genome assembly GCA_034641835.2 of Pinus albicaulis. NCBI lineage: Eukaryota > Viridiplantae > Streptophyta > Pinopsida > Pinales > Pinaceae > Pinus > Pinus albicaulis. The sequence continues at coordinate 1,138,191,478 of CM076577.1, read as the reverse complement.
TCAAAGCAGACAGTTTAAGGCTTCGTGGATAATATTACAACCAGAGTTCTTTAAAAGCACATTGTTGCCTTAAGAAAATAGATTGACCAACAGAGTGGGAGATCCGGAGAAGAGCAGCAGAGAATGTTTAAAGAGAGATCGTCGGGAATTAAACTAAGGAATGAAGCGAAGGAGAATAATCACGTGAATAATGATCAGACGACCATGATCCAATCGTAGATATGAAAGGGAAGAAACCAACGACTCAGATTAAAGTGAAAATGGAGCAACTTCGCAAATCGCATTTTTAAAAGTTTATCGTTAATGCGATCACATGGTATGTTAAGTTATTTTTGATGCGATGAGGTGAAGGTTGAGCAAGGAAGATCGTCAGATCTGGGTGCATATCAACGGTGGAGATTAAAGCGCAGATGGAGCGATTTCACAAATCGCAGTTTTTAAAGTTTATCGTTAAGTAAATCACATGGTATGTTAAGTGATTTGCGATGCGATGAGGCAAGGGGCATGTGGCAGCGTAGCGCACTAGCATGATTTCATGCATCGCATAGTTTACGGTTTAGTCGTTATCAGTGTAAAGTTAAACTTGTGGGCGACCGATGTGCGATTGCTTCCAATTGGTCAACATGTTGTGGGGCCCTAGAACCAAAATTCTGCGTTTATGCATATTGTTGGGAGCAATTGCGGTTTTGTTTAAAGTTCTGATAAACATTGTTGATTTCACACGTATGTATGTTTATAAAACTTTGTGATGCATGATTTTGGATCGGTCCCAATTCTATGCCACGTCACCTCCACTCTCATCGCACATCGCACTTCGCCATTTTCAACATTTAACTCCTTAATTTCATAATAAAACTTCCAATGTGTGAGCTGCAATCGGTCCCACTCCTTTGCCACGTCATCACCCCTCTTGCTTATCATTCATTCCGCTCCATATATCCTCTATCAATTAAACCTGTTTCAAAGGGTTTCGTTGTAATTTCTCATAAAATGAACCTCCGTCATTCTATCCAAAAGTTTCGGGTTTTCCGCCATTACAAAGGGTTTTCAACCAAAGAAGGGGAAAGGAACAAAAGAATAGTGGAAAATCTTCTCTCAAATAGTTTTCTACCACTACTCTCAGTACCAACATGTTTTTACCAGGTACCGGGCAGCATTCAAGGAACAACCACACACCATTTTCACTATTGTTTGCACTTTTTAGGGAGTTGGTTGCACCAGAACGGAAGAGGAGTCTCCCCATAAAATTTCCACATCATGCAAACCAATTCAAATTTTTAGCCTTAATGTTGTTATTTTCATTATGTCATATCACTTTGTAATTAATATTAAATGATAAGCCTCATCTCTTGCACGAGACTGTAATAACTTTTGGAAACAGATTCACCTTTTTCTGTGGAAGATAACAATATCATGTTTTGTATATATATGCCAAACTAATATGAAGTCGGGGTTGGTTTGTGGTTATAGAATTTGACTTATATGATCTGTAATATTTTTTTGTGAATGAAATGGAATGATACTATTGAGGACTTATTACCAATTTGTTGTGTGTATTGTCTACTTTACTTGTGTTTCCATATCTCCTTTATTCCAGTTCCAGTTTGCAAATCATCATGTTGTTATGTGTTTTTATTAGTCTCTTAAGAATATTATGTGTTTTATCAATTTTTTTTAGTCTCACATAGTGAACATTCCTGATAAAATATATTTTATAACAGTGGAAGAGCATCACTCATGATAGTTATTCTTCATGATATTTCAATGAGAATCTTGTCAGACTAGAAATAGCTTTCTCTCAATGGAATATTGTCAAACTACCACTTTTGTGAATTTCTACTAAATGCAGTAGAATTTTTTTTCACAGACCTATTGTTTCCTCTCATCTTACAATTTCCTCTCCTCAAATACTACAAACTTGCACCTTGCTACCACATCAAGTTACAATACCCTCCTTAGTAGAACTATGGATTTGACTGAAATCTCTCTTTAGTGAATCAAATTTTATACCATCTTCCAATCCCATAAAAGAAACATTAAAATTTCCTTAGAGTTTAAGATGTGTCTGGTTAGACGCTTGCTACAGTTCATGATCAAAACTTGGATCAGGGCTTAAAATTAGCTAAAAATTCAAAGTGCTTGAAATTGCTTCAAACCTAAATGATCTAATAGAGTTCATTGCAAGGATTCTGGCACAACTCGTTTTATCAAAATCCGAGTTCGTATGACTGAGCTATTGTCTGTTGTTCATTTTCAAAAACAGGCAAAAAAGGAGCAGAACAGGTACACTGCTAATGTGGTACGTACAGTCAGCATTCCAAGAATATTCTCCATTTTTCGCTCAATGACATTGTGACAAGTGTCGCGACCAGATTCTCCAGTGTTGGTTGTGAAGGAGAAAAATGTTCACTGACCTTCATAGCTCAAATTTGTGTTTTTGGGCGTAATTTGAAAATTTCACGTATGGTGGATTTTTGGGCCAATAGGAAGGAGACACATGGCACATCCAAGGGCTTCCATGTGCCCCCTCCCCCCATGACAAAGGTTGGCATATTGGAAAATTATTTCATAGCCTAAAGTTTGAATTCCAATGTTTCGGCATTGGTCAAAATATATATATGCCACAGAGGGGCAAAGGTCGGGGTCGAACCTGTGACCTCCCCCATAACAGCACCACCAAGAACATAGCCTAATGTATTAATATACATAGGTTTCAACCATTAATTAAACCTTTCAAATTATTTTGGAAAATGGAAATAGGGGCCAACCAGTCATCCCATGTGACCTAGCGCGAAGAACCGGGAACGGAGCCCGCACTAATTGCGCTTAAACGTGTGCTTAACTACCACTAATCCGCAATTAAGTTTAAACTAATCCGAATTTAAGTTAGTGGCATGTTTGGTGGAGTGAGCTAGATTTGGCGGAGTTCCACTTTTAGTGGACTTAACTAGCAGTCCATCAAATTTAGTTGCAGTTTACTAGGCCTGGAGTAAATGAGGCCTACCTTGGACAATATTTGACCAAATGGAGTTCAATAAAAGTCATTCTTAGCATTTTTTCATGTTGGGAATCCATTGGAACAGGTTGCAAAGGCATTAAAGGCATGGAAAATTTTAGGGGCTAATATTCGTAGGTGGGCTAATTTTCCATGATTTTTCCAAAAAAATATTCGACAATTTCCATTTTTTATAAAAAATTATTAGCCCAAATTTTACAATAAAAAATTATTTTACGTTAAAAATAACCAACATTATATAGAGAGTATATATAAAATCATTATAAATCTTAATAATTTTACAAATACATCAATAAAATTTTTATAGTTTGCATATTAGGGACTAGTGACATTCGCCAATATTTGAAACTTTTAAGGTAATTTTCCATCCTTAAAATTTTCCTTGATAAAAGGTCATATTCAGGTGTTTTTGTGTGTTTGAAGATTTTTGAAAGCTAGGGCCATCATGTGTTGAGACCATTTCCAAAGCATCCAGAATCCATTCTAAGAGAATGAATAGTCATTTTTGACTATCTTGGAAATTTTGAAGCCAATGATGTAGGTTTTATAGGCATTTGCAGACTTCTAAGTGTGATTTTTCCATATAGAAGTTTCATGGCACCTAGAGCCACCAGGTGTTGGAGGCATAGCTAGGGGAGCCAATAGTCATTCTGAGTGAATGAATAGTGTATTGTGTATGTTTGAAATGTTATGGAAATAATGAGATGGGTTTTAGGAGCATATGAGGAATTCTAAGGGTGTTTTTCCATAGGATAGCTCGGGGAAGCATCAAGGCCACCAACAGAAGAGGTCATGCCCAAGGGAGCCATGGTCCATTTTAGATGATTGAATAGTCAATATAGGGGTATTTTGGTATTCTAAGCCCATTCGTATAGTTTGAAAAACCAATGGAGTTGAGTAGCATCTTGTAAAAAAAATTGACCATCTTAATCCCAGAGAGTCTATTCCATTGATGGAGGATCAAGGAGACGTATGCCAAGTGTTGAGGGTGAACTCCTTTATTATTTGTTGTTAAATGTTGTTGGTTATTTCTTTGAATTTTTCTTTTCTTTTTTCATACATTAAATAAGCTTAAAACAATTGATAATTTCTCACACATAAAGCATGTGAAAAAACACAAAATTGACACAAGAATTCAATTGCACAAATGGACGTATGAGCACGATCCTTAGATTATTTAAATGGAATAGAAGGTTCTTGCATAACAAAATAAGTCAGCTAACTATTTCAGATCAAGTTGGTATCAGAGCTTAGATGAGCTCATTTTAGCCAAGGATAGCTAGGGCTAGCCATTGGTTGTTGAATTGTGCAAAGAGAACTTAACGGCGAACTTGTGAAGTTTATATGTGAAGGAGAAGTTAGATTTAGAGCTTGGTTTTCAAATCACAATAAAGAAGTTTATGAAGCTTTGTGAATTGTTTTTGAAGCTTTTATTCATTAAAATTGTGATGGAAACTTCATTAAGTGGTGATTCTAAACCATCCTCCTTTGATAGACTCTTGGTAAAGAGATGAAGCAAGAATTTCACATCATGAAAAATATGGTGCAAAATCTGTATGAAGATGTAAGGGAGAACACTAAACTTGAAGAGAAATTGGTTTCTATGAAGAAAGAGAAGCAATAACTTATTCAAAAGACGCATGAGATGGAGATTCAGCTCCATGTTGCGAAAGAAGCCTTAGCCAAGCATGTGCTTGAAGAAGAGGTAAATAATTCAAGTTTGTCTTCAATTTCCTCTCAAGATAACTGTGTAGGTTCATTTGAAAAACACACTAGAGGAATATGGTCCAAATTGATGATCAAAATGGGCTATGAAGGTAAAGGATTAGGAAAACATCCACAAGGCATTGTTGAGCCAATTATGGTTGAGGAAAGGCCTAAGTATTTGGGTCTTGGCTATGGACAATTTTATGGAGAAAGTTCTAAAGCCATGAAGGCACTTGAAACAGTTCCAAGGACCTTTTTTGCAGGTTCAAAACCTCAAACATGTAAAGTTTGCAATCAATATGAATGCAATTGTTTGAATCCCATGTTGCAACAGGATGCTTGCAGACTTGTAGCTTATGTGGAATAAGAGAGTTGTGACAGCTCTAAGGACATGAACATTATTGTTGGTCTTCAAAAGAGAGTTGGAACCTCTTCAAGTTCATCTTCTCAAGAAGGTGAAAAAGATAAACATTCAAAGAATCATTCAAGGTATAATTCTTCCTATAATTATGTTGTTTATGATTATGTTAAGCATGAAAAATTTGCATGCACGAATGGGAGAATTTTTTTTTGTTCATATTGTGGTTTTTATAACCATCAAGTTTTAAGATGCTGGAAGAGAATGATAGCATACAGGAAACATTCAAAGAAAAGGTGACTTGAATAGAAGATGCAAAATATTTGCACTTATTTTCAGAAGAAGGGACATTTTATTGCCCAATGTTGGACACTACATCCAACAACTCATCCCAAGCATTTGAAGCAAGTGGATAAAAATACTGGAGAGAATGGAACATGAGATTCCATCATCGATGCGAGTCAAGATGATTCGCAAGAAGAGGATGTTCAGCCGGAAAAATCACCATTGAAGTGGTTTGGTAATAAATAGCTAGATTTCTTGACCAAGTAAGGCATGCATTTACTTTGTACATAGATGCAAATTTCAGAATTATGTATGCATGAATTTATGTTGAAAGTGCGAAAAGTTGCAGCATATTATCACAACTTGTATGATGCAAGATTGCATGTGAATGTTTTTCAGTTGAAGGCATTTTATTTGTTGCAAAATTTCGCTAAGATGGTGTAAAAGATGGGTATGTCACTCATTTATGTTGGATCAATTTATCATTCAGTTAAGCTCTTGTGATCACTCATATGTTTTGGGTTTATGTACTTTTTTGTACTTGAAAGAGAGAGTTGAAGAGTGTACATATGCATGAGATTTTGTATATGTAAATAGAGGAATTGTGATAGGTTCATTTTAAAATAGATACATGCATGAGTGTTGTCAATATGTATCATTTTTTATTGACTTGTGTCAATTTTGTCGCACACATTTCATATCGATTTATGTCGATTGTGCTACACATATGTTTATCAACTTGTGTCAATTGTGTCGCACACATTTCATATCTATTTATGTCGATTGATATTTCATGTCAACATGTGTTATTGATGTTGCATGTTGTTTGTCAACTATGTTTGTCTATTTTGTTGATCAAATTATGTTTTAGTATATGGTGTTTGTCAATTGTGAGTCGATGTGGGATACACCGAAATGCAAGAAGATCGCCATGTACTTGATGTTACAGGAGGTGACAGTAATTGCTTTGAAGGAGAAAAAAAAGGAGGTGGTCATCATTTCAATTCTTGCATAATGATTTCTTTTCAAGATTGATTTTGTGTTCTTGTGACAAGATGTCGTAGGAATTTTTAGGTCCATTCAGTGAGAAGTGGAAAGATGAAAAGTGTTTTGTAGCCATTGCAGAACAAGCTGGTTTTTTTTTTTTTGTTGACACCAAGAGTTCACTCATATTGCAATTTTAATTTGGATAAGAGGATTTCCAAGAAGAGGCTTGTATGCTTTTGTTGCAAGAGGGACTTAATTCTTAGTGGGAAGACTAACAGTTCTCCAAGCACATAGAGATCGATGTGGTACAGTTGGATATGTATCAGTCAACAACATTCAGTGATGTTGAAGTGGTTCAACAACAACCAAAGAGCATGGTTGAGAGACATAGCCAGTTGTGATGCAAGGCATGTCAAGATAATTGCCAATAAGACTTTTCAAGTAAAATCAGTTGATATAACTTCAAAGCAGAAGAGTGTTGAAGCTCAAGAAGATAATTATCAGCTTTTGTGGGTCCAAAAGCTCGTCAGTGGGAAGGTGTGATCGGAATTTGGATCAAGGCCTAAAATTAGCTAAAAATGAAAAGTGCTCGAAATTTATTCGAAATTGAATGATTGGATAGAGTTTTTCACTAGGATTCTAGCACAACTCGTTTCATAGAAATTCAAGTTAGTATTATTGAGTTTATCGTCTGTTGTTTGTTTTCCAAAACAGGAAAAAAAGGAGCAGAGCAGGTACAGTGCTGATGTGGAAGGTACATTCAGCACTCCAAGAATATTCTACATTTTTCTACCAATGACACTGTGACAAGTGTCATGACCAGATTCGCCAGTGTTGGTTGTGAAGGAGAAAAATGTCCGATGACCTTCTCAAGTCAAATTTGTGTTTTTGGGTGCAATTTGCAAATTTCATATGTATGGTGGATTTTTGGGCCAATAGGAAGGAGACACGTGGTGCAACCAGGGGATGCCACATGCGCCCCCCATGGAAAAGTTTGGCATATTGTAAAATTATTTCATAGCCTAAAGTTTGAATTCCAACGTTTCGGCGTTGGTCAATATATATATATATATATATATATGCCATAGAGGGGCGGAGGTCGGGGTCGAACCTGTGACCTCCACTGTAACAACACCACCAAGAACCACCATACCATAGCCTAATGTCTTAATATACATAGGCACCGACTAATAATTAAACCTTTCAAATGATTCTGGCAGATGGAAATAGGGGCCAGCCCCTCATCCCATGTGACATAGCACGAAGAACCAGGAGCGAAGTCCGCGCTAATTGCGCTTAAACATGTACTTAACTACCACTATTCCACAATTAAGTTTAAAATAATCTGAAGTTAAGTTAGTGGCATGTTTGGCGGAGTGCGCTAGATTCAGCGGAGTTCCACTTTTAGTGGACTTAACTGGCAGTCCACCAAATTTAGTGGCAATTTACGAGGCCTCGAGTAAATGAGGCCTATATTAGGCAATATTTGACCAAATGGAGCTCAGAAAAAGTCATTCTTAGCATTTTGGCATGTTGGGAATCTATTGGAGTAGGTTGCAGAGGCAAAAAAGGTCATCTTCAGGTGTTTTTGTGCATTTGAATATTTTTGAAGGCTAGGGCCATCAGGTGTTGAGACCATTTCCAGAGCATCTAGAATCCATTATGAGAGAATGAATAGTCATTTTTTACTATATTGGAAATTTTGAAGCCAATGATGTAGGTTTCAGAGGCATTTGGAGACTTCTAAGTATGATTTTTCCATAGAGAAGTTTCATGGCACCTAGAGCCACCAGGTGTTGGAGGCATAGCTAGGGGAGCCAATAGTAATTTTGAGTAAATGAACAATGTATTTTGTATTTTTGACATATTTTTGAAAAAATGAGACAAGTTTCAGGAGTAGATGAGGACTTCTAAGGGTGTTTTTCCACAGGATAGCTCAGGGAAGCATCAAGGCCACCAACAGAAGAGGTCATGCCCAAGGGAGCCATGGTCCATTTTGGATGATTGAACAATCAATCTAGGGGTATTTTGGTATTCTGAGCCCATTGGTACAGTTTGAAAAACCAAATTATGGAGTTGAGCAGCAGCTTGTAAAATAATTTGACCATCTTAATCCCAAAGAGCCTAGTCCATTGATGGAGGCTCAAGGAGATGTAGCCCAAGTGTTGATGGTGAAATCATTTATTATTTTGATGTTATGTTTTTCTGGTTATTTCTCTGCAATTTATGTTTGATGTTCATACACTAAATCAACTAAAAACAATTGATAATTTCTCACACATAAAGCATGTGAAAAACACATAAACTTGACACAAGAATTCAATTGCACAAATGGACATATGAGCACAATCCTTAGATTATTTAAATGGAATAGAAGGTGATTGCATAGAAAAACAATTCAGCCACCTATTTTAGATCAATCCAAGTGTTGATTCCAGCACCAATAGGTGACCTGCCTTAAACCACTTTCTGCAGAAGACTTTTGTTTTTGCTATATTAATTTGCAGTCATCTTCAAACTAACATCAACTTGTAGCCATCTTCAAACCATTATCAGGGATCACTTCCACTAGCAAAAGACTTCAACTTTTAGTTAGATTTGGAATTGTTCCAAGAATTGCTTCAAGATTTAGTTCCAGAGTTGGTGGTGAACCTTAGACCACCACCGGAAGAGAGACCTAGTGTTTTTCTACCTCATTTGGTTTGTGGTCTTCACTAAATCACCATTTTAGAGATCGCATTCAACCATTGGATACCATGCATTTTTTCATTTTATCTCTTGTCTTGGACTCATATACACCCCTTCAAATTAAGGGGGGAAATGTTGGACACCTAATCTCTTAGGTTATGGTGAACAATTACTAGAAGTCCAAGAAACCTTGGAATTTGAATCTAATGGTTTCAATTTTATATTTATATGTACATCATTTTAACGAAAGTTGTTGGGTTCAATTTTGTATTATATGTGCATCATTAATGAAAGTTAAATTGATTCCAACAAGGTCGGCTATATACATTATAAATACGGCAGAACTCCCTTGTATCTATATATTGAAATTGAAAAGTTAGGATGTGAAATGAAGCAAACATCTTATTAGGAAATGTTGAAGAATGGTTGAATGAACCATGTACATCATCACCCATGTATTCTGATGGATGGTTGTTACTTGATATGGATGTCAACATCATGGAAGTATTATGAAAATTGAAGGTTAAAATAGAAAGTTGGATATGTGTAGGAGTCATTATCTTCTGGGTTGTTATTATTAGCTAGTGATCAATCCCAATGCTATAAAATGAGACTATATTATGTGTTACGTGTGGTGTGAGCATTAATTAATAAAATCTCTAAGAAATGTTGGTCATATCTCTATGTTGTCTTTGTTTTTTTATTTTTTTTTATGTTATGGTCTTTTATTATAGCATGGTTAAAGCTATGGTTTTCAAATTTTGTTTGTATGATATTCCTATTAATTTTTTTTACAATTTAAAATAATATTCTTATGCCACCTTTCTTAAGTAACAAACCAAACATGCATATAAGATTGTTAATATCATTTTTGAAAAGTTATATATATATATTATTATTATTTTTTCTTTTTAAATTATTTTTTATCTTTAATAAATTTTCATTATATTTCGAACCATTTGAAAATTTATAGTCTAAAGTAATAATTCATATGATAATATTAATTGTGATTTTGATTACTAATATAAAACTCTAAAAAAATGATTTACCTCTTAGATGAATATCTATTCCAAAACTATTTGAACCATAACTCACATGATAATAATTCTTGAACCATGAATGTGATTAGCACAATAAGATTCTAATTCTTATTAACTAATTTTTGTATGAAATTCATGAATGTGATTACCACACTAAAATTCTAATTTTTATTAATTAATTTAGTATGAAATTAGCCAAAAAGAAAATTCATAAAATTTAATTACTAATTAGAAAATAATGCATTAGTAAATATTTTTAGTTTTATAATTTTAATTTAAAAAATAATTTGAATTCTAAATTAAATATTTATATAAATATTAAAATACAATTTGAATATCAAAATTAATTTATTTTTAAAAATTAGTGTATGATGCACCTTAGTTTGGGAGAAAAGGAATCCATTTCCATAAAGATTTGAGTGCTAAGTTTACTCAAATATAAATATTTTCTAATATCTTTAAAAGAAACACATATTCTAAACCATTAAACACACTCAAATTATATATAAATACATTAAATTAAATTATATATATATATATATAATTTTTAAAAAATTAGTTATAAAACAATAATAACAAACTTAATATTTTCATAAAATATCATATTTACAAAATTTAACATCAAAATAAATTTAATATACAATAAAGGATAAATACAAAATTCATTATTATAAATGCTTTCACAAAATTTTATATTCAAAAATATTTTCACAAATATCGAATGTATTGTTGCAAATTTTTAAAGAATTTTTTGATATTTTTTTTATAAATTTTAAATTTTAAATTTAATATAATAATATTTTATCAGAACAATATATAAAAACGATCCCATAGATAGCTGAAAGACCTTAATCTTTGATAGAAATAAAAACGATCTCTTTCTAAATGAATTAAAAACTAATTTGCTTCCTTTATCTAGTATAGACAACATAGATGACCTCTATCATAATTTTACTACAACCCTCTCATATTCTATTAACAAGTTCTCAATTGAAGTCTCAAGTAATAAAAGAAATAACAAAACCAACCCATGGTATGACAAAGATTGTAAAAGTGCGAGGAGAGAAATTAAGGAAGCTGTTGATGAATCTCTCAAAATTAACAAGATAAAAATATGCAAAGCCCTATCTAAAAGGAAAAAAGGCAATATATTCGTAAAAGATAAGAGAATCTCTTACACCTCTCTAAGGTGGCTCCTAAGAAATTCTGGAGGCAGATTCTAACTAGGAAAACTAAAGATAATAATAAAATTGCTTTACATGACTGGAATTCCTATCTTAAAAAGCTTTATGAATCTCCAAATGCCAGGGATTTTGAAACCCCGCTCACAACGAAAGAAGTTTTCTCATTAGAAGACATTGATTTTGGGGTTAAACGCCTGGAAAATGGGAAAGCTAAAGACATTGAAGGTTACCAGGTGGAAATCTTAAAAATTGGAGGTCCTGTCCTCATCCCCCACATCCACAAGCTTTTCAACCAAGTGGTCAAGCAAGGGTTCCCTAAACCTTGGACTCAGAGCCTCATTATCCCTATTTTTAAAAGTGGGGATACAAATAACCCCTCTAATTATCGAATAATTATGATCAACCCTCTCTTAGCCAAGTTATATGGTATTATTTTGGAAAAGAAGTTGAGCATTTGGCTTGAAAGTGAAGGTAAGTGGGCTAAAGGCCAAGTGGGTTTTAGAAGGCAACACTCAACAATGGACCACCTCGTTATGCTTAGGATCATTGTGGAGGAATTCCGCAATGATAAATCCAATTTCTTTTGTTGCTTTGTGGACTTTAGAAAGGATTTTGATACGGTTCCTAGAAACAACCTATGGAATAGATTAGAAGAGCTAAATGTTCCTTTTGAATTAAGAATGGCCGCTATAAGGTTATACGAGAATGTAGTTGCCAAGTTAAAGAGTAATGAGCGGTGGTCGAAAGATATTAAGTGTAATATCAGAGTTAAATAAGGTTGCCCCCTCTCCCCTACCCTATTTTGAATTTACATCGACAAGCTAGAAGGTTGTTTAGAGGAAGCAAGATGTGCTGGCATGATCTTAGCTAGGATAGTCATCATCCTTCTTCTCTATGCTGACGATATTGTTCTTCTCGCAAGGTGCCCATCTGATCTTGATAAGAAAATTGGACTTCTTAAGGATTTTTTCTCTACCATGGGTATGTCTATTAACACTGACAAAACAAAAGTTATGATTATCAAATCCAAGAAGGACACTTACGCTAATTTTATGTATGAAAATAGTAACTTGGAGGAAGTGTCTTCTTACAAGTACCTAGGAATTGATATTCATCACAAGCTCAACTGGAACTATAGCATTCAGAAAAGGATTAATGGGGGTGGAAAGCTTATTTTGGTCTTGAAAATAATTGTAAAATGGAAAACCTCGTAATGTGGGATAGAAAGAAGTTCCTCTTTGAAACTTTAGTCACTCCTGTTATCTTATATGGATGTGAGGTTTGGGGTTGCAGCATCTCTAGAGAATCATGGAGAAAGATTGAGCAAATCCATAAGCGTTTTATAACGTATAACCTTAAAATTAAAAGCAATACACCCTATCCTATTCTCCTTATAGAAGTGGGTCTTTCCCCTATCGAGAGCCTAGCTATGACTAGGCTTCTGTTGTACAAGCACAAGCTCAATAACATAGGAGACCATAGACTTCCTAAGCTAGCTTTAAATTCCAGCCAAAACCACCTAAGGCTTAAACGAGGTTGGTATAAAGACACCAGGGCCTGGTTAAACCATTGGGAGATCGACGAGAATGTTGCATTGCAAAACATTAATAACATTAAAAAAAATTGTTACTTCTAAGTTCAAAGAAAAAATGTGGTGTGAGAAAGATCTAGCAGCTAAAAGAAAATTAAGATATTATAAGGAGGTCATCAACCCCACCTAGAAGATCAAAAGTATCTCTCTGTTTTAACTAGCTCAAAGAAGAAAATTAATATAGCCAAGATTAGAATGAACTCTCATGAGCTCCATAGTGAAACAGGTCATTGGACAGTTCCTAAAACACCATGGATATAGAAAGGACTGCCCATCATGGAGAATAAGAACATCGAGGATGAAAAGTACAACCACATTAGACCTCAATTTCATAATAGTTGTTGCAATACTTACCTTCCTAGCCTTTTAAGATGTCAAAATTATAGTGAGCTCGGGAGGCTTCTCTCCAAGCTTTTTGAGCATAGAAATAAAATCTTAAATCAAACTAAATAATTCGTTTCTTTAAATCTGATAGACCAAAAATATTGGACGTTAACCACCATCATCATCATCATAAAAATATTTAATAATTTTATATCTAAATAATTTATGAAAATTGAATATAATAATATTTAATAAAAATAAAATTTAGAATGTAAAATTTACTTAAAATCAATATTATTTATTTATAAATATATATTTGGTTAAATGAAGATTAATTTAAGAAAATAATAATAATAAATATAGCGTAATGCCAATTGCATGCAGATGACAAAAATGCATTTTGAAAATCTTATGTGATGAAATATAATTTCAAAGCAAATTAAATCATGATATATTTTTCAAGGTTAAACGAAACTATTCGATTCCAATCAGCGCAACGGTTAAAATCGGCTTAACAGCAACACAACCTCCGTTGGATGTTGCAAATAACGAACATGTGAACTATGTGTGGCGGCAGGTCATGTAGGAAACGCCGCGGAAGAATGGAACGACAAAAGTTCCTAATTCAAAAAAAAATATTCACAACCTGAAATAAGTATGGTTAGGGTAATATATGTATATTATGTTGAAAAAAATATTTATAAAACAATAATAGTCAGAGCTTTCACAAAATTTAACATCAAAATAAATATATTAAAAAATAGAATACAAAATGGATGTTTTCATAAAATTTTATATTAAAAAGTTTAACATGAAAATTAACCTGTTTAAAAAATATTATTATAAATATAGAATATTCTAAATTAGTATGGGAAAAGAGTTGGGTAAATATAGAATATTTAAATAGATATGGAGAAAAGAGTTGGGTAGAAAGAAGTACTACATTGAAGAGTTCAATCCCAAGTATGATCTTCAATAAAAATAATATATTGGAGTTAACATTCCTTGGAGGGCAAAGGTTTTTATTGTCAATTAAGAACAAACTCGCATTGTGTATATTTTGCACGTCTGAGTAGTAGAATCGGAAAAACATTTCATTTTGGAATGTGATGCATTCAAAGACATGAGAGAAAGTTATGGGAATAGATTAGCATTAGTTTCTTGGCATTGTCTTCTCAACCATGAAATTGATAGAAGGTTGGGCCACTACATCATCAATTTGAATAAAAAAAGAAGTGAGATGCAAAAGACAAAAAATAAGAAACTCATAATCGCATAAATTTTTTAAAATAAATTTAAAATCTAATATTATAATATTTTATCAAAATTAAATATAAAAATATTTAATAATTTTATATACAAATAAATTATGAAAAATAAATATAATAATATTTAACCAAAATAAAATTCAAAATGTGAAATTTACTCAAAATGAATTATTTATGAATATATATTTTGTTAAATCAAAATTAGTCTAGGAAATCAAAATAATAAATATAGAATAAAGCTAATTACATGTAGATGACGAAATGCATTTTGAAAATCTAATTTGATAAAATTTAATTTCAAAGCAAATTAAATCATAATATAATTTTCAAATTGAATTATCCAGATGAGCTATCCACATGAATTATTTATAAATGCTTATTTAATGAAAACATTGTACATTAACATAAATATGATATATCCCTCAACCGCTTTAATCAAAAACTGAAAGCTTGGAATTTCAATGAAAATAAAAAGAACTCGGATTCAGATGATTTATAAATGCTTATTTAATAAATACATTATATAACAAAGAAAAACGTGATATCAAACTCACGAAGAAATGTATATCTTTATTCAAAAACTCAAAGTTTGGAATTGACATGAAAATAAAAACGACATAAATATATGTCCCTAACTATGATGCTACCAAAATTGCATGATCCTCAAATGAAAAATATTTTTATGAAACGAGCGAGTTTAAGAAGGAAGCAAGCTTTTTCATTACTTAAACAATGGACTATATAATATTTATTTATAGCATCAATTTATTTTTTCCCTTGATAAGTAGAAGATAAGCTTTACAACTCAATGCTAAGTCAATTTATAAGTTTCAATGTTTTTTTTTAAGTGAAACAATGTTATATAATTAAAAATTAATAACAATAACAATATTATATAATTAATAATTAACACGATATTTAGATATATATATTCAAATTTGTAACTTTTTGGAAGAAAATATATTCACTTAACTATTATGCTTAACTAAATTACACATGTTTAAAAAGAAATTATGTTAAAGAGTCTTTATATGGGTCGATTCACTATGGATGTGACAACACCACCCAAGGTTCTCGTGTCAGTCACATTATAAATATGAGGTGAATCTTTTGCAATATTTGAAATAAAAGAAAGAAAAAAAGGGATTGAGTAAGGGGACACAAATTCTAGAGTAGGGAAATGAGAATTGTTGTTTGAGATGTTATGATTCATTCTGCAAAGAAGGAACCTAAAATTCAGAACAACCATTGAAGGTTGTCTGATGCATGAAGTAAATGACTGATGCTAGAATGGGCTGAGGAAAAGTACTCGGGCCCATGCTTTCTTAAGAGAGCACGACAAGCAAAGAGGAAAAAATTTATAATAGGTTGTAGAAACTGCAAGGAGGCGCGACATAAAAGAGGGGAGAGGGCATTCAAAGAGGGGGCCCAAACAAAAAGAGAGGGAATTCAAAAAATAAGGGAAATTTTGAACTCCTCAGAGTAGGGGGAGCAGAGACAATGTTATTGGGAGGCAAATTAAGAAGGGAACTAGAGTTAGCCTCCAACATAATCTTTCAATAGGCAATGTTGAAGATAAGAGAAGAGATGGGGATCGACTCTCTATCCCTAGAGGTTGTGGGTTGAGTGTTAGTCTCTAGATCCATGTAGCAACTTCAGGTCTTGGAGGCTGCGGATTGAGACAGGATCCCTAGATCCTTGTAACAGCTTGGGTCCCTGGAGGCTATGAGTTGGGATGAAATCTATGGAGCCCGGTAACAACTTGGGTCCCCTAGAGGCCGTGGGTTGAGGTAGCTACTCTATAGCTTTGTAACAACTTGGAAAGAGACCATCCTAAACCATAAGAAGAGGAAGACTTGATTAAAGAGTTTTTAACATTTCTTTGCTGGTACAATGGATTCTAGACTCCCGTATCGTAAATCACTATGTGTATTTTCATGAGGTGGGGCACATCTAGACTCTGTGGGAGGAGGTCCTATGGAGTCCCCGGGTTCAAATTTACGCTGGTGTGTTGTCCCGTAACGCAGCATTATCTCTCCACTTTCGGAATCTAGCCCCCAGACAACTCCAATGAAAGTGGTTGTAGCGCCTATGGTTGCGGGAGAAAGTCCTTGTCTCTGCACTTTCGAATTCTAATCGCAAAGCTCAAATATAAGTACTTGTGTAAGATTATTTATTTATTGGATGAATCATTTTGTTCTGCTGTGAATAATGGTGTCGGAAATCAATGATTGCATTTGTGATGTTAGTGTCAGTGTATGTAGTGTAGCCTAAGGGGATATTCCTTTGATATGCACACTGAATATATATGTGTGTGTGTGTGTGTGCTTGTGTTGAATCTGAAAGTAAATGTGTTTAATCACTTATTGGTGACAACCACAGAGTACTTGGTGTAAATTAAGTGCAATAAAACCACATAGTAACAATGCCTAAGTTAGAGAGGTGAGTTGAATTTGAATCTGAATGAAATTCTTAACTGTGTTAAGAATAATTCATTAATAACAGTAAAATAATTGCATGATGAGTTACAGGCCATAGCTAAGGACTTGAGAGCTTGAATTGATCTTTGAAAATAATGGCTTCTCAAACCCTTTCATTATATACAATTTACATACAAGACCCTTTATGGGGCATAGTCGGTATTTATTTGCAAGTTAAGTGGTTACAAATTGTTGTGCTACTAGGAAAGCAATGTATGAGTGTCAATAAGAGCTTCCCTAGGGCCCATCGAGCCTTGCAAATTTCCGTAAGTGTCCTACAACTTTACCTACATGTCCTATGGATTTACTTAAATGCCCTACAACCTCAAATTTCAAGCAGGTCGTATATCTCTAATTGTCACCTTTGCATTTTTGGTGAGGCACCAGAAGGCATGGAATAATGCTAAGGAGTGACTCATAGAGTTAGTGTGGGTTCTAGAATTATTGGTGTGTAGCAGGGAAGGTTGAAACCTCTCTGGAGCTTTCTTCAGACCCGTGGTATATAACATATGTAGGAGTTCCTTTGCCACCATGCGAGGAGTTCCCCACCCAAACTTAGGGAAGGCCCATGGACTAGAGAACCCTCAATCTAGCTATCACCTAAGCTCATGAGGGGTAACACTATTAGAAAATTTAGATTAATCTTGGTAGAGTGGCAGAAACCTGAAGAAGATCTGGAGGTCTACCAGGCCTCTAGGACAAGGCCGAAGTCGAGAAGCCAAGTTTGAGGAAACTTGTGTAGTGGTATTTGGAGAGACTACATAGATTCATGTCCAAGACATTGTTGGAGGAAGAAAACAAATTCCTTATCCAAGGCATGGCAGAATTGTAAGGAAGAGCGATAAGAAAGCTCTAAAATTGTTTAAGAAGCCTAAAGAAATTCTGAACCAGAGTCTTGCTCGAAAAATATAGATTCGAACAATCAGTGATAGGAGGAGATTTATCGAGAAGTTTACAAGTTAGCTTAGATGAAGGGAGGGTGCTCCATACCTTATAAAAATCAAATGTATCATCCTTATATGAAACTGGGAGATAAACCTTGTACGCGTCAAACGCGTATTTACGGTTGGGATCACACTACAAGGTGCATGAGCCCAAGGATGATTTAGATTCCAAGTATGTATCATAGGTCATAGGTTAGAACCTATTCCATGGTGATTTCAAGAGAATAGCTATGCCTACCCCGACTAGTCAGAGGTCGGGTCATCAGACGGAGGTAAACCCTGTGCTCAAAGAATGAGCCAACCCCGACTTAGTGTAACATCTTTGATGAAACTTCCATGTAATAAAAGATAATAAATGAAAAATAATAATTGTGTTTATGGGACACTTACTCTAAGCTATATGTTGGGAAAAACATCCTAGTGTGGGTGTTCATTTCAATTATTATGGCTAAAGGAAATTGGAAAAGTAAATGGCAAAGGCTTTGGGAAAGATGCAAAAGGCTTTACACTGCAAAAGGCTTTACACCATTTATGACAAAACACCATTTATGACAATAATAGAAATTAGTGCAGAGAAGGGAGGTTAAATGGGGCTACAAGTTTCACGTGAGGAGGAAATGAAGGAAAATAATGAAAATAAAGAAAATAGAGGCCATATTAATAAAAAGGTTTATTATACCCCAATCTAAGCATGGCTATCGCGCCTTTAGAGCCTTCTCTATTCTCTATTACACGTTTCGGGATACACTTAAATTTTTCTTAGAGAAATTTAGCATTAGATAAATAAAGGCAAAGAAGGAAAAGTGGAAACAAAGACAGTTGCTGAAGAGCAAGGATCACAGTTGGCATCGGTTTATCACAGTATCGTATTCGCATGTGTGATTTCCTCACTAGATTTGGCATGCATGGTTATGCATGTGTGTTCTTGGTTTTGTTACTATCTTTGGCACGGGTTTTTTCAGGTGTGACAGTTTTCTTAAACCTTACCTTTCCATTTTCGGATAGCCATGGTGTGATGAGGGTTCTCATGTTTTGGTTGAGCTGGATAGTGGGATGGATTTGACACTAAGTGAGGTGGATCTCTGAATGAAATAACACATGACCCAGTGATCCCTGAACCAAACTATGGATTGTGGTAAATCCATTGGCCTAGTGATCCCTGAAGTAGAATGTGGGTTTCAATAAATCTAGGTATTGTGTGCCTTGGTGGGCCTAGGAATCCTCGACTGGTGAATGGTGTGATATATGATAAAGCTGAGAGGTGGGTTCCCTTGATTAGGCCTAGGAGTCCTTACGGTGAATGGCAGGATATACGGTAAAGTCTGGAGGGTGGTGTCTCGATTATGACCTAGTGATCCCTAGATCGAAATGTGGATTGTGATAAAGCCTAGAGACTAGGAGATAGGAAAATTCTTCATGATGTATGATGGATTTCGAATTTGGATTCTTTTACCCTATACATTTTCATCATTTATCACTTTTTCTCATCATCTTATCATCATAATCACCCATTTTGCACATCAAGGTAGCTAAATTATGTCTTTTATTTATTTTTTGTTTTAGTCAAAATTAAGCATTAAAATTAAATTATGACAGAATTGGAAAAGCTTGTAATAGCTCGTTTAAATTAATGGTTGCAGGATACTTGGGCTCAAACCAAATGCACAACTGGAAACTATGGGAACCAAGGATGGGTGAACACCTATTGGCTCGCACCAGAACGGCTAGATTAGGGTCGGTCAACGCTGGTCAAACCAAACTAGCGGTTTAGAAATATCCCCTGATTTGACCATGAAATATGGGTAGAATATGACTTTAAGGGAGTTTCCCAAATTTTAGAGATAGGAGTACTGAATTCGACTTGTAGGCTTTATATAAAGATATCATAAATATATTTGAGCACTTATAGTCAATTAGTTACAAAAGACTTGTATAAATATGTGACATTTAGAGGAGGAAAACATCTCTTCTATGTGAATTTGGAGACTTTTTACAAATTATTGAAAACAGTTGGTTCATAATTATTATTTTTTTATTATGTTTTATGGATGATGCTTGATCTGGTTTACAATTCTTCCTGATCTTAAATTCATCTAAGGTGTGCAATGGAAGCGTGGAAGGCACCCATTGCCGAGGCTGTGCACCAGTTTCTACTTGTTTGGTATCATTTTGATTTGTTGTAATTTTCATTTCAGTTTTCTATATATTTATTTCAGTTTGTTGTACTTCCTTTCAGTATTCAATTCTTGACTAAATTCTTATTGACATATTTGATAATGGAATATTATGAATTGACCTCTCGTAAGAGAGCTTAATGTTTCTTTCACTGTCAGTAGGCTAGATTTATCCAAGGTTTCTCATCTTATTTATATTTTGATTAATTTATTATTGATATGTTTTCTTAAGAGATATTATGAATTGACTCCTTGTAAGAGGACTTGATATTTCTTTCACAATCAATAACTGAACTTGTCAAAAAATTTCATTTCATGTTTGATTAGTTTGTTGTTATTTGATTCATTAAGGAAAATTGAAAATATGGAAGTGTTAATCTTGCCACTAAAAATAATTCTCCTATAAGAGAGAATGAAACTTTCTTGGAAAAAATACTCAAGGATTCCAATTAATTAGGTGTTAAACTTGTAGAAACTACCTCTAGACCATATATGTTGGAGTGCTTCTAAGATTATGAAAACTGGATTGATAAAAGAATTATTTATTTGATTTAAACTCATAAATTGGGCCAACATTTTGGCATCGTTTTTGGGGAAGCATATTTAGAGGATAGAAGTCTAGTTAAATTCGTTTTCCATTTCCTAAAAAAAAAAAAAAAATTTGACATTTTTTAGTTATCAATCTTATGCTCAGAGAAAGAGATGAAAAGGCGTATTTTCAAAACAAACCCCCCAACCACTCAACCATCCATGGGAATAGGACCATTACACTAATTTCACAAGTTTTTGGAAAACCAACTTTAGAAGAATTGGAAGAAAAACAATGTTCGGGAAAAAGATTGAATCTTGTTGAAAGATAAACTATGTTATCCTATGAAGTAAAAAGGAAAAAAATACAAACATAAACATCTTCCATAGGAAACAAAGAGATACAAGAAAAAAAATTGTTGAACAAGTAGATCAACCAATCCTCAAAAAAACAGAAAATTTTGAATAAACACAAACTCAGCTTCCGATCAAAACATTTCAAACAACTGAGAAACAAATGGCGGAGGAAGGACAAGGATCTAATTTCCCAATATTAACTCCAGAACAAAGGATATAGTATGAAAGGCTACAAAGAGAATGGCAAAGAAAAAGAGAGGAAGAAATGAGAATAGAAGTAGAAAGAAAAATAAAAGAAGATGTAGAAAGAAAATATGAAAATAAGAGATGACATGATGTAGAAACAGACAACGATCAGGAAGCTACCTTTGGATTCCCAATTCTAGATACTAGAGAAATTCTTGGAGAGGAGGTAAAAATGAAGAATATTGCACCTTCCGTTTTACCAAATTTCTATGGAAAGTCTTCTGAAGATCCTGATTCATTCATGTTTAAGTGTGCTATTTTATGTCGTACTTATGGTTATACATATTATAAGCATAAACTTCGTCTTTTTCCTGATACTCTTAAGGAAACTCCATTAAAATGGTTTATGGGATTAGGAGAACACACTATCACTTCTTGGGAAGACATGAGGAAATTTTTTCTTACGAAGTATCAAGCCTATTGTAGGCCTAGAGATTCGAAGGAAGATATTTTTAGGATGTCTCAACAAGAAGATGAGAGTTTGGAGAATATTTATAACTATTACTTTACAATTTACAAAAATCCAAACAACACTCGTTAAATCCTGATACCATTCGAACAATTTTTCTCAAATGTATACGAGATGAATACCTTGATATTCTCAATGTAATTGGAAAAGGAGACATATCCTATTTACCATTTGAGGAGATTTCATAATTATGTAAAAAGTATTCGAGAGGAAGAGCTAAAAGTGGGAAAACATATGTAAATTCAAAAGTAACTAAATCTGCAACGGGGAGTATAACAAGAGCAGAATTAGGGAATTTATTTGAGAATTTTAAAAATGATATCTTGAGCACATTAGGGGCATAGGTCGATGTGCTAAAAGCCAATAAAAAGAAATATGAACAATATCGGGTACTATCAATCTTTTGTCCTAAATGTAGAAAGAAACATCCACTAACGGAATGTCCTTTAGAAATTATTCGGGTTTGTGGACTATGTACAGAAAATCATTCAAATTACAATTTCCCAAAACTCAAAGAATTGCAGGTAAACTCAATGGAAGAGGGACAATGGATTGAATCTCTCTACTATTTGGCACCTAGACGACCTTGGCAACCACAGTTAACAGGGATGCCTCAAAATTTACCTCATCAATTTACTCAACAAATTCCTCAGAATTATCAATATCCCGCTCAATCCTCATGGAATGATCCTATGCCATGGTAGGCTTGGCCTCCATAGTAAATCCAAAACCAACCTTCACAAAGTTGGCGAGGATATGCTTATGGAGCTCAACCTCCACAACAATTTTATCCTCAACAGCCATATCAACAACAATACCAATGTTATCCTCAACAGTCATGCCAACAATCATATCCTCAAAAACCATTCCCATATCAACAATTCCAGCAACCCCCTCAATCAAACCCATTTCCACAATAACCATTGTCTGCACTAACTCAACCTCAGTAGCTTCAGCTGCCATCTAACCAACCTCCACCTAGACCAACTCAGTTACTAGCTCAACTAGCAGAAAATATGAGTAAAAAAGTGGAAAGACCAAGTTAAAATACTAAAGAAGGAACGGCATACTCCATCATTCCCATTCAAAACATCCACTTAAGGAATGTGAAAATTTTACAAAAATAATCTCCTCTGATTATAGAAGAAGAAGTTGAAGAGGGGATAAATCCTGAAAAACATGACGAATAACATCAAATTCAGAAAAATAGAACAATAACAACTCAAACACCTCCTTTTTTGGAAAGGTTAGTAGAGCAGAAATCGATAGTTCCTCTTCCTTAATTTGATATTTTGGATGAATTGAAAAATTATTATGTTAAAATTATTTTATTGCATGTTATCAAATATATTCCTATCTACACAAAAGAAATTAAGGAATTATGCATAAAGAAAACTAGAAAGAGAAAGAAGGATCCACCTACAATCCATGTCATTGGGAAATTAGCCAATCTAATGTCAACAAATACAAGAGTTGAGAAATATGTTTACCCTGGAATACCTATGGTAACAATTTCAATCAACAATTTCTTAGTCTCAAAAAATTTAATTGACTTAGGAGCTATTATCAATTTCATTACAACTGAAACTATGAAGTGTTTAAACTTGCACAATATCCAACCGACCACTACAATTTTAGAACTAGCTGATAGATCCAAAGTAGTGCCAGAAGGAGTACTTGAGGACATCATTGTTTCTTTGGATTCATTGGAATATCATGTAGACTTCCTAGTCCTACAACCAAATTCAAACTTAGGAGGCCATCCTTTAATTCTTGCCAGACCATGGTTAGCCACAACAAATGCCTTCATTGGATGTAGATCAGGAAGTATGATCATGTAACATGGAAATGAAAGGAAGCACATAACACTCTATCCTCCTGCTCAATCTCCATATTTATTATCATGGTCTGATGAAAAAACTCAGCATATCTTAAGCATAAATCAAGCCTTTGATTTTAGAGAAGAGGATAATGAGGACTTAATGGATATTTTCATTTCGGAACCTGATATTTCTAAGAAACTTAGAACAATCCAATATGAAGTTGTGAGTCAACTTTTGAATCAATGTTTTCAAGAAAATTGTACTATTAATTCATTACAAACACCATTTGAAACTATTTTTCCTATTAACTCAATCATAAGCTGTCAAAGTAAAATAATTCAAATCATCCTCGAAAGGAATCTTAATATTGGAAAAAATTTACAATCATCACAAGAAGAACGAGTAATTGCAATACTAAAGAAATAATCAAAATATTTTTCTTGGGATTATACATATATGCAGGGAATCCATCCAAAAACATGAATGAATCACATTTACACATATGAAAATATCAAACATGTAAGACAACCACAAAGAAAGATGAATGCAATGATGAAATAGATAGTAAAAGAAGAGTTGCAGAAACTATTACAGGTAGGTTTTATCTACCCTATCTCAGACAGTCAATGGGTTTCTCCCTTAGTTGTAGTTCCCAAGAAAAATGGAAAATGGAGAATCTGTGTAGACTATAGAGAGTTAAACAAAGAAAAACTAAAGGATTGTTTCCCACTACCATTCATTGATCAATTCATAGATTCATTAGCAGGGAAAAGGAACTTTTTCTTTTCTTGATGGATTTAGCAGTTATAATCAAATTAAGATATCATTAGAAGATCAGGATAAAACTACATTTACTTTTCCTTGGGGAACATATGCTTACAATGTGTTACCTTTTGGATTTTTTAATGCACCAGCTATTTTTCAAAGAGTTGTCCTGGCCATCTTTTTTGATCTTATACATGAATGTGTAGAAGTCTACATGGATGATTTCACTATTTATGGGAATACATTTGATGATTGTTTAGAAAATTTGGAAATTTTTTTACAAAGATGTATTGACACTAATCTATCTCTTAGCAATGAGAAATTTTTTGTGATGTTAACTGGGGGGATAGTGTTGGGGAACCATTTTTCAACTTGTGGAATAAAGGTGGATGCGACAAAAATACATATCATTGTAAAATTATTACCACGAACAACTCAAAACGAAGTAAGAATTTTTCTGGGTTATGCAGGCTATTATCGAAGATCCATTGAAATTTTTAGTAAGATGGCCTTGCCTTTATTTAAATTGCTTACAAAGGACATATAGTTTCAATGGAACACTGATTGCCAAAATGCATTTGAGAAACTAAAACAAAAATTATCCTCAGCTCCAATTCTTAAAGAAACAAATTGGTCATTTCCATTTCACATATCCACATATGCATCAGATATAGCAGTAGGAGCATCATTAGGCAAAAAAAGAAAACCAACTGCACTATGCAATCTATTTCATTAGTGAAAATTTAACTCCAGCTGAGTTGAATTATATCGTGACTGAAAAAGAAATGCTTGTTCTAGTAAATGCAGTAAATAAATTTAGGCATTACATAATAGGATATGAAGTGTTCATTCATACTGAGCATTCCACCATTAAATATTTAATGAATAAACCCATTACTAATGGCAGGATTACTAGATTGTCATTATAGATGCAAGATTTTAACATTACTGTAGTAGATTGATCGGGAATGGAAAATCAAATGGCGGATTTTCTATCTCGACTTCATACATATCGTGATATTGTTCCTATCTCAGATAGCTTTCCTGACAAACATTTATTTGCAATATCAGTTATAACTCCATGGTATGCTGATATAGCCAATTATTTATCAACAGGAAAACTACCTCCACACTTTACATCAAGAGAAAAGAGAAAAGTAATTAGTGAAAGTGTTAGATATGCATGGATTAATGGAGATATATTTTCTACTGGTTTTGATCTAATCATAAGACGATGTGTAAGACAAGGTGAAATAATAGATATTTTAAAATCTTGTCATGATGAGCCTTTTGATGGACATTTTTTAGATAAGAGGAAAACGTACAAAATACTCCATCTAGGATACTATTGGCCATCCATCTTTAAATAATCCAAGAAACATGTCAGAAGTTGTGACAAATGCCAAAGAATGGGAAAACTAGTAGCATCTGATGAAATTGCCTAACTTTGTAGTGTATTCGATGCAGGCACAAATGAAATACACTGTACCTAATAGGGAGGTTGTTTTCATACAAGAAATTCACAAATAAATTGGTTTGTTAGATTGTTAGTGGAACAAAATAATATGTAGTAAACTAAGTAAGGAACATAGCATGCTACATCAATGAAGAAACAAAAGAAAAAATAATCATGTATAATAACAAGCTCAATCGAGTCAAACACACTAATAATTCAAATGGAGAACTCTCTCCCTTTATTATGTGCTGGTGGTATAAGATAATAGGATGCTAAATCACTTGTAATGAATCCTTAGAGCTATGGAGCTATAATATCCAAGACAAGGGGGTCTCTTCCCCTCAAGCTTTTTACAAGCCTCTCTCTCCCCTCGATGGGTGGTAGATTGAGGGACACTTGGTGAACTTCTTCTCTTGGATTGAGCTGTTGGATGGCCAAAAGTTGAATCCTTCCAATCCTCTTTGTACTTGGACAACACAAGTTGGTTTTCTCTCAAGAAATTTGGCTAGCATAACAATGTGTTCTCATGTTTCTCTTCCCATGGCAGTATTTTATAGAAAAATTTCAAATTTCCCCTCCCTCTCCTTGTACAAGATGGATGTTGACACAAGAGTGGGAGGATGATTCCTTTGTGTGTTGCACTAAGGCCTCAGGGTGGCTCCAAGGTGGCTATACTTGGCTGGCTTGAGTGATAATATTCTTCCTCAAGTGTGCCAAGTGGTCCCGAAGGGTAACTTTCTACATACTCAGGACCGGAGGGTCTTTGAGGGATAAACACGTTGATTTTCGCGGCTATCAAAGAAAACTCCACAAATATCGCCTGGTGTTAGTGTTTCCTATGCGTGGTTTAATAAATTTACCTATTTGACCTTAGGAAAAGTTAAAATTTTCAGCTCGTGTAATGTATTCCTTCCATGTAAATCCTTATTTTTACCTTCTACTTGACATTTTCTAATGTCTTTTTCTTGTATGATTTTCTAGTGTTAACAGTTTCCCCCTAATCTATGAGGTCTAGGAAGAATTGTGTAGCCAAAATACATTATAGTTTCTTTTTTTGGTTAATCCGTTTGAGAGAGAGAGAGAGAGAGTAACTTGTGTGAAAACTGAGGTTGGAGACCCCTTGCCGTGAATAAAATAGGTATCGTGCTCTATTGGAAACCTGCAAGAGATAGAATAAATACAATATTTATACAAGGCTGACATGTCCCAAGCTCGTGATGTTTTGACTAGTTCATATTATCTGGCAGATATAGGCTCTGTCTTTGTCACTTGTGCGGTAGTGACCTACTTTTGGTTGATGATGACATTTGTTGATGCCCTTAAGGGATTTTTTTCTTTGATGGTAGGTTTAATGTGGTGCCCACATGCATAATAGTGGTATGGAATGTTTAGAACAAATGCTCATTGTATGGATGGGTCTCTGACTATTGGGTACCTTCCCATGTAAGCCTTCCTGAAAGAGATGCATATCATGGCACGGGTCTTCGATGAATTCTGACAAAGTGCAACGGTTGTGAAGTACGATACCATCTTGACATGAAAGCTTATGTTGAATTCGAATGTCATGAGGATCAATGACATAAATGGGTAATGATGACTCCCATAGTGCCATTCAAGGATGACCTTATTGAGGTGAGGAGCCATCCAAGGTACTACCTCCTTCTTGGAAGATGGTTGTTGAAGTCGACAAGAAGGAAGCCTCAACCGGCCAAGAGTATTACTAATGTGAGCAGCCAAGGTTTCTAATATAGAAGGGTGGGGTGTGATAGGTTAACTTAGGCATGATGATGAGAAATGGTTGTAACTGATGATGGTAGTTCAGTGGCCCAAGGTGGGAGCTTGTAAATGCAAGTGGCAATAGTCATAACAGTTTCTGGTGAGGAAATCCCTGGAGTTGGTAGGACATCTAGGGTGGGTATGTGTTTGTTATGAGTGTCATGGTGGGGTTGGGTAAAGAATGTGAAGCTCCAACCAAGAGTGATTAGGGACTGCTGCTAGGTGAGAAATTTAGATGGATGGTTGGGAGTGCTCTCCTAAAAAATCTTTGTACACTCGCCAAAATAATATATAATGGGTTTGGATGTACAAGCACAAAGAGGGGTGCCCCAATAAATATGAAAGTAATATGCCGCTACGGTGTGAGGAGGGTGTTTTTCTGAGGGTGAGGGCCCCATTGGTTTGTCTCGGTGCGAGGGTGGTGGAGTAGATGAAAAGATTCGTAGATGGGATATGATTATGGGGGTGTGGTAGGCCAAGTGCGAGATGTATTGGTGCGTATTCGATCTGCTTATGAGAATGGTATTCCAAGAAATTATTTTTATCGTGACATGTGTCAAACTTGACTTGATGTATGATGGACAAATGAACATGAAGTGATTCTCGGGCTTGGATGTTATGAGCATGGCTCCAGATCTTTGGTGTATGGTCTACGTGAGTGATAGATGCCATGGAGGGTGAGGTTATACCGACCTACAAGAATGTTTATCACGTGTGAGGTGAGGTGATGATAAACATGGTTCGGTGAATGGAACCTATGGTTGATTTCTGTGGAGAAATGATGTGAGGATATGCAGAGCTTCTTTGGGAATCCTATCATGCTATGGATAGCATGATACCTACTCTTGTACCTTTAGTGGCTGGGGAAATAGTTGATTTTTCATGCTTGTAATACCTGCAACCAATACCCCAAGTGAAAAAATATTTTATATTCAAACATATTAGAAATAACATTGAATGGAAAGCGATAAGAGAGGGCATACCTATCGTAACTGAAAAAATGATTTTTTCTTAAGCATGGATGTGTGAAGCCTACTTTGGACGTGATGAGGTTTTGATCACTACATTTCTTGCGGTTTTGAAATTGGGTGTTCTGAGCTCTCATTATGGACTGTCGAATAATGAGAAAAGGGCGATATATAAGTCAATATGGTTCATTTCAATTCATTTGTGTCATTTGAGAGTTTGAGGTCAGAGCAGAGCCCTTGTTGTCGAGCCTTTATTGTCGTTAAGGTCAGCCTAAGTAGATGGGATTCTCATTGTTAGTATCAGATAGGGCCCTAAACATCTTGCTTTTCCATTTTTTCAGATTTTTCCTAGGGGGTTCGTAAAAATCTAATTTCTACAGATTACGTACCTTTTTTTTGCCTCGATCGTGTGGGCGATCAAGGCAGAGCTACATGAGCCTCACGGAGAAGGAAGCTTTCCTGTGAGGTTATCACGCTTGGTAGTGATTTTTCATAAATAATCATGTGTCAGTTCTTCATATAGATGGACGAACATCGTGCATGTGTAGAAAATAGGCGCAATGGTAGGCCAAAGACTTAAAATTTTGATTTTTTGATTTTTTGGTCACTAATTTTGGTTTTTTCCCTTCTAACAAGATGTTGTGGTGGGATCATTATTGGCCTAATCTGCACATTGTTGTGGCTCAAGAGGCCAATGCGCGGAGGCTCTTGGTGCGGTGGGGTTTGCTAAAGTTTCTGGAGAACGACATCTTGAGATCATAGGATAGTCTGCTCCATTTCATGGTCTGCTGTTGGAATAGGAGACAGCGAGTGATGACGTCGTCATCCATCTGGTGATGGATGTTTACTTTGTCATTGGCCTACTTCCTCATAGCAAGGTGCTACCACACTCCCTCCCTCCTAGCAGGGTGAGCATCTAGCACTGCATCGAGTAACATTGCGGCGATGCATCGCTTACCTAGGGGTGCATCTACATCAAGTCAGTGACTGAACTAGCTGATCGGTGCACCTTGGTGATGATAGTGCACTTGACGAGGTCATTGTCGCCCAATAGGGCGTGTGGACCTCATATTGGTGTCCTGCGCTAGTCATTTCTATGATTGGGAATGCCATGTGTATGATGGCATGGTATAGTAGCTAGGGAAGGTCCGGGGAGGATCTTCTAGAGTTTTTACATATGCGAGAATCTTGTGCAGCATCATGTTTGAGAGGGTGGTGATGCTCTGACCATTTGTGCTTGTGACCATTGGTCCTCACAGGGATCCTCGGATGCAGCAATGGGCGCTCGTGATGCCTCGTGGTGGAGGAGGGGAGGTAGGTCGTTATTGGGATGCGACCATTAAGGCATGGTTCCAGAACCCACAGATTTTCTTGGATTATCCATACTCAGCAATGGATTTTTGGGGGGATCTAGATATGGGTCTTCCCACCGACTATGTGTGGGGTCCAGCGGGTATGACCTTTGATGTTTTTCTGCATTTTTTGAGTATTTTATGATGTGTATATTTTTATGTCAATTACAGTGACATTTAAACTATCCTTGTTTCTCTTATAGATGTGGGTGTGGCTACACGTCCTCTTTCTCGCTTGGTGGGGCATCATCCATTGAGGAGGGGCCCAGGTGGGGTTGATCAGCCCCAAGTTGGGGGGCAGGGAGGTGGTGCTGGCCCTTTAGGGTAGGGAAACAATGCATTTGTTGTTGAGGATGATTCCCTTCTTGATCATGCCGAGGCAATTAAGGCTCGAGCGGTGATGGTCGAGGAGTAGCTAGTTGTTGCTAAGGCTCGAGTCCAGGCTATAGATGCATGTGCGACAGATTTAGCCGACTCATGGAGTTGTTTGGAGAGGCTAGCCCAGGGTATGCCGACCCTGAGTTTTTTTGATTATTTGGATGACACACGGCTCGAAGCATTGATGGCTCGAGAGAGGGTGCATTGCCTAACATTGTGGCATATGGCACTTGTTGTTCCGATTACTACAGCTGTACTAGCACCTGGTGCAGCTATGGGTCCGTAGGACTCACCTTGCGGAGCTCAGCCTAGATATTTTCTGTATTCATGGAAAGCACCAGTTATGAGGATGCTTCCCTATTTTTTGATGACATGTAGACCTATTTTAGACTGACATGCTAATCAGGGACATGACTTGTATATTGTGACTCACACATTTTTTGATGTATATATGCGAGATATGTATTTTTTTGGCTCTGATGATGTATCTAAGGTTGCTTTCTTTATGGATGTTGTGTACCTATGATGGATATTTATTTTTTATGTATTTTTCTTTTCTATGGATGATGGTTTATAAAAAGATGCATTCCAGTCTATAATGTAATCAGCTATGTGACTAGCTGTCTGGTTTTGATTTCTTGGTATATGTGTGAATGTAATATGATCAAAATGATGACTTAATATCGTGCATTCAAATACTTCCTAAACAATCGAGAATATCATACTTCAAAATCTTGGTTTAATTGTGAAACCACTAGTTGGGAATCAAAGTAGATATGTAGATGGTGAATGCCTTGGTTGAAGGCATCGCTCATCAGCCTGATGACTGCATCATATTCTGCCTTATTATTGGTGGTTGATCCGATGCATACTTCGTTGGTGAAGAATGGTGATCGATCATGATAGTAAATGGCCTAGATGACTGCTTCTAGATTTTGAGTCCATCATGAGGCTCCCTCAGCGAATCCAAAATAGTGGATGGGGGGACGATCCATCCCTGACACTAGAGAAGTTTTTAGAACAATTCTTTGATCATTGTGATCATCTAAAAACATATTATGCTACATGAATCTTATCTCTAAGGCTGAGACTTCTTGTCCTTATGGGTGAATTTTTTTGTGGTAGAGTCCATTGAAGGGGTTAGCTAGGCATGTACCTTCGGGCTCTAACATGATGTATGCCCCCTTAAGGAGGCAATTTTTTATGATGTAGGGACCTTTCCATAATGTTTCAAAATTTTTGGGTCCTAGGGCCTGTTTCATGACATCGTAACGGAGGACTAACTCTCCCTCCAGAATGTTTAAGGTAATGCGATCGAATGATGCTTTACCCGAGGGCCTGCGCAGGTTGGAGTGACTACCGTCGATTTTCATTGGACGAGTTATAGTTGTACCAATATTTTTTTTCAGTTGCTGGTATCATTGAGGAGTTCGATGGTGGCATGCAAGTTAGGGATTTTACGTCATTAGAATCATGGCTTTGAACCTAGTTAAATGGTGTTAATCCCCGTTGGATTTTTTAACTCATTGTAATATTTTACAAATAGAAAACTATATTATGGTTATTCACCATTATAACATTGTTTTGAGCACTTGCTGATGATAACTTCTTCTGATCCATTAGTTATGAGGTGATAGTATGGTGATGTGAATTGGAATCTCGAGGTGGTGAGCATTTACCTCCGGAATATTTATTTTTCGAAGTGCTTTCATGCTCTGAGACTAACTTTTTTAGCACAACCACTATAAGAGACATGGCTGAATATAATCACTGCTTCTACTTGTTGTGCTGAAGTGGGATTTTTCCCATTTAGTAAAATATTCACACGAAGATGACGTATTTGTGGTTGCTTGGATGACGAGGGTTGCAGCCAGAAGCGAATCACGATAGAATGGTGTGGATTAGGCGAGAGGAGCGGAGGTAGTTTTGGCTTTGTGAGCGAAGCGCTGATATCGTCTATTATATTTACTGCTGTGATGCAATCACTGACAAGGTGGGCCAAAAATATCCTCCGCCCAGAAGACTTTTTGGGTAGTAGCCATTCCAGAGAGGTAACTGGTAAGCCCAGAATGTCATTGATGGATTGCTCGGGCCTGTCATCTCTGTGAGGCATTGGATTTTAAGGATGGTGATTGAGAGGTCACCTAATGAACATCTTCTCAGAGGAGGCATTGCACTGTGCGCTTCACATATCATGTGTGAACTTTTGATTGGAATTTTTGGTTCTTAGGAAATAAGAGGATATTCAGACTAAGGATTGCTAGTCGTCATTAGAAAGAGATGTTCATCATGGGAGGATTTGTCTATTGGGATCTTAGGATTTGGGAGGTCGCCTTAGTCATCTACTCATTCAAGATGACTGGCAAGGGTCCTAGATTTCTAGAAAATAAAATACTAAATATTGTGAGTTCGAGAAATCTCACTGTCATTATCTGATAAATTCACTATTTCATCTTCCCATCTAGCTCGTGACTAGCCCACTAATTCCTAAAGACCCATCATGGGCTCGAAGCCATTTATTTTAACCTCAACCGGTCACCTATTTTTCACCTGCTCGGATTTCTGGCCCAAATCCTTTGTTTTGCTTACCAACATGATTCTATTACTATCTAAACCTACCAATAAAATAGCCTCATTGCCCTTCCATAATATTCTCAGACACCGATTGTCTCTGCTGCACTTTGATAGCTATGCAGATCACACAAAGTTTCCTCAAACACACTAAGCTTATCACAGTGTCCTATATTATAATTGGTGATCCCTAAGTTTAAATCTTCATCCAAAATCTAATTCCCCAAAGGTCCTCATTAGGTCACCTAAGGTTTCACTCAGTCATAGATGGATTTGGTGCCCAACAAGCTATGCCTTCATGCATGAAGAGGTTGCATTCAAAGGGGAATAAAAATCCAAGGATGGACTCAAAGTCATTCAAGAAAAAGCTCTTGGATTTAGAGTACAAACACCTCCAAGGAAAGTTGCCTCTTTAAGATTTTTTCAAGAATAGCTATGGCCACCAACGATGAGGCGTAAGGATAGACCACTACCAAGAGGTGACACAAACAAGACAAAAACAACATACTTTATAGGTAAAGGATTTGCTTGTTTTGGTTGATTAACAAAACAATGGTGACAAGAAAAATAATCTCAAAGATTTCAAGGACAGAAGCTGTTGAAAATGCAGCAAGATGATGGAGCTTATTGAAATGAAGTTGCCTTCACTAAGTGGGCCCGTAGGCTATTTTTGGCGCAAAGTCTATTTTTAGACTATGTCTATTTTTAGACATATGGAGCATGGTCTGGGAGTTGCAGTATGCTATTCTTGGAGTATTGGTCATGTTGGTAAAAATAGATGGACCTCTATTTTTAGAATTTAGGTCGAAGTCTATTTTTAGACTGCTTAGCTAAAAATAGAAAAGTCAAATATTATTTACCCTTAATAATATTTGGACTCTAAACTTCAGTTTACTCTCTTGGAGCACTTCAGTTCGAGCTATGGAAGTGGCTCATGCATCTGACAGAGGAATTACGCTATTCCTAGGGGTTTGGTGAGCTCATGCATGGTTGACTTCAGTTAGGACTTCAGTGGCAGAATTTTGGTGGAGTTGATGAGACAGTTGGTGGAGTTGTGTTCGGTTTAACTTAGTTGAACTAGTTGAGATTAGTTTCACTAGCTAATCAACTAGTAATGAGTGGAGTGAATTAAATATTATTTAAATCACTAATTATTAACTCATTATTCAACTCAAGAACACATCAGTTCACTACAGTGCATGGACAGTTTAGTGGAGACCAGTGAAAGAGGTAGATGAAAGGGTTGAGATAAGCTCTCGGTTGAAACATTAGTTGTACATGAGATTTTCTACTTGGAAGAAATTTCAATGATGATTGCGGCTTGTCAAGTAAAGGAGATTCGAACCTTGGATCTCTCATTCAGAGTAACTTGATTACGCAATAGGCGAGGCAATTAGTGGATGTGTTTTGAACACATGACTTGTTGAAGACCAAGCTAGTTTGTGTGTAACTATTGGAGACAGTACTGAGTACTTGTGAGGAGTATTGTACTGATATTGTTACATGTTTCTCTTCCATTTATAATATACTATAGCTGGGGGTTTTCAGCTATAAGCTTTCCCCATACATATTGTGTAATGTGTGTGATGTTTTGATAATGTTTTGATCGCATACCGCTTGTTTTATTTCTGCATGTGTGATGATCTGAGTAGAAGAGATTATGTGTTGCATATAAATTAGAATTGATATGTGATCAGGATAATCTCGGTGGATAAATATTCATTATTCAACAAATTTCTACATGGTATCAGAGCTATTGGAGCTATCGGAGCAAAGATTGATCATCACAGTGATTACAAACTTATTTCGGTAGACAGAGTCTGCATGCGGGCCAGGTAGCCTCTGGATCCATCCTTTCCTTTGAAAGGTGATACATCGAGTAAATGCCCCTGCAGTCGATCTCTCATAACAAAATAATTTGGTGTCTCCACCAGTCGAAGTGGTTGAGCTTTGAGGTGGAATTCGAAATTTTGCAGCAGTTTTGTTTTCTTGGTGCCGGTGTTGAAAATGTCTTTCAACGGTTTGCGACTCGAATATGCTCTTGAAGGCGGTTCGAATTATGTTGCATGGAAGGATCACATGGAGGCAGTATTAGAAGATAATGGATTGAAGGAGTTCGTAGATACGGATGTCCAAAAGCCCACTGATCCTGCTGAAGTCAAGGCTTGGCAAAAGAAGATGGCGAAATGTCGAAGGATTCTGTTGGAGGGCGTGAAGGATCACATTGTATCCAGCCTGCATGGAAAAGCTTATCCATATTTATTAATGAAACGTACGGAATGTATTCCGATGAAACGACAGCCAGAAGTTGGCGCTCGAGGATAAAAACAAGTATCCACAAGACGGCCAAAAATGATGCATCCCCAAATACCTCACGAGGATCCTCATCCAGGAAGATGAGGTACACACAGAGTGTGGGGGTGACTGTCGAAGAAGAGGATATAGTGGGACACCAGCTCTGTACGCAGGAGGAGATAAGGAGGACTACCGGGGACGGATCTTCATGAAAGTGCTGATGGAAAGGTATACTTTGGTACACTTAAAAGCAAAGAAGGGGAAGAGTAAGAAGGCTTCTCAGTCTGGTCCGAAAAGCAAGAAGCAAGACATGTCCAAGGTGAAGTGTTTTCACTGTCACCAGCATGGACACTATGCCACAAATTGTCCGCAGAAGAAGAAAAATAAGAAGGTTGTCGGATCTGTAGCGGGAGAGACATTGGATTCTCAATTCAAACTGGATTTTTCATTGATCGCATGCTTGGTCTCAAGTGTGGCAGGATCAGTTTGGTTCTTGGACAGTGGTGCATCATTTCACATGATCAGAGATCGAGATCTGTTTTCAAATCTGGAGGAAAAAGATCTTGGAGTGCACATCGAGATGGGCGATGATGGTAGATATAGTGCGACTGGTATCGGTACCATTTCCTTTGAGAGGGAGTCTGGTAAACCTTTCATATTGAAGGAAGTTTTGCATGTTCCAGGATTGATGAAGAACCTGATCTCTGTGGCGATGTTGGAAGACAAGGGGTATGATGGCAAGTGCGGGCGAGAAGAAGGCTTTCCTGCTTATGATGAACCAGCCAGAGGCCGGAGGAATAGGGGGGTTCAGTGAGGGCCACCTAGTTGCGAGTAGTTGGGCGCGACGGCAAGCGGGCGGGAAGTGGTGAGCTGGGATGATGAGGGCGAAGTGTGGCACAGGAGATTGGGCCACCTTCACCACGGAGCTTTGAAGATACTGCAGCAGATTTCTACTGGGATTCCTAAGGGCACTCTTGCGCAGTCAGATCAGTGCAAGGGGTGTACCTTGGGGATGTGAAAGCCACCTTTCACGAGAAGGATAGTCGGGCCACGATGATCCTTGAGAGAGTTCACACAGACGTGTGTGGTCCTTTCTCAGTAGCTTTGACAGCAAAGCACAAGTACTATGTGATCTTTTTTGATGATTTCTCTCGGAAGTGCTGGATCTTCTTCATGCAGAAGAAGAGCGAGACATTTTCTAAGTTCTGTGAATTCAAGGCACTGGTTGAGAAGGAATCGGGGAAGCATGTGAAGGCTCTTAGGAGCGACAATGGTGGTGAATTCATCTCGGCTGAATTCAAAGAATTTTGCAGTGCAGAAGGGATTCGGAGAGAGCTCATCGCACCCCATAACCCACAGCAGAACGAGGTGGCTAAGCGGAAGAACAGAATGATCGTGGGTGCTGCACGGGAGATGTTGCATGATCAGGGCCTACCCCTTCACTTGTGGGCTGAGGCATGCAATACAACATTGTATGTGCAGAACCGTTGTCCTCATAAGGTTCTTGGCATGACTACACCGGAGGAGGCATTTTGTGGCAAGAGGCCTGATATTTCTCATCTGAGAATTTTTGGCTCACTTGTCTACATGCATGTGACGAAGGACGCCAGAAGGAAGCTGGATCCGACCGTAGAGGTTGGAATATTTGTGGGGTACACTGATACACCTCACAAATATCGGGTGTATTTGCCAGACAGTCGCAAGACTATTGTGTGACGGGATATCAAGTTTCAGGAGGAGAAAGCCATGCAGTGTTCGCTTGAGAGAGAGCCACACTTGCATGCAGATGAGGAGTTGTTGGTTCCTAAGGAAGAGCTTTCGGATGTGGATTAGCCACAAGAGGAAGTTCAGGAGGTGGAAGAAACCACCCATGCAGCGCCAACCATCAGAGGGCACAAGCGCACTACAGAAGCTGAGCGATTGGCTCGAGATGCAGAGAAGGTTATAGGACCACCTACAACACAGCGCAGACAGAGGCAGTCACCGGATCGGTACACTGGATACATGGCTCTTGTGAGTCAATGTGTCATGACGGAGCCATCCTCTTTTGAGGAAGCTGTGGAGGAACCCGTATGGGTAGATGCCATGATCGAAGAATATGATTCGATCGTCAGAAACAGTGCATGGGAGATTGTCCCAAGACCGGAGGGGAAATCAGTGGTGGGTTCGCGATGGATCTACAAAGTGAAGCAGGCGGCTGACGGGAGTGTGGAGAAGTACAAGGCAAGATTTGTTGCCCGAGGCTTCTCACAGATAGAGGGGATCGATTATGAGGAGACATTTGCACCTGTCGCAAGGTACTCTTCCATACGGACGATCCTAGCTCTCTCAGCGCAGATGGGGTGGCACATCCATCAGATGGATGTGAAGACTGCATTCCTCAATGGAGTCATTGAGGAGGAGGTGTACATAGAGCAGCCTGAAGGTTTCGAGATCTTCAGCAGTGAGTCGCATGTG
The DNA here is from genome assembly GCA_034641835.2 of Pinus albicaulis. Classification (NCBI taxonomy): domain Eukaryota; kingdom Viridiplantae; phylum Streptophyta; class Pinopsida; order Pinales; family Pinaceae; genus Pinus; species Pinus albicaulis. The sequence goes on along the minus strand of CM076577.1, from coordinate 1,138,153,991 downwards.
TGCCAACTCAAGAGAGCACTGTACGGGCTGAAGCAAGCACCTCGTGCTTGGTACACTCGCATAGACAGCTACTTCACCGGGCTTGGATTCTCCAAGAGTGAGGCGGATCCTAACATGTACCAGATTGTGGTGGAGGGGAAGTTGTTGATCATCGTACTGTATGTAGATGATCTGATTTTGACTGGCGATGAGCAGTTGATACTTTCATGCAAGGAGGATCTTGCACGAGAGTTTGAGATGAAGGACTGGGGCATCCTTCATTATTTCCTGGGATTGGAGATTTGGCAGCGCAGCGGAGGACTGTTTGTTTCTCAGGGCAAGTATGCCCGGGAGATTCTGGAGAGGTTCAACATGCAAGGCTGCAAGCCTGTTGACACTCCTCTTCCTGGTGGTTGGAGGAAGGAGGATGCTACTTCAACGAAGGTAGTGGATGCCACTCTCTATCGACAGTTGGTGGGGTCGCTTATGTATCTGGTCAATACAAGACCCGATATATGCTATGCAGTTAACCAGCTTTCGCAAGCTATGGTTAAGCCTACCAAGCTCTTTTGGAAGGCAGGCAAGCATGTATTGCGCTATATCAGAGGCACATCGGGATATGGTCTATGGTACAGACAGGAGGATGGAGCGAATCTTTCTGGCTTCACTGATGCAGATTGGGCAGGGAGTCCAACGGACCGGAAGAGCACTTCTGGAGGAGTTTTCAGCATTGGGTCGACAGCAGTTTCCTGGTACAGCAAGAAGCAGAGATCCGTGGCACTCAGTTCAGCAGAGGCCGAGTACATGGTAGCTAGCTTGGCTGCATGCGAGGCTATTTGAATGAGGAAGATCCTCGCAGGTTTGTTCAGGTTGCATTTGGAGCCTACAGTGATCTACTGTGATAACCAGAGCTACATCAAGCTCTCGGCTAATCCAGTATTTCATGATAGGTCCAAACATATCGACATCAGGTACCATCACATCAGAGATTGTGTTCAGCGGAGGATCATGATGCTTTCATATGTTCCCACGGAGGATCGGGGATGAAGATCTTGTGGCGCTCACAGAACAGAAGTTCGAATTCTGAAATGGAATGGGGTGACGAATGAAATGCTATCCCTTGCGAGAGGGGAGTGTCAAAATGTAACAGAACCAGTGAAGGATAGTGAAATGAAGTCGCCTTCTTAAGTGGGCCCACGAGCATTTTTGGCGCAAAGTCTATTTTTAGACTATGTCTATTTTTAGACATATGGAGCATGGTCTGGGAGTTGCAGTATGCTATTCTTGGAGTATTGGTCATGTTGGTAAAAATAGATGGACCTCTATTTTTAGACATTTAGGTCGAAGTCTATTTTTAGACTGCCTAGCTAAAAATAGAAAATTCAAATATTATTTACCCTTAATAATATTTGGACTCTAAACTTTAGTTTACTCTCTTGGAGCACTTCAGTTCGAGCTATGGAAGTGGCTCATGCATCTGACAGAGGAATTACGCTATTCCTAGGGGTTTGGTGAGCTCATTCATGGTTGACTTCAGTTAGGACTTCAGTGGCAGAATTTTGGTGGAGTTGATGAGACAGTTGGTGGAGTTGTGTTCGGTTTAACTTAGTTGAACTAGTTGAGATTAGTTTAACTAGCTAATCAAATAGTAATGAGTGGAGTGAATTAAATATTATTTAATTCAGTAATTATTAACTCATTATTCAACTCAAGAACACATCAGTTCACTACAGTGCATGGACAGTTCAGTGGAGACCAGTGAAAGAGGTAGATGAAAGGGTTGAGATAGCTATCAGCTGTGACATTAGTTGTGCATGAGATTTGCACCACACTTGGAGGAAATTGCCAATGATGATTGCGCTGTCAAGCCAAGGAGATTTGAACCTTGGATCTCTCATTAGACCAGCCTTGATTGCGCAATAGAGGAAGACAATTAGTGGATGTGTTTTGAACCTGTGACTTGTTCAAAACCAAGCTAGTTTGTGTGTAACTATTAGAGACAGTACTGAGTACTTGTGAGGAGTATTGTACTGAGATTGTTACATGTTTCTCTTCCATTTTAATATACTATAGCTGGGGGTTTTTAGCTATAAGCTTTCCCCATACATACTATGTAATGTGTGTGATGTTTTGATGATCTTTTGATCGCATACCGCTTGTTTTATTTCCGCACGTGTGATGATCTGAGTAGAAGAGATTATGTGTTGCATATGAATTCGAATTGATATGTGATCAGGATAATCTCGGTGGATAAATCTTCATTATTCAGAAAATTTATAC
>CM076577.1:1138083472-1138151632 GCA_034641835.2 Pinus albicaulis | reverse complement strand
AAGGAATGCACTATTGCGCGACGCGCCTGTAGCAGTGTGCGGCACTCCTGTAGAAATGGTCAAAATTTTGCCTAAAAACCTTAAAAAACTCTTTCTAGAGCTGCTCAAACAGTTAAACAAGGGGCTTCCATCCATTTTTGAGGGTCTTGCTACAATTCAAGGAGATGTATTAAATATTTTGAAAAATTTTGTTACTAAGGGAGGTTGGAGGAGTAATTCAATCAATTTCAAGGAACTTGGAGCTAGCCTCAAGCAGGTTCTGCAGAAAGTTCATCACGAAGAGCTGCAAAGTGACAAGAAAAATTCAGCCAATAGACCTTCTGCACATTTTGCCCTGCCTCAGATTTTACATGTCCTTTTCAAATTTATGCTAAATTGTGAAGACTTTGCAACAAGGGAACAAATGTGGAGAGATTTACAGAAATTACTTGAAGACTAATCCGTCAAATATCGACTGCTTGATTTCAGAGCATGGATGGCAGGCCTGGTTCTTGTCACTTTTATCTGATTTCCATGATTCTAATGCTACAAAGGTTAATGAGGCAATGCTAATAAGAAGTATATTTTACGTTGTCCATTGCCACTGCATATTTTCTGTAAAAGGTAGATGGCGTAATGTCAAACAAACAGTGAATTTACTTCTCTTGCATTTAGAATAGGGACAAATTTCCAGAAGAGTACTTATGAATGAGCTGCTTGACAATTTGATACCAGGACTAATTGACATTGCCTCAAAGAAGAATATACTGACTGTCCAACCTTATCGTGATAATACTCTATATCTTTTAACTCTGCTAGATGAGATACCAATCAGAGACACACCCTCTTCCCTACCATTCCCTCGTAACATTTTGTCTAAGGCGCTGGTAGATGACATCAGTTCATCTGAAGGTTATAATGCATTTGAAGCTCTTGAATCTCTAGGGGAAAATAAACTCTCTGATGATGACCCAAGTGGAATTTCCGATGGCAGGGCTGTAAAAAGATCATCATCAATCAATCAGCTTAGAGGATGGCAGAAATGTTATTCTCAAAAATGAGGTTGTCATGGATGACCACCACTGGCATTTATGTGACAAGGTTTGGACACTTGTAAGTAAGATAAATGGAAGGGGACAAGCAAGAAAAGTGTAGCCTCAGCTTCAACAGGCTCATCTCTGGTTCAAAGGGCACGCGGTTTGGTAGAGTCTCCCAACATGCCAGCTGTAGAAATGGCTACGGCAGTTGTATCTGGAGGACTTAGTACAGTTGCAAACATTAATACAAGTAAGCTGGTTGACAAAGCTATCCGATTACGAGGAGAAAAATGCCCAAGGATTCTACTCCGACTAGTTTTGTTGTACCTTTGCAAAGCTGATCTTGAACGAGCACCATGTTGTGTTCTGCAATTTGTATCTCTTCTTCCATATCTTTTATCAGCTGACAATGAACAGATCAAGAGCAGGCTTCAGCTTTTTAGTTGGTCCTTACTTAACAAATAGGGCACAAGTTGGGAGTCAAGATGATGGGCTCCTATTGATGTTTCAAATAACCTAAAAAGCTGCCCTCAAACAGTTTTAAATATTGAAAACAGCTTCCAAAAAGGAGGAACTGTAGGTTTATTTTCAAAGTAGCAGTATCATGATATAAATGTTTTTGTCAAACCAAAGGACTTCTCTGTTTGATAAAAAGAGACCAGACACCAGTGTTTTCCCCTTCACCTCATATAGTGTGAATCTGTAAAACACCATTTGTATGTATGGTCAAAGTATAGGTGAGGATTGGTGATTACAAGAGCAGCATCTCTATTGAAAGAAATGTTAGCTTGCTACAAGGTTATTATGCTGACCTCAAAACACCTGAAGTCATGGCACCCCGCATTAACATAGAGTTACCTTTGACTGTGTAGGTACACTTTGTCATTTACTGTGTTCATATTGTTGAATCCACCAGTGGGGTGGCTTGCACCAGAGGGGAGCTGTGTTTGAAATAATAAGGTTATGGTTTTGCTGTTAAATAAAATACAAGGTGATGATGTGTCCTCAAAACATCAAAAGCAGGGTACTCTTATCACAATAACACAGAAGAGGTCACTTGGACTGTGTTTCCTTACTGACTGTGTTTTTGACTAATTTTTATTGTTGAGAGACATACAAGGGGAAAGGGTAGTACTTACAAAGGAGCAAAGAGCTAATATCAAAGAAAACATATTGCACAGTTTGGAACAAATTTACATTGATAAAACAATGTTTTAAAAGGAACAACATGACTGCCAAAATAGAAGAACAACATAAAAATGATTAACAAAGCCATGAAAGTGATGAGAAAGGGCAGTATTTTGGAAAAGGAGCACAGTAAGGCAACACAGTGAGGCAATGGAGAACACATTGATGATATACAGCACAAGGATAAAGAGCAGCGCCATGAAGAAACCCAAAACAGTGATGAAAAAGGAGGCTATGGGGAAGCGCCCAGCACGGAAAGAGGAGAAAAGCATATCAGCCCTTGATATTTTGGCCTCAGCTTTGGAGCATGTTGCTTTGGACCCTTGAGGGTCATGTATGCCAATTTTGGGCCTATTTCGACAACTTTTTGTTTTTTGGCATTTTTTGGGTTTTTGGTCGAAAACTCATAAATTTGCCATTTCAGTTTGAATATTTGTCAAGGGAGAAGGATGATACCAGTTGATGCCATAATTCTATGAGCAGGTCCCCAGCGATTTTCAGAGCATTTGGAGATCATTCGCCCCCTCAAATTGGCGAAAAATGCTCACTTTTTGCACATTCTGCCCGCCATATCAGCACTCTGCTATTTCCTGGTTTTTTACACATAGGTACAGATTTGGATGACTTCCAGGCATCAGATTGAGATGGTTTCAGTTGCGCCGGAAAGTAGACATAGAGAGCTTTCCAACGGGCCATCATGAGTCTCATTTCGACACATAGAAGGCTGCCAATTGCCTCTAGCAAGTCAGGGGACCTTTTTCAGACATAAATATGAAGTATTTTTGTAATTTTTGAACCTCAAAAATCTGCTTTTCCCAGATGTGCGTTAAGCTATTTTTATACTTGGGAAATGATGTAAAGTCAATATAATTTCCGTTTTTAGCAGTTTTTTAGATATTTTATGGGATATTTTTTGCCTTGGGCTTTGCAAAGCCTCAAGGACAAGTTTAGATATTTTGACTTGGCCAATGGGATAGCTAGTTGCTCCATGAGGTTTTCCTTCCTCTAGCCTATTTATTCCACAAGGATTCATTGTAAAACAGAGGCTGAACTTGAGAGAAGAATTAATACATTGGTCATATGAGCTTTGATGAATACACTTGTGTTATGATTTTTGGACTGCCTCTTGGATGTTTTTGAGGAGTGATGAAGGATTGGTGATGGATTCCATGACATGGTAGAATGGTATAGTTTTTCTTGCTATGTTTTTGTCTTCTAGTTTTCATTCATAATCCATGCTTCTTGCTGCTATAGATCAGTAGAGATTAGTTTTGAGATATGCCCATGGAGGCACCTCAAAATTTCTGAATCTTCATAGCTTGATGTTTTCTTCTTCCTTTGTTATGCTAAAGAATTCTTAACTGCTCTTTAGTAACCTAAGGATAATGTTTGCTAGTTTTATTTACAAGTTATATGCATGTTGAGTAGGATGTATGGTGTGCCCTGCCTACCTATAAGCTGTCCATAGTTCTGTCCATAAAACTTTCTCTTTGACTGATTTGTTGATCATCTTGTTGAACCAAGGAGGCCTAGTCCCAATCTAGCCCTTTGCCTAAAACTATGAAAGCTTGTTTGTCAAAGTGCCCAATGACTTAGAGACTATGTTTAGGCGTTCCGGCGTAGTTTATGAGTTGTTAGTTTGTCTTATGTGTTTTCCCCGAAGTCTGATAGCCATTTCCCGAAGTTAGAGGGTCTTATACCTCTATGTATGGCTAGAATGTTTGATTTCTATGTTTTAATTAGCTCATAGTTACACTTAGCATGATTAATGGCTTGCTATAACATGTTTATGTCTGCTATAAACTAGTTACACTTGAAATCCCTTGTCTTTCACCAACTTGTTGTCCATTTAATCCATTTTGCCCAAAGATCCCTTCTACCTTGAATCAAATCGGCCCTACAGTAGCCTTGCATCATCATCTCATAGCTTCCTTGACCTGTTTGACCCCATAGCCCAATTTATCCACATCTTGTTATCCAGTTTATATCTTTGATCAGTTTTATCCCTCACAAACTTAAAAAACCAAAAAAAACCAAAAACTCAACCATAACTAGCCTACTTATCAACAATTACATAAAGACACCGACATCCGCGTTACACATATAGAGAGAGCCCTCTCTCGAGTCCAGAAGGCTAGCCTTGGGCTCCAAAGCTTGGTTTGATGTTACATCGCTTATTGCCTCGCCAATCGCCAAATCACGGACCCCTAACATAATACAATTGGGACCTTGAGTCAAAACATCCTAGGTATCCCTTAGGAACTTCAAAAATCTCGGCCAAACTTAGAAGAGTAGAATCTGTGAACTTCACCATCCTAGAAAATGATGACTCAAACAGAGGGACACCTTCCAACCTCAGACTACATAAAACTCGAAACCCCAAAAACCTCCCTTAGATTGCTTTGATAGTATTGGTGGTGGACCATACAAATATATTCCCAAAAACAACTAAAAATCCACCCGGCGACTCCACTAGCCTCCAAAGAGGCCTTAATACTCCTCGAATTTTAGAATTCTATTCGATATTTAGCTACCTCACGTCACACTAACATAATGGCGATCACGGTGGGAATTTGAGTTAGTGACAATCTAAGGACACCCAGGTCCCTCTATAAGTCCCTTATTTTTAAGAATATTTCACAGTTGAGCCACCCTCATCGCCACTAACATAATGGCGATCACTATGGACATACCGAGTACATGACTAGCGAGCCTTCCATGCACCTTTTAGTCCTTCAATCCAACCTGCACTTACATCACTTAGGAATCATTTGAAGGTAAAACTCCTCTCGCTTCACCATCTTAGCAAAGCGAGAATCACTATAACACCTACATCCTTAGGCCGCACATAAACCTTTGTAAAAACCACAAACTCCCTTAGATTGGTTTTTGATAGTATTGGTGTGACCATACAAATATACCCCAAAACAACTAAAATCCACCCGCGACCTCCACTAGCCTCGAGGTAGGCCTACTACTTTTGCTATAAATTTGAATACCATCCGATTTAGCCACCTCATCTCACCCTAACATAATGGCGACCACTATGGGACCTTTATTGAGTACATGAAAGTCTAATAACCTCTTATAGACTCTTTAGTCCTTCAACTTAAACTGTACCATCGCCTTTAGGAATCATTTAGTGTAAACTCTCCGTTTCACCATCTTGAAAAGGATGAATCAGATTTATGTTAATTCTTACATCCTAGGCCGGCACATAAACCTGTAAAAAACCACAAAAAACACTCCTTAGATTGTTTGGCGCATCGGTGGTGGACCATACACATATACCTCAAAACAATAGACATTCCACCGGCGACTCCACTAACCTCTAAGTAGGGCCTTACTATTTGACCAAACTCTAGGTTATTTTCCAAAAGACCTATCCCATTCACTCACTAACATAGCGGGAGATGGTAAGACACTGAGTACATAATAGTCCAGCAAACTCTCATAGACTCTTTGGTCCTTAGGTACCATAAACAAGCAAGCAGTCCATAGATCCATTTAGAGTAAACTCTTTTTGTTCTCATCACCCTAGCAAAGTGTTGAAACAAGTCTAGGATACTTTAACAAACCATAGGCTGCGCATAAAACTCAGAAAATCCAAAAAAAAAACATTCTCAGATTAGTCTTGGTGGTGGACCATAGCTATCTTCACAAAAACAACCCAGTTCCACCTGGCGACTCCACTAATCCATCCTGTTACTTTGACCATCCTTCACCTTAGTAAAACCTTAGAAAACCCACTCATCCAGAACATTCACCAATATCATTCTCTCTAAACTCTGGATCTAAAATCTGGCTTCACGAAGAATCAATACCAGATCTCATCCAGACCCAAATCCCCCTATCATAGTAGATGACCCAGAGAAGATTCTGTGGCAAGCTTCCGAAACTAATCATCCAACTACTGGTAGACCTATCCGTAAAACAAGATCTGTACCTAAACATCTCACTATCCCAACTGATTCACCTTTTGAATTAGAGTCGTCACAAACTCTTCCCAGAAGCAAATCATATAGTAAGATAAACTTTGACGATCTTGAAACCCTAGACCCACCACAGAGTCCTATTAGAGAAGCTTCACCCACTACTCCCCCTGATTCCCAGCTTCTTTATCAATTTGGCTCCTATCATCCCAGATCTACTCAAAACCAGATCACTAGTCCAAGTTCATCCGCCACACCTATTCAAACCACCTCATCCTAGCCTACTAGTCCTCATCTTGTACATCATCCATTAGCTCCAGTCATGGCAGCCTGGTACGCACCTTTGGTGTTGCCACCGCCCTTGGCTCCTCTCCCAAATAAATATCAAGACAAAATCCCACACTTTACCGGAGAAGACACCACTACAGCTCAACAGCATGTAAGTAGGATTAGCAATGCTTTTGAATACATGGAAGTACACGACGAAACCGTCAGAATGAGAATATTCGCCCAAAGCCTGGGTGGAGAACCCAAAACATGGTTTAAAAGCTTGCCTCCAAACAGTATCCACAACATCCTAGAACTCTGCCAAGTCTTCACGAACAAGTGGGAAGTCCGAAGGAACCCTATTCAAATCCTGTCAAAATATAACAACCTAAAACGGGAAAATGGGGAAAGTGTCCAGGCATACTGCACTAGGTTCAATAGTGTGTATAACGCCCTCCCGCCTCACTTCAAACCCCCACTTGGTTTAATATTGGCAAAATTCCCCGAAGGTTTTGATCCAGACATGACATATCATCTGAGAGACAAAGATCCCCCTACCCTAGAGGAAATGCAACAAATAGCCATAAAAATAGAAGCCAACTTAGCAGAAAAAAGAGCCAAGACTAGATTAGAAGGAAAAGTCCCATATAGAGATAAGGTCTCCACTTCATCTCCTTCCCTAGATCCTAGAATAGATGGCCTGATCAAATCCATGACAAAGATGTGGGAAAAAATGAGTGAAAAAGTGCCTCCTAGGGACAACCAACTAAACCCTCAAAACCGGAAACAAGGCTTTAGAAAAGATCAGTCTCAAAATAAACCAAGAAGAAATGATCAGCAGATCAGACCATCCTTCAGTGAGAATTATGTTGATGAAAAGAATAAGGATACCGCACCCATTGATGAAAATCATTGGAAACTCATAGGTTCTGATAACGAGAGTAAGGTTTACCTCACAGCAGAAGAGCAAAAGTTATGCTATCCAAGTCAGGACGAAACCGACTATGAAGATCTCGAAGATCCTGCCATAGATTTTCAGAATGCCATTATAGAAGCTCATAGGCAGTATAACCTTAGAAGCAGAAAAACCAAGACCACTCCAAGAAGAGTAGCCCTGACACTGCTAAAACCTCTGACACCATCCCTAAAAAAGCCATGGATAGCAACAAAATTGTGGCCAAGAAAATTGACCAAAACAAGGATAAAGCTATTCAAACAAGTCTTAGCTCAGATACTCTTAGCACCTCTACAAAAACCCCAGAAGTAACGGTGTCAAACAAAGTCCCGAATCAGAGTCAGCAAATTAAGAGCATAGAAAAGGTCATGTCCGAAAAAGCTGAAACAAATCTGCCCAAACTACAAACTCCTTTTAGTTTTGAAGGGGAAGTTTCCGAAATAAAAATTACCATACCCCTTACTGAGCTAATAACTGTAGATAGGTATAGATCTCAAATTTTCAAAGTTTTTGACATAGGGAGCGAGGCAGATACTTTAAATCTAACTGAAAACAAACCCGAGCTCTTATCCGGCCCGAAAATAGAAGGTCAATACCAAGAAAGATCTGTTTCTCCTTCCTATGTGAGCCTGAACATATGGGACAAGATATTACATAATGCCATGTTAGATCCTGGTGCCTCCCATAACCTCATGCCTAAAGCAGTCATGGAAAACAATACTCCCATTTATTCCACTCATTCCAATTTAGATTCTTTTATCTTATACAATGAAAGTGATATAAACAAGCAGATAATGGAAAAGGAAGAAGTTCTCAAACCATCAGAAACGCATTTTCTGTTACTAGATGCAAAAACTAATAACCAAAAATTCTCTGATCTTTCTTCTGTTAATCCTGCATATCATAAGTCAGAAAATAGATTTGTAAATCAAGTTGAAGAAAAGCAATCTGGAAGCCCAATGTACATGGCTAGTGACATTGCTTATGTTAATAATTCTCAAATGTTTGATCAATATGTTGACTTATATGATTTCCAAACAGAAGCTAACTTTGCAGAAGATTCAGTTTTTGATTTTCGGGAGGAAGCTCAGTTTCATAAACTTGAGAAAAGTGAGCAGCTATTACAGGTCATCTATAACACTGATAAGGAGAGCCGTGAGAGTTTAGAAGTAAGTGAAGAGTCTCAGACTCTTTTCTCTACTTCACTTCAGCCCATCAGAGATAACATTCACATGATTGGAAATCAACAGTTTTTCGGCTTTGATGATGAGTTTGAGGAAGATGATGAAATCCTCGAGAAGGTTGTAAATGAGAAGCCTTTTCCTGAAATAGTTGAAGAAATCATTTTGGACATGGAATCTTCCTTAACTCCAGATTTGCAGCCACCAAGTTCCATTGAGTTACAAATTGCAGATGAAGAAGTAGAGGTTAATAAACACATGGGAGTTGTCACATTGTCCTTTCAAGATAATTTATTGTCAAAGTGTATCCTTGTTCATCAACCTGATGACCTTCACACAGTTTTCAGTCCACTTAATCATAACACATCAGCTTGGAAAGAAAACTACACTGCAATACATGATGAGTCTGACAGTTCGAGTGATCATGAGGAAGAGTTGTTTTACCAGGGGGGTCCCAAATATAGCCAAGTGGAAGAAAGAGTAGTCCTGAATAAATCCTATGTATCAAATCCTCTAGATCAGGTATTATTCCCAGATCCATTTGTTGTTTTCCTTGAGAAATCTGTAGGGGTAGTGGGTTCTATCATAAACAAGTTGCTACCAAGAATGAGAAAAAACTTAAGCTCTACTGTCCAGAAACAAACCAAATGGGAGTGGCCTTTTCATTATTTCCGCATCATGAAAAAACTAAACCAAAATCCCCCATGTGATCATCTACTTGACTGGTTGCATTGGAAAGAAGAGTTCACTAAATGTATGTTGTGTACAGATTAGATTAGGATAGAAAGACAACAATAGAAAATAAGCTTAGCCTGTGAGCACCTTTTCATTTGTAGTTTGTTTGAAGAAGAAGTGAAAAAGCAGAAAATACAAAAAACAGTGAAAAGTAGAAAAGGAGGGCAGTTTCTAAAAAGCAGTGGTAAGGCCCCATGTTCCAAAAAATAGTCCTTTGGAAAGCGCGCAAGTCTAAATGCCGCTACTGGTACTTCAATGTCTTGTTCAGCTATCTAGCCTAATCATAGCTGAGCATGTTTAAATTTATTTGCTGATAAGTTAGTGAGTGCAAAGATAGTCAACATTGTGTAAGATTGACTTATCACAGAGCTTAGATTAGGGAGAGATTCTGGTTCCACATGCCTAAAACAGAACCAAAGAGAGAAGCAAGGGATGAAAAACACATTGTACATCTTAGCCCGCTTGTCTAGTTTCCTTTTATTGCAGAATAACATTTGTGTGCAGCTTGTCTTTTATGCCGCAAATGCATGACAAATCAGACTGCTTAATCCTGATTTGATCATTTTTAAATTTCATGTTGTAGATTAGAGAATGAAATCTTGTCAAACTGCTTAATCTTGACAGTCGATCTAGTTTTAGGTAGAGAAATGAAGGAGTTCATCAGCTTAATCTGAACTCCCGGCAGATATAAGAGTAGAAATAGATAGGTTCATTTTGCAAAAAGAAAAAAATATGCATTGTCAAAAGGCTGCTAGTTCAAATGCGCCAAAGAGAAGAAAAAATGTTAGGAAAGATAGTGGGGTAGGTAGAAGTATCATTGATGTTAATCATGCTGTCAATTTTTCAGAAATAACATCAAAAGAAAGGTAAATTTTGCGCCAATGGATAAGGCACTGGTCTTCATAAGCCAAAAATCTGAATTCTGGACACCTCCTGACGAGGAGCTGCCCTCCCCAAATGGAGCCATTGTTAGCCATCAGTATTTTTTACATGTTAGTGATGACTATATCTACAGCTGAGTTTTCTAGAAACTGATTTCCTTATGTCAATATGTCATCCAGAAAACCCTCCTAAAACTTTTTTCGCCTTTCTACCTTTTCAGTTCGCCCATGTCGAAATCAGAACCTCATTATCACAATCCTATCTAGCTTCAGCCTTCTTGATATGCCCATCAACTTTAAAAGGAAAATCCACATCTGTTTCGAAAGTCTCCCCTATGTTAGGAAGTGGCGCTTTAAGACATTTCACACTTGGCAATCATCAAAAAGCCAAAAAGCCTCCATCTGCAACAGGCCTACCATGACTGACCTCTTACTTTGCAAATGAATTTGACAAGCAGCCCTAAGTCGTGCCACTCACACCCCCTAGATCTCAGCACTGCATAAAACCCAATCTCAAGCTGACTATTAGGTTTTTTACAGTGTTCTATGGTTCTACAAAGGCAGGAAATAATTTTCATCTCATGGAGTAAATGTTTGAGTTTAAAGTTAGAGGAACAACTGCTTCTAAATGTAACTTGAGCCTTTAGATATGTCTGCAAAACAGAAAGCTACTCATCTGGACTTTACAGCTCTTTCCAGCATGAAAATCACAGGAAAAAAGGGATACCACTGTCTCAGCAAACTGGTAAATTTTCAAGGCCCAGAACCTCCTTCATTTACAAGCAGAGGGTTAGGGCGCCTCCTTCATCCATAAGCAGAGGGCGCGGGCCAATATTGACTTAGATGATTGCAAAGATCTAGGTTTGACTTGAACTGAAACAAATGAAACAGGGACTCCAGGTTTTATGAATGTGACTGATGATCATAATAGGAATATGGTGGAAATATGCTAGCCCAAAGGAAAGGGGAGTTTGGTCTGATAAAGGAGCCCATTTCAAACTTGCAAATCATGTGAATTGTTGAAGCTTTAGAAAGCATGTCATCAGTAAACATTCCAATCTTAAGTAGCCTGTTTTGCCCAAGATCAAATGGAATAGATGTTGTCAACCAATGCCATTACACAGGCAGAAGGAAAGTCCTTGATTTTTCAAAAAGCACTGACCTTCATAGTCACAAAAATTTTTGGTCAAGTAACAGGTCATGAGATGAACAAGCCAAATGATAAATATCTCAGTCACCCTTAGAACAGTGTCACTGTGGCTAGAGTTTCTTCTGAAATACAGTGATACTTGCAAGTAGTGATTGCCAAGATTGATGTTGTTCAAAGTTTTTTACTTACCACCACATTCAGAGAAAGGCTGTGTCAAACATAGTGGTCAAAAAGCTTTCGGACACCTTACCTGATGAAGAGCCTCCTCCATGCATGAGTAGATGGCCAAAGCCATTGCAAGTTGCTGAAGCTGATTGATTTGAAATACAACGGAAGGATACAAAGAAATTGAATAAAAGTCATTGCACAGGTAATTGTTACTATTTATGAGGCAAAGGTACTGTTTTCCCTTTTCAAAGAACTGTCTGTTAGACAGTACCTGTGGTGGAAAAGAGAAAATATTGAACATATTATATATGCTATTGATGTCAAAACGGGGCAGTTTCCTTAAGAGAAGGAATCAAAAAACAATGCACGGTCACATGCCCAAAGTCCAGAAGGCGCTTTTCAAGAAAGCAGAGAATTATGATTTAAAGGGAAGTAGCCAAAGGATAGCACCAACGTTGTTAAAAACAATAGCAGAGATAATATAGATATGCTTGGGTTATTTGTCAAAGTTTAAAGGCTCGAAGTCAGAGTAAATATTTGGGTTTATATATTAAAATGACAAACCCACTGTTTTAAGACAAAACAGAGTCAAAAGAAACCAAAATTCATTTCCCAAAGTTTGAGACCGTTAAAGGCTTGTTTTGAATTGATATAAAGGAATGAAGTTGAGGGAAAATATTGTCAATTTCAAAACTAAAATCACCCCCGTGCCTCCCTAGCACCGAGACAAAGAGAATCTGGTCGGAAATTCACAGGTTTGCCCTAGAAAAACCTGCCCGACGTGCCTGGGTTCTGGCGCGACGTGCCTGGGCAGAAATTTACAAAGGCCACCTTTGTCGGCGCGACGTGCCTGTACGTTGGCGCGACGCGCCTGTACAAGGCCGCCCGACCGCCCGACAGATCGACCCGACAGGCCCGACAAGGGTTTTTCAGCGCGACGTGTTTTCTTCAAGGAGTGCCGCGCCAGTGTTGGAGGGTTCCGGTGCATTTCAAGCTTCCTCCAAAGGATTTCTCCTCAAAAATTCAAAAGGTACTTCGCCTCCTACCTCGAAAATCTCGAAAAATCAAGTTTAAAACCTGTGTGCCGTGGTTTGAAACAATGCATTGTTAAAGAGGCCTTAACCATTTTTGAAAAAGAGAAACTGTCCTCACAGTCCCCCACACATTGCCACATTGTCAGAACAGTGAAATGCAACCAGTGGAAGGAATCATGACATTTTTTCTTTGAAAAGGAAAGCTCACACAGTTTAAACCTAAAGGTTTGTGGTCCTCTAAAAAAAACTCTGTCATTATCACCCCAAACCTGTGTGTTGACATTCTTAGCATATGTGTGGTGATTTGCTTGATATACAAACAATGAAAAGAGGGCACACTTGCACAGGACAGAATTGTTAGATGTTTGAAAGTCTCCTTGAACAAGGAGTTTTTGTGTTAAGGTTGACATCAAAGACTTTAAAAACAGAGTAATCAGTGGCATTTTCTCACAACACACTACTTAAGCAGATTGCCTTTCATTCACTGTATTCTCCCACTGTGAATTTGTTAACAAAGAGTTTCCAAAGGTGAACAGCATATTGAAGGACAGAGGTTGTTGATGGTTAAATTTTGACATTGAAGGCAGAGGTACAAAAGTGGTGTTTGATTTCTTAAAACTTCACAAGTGAAAGGGGCCATTTTCTAAAGAGAAGAGTTGTTAGTGTTTGAAGTTAATATTGGAAACAGAGGTATAGATGTGTTGGTGTATCTCTTAAACTCACAAGCAAAGAGTGTGTTTTCTAAACCACTGTGCACTGATTTTACACCCAAGCTAGGTCTGCTTCTTCCTTGCACTGTATTGTATCATTCTGAAGATTTGTTGACAGAGAGATTCTAGGGGTGAAACAGGGCCATTTTCAAGAAGGCAGGGTTGTTGATGATCAAGTTTAACATTTGAAGCCAGAAGTACACAGGTGATGGTTGATCCTTTAACTTCACAAAGAAAAAGTGTCCTTCATAAAGCACTGTGTATTGTTTTTTCATCTAACCTAGGTCTGCCCTCTTTTTCACCATATTATCATGTTGAAAAGCTGATTGAAAAAGAGACTCTAAGGATGAACAGTACACTGAGGAGCATAGTTCGTTGATGGGATTCTAACTTTGGAGGCAGAGGTACAAAAGTAGTGTGTAATTTCTTAAAACTTCACAAATGAAAAGGGCCACTTTCTAAAGGGCAGAGCTATTGGTGATTGCTTTTAACATTGAGACAGAGGTACTAAGGAGTAGGGTTTTAATATTGAAGATTGGTCTTATAGATGCAAAATGCAAGGGTTGGTTGATCTCTAACAAACTCACCAGGAGGAATGATTGCTTAACACTACATACAGGAAATTTATACAACATATTGTCTCATCTTTAATTGATGGTTTCCTATTGAGAATTTTACATGGCTGAAGTGCATCCAGAGTTGAAGGACTGTTTTTGAGAAGTACTGAGGTGGTTTATTCAAGGAAACATTGTTACATTTTATTCAAAACCACAGTGTCCATATCTGTCCAAACAGTCTAGTGGCCAGTTTCAATCTAGCAGAGCATTGTTCATACAGTAAAGGCAGTTTGCCTCTTCCAAAGTTTGGTCAAAGTCAGAATGCCTCCAAAGCGAGATCACAAGAGCGGTCCACATAAGAGATATGAGCCTATCTCCATAGAAGAAATCAATGCTCACCCATCGGTGCTTTTCAATTTCCATGAAGTAGGCTGTCTTGATTTCTGCCAGAGGATAGAAGAAGTCAAGAGTTTTTCGCCACTTACACATTTGTGCGCTTTGAGATTCAAGGACAAACACTTCCAGTTAGCGGGTCTTGATTTCAAAATCTCCCCAAGGTATGTATCCAAGGCTACCAAGATCCTGTATCATGGTGAAAAGTGGTTTAAACAAGCTCATCTTGATCTAGAGGATTATAAACCTTTCATCAAACCTGAACATAGGGAAACCATCACTGCTATTTTCTTTCTCCTATCTTCTTGTCAGTTATGCTCCGCTGATGAAAGCCATAATGAGATATTTCACTTGTGAAGGGAGGTTTAGCCAAATTTTTGCCTATCATGTCCGCTTGTTGATGCATTTTACCAGAAGCAGGCAATTAAACCTTCCATACTTTTTGTCCAAAAGCATAGAGAGAATGGCAGCTACTGTCCAAAAGAAGGCTCCACCTCAGCAAATTCCTTCTCTCTTTCATCATTCCTTGATCAAGATTATCTTCTTACACCAGCTGGAGAAGAAAGGGGTTTCATGGGATTCATTCATTAGCCATGCAGATTTCGCCACTATACCTCCTTTTCATGTTTCTCCTACTCAGCCTGCCCATCGCCCAGTGCCTTTGTCTAGTAGGCCTACACCTAAAAAACTCAAAATGACCACTGGGCAGCCAAGTCTACAAGGAGAAGGAGAGGGCAGCAAACCACAGAGAGGAAAAGAAGGCAGTAAACAGCAGCAGCCAGATTTTGAGGGACAGCAGTAGTTGGAGGTTGATGAACAGCAGCAGGTACAGGAAGAGGGACATCAGCTAGATATTGATGAACAGCAGCAGACAGTAGTTGAGGAGCAGCGGGTTAGGCAAACAATTGAAGCGCCTTTTGAGCCACAAACTGGACAGGATGTTGAGGAAGGATAGCAAGCTAAAGCTGCCACCTTGACAGTGACCAAAATTGTTCCTAGAAAGAGGAAATTGCCCAAAAAGACAACTTCTAGCTTGCCAAGGAGAAAAAGCGCTAGATTGGCATTCAAAGGCAAAAGCATCGTTGGAGAAAGTGCCAAGCATGGAGGTAAATCAGTTCTCATCCCTATCCCAAGCGATGACAGTGATAACGAGGCCCGCATCCTTGAAAACCTCCTCATTCACAAAGAAGGGCAAATTGAGGTGTTACAAGAAGATCTTCAAAGGGCGAGGAATTTCAACCATTTCTTGGAGGTTGAAAACAAACAAATGAAGTATCATGCAGCCATTCATGAGGCAAGGGCGATCAAGTATAAAAAGGAGGCAGAAAAGGCGCAAGTAAGAATTGAAGAGCTTATTGGCGAGTTTGATGATGAAGAGGAGGAAGACCAGCCTAGGTGAAAGAGGCCTAGGACCATCGGGCTTAGAAGAGCCTTGGAGAAACAGAGAGCAGAAGAACAAGCTCAATTCGAAGCCTTTTCTCTCACTGCCCTCTTTGAGCAGGAAATTGAGGAAAACAAGGAAGCATGGCTTGAGAGGACTAACCAGCATTTGGAAACAAAGCTTGAGAAGGAAAACAGGGATCTTGAGCTACAGAGAAAGAGGACTCTTCACTTTCAGAAGTTAAATTAGTTTGCCAGGCGAAAATTAAAGGTAGCACAAGAGAAATTGAAGAAATTGAAGGAGAGGCGCCTAGCACGGAAGGAAGCAAAAAGCATAAGCCCTTGATATTTTGGCTTCATCTTCGGAGCATGTTTCTATGGACCCTTGAGGGTCATGCATGCCAATTTTGGGCCTGTTTCGGAAACTTTTTGTTTTTTGGCATTTTTGGGTTTTTTTGCCAAAACTCATAAATTCGCCATTTCAGTTTGATGAGTTGTCAAGGGAGGAGGATGATACCAATGGATGCCATAATTCCATGATCAGGTCTCCAGCGATTTTCAGGGCATTTGAAGATCATTCGCCCCCTCAAATTGGCGAAAAACAGCCTCATTTTGCACATTCTGCCCGCCATATCAGCAGTCTGCTATTTTCTGGGTTTTTGCGCACAGGTACAGTTTTGAGGGACTTTCAAAGATGAGATTGAGGTGATTCCACTTGCGCCGAAAGCAGACATAGAGATCTTTCCAACGACCCATCATGAGCCTCATTTTGACATCGAGAAGGCTTCCATTTGCATCCAGCAAGTCAGGGGACCTTTTTCAGGCATAAATATGAAGTATTTTTGTAATTTTTGAACTCCAAAAATCTGCTTTTCCCAAATGTGCGTTAAGCTATTTTTATCATTGGGAAATCATGTAAAGTCAATATAATTTCCGTTTTTAGCAGTTTTTTAGATATTTTATGGGATATTTGTGCCTTGGGCTTTGCAAAGCCTCAAGGACAAGTTTAGATATTTTGACTTGGCCAATGGGATAGCTAGTTGCTCCATGAGGTTTTCCTTCCTCAAGCCTATTTATTCCATGGTTCTCATTGTAAATCAGAGGCTGAACTTGAGAGAAGAATTAATACATTGGTCATATGAGCTATGAAGAATACACTTGAGTTATGATTTTTGGACTGCCTCTTGATGCTTTTGAAGAATGATGAAGGATTGTTGATGGATTCCTTGACATGGTAGAATGGTATAGTGCTTCTTAATGTGTTTTGTCTTCTAGTTTTCACTCATAATTCATATTTCTTGCTGCTATAGATCAGTAAAGATTGATTTTGAGATATGCCTATGGAGGCACCTCAAAATCCCTGAATCTTCATAGCTTGATGTTTTCTTCTCCCTTAGTTATGCTAAAGAATTCTTAGCTGCTCTTTAGTAACCTAAGGTGTTGTTGCTAAGTTTTATTCATCAGTTCCATGTATGTTGAGTAGGATGTATGGTTTTCCCTATCTACCTATCAGCTGCCCATAGTTCTGTCCATAAAACTTTCTCTTTGACTGATTTGTTGATCATTTTGTTGAACCAAGGAGGCCTAGTCCCGATCTAGCCCTTTGCCTAAAACTATGAAAACTTGTTTGTCCAAGTGCCCAATGACTTAGAGACTATGTTTAGGCGTTCCGGCATAGTTTATGAGTTGTTAGTTTGTCTCATGTGTTTTCCCCAAAGTCTGATAGCCATTTCCCGAAGTTAGAGGGTCTTATACCTCTATGTATGGCCGGAATGTTTGATTTCTATGTATTGATTAGCTTATAGTTATTCCTAGCATGATTAATGGCTTGCTATTACATGTTTATGTCTGCTATTAACTAGTTTGCACTTGAAATCCCTTGTCTTTCACCAACTTATTGTTCATTTAATCCATTTTGCCCAGAGATCCCTTCTATTGTGAATCAAATCGACCCTATAGCAGCTTTACATCATCACTTCATAGCTTCCTTGATCTGTTTGACCCCATAGCCCAATTTATCTACATCTTGTTATCCAGTTTATGTATTTGATCAGTTCCATCCCTCGCAAACTTAAAAACTAAAAAACCAAAAACACACTTCATAACTAGCCTAATATCAGAACATCGCAAGTAAACACACCGACATCTTTTACACTTATAGAGAGAGCCCTCTCTGAGTCCAGGAAGGCTAGGTCCTCGGGCTCCAAAGCTTGGTTTGATGTTACATCGTCATTTGGCTAGCCAATCGGCCAAATCACGGGACCCTAACACATTACCCACATGAAAGTTGCAGGTGCATTGCATAAACCAAACGGCATAACAAGCCACTCAAAGAGTCCCTGTTTGGTTTTAAATGCTATCTTCCAAATGTCACTTTATGTAATTCTAACTTGATGATAACCACTACGTAAGTCTAACTTAGTGAAATATTTAGCATCTTTTAGCTGATCCAACAAATCATCTATCCTTGAAAGTGGGTAATGATTCTTTACCATTATCTTGTTCAATGCCTTGAAGTCCACACACATGCGCCAAGTTCCATCTTTCATTGGAATCAACACTATCGGTGACCCACATGGAAAAGTGCTTGGTCTTATGAATCCTTTGTCCAACAAGTCTTTAATTTTCCTCTTGATTTCAGCATTCTCCATGATAGACAAGCGGTACATGCCGATATTAGGAAGAGGACAATCTTGATGTAAATGGATTTCATGTTGAATCTCCCTTTTAGGAGGTAAACCTATTGGTTCCTGAAACATCTCATGATGTGCATCAACTACATCATATAAATCTAATTTAAGCTTGGAATCACAATTTTCAAATAACTCATGATTCATATCAACCTTGGCCTTAACCATAAGAAGTAAAAAACTCTTACTAGAATTTACTAGCCTTTTTACCTGTCCTGCATTTACCATCGCTATATTTTCCTTCTTGCGATGTGCTCTGACAATAAACTCCTTGCCATATTTAAATAGATGATACTTATTTTCAGGGAGATGGAAGATCACTTTCCTGTCAAATAAGTAAGGACTTCCGAAAACAATTCCTGATATATCAAGCGGTACTACATCAAGTTCAACTGTGTCAATAAAGTGTGCAGTAATGGCGAATCGCAATATGCACTTTCTTGAGACTTGTAAGTTTGCATCCTTGCATATCCACCTAAGTGGATAAGGCTTTGGATGTGGAATGGTCTCAAGTTTAAGCTATTTGACCAAGTCTTCTGATATTAGATTTGCTTGTGACCCACTATCAAATAGTGTGTCAATTTTTGTATGTTTTGAGACTACCCTCACATGGAACAATTTAATTCTTTCTTCCTCATTTGTAGCTTGTACACAATAGTTTGAAGTACTAGTGCTTGGCTTAGTTTTGGTTTCCTTTCCCTTCATACTTTTCAAACCCATGGCTGCAATTTTGGTTTCATCACCTGAATCATCACCTAAATCTTGTGGTGTAGTTGTAGTAGCTGCAGTTTTCTTCTTTCCTTTGTTTTTGTTAAACTGAGTTCTTTTTTCAGGATGTAATTTCCAACAGTTTTTCTCTTCATGGCCCTCTCTTGAACAATGTTTAAATATTAATTTTTAACCCTCTTGTTTGATAGATGCATTTTTTTTTCCTTTTCTCTTAAAGTTTTTATCTTTATTCTTCCCATTAAAAGCTTGTTTCTACCCTCATCAAAAGTGTTTTTCCCTCTAGCCTCTAAATGCATAGCTTGTACACAAACTTCATCTAGAATAGTAGGATTGAACATAAGGATAGTATGTTTAAGGTAACTTTGCAAACCACCTATAAATTTCAGCAAAGTATCTTGACTTTGTAATTCTACCTCTAATAAGAGTACTCTTCTCCTAAACTCAAATTGCTTTTTAATTACAGTAATAAATTCAGCCCATGATAAAGTGATCTTACCATGTTTTTTAATTTCATCCTTGGTCTTGGCTTCCCACCATACCAATGCTGCTCCATCCATTCTTAGCGAGGCTAACTGTATCTTGGTGTCATCATCAGGATCCAATTGTCTGATCCAATTGTCAAGTTTCTTTGCATTGAATTCACCATTAAACATAGGAAATTCAAATTTTACATCAAGCTTTAAAAATGGACTTTTACCTATGGTTTTAGACTTGTGAGATTGATTCATCGAAGTCGAGGAAGACGATGTAGAGGAAGAGGATGAAGATGGGGATGGTGAATCACCATTTTCTCCGTGTCCTTTCTTTGACTTGTCATCACTTTTCTTTCCAAGAACCCTCTCCTTCTTTCTGGTTTTTAGACCCTTCTCCAACAAGCCTATCATTCCTTTCTTGGTAGAGTATCCTCACCATCTCAGTCATATCTAAGAAAGCTTTCCGGAATACCTATTCTTCTTCCTTGGGATCCATCTCTTCAGAAGATTCTCCCTCTCTTGAAGACATGCTTGAAGCTACTTCTATGGCTCTTGGAGGTGGTTCTATTACCCTTCTTGGTTGTGGATTAGTTTTTGCACTAACCAAGTTTCCTTCACCTCTCTTGAGTTTAAGCCTAGTAAGCATCAAAACTTGCAAACAATCAAATATATCTTTGCAAAAAACAAATGATGACTAAAAATCTAGCTTCTAATGCTCTAATCATGAGCTCTAATACCAACTGATCTGAAAATGAAAGTATTTGTGTTGTTGTTCAAAATATTCATTTCCATTAATTTAAGTGTGCAAAGTGTTTGTAAGGTATTACAAGTAAAACAAAGTGTTCTTGGAAACTCTTTATGAATTGAAGTGTGAGGGAGTGTTGATTAAATTTACTGTTTAACAAATTTAATCTGAGTAAAAAAATAGATTAATTTCACCATAAACACACAACAACATGATGAGGAAGCTCACCCCACCTGGGCTACATCTTCCAGGTCCAAGGCTCCCAATGGGCATGTCCTTGATATATTATGATGCTAAAATTGGTAATACAGTGAGAAGAAGGCCTAAACAGACCAAACCAGCTATTAAAATGAATTTAGAATGTAGAAAGAAGCTAAGAATGACTCTTATTTCACCTAAAATAGTGAAGTGTAATCCAATGCAACTCCATTTCCCCCATGGCCCTGATGGCTCTCCAAGATTACCTGAAGAAAAAATGGCTAAAAAACACCTCTGTTGGCTCTGAAACCTATTCCAATGGCTCCAAAATGCTCAGAATAGTCGAAATTGACTAAAATTTTGTCCAAAAAGGTTCAGTAACTTGAAAGTTATGATCAAAATAGTATTTGCCCAGTCTTACCTAAAAAACCTCCACCAAATTTGGGAGGAATGCAGATAACTCCACTAAATTAGTGATTTCCACTAGATTAGGAGGTCCAACAGTCAGAGCCACAAGACATCTAATAGTTACATTTAAGTGCAGTGTAGTGGTCACATGCGGTTAATTTCGCTAGAACCATCGGCATGACCGCCGAAGGGTTAGCCTTTAGGCACCGCTGTATGGTTATATGGTCAAGGGCTTAAGCCCTGGAGCTATCTGCCACACCATTCAACTGTCAACTGGGCCGCTACAAGGTGACCCAAACGTGTTCGGGTCGAGTCGTTCTCTGCCCGACCGACCCGTCACGTTCACCCATTGTGTTCAGATCTTACCGTTTACCTCCGTCGTCGATTTGTGCACGAAAATGCATTCACACCTATACGTTCCCATTCACGGGTGACCTCCACCTGCCCATTCTGCACTTAATTCGTTCACCTCTGCCCGAGACTTCATTCATGGGTGACCCGTGCCCGTTCAGGTCAGGTCATGCCCAACTGACCCGATGTGTTCAGCGTGAGTCGGGGCTTCCCATGAGTTTTTTTCAAACCAAAAAATTTTGAACAACAGTTTAACCCTTTGGCCTGGGGCCACGTGGTAGCCTCCGGGCAGGCCATGTGGCACCCTTTGATAGGCCACCAAAACCTCATTAAAAAATGAATTTTTTGCCATAAAATATTTTCTGAAGATGACAATGGGATTAGATTGTATAAAACACAGAGACAGGTGCCCCAAAACATGAAAATGTTCACTCACTAATGATGTGAGGAGGGTATTTTTGCTGAGGGTGGGGGCCCCATTGTTTCGTCTCTTGTGTGTGGGTGATGAAGCAGATGGGAAATATCATAGATGGGCTATGTTGATGGAGGTATGGTAAGAAAAATGCGAGACGCAGTGGTGCACTTTTGATCTGTTTGCAAAAAAATTGTAGTGCGGGAAAGGGGTTTTATTTCGATATGGTAAAACTTGACTTGATGCATGGTGGATGAATGGGCATGAAGTGCTTCCTGGACTGAAGTGGTATGGCCATGGTGTCATGATTTTTTGATATGCGACTTTAAGTGACGGATGCCATGGAGGGTAGGCTCTACCGACCAACAAGGATGTTTATCATGTGCGAGGTGGGGAGATGATAACATGGTGCGGTGTTTGGAACCTATGGCTAATTTCCTATGGAGAAATGATGTTAGGATATGCAGGGTTTTTCTGGGACTCTAACATGCTGAGGGTAGAATTATACCTGCTCTAGAACCTTCAGTACATGGGATGATGGATGGTTTGTACAATACTTGTAACAAAATACCCTAAGTGAAAGCATCTTATCATTCGAATATTATTGAAAACATGTGCTAAATGAAAAGAAGATAATAGAGGGCATTCCTTTCAGCACTAGAAAAATATTTTCCGGAGGTGTGAATGTGTGGAGTCTCCATTGGGCGTTATGAGATGCTGATCACTTTGTTTCTTTCGGTTCTGCAATTGGGCCCTTTGAGCTCTCGTTATGGTCCTCCAAACAATCTGAAAAGTGTGACATAAATATGGCTTATTCCACCTCATTTGCAACATTTGAGTGTTTGAGAGTTATGAGAGGTCAAAGACTATTGCAAAGCATTCCTTGCCATTGCAATCAGCCTGTGTACCCGGGACGCGTGCTACTAGATCTACGTAGGCCCCATAACGTCCTACATTTAATTTTTTCAGCATGACTGGGTCAGGGTCCGTAAAAACTGGGTTTGTACAGAACCTAAGAAAAAT
This sequence comes from Pinus albicaulis, assembly GCA_034641835.2. Lineage (NCBI taxonomy): Eukaryota > Viridiplantae > Streptophyta > Pinopsida > Pinales > Pinaceae > Pinus > Pinus albicaulis. Next base: position 1,138,129,056 of record CM076577.1, on the reverse strand, counting down.
TTTGCCTATATTTTGTGGTTATTCACCATACGTTGTAATATTGTTTTGATTACTTTGTTCAAAGCCTCTACCTGCCCATTGGATTGGGGGTAGTATGGTGATGCGAATGCATGTGTGAATCCGAGATGGTGAGATAGTTCTTAGAAAAAAATGTTTTCAAAATGTTTCCAATGGTCAGAGACTAACTCCTTGGGTACACCAAACTGGGCACTGACATGGTTTATCAGAAATCGTGCTTGAACCCCCTCAAGTGCATCATTGGAATACTAATTGCAGATCCTCGAGGTGGTATGATCGCTTCTTGGATCGGATGGTTAGGTCATCCAAGTAGGTGAGGATAAGGTGTGCCAAGTCATGAAAGATATAATTCATGGCCCTCTAGAAGGTGGCTCCCGTGTTCTTCAGGCCAAATGGCATTATGCGATATACGAATGTGCCCTAGGGGGTAGTGAACACAGTCTTCTATTGGTTGGTGTGATGGATTTGAATTTGATTATACCCGAAAAATCCATCCATGAAGGAGAGGGCTTCATGAACTTCACAAACATTGATGACTTGGTCGATGAATGGGGTAGGTTAATTGTCCTTGGGACATGCTTTGTTCAAATCATGAAAATCGATAAAAACGTGAATACTGCCCTATTTTTTCATGACAGGAAGAGGGTTGGAAACCCAAGATGTGTAAGCGATGAGGTAGATAAACCTGGCTTTGTGAAGCTTGTTGATTTCTTGTTTTATTGCTTTTGCCTTCGATGGGTGCAGTTGACACTGTTTCTGGCGTATTGGTGGTACACCAGGTTAGGTGTCAATATGGTGCTCTACAATAGTGGGACTAAGTTCAAGCATTTTCGAGTATTCCCGTGCGAAGATATCTCGATACTCTTGTGGTAAGTGGGTGTAAGAGGTTACCTCTTTTGGTGAACATGTTGCCCCCAGTGATATTTCTTTGACTTTTTTAGGATTTCGAGAGATATTCACCTTGATGGCAAGTGAAATGTTTGACATGTTCCCTTCCTCGAACGCATCGAGTGTCAGAATGGGATTCTTGAACCAATCGACTTTCCTTGATAGAAGGAAATATTTTGATTGAATCACATAAATTTCTTGGTTTCCTATCTTGTCAGGGCTGAACGTTTTTTCAGGGAGAAAAAATGAGTGGTGATGCATTGCATCCCATGGATAACCTGGCTCCATCACGGCCTCAAGGATATCCTCATCTAACTGGAACAAGGATCCTAAGGGGGACTGAGTCTGCGCAAGGTCATGAGGAAGAGGTTTTTTCCTAACGGAGTTGGTCGACATACATGAAAAGGTTTCCATCATAGATGTGGTGGAATCGGATGTGGTCGACAGGGTGCATATGGATCGGGTTTGCACCATCATCGGTACAAATACTCTCGTAGTTGTAGCTGAAACGACACCTATGATTGATGAGAATACAACCCGATTCATGGTCCCGATATGTGATGATATGAATCATATATGGTGTATCGTGTCGTCAACTTTTGGTGGGGGCGGAATTTTCATCGTGGGAACTTGCATGAGAGAAAGTCTAGATTCCTCATTAGGCTGTGCACTTTCCAGAAGTTTGAAGATGCGCTTGGTGTAGAGGTGCCTGAATTTTTCCATAAATGGGCATGCCTTTGGTTCGTGGTTATGGACGGTGAAAATGGTGCACGGTACCACTATTCCAATTGAGTAGATTTTGTGGGAACCAACACTACTCTTTGTCCCTAAAGTGAATGCTAGGAAGGGATCAGGCATAGGGGAGAGGGTCCTCTGCTGGCATTTCTGCGTTTTTGGCTTAGGTATGTCTAACTCTTTTGGGGAGTGTAGAATTAATGTTGCTCTCACCACTCGAAGCTTGGGGAGGTGTTCACATTTCATAGTATGATGAAAATGTGAGTAGATTCAACAATAGAAGTGTGTGATTTTTTCCTGGTTAGAGAGGTGCCTCTGAGGGAGGGAGGAGACCATGTGGAAGTTGTTCGTGAGGTGCTTTAGTTCTTTGCACTAATTGACTTGGTGGCTGATGCTGTCGCATAGTCCGCATGCCGACCTAGGCTATATGTGGGTCGTGATAGGTCGATGTACCTTTCTAACTTGCTCGATGTGTCGATGTGGAAATGTGGTAGTTTATCTGGGGGAAATATACCTTCCATTATGTTGTCTAAGCTCTAGATTGATCATATCCCAATGGTGCATTTCTAATGTATGTATGATGTCGATTAGTGGGCGCACCCGAGGGATATAAGTGCAGCGCTGATAGTGATGGTTGCCCTGACATACTAGACAAGAACGTCATTCTTGGGTGTTCCCGTCCTGCTCATTTGGTGACGTGATCGGGTACCAGCCATGTAGTGCTTCTATGTTTTGGCATGTGGCAACCACATGATTGCATGTGTTACATAATGCACATGTTGGTCTTCTCCATGGTGGGCAGTTGGGGGTAACTAAGGGTTCCCCAACTGGCTGCTTTTCAGCTAACACGAAGAGGATGGATCTAATTGTCACATCCTCTTGCATCATCAAGCTATCCATCGATTATGTATAAGAGTCATCTTCTAGGGAGAGGCATACTATGGCCTTGTGTAAACTAGTTAGCGTTGCCCCCTGTCTAGGATTTCCATTTTGTTTGTTTTTTGGTTTTTTCCTTGCCACGTTGGGAGGATAGCTAGGATTCTCCTTATATTGGCGCAATTGTGCTTGGGAAGGTTGCACAAAGTTCACCTGTGCATTATTCTACATGGGTGGGTTTTATGCTAGGGATTGGGAATATTGGGGTCACTATCCCTAGTTTGTGAATGGTTGTTAGGCGGGAGCTCTTCTGTCAGCATTTCTAGCTGCGTACTAGGTCCCCTGAGCTGGAGGGTATGGTCCTCCTTATTGATGATGGTACGATTGTACCCTATTGGTCATGTTCTGCAAAGGTGTATGATGAATTTGGTAGCCGGGTTGAGGGATGTTCTAGTTAGGATCATACGTGTAATCGGGGTACTGACTATTACTGCCTATGTGATTTTGGTTCAGTGACCCAATCAATCTGTCTGCAGTGTTCGACATGCCTGGAAATTATTTATAAGTTTCAGGCGCGGGGCTTTAGGTAGGATGTTATAAATGTATCTTGACTGCATGTAAATCAACTCGAGCTGCTAGGATTTACTGATGGCATCCTCTTCAGATGTAGTTTTTTGGGTTGCTACATCTTTCTAAATATCTACAGTGAGATTTTTCAGGAATAGGTTGAGCAGGAATCGATCATCAAGTTTGGCTTTGCCCAAACTACGACATCACCGCCATTCATGGAGATGGTCCGAGATATGGATGGCTGGTGTCTGTCTAAAATGTGTCAGTAATTCCATCCCAGAATCATGGTGGATGGGTAACTAAAAATACATGAGGAATGCAGTAGCAAGGGTGCTAAAGGTTCCATGTGTAGTAGGAGGTTGCTCCACATACCATTTCGCAGCTGGTCTGGTTAGGGTGCGCTGAAATATTCTTATTCGAATAGTATCATCAATGATGTTGTTCGATGAACACCACAAGTGGAAAGTCATTATATGATTTCCGGGGTCTTCCGCTTGCTTCCCTTCAAATCCTGGAATGTCCAAAGGGATCTTCGTGGGCATGGGGGGGCGTGTTGGGTTGTGTGAAATAGCATCATTTGTTAACTTGGTTAGATCGGGTAAGTTCAACGATGCTAAGAACAATGATTGTGGGTTGAGATCAATTGCATACTGTGAAGGCACAATGTTCTGCTTCGATATGGGGTTTTTCTATCACGTACCCAGTCGTGTGTTCACTTGGCTCGTGGAATGGGTAGCACTCCTCTACCCCCTAGGGGTTGTGGGAGGAGTGGTATGTGGTGACCCTATGGGGGTTTCCACTGGTGTGGAGTTGGGTGACCCTCGAGGGTTCCCAACTAAATATTCCTCGATAAAGGATGAACCAATAAGGGTGGCAGTGTTCCTTCTTTGACGCCTAAATTTCGAAAGACGTGTAACTCCTCCTGGTAATGGGGGGAGTTCCAAAAGATGTCTTGATTGATGAGGTCCCGTTGGGTCCATTATGGTGCCGACTAGGTATGGTTTTGGAAAAAATCTTAAGTTCTATGAGAGGTGCATTATCAAAGCAAAAATGGTGACCACATACATAAATCAAAGCGAAAGCAAAAGTTAATTTTCATTTAAATTATTTCTATGTGATCAATCAATCAAAAAGTGGTTTTGGTTGTTTTTGCGCATGATACTCGAAATCCTAGAGACCTAAACATCCTCACACACTCAAGTGTAACTGGGCCTTGCAAAGATATCTTCTGGTGGGTAGTGGGGCTAACGTCCCAAAAGAACTAGTGACACCTTCCAGCAACTAAAGAATTGACCAAGGTAATGGGTAGAGGATATAGTGTTGCCTGCATTATCACCTATAGGGAAGGATGCCCTAATTTTTTCCACTAAGTACCATCATCCCACGTGAGCATTCGAGTCTTGAGCTTCTTGGTAAATCAGCTACCAGTACCGAGCATTAGATGGGTCAGGTAGCCCCAAACAATACCGCACGCACTGGGCCTAAGCTTAACCCCCTCTGAATCGAGTCTTTGTGGCGCTCAGGTTTTCTTTTCCATGGGCGGATAGATCTATTTTAAATCTCCCCATTCAGTCAAATTCTATGTCTCAAGATGTAAACTGACCATGGCAACTTATTGGATGCCTACCCCCATGGTCCTAACCTGAACTATAATTTTTCTTTTGGCCCCTATTGAGGAAATTTAGTGACTTCAGTTAGGTTAGTTTTAAGGAGTCTTTACTTCACTTATGGTGTGGAAGTGTGTGAGAAAAAAGTGAAAAATCACATAATTTTAAGATGTGGATATGTGGTGATCCTTTACACGTCCCCTATTAATATATGTTTGATTGTTCCTTGCTATAAGAAAATCATGTGCGGATAGTGTGCCGATTACAAATTTTCCTACTTAATCTAAGTGATTAACTAAAGGGAGATGGAAAATTATCAGAAGAGAGATTTCATATGCTTGCCCAGGGTCACCAAAAGGTGCAAGGGCAGCAGAGATTACTCACTTCTCTTAAGATAATTAATTCCTGGTCCCAGCTCCTAGTGCAAGAATTTAAACTAAAATTAATGATTTAAATAGGAAAAATGAAAACTAGCTAAGCATATGTGGATTAGGGCCACTTACTCCAGCTAATTATCTATGTGTTTTTGGTGTCTATTTTCACAAAAATAATTTATTTTAGATTGAAATTAAATTTCCCCTACTTAAACTATGTGGTTTTTTGTGAAGATAAACTTTAAAATTTAAAACTAGAAACTAGCAATACTAAAATGCAGCCAAAAGCATGTTCTAAACAGTCATGGGACACCACACATAGTGCTGGCATTTTTTCTCTGGGCTGTCAACCACTTGACAATTAGGAAATTGAAGAAAATAATAGAGAATTTTTGTCTTTGTTTTCTGTGCAGAAAAGCTTCACAATGGCGTGTGACTCTGCGCGTAGGTCAGAGATGAACTCACATGACTCGCCATGTCTTTCTAAGAAAACATCATGCGATTTTCCTGTAAATGGAATTTCCGGAAATTTGGAACTTAAAATTTTCACTATGGGTGAACGAGAAGAGAAGAAAAGAAGTGGAGTTGTCCCAACAATACTCCAGAGTAGAGAGAAGGTCCCTGAAACAAGCACAACCACTTAACTAAAAAAGTAGAGCTAGTGGAGTCGCCAATCCTGTGGTTGTGTTTTTGGTGCACAAGTGTACCAATCCGTCGGTGCTTGGGAGGAGTGGTCGCTGCCTCCAAATTATGGTCACAGGTAGAAAAATATGGTTAGCAAGTTAGTGAACACATGTTATAAAATATAATACACACTAATTCATGGAATATAGTATGCATATATGGAGAGAAAACACAACTAAAGTAAACATAAAAAAAACTCATAAAGAGTCAAACGTAACAATAATGCAAATGATGGAATCAAAGTCCCCTCTTATTGCTCATTGTTAGGAAGAAAGATACTATGCTACACTCTTGCCAAAGGACCCTTAGAACTATGGAGTTCTAAGATCCAGTGAAAGGACACTTTTACCGTTTAGCTATTGTCGCAAGGTCCTTCTCTCTACTCCAAAGGATTGAAGTTGTTGGATGGCCAACAACTGAATCCTCTCTCTACTGCTGCTCTGGATTGCACACTACTGGATTGCTGATGAGAAATTTAGCCAACATAACAATGTTCTCTCATTTTTCTCATCTCTTGGTGGCCATTTATAGGTGAATTAAAATTCTCCTTCCCTCTCTTGGTACATTGGTTGATGGTGACCCAAGAGAGAGGGTTGATTCCTTTGTGTGCTCCCTTGAGGTCTCAAGGTGGCTTAAGCGATTGTCCTTGGGCGGCCTCAAGTCTAGGATCATTTCCTGAAGTGTATCAAGCGGTATCGGAAAGTGACTTCCACCACTCCCAGGACCGCGTAGATTTTTTAGGGAAAGCCGCGTATACCAGCACACCTATTGAAGGAAACTACGTGAAAAGGCACATTTCACCTGTGTTCTTAGTGTGCAATTTGATTTTTTCCTATTGACCTTAGAGATTTTTAAAAAATTTAAGATCCTCTAATGTGCCTTAGCCCTTTAAATCCTTCTTCCTAACATTAATAATGTCATCTTTGCTTGTCCGATTTTGCAGTGATAACAACTACCTCCGACAATGAAAGTCCATGATGATTTCCATGTGTCATTGCTTAAGAAGTATGTTAAAGATATTTATCATGCACGATTGACTGGTTTGTATTGTAGGTGGAGCAAGATGGATAATTCTAGCCATAACCTTAGTGTATATTGCATAGAAAGGTGTCTGTGCTTTGGAACTAAGCAATCAAGCTAGTTAAAGTGTGGTAGAAACGCTTTGGGCCTGATGAAGCTAAATGGGAGATGAAAGATCAGATGATCAGATGCAACCTATGTATCCTTCTATATTTATTGGTTGAGTGAATGTTCTTGATATATTTTTTGGTATATGTTTTGAGTATATATTTTGATATAGTGTTTTGGTATATGTACATATGTATATGGATGCAAATACCACCATGATTTGTGTCATAAAGCTCCACTAAGAAGTATAGGTGTCATGTAATTATGGCTGTCATGTTATTATATTTTCATGATGGTTTTCTTTTTAGCTTGTTTATCATTGTAAATATTGCAATGAGCTAAGTTATAAAGCTCCATAGGCAGTATGTTTTTCTTCAACAGTCTTGTTGGTTGTAGGTATCATTGAACACTGAGGACGGTGTTTCACCAAGGGGGAGGGTTCTGTAACAACCTTGTGGAAAATTCCATGTAAATAAAGGAAAAATAATAACCACGGTTATGAGGCACTTATTCCAAGTTGAATGTTGGGAAAAACATCCTAGTGTGGGTGTTCACTTTGGTTATTATGGATCAAGGAAATTGGAAAAGGTAATGGAAAGGATTTGGAATGGAAAAATGAAATTTTTGGAAATTTGTTTATGAAAATAATGGAAACTAGGAGGAAAGGGAGGTGAAATTTCACAGGTTATATGTGAGGAGGAAAATGAAGGAAAAATAATTGAAAATGAAGAAAATAGAGGCCACGTTAATAAAAATTATTTTGAGGATCAGTTCATGGATTTTGTCAGTTTAGTTTTAGAGATCTCTCTCCATTATCTCTCTCTCTCTCACATTCTTGGAAATTAGATTTTTCTTGGAGAACTTTAGCATTGGATCAAGAAAGGAAAATCAAGAAAATATGAAGCAAAGATCAAGCAAGGAAGAAGAGGATCAAGCAACTACGACATGTTTACTTGCAGGTATCGATTTTCATGTGTGTTTTCCTCATTAGATTTGGAATGAATAGTTATGCATGCATATTCTTGTTTCTATTGCTTTCATTGGCATGGGCTTTTCCAGGTGTGACAATGTTCTTCAGCCTTTACTTTCCATTTCTAGATATTCATGGTGTGATCGGGTTCTCTTGTTTTGGTTGAGCTGTACTGTCAGATGGATTCAAAAATTAGTGAGGTGGATCTCTGAATGAAAGAACACATGGCCTAGTGATCCCTGAACCAGACTTTGGATTGTGGTAAATAAAATGGCCTAGTGACCCCTGAACCGAACTATGGTTTGCGATAAAGTCAGGTATTTTGTGCCCATGTGGGCCTAGGAATCCTCGACTTGTGAATGGTGGCATATACAGTAAAGCCTAGAGGTGGTTGCCCTTGATCAAGCCTAAGAATCCTTGTTGGTGAATGGTGCGATATACGGTAAATCCTAGAGGGTGGTGTCTCGGTTATGGCCTAAGATCCCTGGATCAGACTGTGGATTGTGGTAAAGCCTAGAGACTAGGAGGCTGTGAAATTCCTCACGGTGTATGTGTCTAAATATGGTGGCATCCATGCTTGTTTAGGGCCTAGTGATCTAGTGAGGATTGTGGTAAATCTTGGTTATGTTAACAAGGGTGAGGTGGTTTAGCCTCGGGGAGCCCTGGTTGATTCTTTTGGTTTGAGTCCCAAATTCATGCTTGGAATATGGCTGAGATTTGGCTCATCCAATCTATGGAACGTGGAACGTGGAAGTCCCATACCCGGTTGGCTTTTGCATTCATCAAAAAGGGTTCCTTTCCTTGGTATTTTATGTGTAAATTTACTGGATTATATGAGGCATTTATGGTTTTTCTATCCTCATTATTTCTATTGTTTATGTGTTGGTTGTTAACATATTTCTTGATGGTGGAAACATTGTACAAAATCTATCACGGGCCATTTCAAGATCAGGGACAGAAAAATGAGCATGGTGACAAATTACTATGTAACAAGCCTCTTTTAGAAAATGAAATAAAATTGATACCTAATGTGAGACCTTAAATGTCAGAGAAAGGGATTCCTTGAACAAGAAAGAATTCCTTAATAGTTAGAGTCTCCACAAAGTGAGATAGGGGTTTACTCTAATATTTTCCATATATTTTCTTATAAACAAGGGATGTAGACAATCATAAATGTTATCCTTATTCCACAAATTCAAGAAACCAAGAGACATTTTGATCTCCCCCCAATCTTGTTTGGAATAATAACAAAATGAAAATAGATGAATATTTGTTTCTCCTCGACAATCGCAAAGAGGGAACTTGTTTAGTCCACCTTACCACGTTTTAGAAGGTAGTCCCAAGTAAAAACTCGGTTTAATAAGGCTAGCCTCATTATCAATTTAGCCTTTAGTGGCACCTTATCCTTCCAAAATGACTTCCACCACAACCACACATCTACACATCCATATAGAGCTTAATACCCCAAATTAGTTGAATAATATCCTACTTGTTTGTTGTAGCCCAAATAAGCTAATAATTATGATTATATAAGTAAATACGAATCATTTGAATCTCTAAAATAAATGTTTCCCAAAACCTTGCATAGTCACCCTCCATACCAAGATTAGCCGAGATCACCCATGCTTGACTCAAAAAAATAACCAAATTCTTGGTTATAAAAATGGTTCCATTACATCCCATGATAACATCAACTGTAAATTGAACTTGATACATGTTACCCACATGCCAATCCCAATGGGGCCCAATTATTAGGAAGGAAAGGGAAAGTGTATTCCATTGATTACACATGTTATGGATAGGTCTATGAAATTTCCTCATCTAGTCAATCCAACAATTGGGAGGTATATACTTTTGATTAAGAATCCTAACCCAAATACTTTCCATCTTAAGAGCACCCCATAATGATTTTTTTGCTAGAGAAAAATCAAAGAGAAGTATTTATTTAGCACCAAAGCCCTTAATTATGATGAGAGGTGCTCTCTAGCCCAATATGGTAGATATGTTGCAATGTTTAACACTTTGACTCTATAAAAAAAACATAAAATTAATAATTATATTTATAATTATAATTAATAATTAAACTAGCCTAGATCCATCTTAACTCTAGATCTACTAAGTGGCTAGAGGGGTCAAATCTCTTGAGACACAAACTTCATTTAGAGTGAAAATATATTTGATCCCTTTCGGCATGGTAGATCCAAATTCCAAAATTAAGATGGATGTATTTTGATTTTCATGTTTCCACAAGTTAAGAACCATAAGATATCCACTTGAGCCAACGACTTACCTTAAAATTGATTAGACAAATACTTTTATACAATTTGGGTTAACCCCATTGTCATGGGATATTCTCATTTTCATCAAATTGGATGCATGGATCTTGTTGTAATGATTTGGTGGTCTTTGCACACTGGTACTTTAATGCAAATAGTATTTTATTACGTCGAGAGGTGTTGTCTAGACCAATATGGTAGAGATGTTGTAATGTTTAGCATTTTGACTTAGTCAAAATGAAATTTAAATTAAAAAATAAATTATAAGTAATAATAATTATAATTATCAATAAAACATTTTAACTCAGTGATATTACATAATAAAAAAAAATATAAAATTAATAATTATATTTATAATTAATTATAATTAATAATTAAACCACTCTAGATTCCTCTTAACTCTAAATCTACCAAGCACCCATAGATCAAATCTCTTGAGAAATTTTGGAGCTTATACATAAAGTTAAAAATATAAGAAACGAGAAAGGTTGCCCGCTGCTGCTGTTGAGGAGCCCGTGCGCAATCCTGATCGCTCCCCTGAGACTGCTTCGTAGCCATGGCCCTAATATATGGCCCCAATATTTATTCCTCACTTCCACCTTAGCTATTGACCTTCAAGAAGCTGGTGGTAAGTTGCTCCAAACGCCCAGCAATTGAAAACTAGCAAAAATTTGTTAAAAGAATGGCTATTATCCCATAAGTGGACCTCCCAATTGATGAGCCTTGTAGATCAGCCCTAAATTTTGCAGAAAGAGGGCTCATTGAACAGTTCACTGGGCTTTGACCCTCGCCCAAAGCTGTCGAAGCCTAGATCCAAAGAAACTGGTCTCCCCTCATCAAAGAAGGAATCAAAAGCTTCCTTGTAGGTAAGGGTTTCTTTGTCTTCGTCTTTGAAGTAGTAGAAGATAGGAATCTAATATTCTGCAATGGCCCGTATTTCATGGGGCCTTAGGGTCTATATATGAATCAATGGACCCCTGATTTTGATCCAAGTCAAGATGTTCCCTCAGAAGTTCTGGTCTGGGTGCGCTTGCCCCACCTCCCTCTTCACTGCTGGAACCCTAAATCCTTAGAAACTATTAGAAACAAACTAGGGAAATACATAGACAGAGAAGAAAATAAATATAAATACTCTTGTGCAAGAATTTTTGTAGAATTTGACTTGGAATAAGGCCTTCCTTAGGCTATCAAACTCAAGGTAGAGGATTGGTCTCACATCCAAGAGCTAGACTATGAACAACTCCCATTTAAGTGCAGGTATTGCCATGAATATGGGAATTTTTCCAGATATTGTAAAAGGAAAACAGTGGAAGAGACAAAAAACTCAAAGGAGGAACAATGAACACAGGTCTAGAAAGTTGCTCCCAACAAACAGAACAACAAAACAAAAGGGGAAAACAAGCCAGCTAGATCTGCCGCACCTACCTCGGTGGTGCAAGGGGTGGAGCCTCTAGGCCCTACAACAACAGCTACAAACACCAACCCTTTTGAAACCCTAAGTACTCCTAAAGAACAAATAGCTCCAACAGAAGATGCAGTGGAGGAAACGCAGCCTAAACCAACAGCAAAAGAGGAAATACATGAATATGTCATCCCAATACAAACTGGATCTCCCAAAGGAGCAACCACCTCCCCATCCTATGCAAAAATGACAAGAAATAAGCCCCTAGAATCCTTTAGATCTTTGGATGAATAAAATTTCGAGAGGCCCATCAAAAGAGTCAGGAGAAAGTCTTATAGAGAGGCAAGAGAAGAATAGGTCAAGAAGAAAAAAATGCAGGGAATTTAATCCATGATTGAGATGTCTATAGGCATAAATACTAGACTCGGGCCTCACAAAGGCCATCCCTGTGCAATTAAATAATGCATGTAATATCTTGGAACTGCAGAGGTGTGGGGAATCCCACAAAAGCGGAAGTTGTGAAGAACCTCATAAAATCTGAATCCCTCGAGATCCTTTTGTTCCAAGTGACAAAAATAGAAGGGTCTGCCCTTATGGACCTAAGTAAAGACAAATGGAAAAAAAGAGTTGGGAAAGCAGTAAGTGCCAGGGGAACCTTTGGAGGCCTTGCACTCTCTCAAAGGATGAAAATTTTCTTCTTGTTAGCTCCTTCAAAATGCAACATTGGATCTACACCTAACTCCAGCATCTTGCAAGTAATACCTCTCTTACCATATTTAATCTTTATGTGCTGATGTTATATGACGAAAAAAAGGATTGTTGGCTTACTCTTTCAGACTGTTTAGAAGCCCACTCACCTAAGAATTTAATCTTTGCTAGTGATTTCAATCTTGTCCTCGATCAAAAGGAGAAAAAAGGAGATAACCGTAGTAAGGACCACATCCTTCCTATTGTAGAAGACCTGATCAATGATTGGGATATATTGGATATCAAACCCAAATCTGGACTCTATACATAGTCAAATAATAGAGCTAGAAAGCAGTGCATTTTTGCTAGGCTTGACAGATTTCTGATACAATGCACCCTCCTCTCCAAGCAGAATATAATCATCTCCAAAATCCTTCCCAAAATGACATAAGATCACAAACCCATATTGCTACAGATTGAAGAAGCGGAAAACCTTGGACCCATCCCTTTCAGATTTAGCCCTCAATGGACGGAAAGAGAAGGTTTTATGGAGAAAATCAGAAAATCTTGGTCCAAGCTAGTCATTGGGTCGACTAGATATGTTTGGGAGAAAAAACTCAAGGCCACCAAAAAAGCTTTGAAGGAGTGGTTAAAAAAACCCACATGCACTCCAACTAGCCTTAGAAAGAAGGCCTCCAAGAGTCTATTAGATATGCAAATGGAAATGGAACAACAAGAAATCACCTACTCCGATTTGCAGTGTGAGCAATCTTCCCAACAAAGCACTCTTCATGCCTTCAAATTAGAGGAGGAGACTTTAATACTAAAATCTTGAAATCTCTGGCTAAAATCGGGAGATAGAAACTCCGCATACTTCCACAAGCAAATTAGAACTCGACTCTTTAGAAATCACATAGTAGAAATAACTACTTCAGAGGGCAAAGTACAGAAAGTAATAACAGAGATTCGTGAGGTAGCTACCTCACACTTCCAATAGTTATACATGGAAAATGAATCATACTTTGAAGAAGAAAGTCTGAATACCTTTCTCACATTCCAAGTCTGATAGAGGAGGATAACTCTAGCCTTTTGAAGCCCTTCTCGGAAGAGGAAATAAGCAATTTCATATGGATGATGGAACCAGAAAAAGCTCCTGGGCCTGATGGATTCATTATACACTTCTACAGAATATGCTAGAATTTTATAAAGACTGATCTGATTCAGATGATAAATGGTTTTCAAAAGAAAGCTAAATTTGGTGGCAGCACCAACTCCACTTTCCTTGCACTTATCCCGAAAGAGGTGAGCCCTACCTCGTTTGACCGCTTCAGGCCTATTTCCCTCTGCAATGCATCATATAAGATCCTTTCTAAGCTTTTGGAAAATATAATCAAGCCTCTTCTGGGTAAACTCATCTCTAGCAGTTAAATTGGTTTATCAAAGGAAGGCACATTCTAGACAATGTGGCCCTAGAGAAAGAAACCATTCACTCAAGCCTCCATCGTCACGAGAAAGGAATGATAATCAAGCTAGATATGGAAAACACTTTCGACTGGGTAAGACATTATTTCCTTCTCCAAGTCCTTGTTGCTTTTGGTTTTAGCTCCGAGTTTATTAGGCTAATTAAAGCTTGTATTGGAGAGCCGTGGATTTCTCCCTTGGTCAACGGTAGGCCTACCAGTTACTTCAAAGCCACAAGGGGCATTAGACAGGGTTGTCCTCTTTCCCCCTTCTTGTATATTTTGATGGAAGATTCCCTTAGTAGGAAGCTAAATGAAGAAAATATTAGTGGGACTCTCCCTGGCATTAGGGCGGTAAGAGGCATTGATCCAATAAACCATGCCTTGTTTGCTACTGATTCAATTCTTCTAGGCGGAGCCTCATTAAAAATTGCAAGGGCATTTAAGAAAACTAATCAAATCTTTTGTAGATTCTTTGGAGCTTTGGTCAACAGAAGGAAAAGTGCAATGTATGGTTGGGAGATAAATCAACAAGCCATGAACTGAATTGCACAAGTTCTTGGGTATGTAGCTATGCAAGATGGGATAAAATCAATTACCTTGGTTTGCCTCTGTCATTGGGCATCAACAAGGCTCTCCATTGGGCCGAGATACTCAGCAAAATCAAGGAAAAAATAAGAGTATGTGGCGGACAATGGCTCACCACAGCTGGGAAGCTCATACTGGTTAATTTTGTTCTTTCCTCCCTTCCATTATATCAAGCAACCTTCTTACTGGCTCCAAAATCAATTACAAATCAACTTTCCAAGATGTTAAGAAAATTATTGTGGCAAGGAGGTAAGGGAAATCAAAAGAAATTTCATTTGGTAAATTGGGACATTGTGAAAAAACCTCTTTTAGATGGAGGCCTATAAGTAAGAGATCCTAGTCTGGCCAACTTGGCATTGGGTGGCAAGATGCTATGGAAAAAAAATTTGAATCAGAGACACTCGGTAGGTCAAGTTTTATCAAAAAATATATGCATGGCCTCACTCTATAAGATATGGAGAAAGGAACAGAAACCAAAGGAACAACTCTATGGAAATTTTTCACTCACAGTTGGGAGTTTTACAAGGAACAACTATGCAGAATTCCAGGAAATGGGAAAATCATCAACCTTTGGGAAGACAAAATTATGGGACTACAATCTCTAAACAATGTCCAGGAAATCGCAGAGCTGCGTGACTGGCTAATAAGTCCTAGCAACAAAAAACTAGAAGACATATGATGCTGGGACGATGAGGGTAATTAGCTGGATTGGAACATTCCACGTCCGCCTGAACAAATGCGGGGTCAAGTTCCTCTCCTCCTTGCGAATTTGGCTGGGTTGGCTCCAATATAGCGCAGCTCAAAAGACAAATGGGGACGACGTAGCATTGCTTTGCACAATCCTTTGATTTGGAAACAGATTTGGGACCCAGTTGGACTCTCCAAGCTTAATTTTTTTGCTCGGCTCCTCATTCATAATCGTGTTTTAACAGGTGAAAATCTGGAAAAAAGAGGAATAGTCAGGCCTTATAGATGTTCGCTCTGTTGTGAAGCGGTGGAGACTATGGAGCATTTGTTTCTTAACTGTGTGTATGCCCAAGAACTGTGGCGAAGGAATTACATGGGATGGATGCACAATCCCCATCGTAGATATCGACCACCAACCTCTTCATCACTTGGCCCGGATGCCCTTCCTGTGATCTTAATCGAAAATATCTTTGGTTTAACATCTGGCATGCCATCACCAAATTTGTATGTTGGGAAATTTGGCTGGAAAGGAATGAAGCAATCTTCAACAACAACTTGTATTCCCGAACTATTGTTGTAGCCAAAGAAAAAGCCTTGCTAATCGAGAATTTGATAAACCTTCCCCACAAGTCAAGCATTGATCTCTCTCCAGATGTAATTATTTGGATAGGCATACCTTTGAAGATAGCCTCTCGAATCATTACTCTCTCTAGACCATGCTACAACCTGAAATGGAGACTTTGAACACCAGAGATCGAATTTAAAAATTGGTGGTGGAACCAGAACAGAGCCACAATATTTTTTTATGGTGCCTCAAAAGGAAATCTGGTAAAATATGGAGCTGGGGGATTTATTTATTCCAAATCAAGTCACAGCCAAAACAGCTTCAGCTGGTGTCTTGGGAAGAACACCAACAACCATGCAGAAATCTTAGGAATTCTTAAGGCTTGTCAAATCACGCAGGAGAATTGAGAAAAAGACACTCCAGTCTTAGGAGACTTAGAAATCCTGATTAAAATCATAAATACAGGAGATCACTTCAGCAACTCGGCCCTCAACAAGACACTACAGAGACTCAGGAAACTATTGCAAAGATTCACATATAGCTCTTTCTATCATATTCTGTGAAATTTAAACAAAGAGGCGGATGCAAAAGCAAATGCAAGATGTCTTTTAGAACAAGGATAATTCTCAAAAAATGGTAAAGACCCCATCTGGTTACCCATCCCATGAAACTCAACCATGTAAAATCAGATATGGATTATTTGGGGATTCTGGAAAAGGATTTGTAAAATTTTCAGTAGTCTGTGAAAATATATACATCAGTAATAGAAATAGAAAAAACCAAAAATTAGTTGCAGCCTCTAATGGGGGTTCAACCCCATCTAATGATCAGGGAACAAATGGTCGATGAAAATACTGATAATATGCATGATCATTCTGCTCCTGTATCTCCATGTGAGCAGTAAATAAGTGCAACGCCTCCTTGGAAAGGATGTCGAAAATTTTCTTCCGCTCCCTGTAAATGTGTCGACAAGAAATATGATCAAAATATGTTTTGTGATATAGAATTTCATCCAAAATATACTGCAGTGTGTGTACGTGACAGGTTATTTGTTGGTTGAACCAGTTAATGATAATTTTGGAATCACCAAATATTTGTAGAGCATGAACAATGTTTTTTGTGCTGGCGAATTGAAGGATACATAATAGACAGAAGAGTTCAGCATAGTTATTGGTGCCACGGCCAAGTCTAATCTTTACTTTGTAAAAATGATGGGGTGTGATGAAGTAGGAATCCACCGCCACAACCATGTGTTTGAGAAGATCCATCAAAGTAGTCCCAAGGTAGTGATAAGTCAATAATCTCATGGGAGATAACTAGAGGTTGCGAAGGGGGTGGATCATCAGGTATCATGTGGTAAATGGAGATAATGTGGGTAGCAGATGAGGGCCAATGATGAGGAATATTGTGGAAGATGGTCCGATTGCGGGCCATCCAGATACTCCAACAGATTAAAATAGGCAGATTACGCAACTTAAGGGGTAGTGTAGATGTCCACTAAGTCTCTCGTTTCCCGCAAGAGTGAGCTTCCCCCCCCCCCAAGCGAAGATTATGATGAATCGAGGAGTGGATGTCTTGCCAGATTTCATGTGTAGCATTGAAGTGAAGGA
Organism: Pinus albicaulis; assembly: GCA_034641835.2. NCBI lineage: Eukaryota > Viridiplantae > Streptophyta > Pinopsida > Pinales > Pinaceae > Pinus > Pinus albicaulis. The sequence goes on along the minus strand of CM076577.1, from coordinate 1,138,111,931 downwards.
ATAGATGAACTGTATCTTCAACAACCGAGTTACATAGAGGAAATCTATGGGGACCAATATGTGATCTTTTCTGGAGGTTGGCCCCTGTAGGAATTTTATCAGTGAGAATACACCACATGAGGAGCCTAGCTTTCGTCGGTCCCTACAATTTCAAAATATTACGCCACTATGAGAGTAAAGATTTAGGTCTATGAGATCGATAAATATGAATATACCCCTGTTTGGGAGTGTATAGTCCCTATTTAGAGACAATCCATATGAGTTCATTCTCCCGGTCCAGAATTATGACACGTGTATCTCTTAGAGCATCCAGATAAGCAGTCCAATGCACAACCCATTGTGGTTGCACCTATATTTCCTAATGCCCTAACCAACCTTGAGTGAATAGGGTGGATGCATTTCCGTCGGCAATGTGGTTGAGTGTCAGGTAACTAGCATGATTGAGAGAGTCAATAAGTGCAGGTGGGAGGAGGTGGGCATTTCTGCAACCCGTCGAAGAGTCCCAGCCAATACAAACCCTAGATCCATTACCAAGTTTCCATGCCAAATCAGCGTTGATATGGAGAATAGAGCCTAGTACAGCTCGCCATATCATTGAACAACTGGGATAGTGCACCGGAGGTTGGCAAAGCCATTCAAGTGGATTAAGTGGATGGAAGTAATTCTGAATGACCACCCTGGACCATAAGTTGTTGCCAGTAAGAATGTGCCAACCAAGTTTAGAAGACAGTGCCAGAGCAAAGGTCGGAAGATCTTTGATACCCCAACCCCCCCATCGCTTGGGTAATGCAATGCGATTCCATTTAGTCCAAGCAAAAGTGTGACCTTCTTTAGCACCGAGCCATAGAAAATCTCTACAGATCAGTTGTATCCTGTGAAGAATGCCTTTAGGTATCCACGCTAGAGACATCCAGTAAACCAGAATGGCCTCTAAAATAGATTTAATAAGTATCATTTGACCAACCCGTGACAACCAATGATGGCATCAGTTGTGCAGTCATTTTTCAATCTTGGTGATAAGCCAATTCCAGTCAGCAGATTTATAGCTCACTAGTTTGAGGAAAAAACCCAAGTACTTCAGACCATCCTCAAATATGGTGAGGGTAAATGGGAATCCTTACTGAGCATAATAGATCTCATGTGGTGTGCATCCATGACAAGTCAAAGTAGATTTGATGTTATTTAAATTCATACCAGTAGCAGTACAAAATAGTAGCAGGACGGATCTAACCATTGTAGAATCCCCAAGTTTTCCATTGAGGAAGAGTATGATATCATCAACAAATAGAAGGTGTGTGAGTACACAGTTTGCCAAAATTTGAATTCCTTTCAATCTACCACGATCCCTTTCATCAATGATACATCTGTTGAGGCCCTCCATAATCAGGAGAAATATAAGAGGGGATAACGGACATACCTGTCAGAGCCCCCGTTCAGCATGAAAAAAATTTGTTACCGCCTCATTAATGAGTATGATAAAGGAAATAGAGGTAATGCAACACATTATCCAATTTATAACTTGTATGGGGAATCCTAGATGAGTAAGAAGCATGCGGATGTAGAGCTAGCTAGCTTGATCAAAAGATTTTGCCAAATTGATCTTGAGGATCATCCCTATGATCTTATTAGTATGCATAAAGTGTAGTCCTTCTTGTGCAATGCCTACAGCATCCTGGATTTGTCGATTTTCAAGGAAAGAAAATTATTCAGGTGAGACAAAATTAGATAAAATGGGCTTCAGCCAATTAGCAAGGATCTTAGCCATAATCTTGTAGATACAATTGCATAAATAAATCGGACATAAATCTTTGAAAGTCGAGGGATGATCAGTCTTGGGAATAAGTGAAATGAAGGTAGCATTAAATGCCTCATATATGTGCCTAGATTTTCGAGTCTCTTCCACCACCTCCATAAGCTCATGTCCCAATAGTTCAAATAATGCCAGATAAAATTCCACAGACCATCCAATAGGTCCAGGGCTCTTTTACTTTTTGAACCATTTAAGGATAGATTCAAGTTCCTCCATTGTAATAGGTGTAAGGAGATCATCAGCTTCTACAGGATCCACATATCTAGGAAATAGGGAGGCCACCTTGATGATTTCAGCCATTGAGGGTTGAAGAGGTGCCTTATATATATCATGAAAATTATTGATACCCTTCTGTGCAAGTTGTGAGAAAGTAGAAGCAGTGGTACCATCCACGTTGTCCAGTTCCCAAATGGTATTGATGGATTTTCGACCCTTAGCAAATTGATGGAAGAATTTGGAATTTTCCTCACTTGCTTTGATCTAGGTTGAATGACTTTTCAGTCTCCAAACTTCATCCCACATTTGAAGGATATTTAGGTAGTCAGATTCCAGTTTAATAAGCTTTGATTTCTCATCTTCTGTCACAAATCCTCCCTCGATAGAGCATGCCAATCTGTGTATATCATGTTCAATAGTTGTGAGCTCAAGATCCTCCATTCTTTTCTTATTCCTAGCCCAAGTAATTGACTCCTTTTTAATGGAGAGAATTCTGTGAGAAAATATGGAGGATGGCGAGTGAAGACTTGGTGGTGGAGGGAGTCTCCAATGAGTATTCACTAAGTTGACGAAGTCTGCATCTTGTAGCCACGCAGAGAAGAATTTTAATGGTGTGGTAGGCTTGTTAAAAGCCCCAGTGATTTCCAGGTATACCAGAGAGTGGTCAGAGATACCACCAGAGCCGATCCATTGTCTGAATGAGCCAAGAGTGTGTGGTAATCCTTCCTTAATAAGGGAGCGGTCAAGCCTGCGAGCAACCATATCGACCCCAGTGTACCTGTTGTGCCATGTAGGAGAGGGGGAGGTTATGAGGGAAGCCACCAGTTGGTGAGTAGATAGAAGATGTCTGGAAAAATTAGAGAGTGGATCCACATGTGAATTAGGTCCCCAGGACTCAGAGATCCTGAGGGAGAAATTCAAATCACTAGCCAATATAATATTATCAGAATGCAGTACCAATTAATTCAAAAGAGAGGTTCAGAAATGCTACCTATTAGTGTAGGGGCCATAGGCATTGATAATGCAGAAATGTAGTCCAAGAGCTAAAAAATATCCATCGCAATAATGCAATCCCTCCCCCAAACATTGAGAAGTTTAATATGTCGGGGGTTTATACAGAGGGCCAGTCCACCTAAGCATCCATTAGCATCAATGGCATGGATGGTCCATGAGGGGAGGAGGGGATCAAGTGCTTGAATGAAAATTTTGGAAGAACCATGAGTTTCCTGGAGGAGGATGATGTCTACTAATGAAGAATAGAAGAGGCGCCTAAGAGCAAGGTGCTTTGCAGGGCTGGAAAGCCTTGGCAGTTGAAAGAGAGGAAAATCATTGAGAAACCAGGAGATGGGATTGTCTTTCTCTAAGGATCCCATCAATGGAAAGTTGAGTGCTAGAGGCAACTTCAATCTAGCCTATAGAATGGCCTTCGATATGTGTAAGTGATGGTCGTGAGTGGATTTGTGAAGGGTGAAAGGGGGGCTATGTTGAGGTCCAAGTCCAGCCGGAGTGTAATTATGAGGGCGTAAATTGTAGGAATGGATAGAAGAGGATTCAAATGGTTCAACAGTAAAAGTAGGTAAGGGAGGTGAGAGGGGGAGAGTAGAGGGTGATGGGGGGAGTGTAGAAGATGTAGGTAATCCGGGGGGATGATCTGTAGGTGAAGGGCTAGGTATGGAAGGGGGAGTAGGGGGAAACAGGAATGGAGGGGAGGATGGGGGACAAATAATGAAAGAGGTAGAGAATCTAGCCAGAGAGGGCTCCGTGAACTGAATAGAAGAAGAAGATAAAAAAGATAAAAATGTGAAAGGAAGTAAAGAGGGAGTACCAGTATCTAGAGAGAGTCCAGAGTGTGTAGCAGCAGTCATAGATTAAGTGACTCTATAAGGGGCAACCACATCTACCTGAGCAAAGTCCACCTGCGAATAGGGAACAAGAGTCAAGAGGAAGCCGGATAGATGTGCCTATCGCTACAACGAGACCAATACAGGTTCAATATGATGCAAACTACCACGTGTGCTGGTACCAGATGCCTGTCCATTTAATGGAAAATCTTTAAATACATGTCCAACTTTGTGACAACGATGACAGTGGAAAGGAACCCCTTTATAATCCAGTATCTATGTCTGGGAAGATTTGCACCATTGAATATTGATGTATTCTTCGAGGCCTTCCCTTATATCCAGTTGTACCAGAATGCGAGCAAATGCCATCTTACCAAATTCAATATATGAGCGATCATGGTCCAAGTATGTGCCTAGGAGATTACCAATATCCCTGAATATCTGATCATTCCATAAGTGAAGCGGAAGGCCAGGAAAACGAACCCAAATAGGTCTCGCTCCCAATGGTTCATGATCAAGATCGAATAAGGGGCTCCATCGCTTCAGAAGCACTAAAGCCATCTCAATGTGCCAGTATTACGATAAAATCATATCAGTAGGGTCTCTATTAGTGAAACAGAGGGCAAACCATCCCTTAGTAAGAGTATGAATGGTAGGGAGCTCATGTAAAATACCACCCCAAATATCTTGAACCCACTGTGTCAGTATTTTAACCCCATAGTTCCGGCCACAAACATGCCCCACCACAACTTTATCCGCTGTACCCAGAATTTCAGACATTTGAATGCCTACACCGAGGGTGAGGAGGTCGCTACTCTTACAAGCCTGCACACATTTCGTGTGACGAGGGGTGGTTCGGGAGGTAGTGGTGTGGAGACGGTGAGTGGAGGAGGCGATGAGGAGTTGGGAGGGGGATTAGGGGAGTTAGGTGGGGGGATGAAAAAGTGGTTAGATGGGTGGCGGGGGGGGGGCGCGCGGTGGGGTAGCAGTAGGGCCGTGAGTGGTATAGGGATGATGCGGGGGAGGGGAAGAGTGCAGCAGGGACTGAGGAGCGGTGTGAGTGGGAGATGAGGTGGTAGAGAGCGGAGGTGCTGAAGCAAGGGTGCTAGGGTCGATGAAAGAGGGAGCAGCCGTAGAGAGAGGGAGAGACTATGAGAGAAAGGCTAAAGAAGCAAGGGACGGAGGATGAAGGTTCGGGGAGGAGATAAGATCTAGTTCTGCAGCCGGGAGAATAACAGGGGAGATGTGGGTGAGGTCGGGGAACATAAAAGAGTCAAGTGCAGGGAAGGAATGAAGAGGTGAGGATGCAAAAGGAGATAAACTTGAGAAAGAAGGGCAAGTAAAAGGAGAGGATGCGGGGTGGGAAACATACATACTAGATGAAAAGTGATGTGCAAGGGTCCAAATGTCCACCTGGGCAAATGGGTCCTCTGAATAGTTGACCAACTGCTCATCTTGGGCCCCCTCCATCGATATCCCCAAGAAAAATTCCATTAATGACAGAAAATAATCGTTAGTCAGAAAACGGTCATAGGAAACCTGTAGAATACCAATATGGAAGATCACTGAAGGCAAAAATGACAGGGGATGACAGAGGACAAAACACTGACAGTTGCAGCATTCTAATGCAGGATAGGGCCGAGAAAACCACGGTTTCATCGTCAGAGGCAGTAGACGCAGTCGGGTGAGCGAAAAAGGTGCCAATCAAATGTTGATATATATATAAACTAATCCTTGGTTATAACATTTATTCAATTACAATAAATGATTGCTTTAGTGTGTTTACTTACTTGGAATAATAATTATTTACCATATTTATTATTATTTTTATTTTTATTAATTCCTTTACCTTTATTGTAAGTATACTTTATTATATTATACCATTCAAATAAAGATTATATTTCAATAAAATAAATTAAAATATATTTAAAAAATCCCAACCCCAAAGCCTAATTCTAATATATCAACAACATTATTTTTGTTAAATTATGAATGGATAATAGAAAACAATAACCTAGTTACTATTCTATTTAGTACCAATTTATCTATATAAACATATAGTGTAACTGAAAGAGCAACTGTAGCCTTGAGGATTACAAATAAACAAATCCATAGCTAAAAAGAGACATAGTCAAGTGCACGAGAGTAAAGTCATGGCAAAAATGAGATCTAGGCTAGTTTTAAGAAATTTACAAAAATAATATTTATCCACATTTGTAATTATTCTTCTAATGCCAATGATAATTAATAAAAGCAACAAAATATTTCCAATTAAAACAACATCTACTCTATTGAGTATTTAACAAGTTTTCATTACTTACGAGGTATAGTTAATTATAATAATGATTATAAATAATAATGCATTATTACTTTGTCTTCTTAATAATTTATTAAATTTATTCATTTTTTCTTCTTCTTATATATATTGAATTATTATTTATTTTTATATTGTATTTATTTTATTTTATAAGTTTATATTGTTAGAGATTTATGAAATAGAACTGTATAATATGAGTGATCTGTCCAACGTTTCGGATGGTAACTCCATCCATCATCAAAGACCAAAAAAATCTATTTTAGTAAACTAATCCTAGAGAGCCTTTTTATAAGTCCATTTTAATTTTTAATTTTTAATTTATTTTATATTCATTTGATTTTTATTTTTATTTTTATTTATCTAATGATAATAATTTATTTGGTTTTATTTTTATTTGTTGACTTAATATTTTTAGTTATTGATTTAATTTGATGTTCTATTTGAGTATTGAGGATTTTTTGCAGTGCATGAATAGTCCACTTAGCACTCATTGCATCGGGTGATGCTCACAGGGGTGAAGAAGTGGGATTGAAACTAGTGAAATGAATCACATAGCATCAATCATCACTTCCGGGGCTTTTACCTGGTAACTAGGACTTCTCGAGAGGTCACCCATCCCAAATCGCCTCTGGCTCAAGTGCGCTTAACTATGGAGTTTTCTCCACAATCAAGCCCACTTAGCTTGCTACCCTATTTTCAAAACCTTATCAAGTATTGTGCCTCATGAACCATTCAAGTAGAGCTCCATTCACTCTTTGTATTTAAGTATTGAGGGGTTTTCGCAGTGCGTTATATTAGACATCATTTTTTGGGATTCAATTGCATTAAGTAAGTCATTCATCTATGACCATTTCCATGAGAGGTAGTCGTAATTGACTAATTTATCACAATTTTTGAATAGTCCACTTAGCACTCATTGCATCAGGTGATGCTCATAGGGGTGAAGAAGTGGGATTGAAACTAGTGAAATGAATCACATAGCGTCGATCATCACTTTCGGGGCTTTCACTTGGTAACCAGGACTTCCTGTGATGTCACCCATCCTAGATCGCCTCTAGCTCAAGCATTCTTAACTGTGGATTTTTCTCCACAATCAAGCCCACTTAGCTTGCTACCCCACTTGCAAAAACTTATCAATTATTGTGCCTCATGAACCATTCAAGTAGAGCTCCCTTCACTCTTTCTATTTAAGTATTGAGGGATTTTCACAGTGCGTTATATTAGATATCATTTTTCGGGATTCAACTGCATTAAGTAAGTCATTCATCTATGACCATTTCCATGAGAGATAGTTGTAACTGACTAATTTCTCACGATTTTTGAACACTCCACTTAGCACTCATTACATCAAGTGATGCTCACAGGGGTGAAGAAGTGGGATTGAAACTAGTGAAATGTATCACATAGCATCAATCATCACTTTTGGGGCTTTCACCCAGTAACCACTTTTTGAAAAGTTTTTCGATTTATTTTTCCAATCTAATTTATCTAAAATGCAACAGAAATTCATTGAAATCACAACTTTGATGGGTAAACTCTGCACAATCGAAGTTTCCTAGGGTTTTTCAGGGTTTTGAATTCATATATGCAGTTAAAAATCCAATTTAAATAACACAAATCAAGATTTCACCTCAATTTGTTTTCTTCGAATTCAGTCAGAAAATCCACCTAAAACTCCAAAAGTCGCATTAAAGACAACTCCAAATAATTTTTTTTTACTTTAAGAGTCAGATTTAACATTTTAAATATTTTATTAATAAATAATATTGTTTCAAAACTAGCTTTCACAATCATATTTAGCATTTGAAATATTTTATTAATAAATAATATTTTTTCAAAACTAGCTATTATATTTTAACTGTTGAAAATTAATTATTCTTTACAAAGCTCTCTTTATTTAATCGTATAATAAGATCAAATTCTCCATCTTGCCCTTACGATGAACCATTTAATCGTACGCTAAGATCTGATTCTCCATCTTGTCCTTACGATGAACCACACTTCATGGTTCAAAACGCATCGACACAACATCTAATATGTGATTGTTGCCTAAATTTTTCTCAATAATTCTAGTATGAATCATAGAAGCGTGAATTCAAAAATTTGTGATATTTAGTTAATTACAATAATAATTGTTTTTTTTTTATTTAATTACAATAATAATGATTTACAATATTTATTATTTTTTTGAATTTAATAATTCCTCTGCATAGTATACTGTATTATTTTATACAATTTAAATAGAGATTAAATTATTGTAAAATAAATTTAAAAATATTAAAATCACCCAACCCTAACTCTAAACCCTAACTTTAGTGTATGGATTATTTTAATTATGAATAGATACTCTAAAGCACTAACCTTGTCACAAAAAAAAAAAAAATATTCCAGCCCAATTTGGTAACATATTGCAATGTTTTGTTTAACATATTGATTTAGTAAAATAAATTAATTAATAAAAGCATAAAATTAATAATTATAATTGTAATTGTAATTAATATTTAAACTATCCTAGATCCATCTTAAATCTGGATCTACTAAGTGTCAAGACAGATCAAATATCTTCTCATTCTAAAAGAGGTTTACATCTCAAGAGATGATTTGATAGCTCTGGTCCCTTGGTAGATCTGAAGTTATGATGGATCTAAATTGTGTTAAGTTGTGCTATATAGGCAGATAGTGCAAGTGAAAGAACAACTATAGTAGAGAGGATTCCAAATAAGAAAAGCCATGGCTAAAAAGAGACATGATCAAGTGTAGGGGAGTGAAGTCATGGAAAAAAGGAGATTTAGGTTGGTTTTAAAAATACTACAAAAACATTACTTATCAATATTTGTATTGATTCCTCTAATGTCAATGATCATTAATAAAAGAAACACTATATTTCCAATTAAAAAAATCATCTACTATAATGAATATTTAACATGTTTTCATTGGGTTTAGTTAATTGCAATAACAATTATATATATATATATATATATATATATATATATTATTTTATTTTATTTTTCCGTAATCTAACTTATAGAAGAAATGACCTTTTCACTACAAGGAAAAGACCCTCTAGCAGAGGTTATAACGGAGGTTTTTAGTGCTATAAAATTGGCCGAAATTGTCAAAAAAAAAAAAATTCTACAACATTCGTTTTCAGTAATGGAGGTTTTGGAAGAGCTTCTAATGAAATTTCAACACAACTAAAAAAATTGGGTGGTCTAAGGTTATTACGGATGTTTTTCTCATCGGTGTGCTAATCAGGTGTCAATGCACCTGTGCATTTTAGAGTGAATGCACTGGTCCTGCAAACCTACCAAGCATCGGGACATTTAGCAACACCCCGATGCGTGTCATCCAAATGGTTGCCCTGGGGCGGTCGAAGGAGCATGCACCAGGCGGTAAAGGTATAAAACCGCTTTGGGCACACTGTAGGTGATACAACGCACTGGGTCATTCTAATTGGTATTGGGATTTTTTCGGTTCCCATAGGTCGTATCAACGCACTGGTTCGTAGTATTATAGAAAGGCACTGGTGCACAGTATCACATAAATGCACCGATAGTTATAATTTGTATTGGTATTTGTGCGGTGCCCATAGGTCGTAGAAACGTATCAATGAGCAGTTTCACATAAACACACTGGTGCACAGTATCGCACAAACACACCGAGAGTTATAATTTGTATTGGTGTTTGTGTGGTGCCCATAGCTCGTAGAAACACATTGATGCGCATTCTCATACAAACACACCGATGTATAGTAATTGACACGCACCGGTGTTCATTTTGTATATTTTAGAAACATCGACTTGTGACAGTGCAATTATTGTGATTTTTTAAAATTCATTATTCATCAAAAGTCGACACATATCTTATAACAGTATTCATATCAATAAAAAAAATTATTAGTGCATTTGAATATGATGTTGGATTAATTTGTTATATCATATCATAATTATTGTGATTTTTTTAAATTCATTATTTATCAAAAGACGACACATAAAAGTATTCATATCAATTAAATTTTTATTAGTGCATTTGAATGTGATGTTTGGATTAATTCGTTATATCATATCATCAAATTTCACATCTCTTCATTATAATATTTAATCATCCACATATTTAATCAGTGGTGTTACATTTCACAGCGACAATGGAGAATGAAATAGAATAAATTAAAACACACACACACACACACACACACACACACACACACACATATATATATAAGACACTCTTTTTCATACAAAATGGGACAGTTATTGGTATCCCTTTGTCTTTAAATTGGGACACTATGTCCATTACATTAAACAAAATGTCTGATTTCACAAGAAAATATTTCAAAAAATACAACGCCTTTCTTTGATATCCAAACATAATGATCATCATTCTTCGCTTGAACTATTGTCATTTCTCAAGCTACTTACATGACTTGGGTTATTTGAGGAATTTTTTGTTCACGGTGTTGATTGTTTTCTTCTTCTTCACCTTCCATCTACAAACATAAAAATAAACTGTAATGAGTGTATATACATTGGTAAGAATAATGAAATTTGAAATATTAAATAATATAAATCAATGTAAATAAAAAAGAAATGGCGTACCATAGCAACAATTAACTCATGAACTATACACATTCTTTGAAAACCGAATTGCATGCCATCTTTCAAGATTTCATCTATTGGCGCAGTTCCATACTTTGTTTCCTACAAGTTTTATACCCCATGACAAATCATATATTTAATATAAAATGTTTTTTTGTTCTATTAATTATACACAAAGCTAAGTAAAACAAGATCAATAGATGTTTATAAATTCCACAATTAATTTTTGATATGCCAACATATACTGACAACCCATATTTAACCCAATCTCAATCAATTCGTCTGATGGTTCTTCTTTGTATGTTAGCACCTGTTTGAAGACATTAAATGATGATTGTTGTAAAAGAACTTAACATATACAAAAATGGAATCTAGTTAAGTTGTTATAAGGAAGTAACAATTACTCACAAACTTAGATATCAACCCTTTTCTTCCTTGTCATCCTATTTTATGTGTTGAATGGGTTCCATTTTCTTTCCTTTTCTGCAAGAAAAAACTTGAAAATTAATATTTAATGCTAAATTGTTTATTTATTGTACCTAATTGAAAAATGCAATGATTACATATTACATTTGAAGCACGTTGTTGTTGAGATGGCTCCTCATGCTATGCAACTATTTCTGTTTCTTTGACCATCTCATTGTACACTTTGTTGGACATTCCTACTGGCATATTTCTAATATCATCTCGTTCATCTTTTGAGATTTTCATAATATTCGTGAAAATGTAACATGACAATAAACTATTTAATTTTTATATTCATATATGAAAAGTAAATATAACAAAAGTGATATTTATAAACGATTGCTTTCTAGTAATATATACATATAATTCTAGAAAAACATTTAAAGGAATAAATTTTTAATTCCTTCTTTTTTTGTTGTACGTTTTTGCTATTAAAAGTCTAACATGTCCCATTGACCAACATGAGAATTGGATTGATGTTTTTATTGTAAGTGGAAAGAACGTCTATACATTCGTTCCACTAGATCCCTCAAACTTTTGTAAAAGTTTTTCCCCTTTCGTTAACCTCCAACACCACTCTAGATGAGCTAAGGAGCAATTCATTTTCATTTGCATGTTCTATTTTTTTCTTTTCTTATAACAACATTACTTTTCTGAGTTCTTGGTCCCTGTAGAACAATAAACATATGTGAATTAATAAATTGTTTGAAACATGTTATCTAATAATTTTAAGTATATTATTAATGAAAATTAAAAAAAGAAACTCATATTGGATCGATAGTATTTTTTCATTCACCTGATTCATCCTTCTGCAATTTTTCCATCAAGCTTTTACACTCTTCTAGTCGTAGATCAAAAATAACCTTATAGAGCTTCGTCATTTTGTGGCTCTGCATGATACACAACAAGCAATACATATTAGTTAAACTTACATATAGTTCAAAAATAATATTTTCTGTAAAGAATTTACAAAGAACTTGCTTTTTTGCTTTTCTTGATGTGTTATCAGTATTTTTGTTACTTGATATCTTGTCACCCATTTTTTTACCAATATGAAACCCATACCATATCATTCATTAATATATTTTATAAATAAATCATAAAATTTTCAAGTAAAATAAAAAATATCAAGAAACTGATGCGCCTTTAATGTTGTACGCTCCGACATCATTGTGTCGTGTTCTTATAAACGCACTACCAAAACAGTATAAAACATCGTATGGTGCTTTATGTCAACAAGGAGCACCGGTGCGTTATATGTTAACCAGTGCACCAATTAACACAGAAAAATTGATAAAAATCCTCTAGTGTTAGTTTTTGTGGCATATGGTGTCGTGGAGGGGGCAGTGCAGCTTATTCTTATAAACACACCGCGAAAATAGGGGACCACCGTATGGTGCTCTCTGTCAACAAGGAGACCCAGTGCGTTATATGTTAAACGGTGCATCGATTAACAGATAAAACAAAAACTTGTTTTTTCCAAACAGTATGTGCACGGTGTGCTATAAGGAAATAGCGCACTGGTGCCCTATTTTACATATGGCACACAGATATATATATATATATATATATATATATATATATATATATATGTTTTTAATTTTTTTTTATCAAACAATACATGTGCGGTGCGATGTGATAAGACAACGCACCAGTGCGCTAGTTTACATAGGGCACACCGATTAAAAAAAATTATTTTTTTAAAAATTCACGCAAGAGCCGACATGGATTGGGATTTGACTATGCAAGTCGTCCTGTGGGTTAGATGTCATAGGCCTATATATATATAGCAATACAAACTGTTATGGGCCAATTTGGGCATCATTCCCAATGACTTGGTTAATTGGACATCATCTCTAGGACCAATGAATAGGGTCTATCATCCCCTATCATTTCAATTGCTACATGCCCTAAGACAAATCATTCATGACTTTCATCTGCAAATGTTTCCAATATTTTAAGTTTATAATATATCATATGAGAGCTCATCAACACTGCCTCTAAAGGGACTAAGTGCATTTCATATGTGGGTAGCCCCATTCAAGGCTACTCTGCAAAGCACTTCCCGATACTCATAGGTGCGTTGGTCACATTGGGAGAAAAATTCTCATTGTTCCGGAATCTCCACTTGGCCAGTGCCTTCTAGAAGAGTTCACATGTGTCAAACATCGAATCCATGTGTCCATTTGACATCTACAATATTGGGAACATGTCTTGCCTATTATTGGAAATTTTTTATTGTAAAACTACCTACAACTCCTCTATAAATTGAGCATAGATCTTAGTGTTTGAGAAGGAAGAATTTGAGTAGAGACATTTTGGTGGAATTTCAATTGAGGAGTTGATTTGTGTAACATGCTGCTAGAGAGATCTGCATTGTGATGAGGCTAGGATGCTTCTGGAGATGGTCACTTCAAATTAATCACTAGGTTGTAACCTCCCCTTCTATCCATTAATAAAGATTGTTGCTTACTTTCCTACATATGTATCTGTATAAGCTCATTTTTTCCATATTATGAATTCTTATTTGATTCATATGGTTTATGTTTCATTGATTTAACTAAATAAATTGAATATACATCTATATTATTGCTATATTTTGATGTTTAGTGTTCATATTTGCAAAAAATATTTCCAGACATCTAGCTTGGATTTGAATCTACAACAAGAGTGACAGAAGGAAAATAGGAAGCGCTTGGACTCCAAGTAAGTTCTTTGATCTGTTCTGTGTGTCTATTTACAATTAGGAAAAGTAGTTGCAAATTCTTTAACCTGTTGTTATAGATAAGCACCTTCCTAGGGAAGAATGTTTTATCTATAATTCATAATTCTGCATAACAAATTGGTGACTCCGCTAGGGAATTTACCCTTCATCCTAGGTGTATTTGCCTCTGATTTTCTCTGTTTATTCACCCATTAGTTTTTACTCAGAAAGACTACGCTTTTTAAAATCCAAATTTTCATTAGAAGTGTGTTAAACAGCTGTGTTTTTCATGGTACACTGCACCCAACACACTGTTGGATAGGACACAGTGCTTTGCATAGCACTGTCTCCCTTTCAGGGTTGCTTTGCAACGCAGTGTCTCCCCTTAGAGACAACATTGACCCCATAGACCATCCAAATTCCATTGAATTTTTCATTGCATTTTGTTTTTAGTTTGTTCTCTGGTGTGTTTTGAAAAGCATGAAGCCTCATATTGACCAGTGAACTTATCTACCTCTTCCTCCTTGGAAATAATAGTTTGTTCAATGTTTGTTTAAAGAATTTTTCTTTATCATTGATGAATTAATTTCAAATTATTTTCATTGTCGCATTAGATCCATTTGCTTTTGAAAATGAAATTGTCGTAAATTCTTCATTTCCTAATAGGAGAAATTTTTGTTTAATTCCTCATTTTTCCTTCAAAAGAGAAATTGTTGTTCTATTCTTCATTTCTCAAAAGTAAAAGGCATTTGTTTTATTGATTTGATGCACTTATTTTCTTTTCTGTATTCATAACATTAAAGGAACTGAAAAGAAAAACCTGCATTTACATGTAGTGGATTATGTGATTTTCAAAAGGAACAATTAGGAAATCTGCATTTAGTTTGTGCTCTTTGATTTGTTTTCTCTCAAATTGATTGCTCTTTCCCTCTAGTAGCTAGGATTTTCATTGAAAAACTAAAAGTGAAATATTTCTTATTATTCTTAGTTTTCATTTTAGGAATTTCTAGTACATCATCGCAGTGAACCTTTGAAAGGAAAATGGATAAACAAGATCAACTTAAAATTTATCTCAATTTACCTAACAAAGCATTGGAACCATAACGATAAAATTTAGAAGGTCTAGGCTAGAGACGTGTTCCGACATCGTAAAACATAGCAATTGTCGTTAACTTGTCTGTGATACATTCCGAGTGTGATACCTCACTCCACGTACATAATTATATCATAGCTCATCCACATACATTTGGGTATATCGAGCAGTGTTACAGTACGAAAAGTATAAATGGGTGCTCTCACTATGCAGTTTCGCATCAGACAACACTAATATGGACTTGGGCTTCCACGTACCTCTGGTTATATTTTGGAGGACAAATTTTAGGTGTTATCCATCCATAGTGAACCAAGTCGGCCACCTTGTAAATTGTGATACACCAAACACAACATTCAGGGATATTGCCTGCCCGTACTTCTTGGTTCACTAGGAGGTATTCTGCAGTTCACAATTTCTTGGTAAACATTTTTCCTAACATTACCCTTTTATTTTGTTTATTTATTTTTGGTTAAAATAAATCAATAATCATGGAAGAACAAAATCTTTTCCCCCGTCGTTCGCGTAGATTAGCATTGAAACCACCTTTACCACTAGAAGTTACTTCTGGTTGGCAAAGGTGATCATACTCTAACGAAACAAGTACTATCTGTACCTCTGATGAAACATCATCTTCCAATATACTAGAGTTAGCTCAAGTTGTTTCTACACATCCCGATTCATCTACTGTTGTCAAAACGGTGTCGTCACAGTTACTCGTGGTCACGATCCATCCAATTAGTGATACCATACCTCCTGGACCTGACGTTGTTCAACCAGAAGTTGATCCAAATCCTATCTCTTATTTTCCAGAACATCTGAATCCCGAATTCAAACAACTGGAAGTTATTCCTGCCCTGGTCATCCCACAAAATTCTATGTCCATTGAGTCTCCCATATCACACAGTCAACCTCTTGAAATATACTTTGGGCCTGACGGTGAAATACTTGCACCTGGTTTAATTCTGATTGAAGGAATCCCACAAGATGAGATTGTTGGAAATACTGAGAGGGGGGGGTGAATCAGTATTCCTTTCAATTAGAGCATTAGTTAATCTTCAATTATTATCAGTGTATGTACAATGATAGTAGCAAACAAGAGGAACAAAAATGCACACATTTTTTAAGGTGGAAACCCACTCCGAGACAAAAACCACCTAATGCTTTTCTAATAATTCTTTAATATTCAACTCCAAATGAAAATAAAGCTCCAACTTCCTAGAATCTAGAAAAGCATTCTTCTCTAGCTCCCACTGGATGGACGCTCCAATGCCCAAGATTCTTCAGTAGTCAACTGAATAGATGCCCCAACACCCAATGAGCTACAACTCACCCTAGCACCACCCTACCACCATATAGAAGAATAAAAGAAGAATGGACTCCCGTACCAAGGAAAATGGTCCACTTTACAATGATATAGAATGATGTAGAAGAAGAAGATATACTAGACCATAACCCAAACTTTGACACAACCACCTAATGATGATCCTAGACCTCCCAACACTGCCTCTTCAACCCTTGGCAGATAGACACTAGTACAATTTGTATAATAATGTATTTACAATGACTAAGTACAATGATACCTTTACAATGATTGTATGCAGTGTTACCCACTTGAAGAATTCATATGATGAACTTCTTGTTGCTGTTATGCACCTTGGTTTTTTCTCTTGTCATGCTACCCTCTGCTGCACCTTGCTTTGCTTTGCTGCTGTAGAAATTCTGGTCCTTTGCAACCCTTGACAACACATGATCTAGCTTTTTCTTGCCTTCTAGGAGCTCGATATTGAATCTGGTGTATCTATGTTATTTCAGATCCTCAATATCTGATTTTCAGTCCTGTAGTAGTCCTCTGATTCATATTTCCAATGCCACAGGTCTAACCCAATTTTTATTCTTCAAGAGAGAGTTATACCCAGAGAGAGAGTTATGACGAATTTACCGAGGTCACTTCTTTGAGTTGAATTTCAAGAGCCTGCAAAAACCCTGACTACCATAGATCATATCTCCAAAAATATTGTGCACCTTGATCTGAAATTTTAACAGCAACTTCCTCAGGATTTCGGCTTCGCCTCATAAAAATTTCAGCTTCTGAGCCTTCGTAGAAAAAAATTTAGAGCGCAAATTCCATGATAACCTGTTTCAGATGGTCGAATGCCTTGCCTAAGGAGGAAATGAAGATCACAATTTATATAAATGCTTAACTTGAGAGGGGCTTCAAAAAGTGAATGTGGGAGGGATTTTAGGAGATAAAAAAATATTAATTATGACTTTTCAATGACCCATGCCCCAACCCCATGGGTTTTTATCTCACTAACTGGGGGTACAAACTTCAAACATGAATATCTCTCAAACCGTGAAGAATTACATGGCATGCCATATATAAACGGAAACGTCTCGACAAGTAGAAACCATAAAAAGAATTATTGACCCAAAATATATTAATTTGGTAGGTCAAAATTCCCATGCAATATTGGGTTAGCCCCTGGTGCTGCTTGGGTTGACATCAATGACAACCGTTGATCAACAATCTCCCTCTTTGGCATTGATGGCAACACAAGTATTCCCCCTGCGATCATGACACCTCTTCCTACAACATTCTCTCCCCCTTTGACATCAATGGAAAAGGGTAAATCCCCCTGAAACACAACCATCCTGCAGACCTGTACACACTTCCACTCCCCCTGACACACAACCATCCTGCAGACCTATAATCTTCTTCCACTCCCCCTTTATATTCTGAAAAGGGAAAATCTAATGAGAACTTGGGAGAATACCAAGCTTCTGGCAAAGATATTCCAATGCTGGCGAATATTTAATATGTGATTCTTTTGGTGCTGCTTGGAATCTTGCTACTTGTCCACTTGCTTGCATAACATCTGGTCGGGAGGCAGTTACATATAGAAGACTAATAATCATAGATCTGTACAACCTTTGATCCACATCCTTAGATGAGTCTTCTATGGTCAATTTGCAACCTATTACCATTGGAGTAAGGATGGGTTTGCAATCTTCCATTTTAAATTTCTTGAGCATTTCCTTGATGTACTTGGCTTGACATATAAATATTCCTTTCTCTTGCTGAGATATTTGAAGCCCTAAGAAGTATGCCAGCTCACCAAGTAAAGACATCTCGAAATCACTTTGCACCTTTGTAGAAAACTTCTTACTTAGTCGATCATCATTGCTACCAATTATTGTATCATCACCTTTAGCTATTAGACATGCTTTTGTTGCTTCATCCAAAACATATATGTCGTTTGGAGCTCAATTTTCTGTAGCCACAATTTCACCATACACGCCTTTCCTGATTTCACATTTCGTGGAGTTGAATAGTATTGTGTGTCCTTGATCACACATTTTTCCAACACTGAGTAGATTGTGATTCATGTTTTCAACCAATAAAAAATTCTTGGCTAGAGAATCTTTGCTTCCGAGAGTGACAAGACCTGATCCTATAACATTTGAAGATCCATCATTTCCAAAGGACACGGTTCCATCCTTCTTCTCTTTCAGAGATACAAATTTATTTCTATCTCCAATCATATGCGTTGAGCAACTGCTATCAACATACCACACATATTTGTTCTTTTGAGCCTTGAAAGCGAGAGCACAATTATCATTCTTCTTCTTCTTACATGTTCGTTTGTTCTGTGGTTTCGAAGATTCTTCGGGAGGATTTTCAAGTCTGCAGTCTTTGGCTATGTGTCCAAAGTTTCTACATTTGTAACATTCAATATTATTTCTTAAATGTTCAAATCTATTGATGTTTTGTTAAGCACTGGGAGGTTCATATTTGATAGATCTCCTGGAATTGTATTCGTTCCTAGGGTACGTGTGACATTCTACAGCTTTATGACCAAATTTTCCACATGAATAACAGTAGCCATAAAAAATATGTAGGTACCTGGATGGAAATTTTTGTTGAGGAATTGTCTTCCAAGGCTGTTCTTGCAAATCTTGTCCAATGAAGTCTACATGCATGTTAGATCTCATAGGTTCATTTTATTTTTTTGTAGAAGGTCCTGCTTCTTCTTCTTTGTAACCGATGCCAATTTTGTCATTGTAATATTGTTGATTGTTGATGAGTTCTTCCAATGCCCTTGAGCTGTTGGCATAGTTTTGGATAGTTTTTACTTTCTTCACTTCCTCACGCAGCGAGACTACTTCGGATTATAATTCTTCCCTTTCTTGGTTGCTTTCTTCCAACTTCTTTTGAAGTGACTCTTCAATGCATTTGTGTTCTTCAAATTCAATTTTGAGACCTTGAACTTGTTCTTCAAGAGTTTTGGAACGGATCTTCTCCGCCTTGAGATCTTTTATAAGCTTGATTGCTTCCTCATAAAATTCGTCTATGGTCCATCCTTCTTATTCGTTGTTTGATACCTCTTGCTTATTGTGCTTGGGTTTATTGTGCTTGGCCATAAACAATACTCTCTCATTGGCTTCTTCTTCACTATCATTGTCTTCATCGGATGATGAGCTATCTTCTTTAGAGAGAAATTTCCTTTTGGATCCTTGCTTGTTGAATTTCTTAAAGCCTTTCTTTCCTTTTGAGTTTCCATTACTTCTGTTTGGAAATTTTGCTGCAAAATGCCCAACCTCATTACAGCTAAAACATATCAATGGAAGTTTACCTTTGAATTGTCCCTTACCAATTTTTAGTTTTCTCGTGAAGTAAGCATATTCTTCATCTGAAAGACCTTCTTCATCATCTCCCTTTTCTTCACACTTGCAGGTGCATGTCTTTTCAATTGAAGGTTGTTTATCCTTATTGGTTTTCTTATATGAAATGAACACAGTTTCTAGATGCGAAGTACCCTCTTCTTCATCAAGTCTCATTTCATATTCTATGAGAACTCCATGTAATTCCTCTGTGCTGAGTTTGTCCAGATTTTCACTGTATTCTAAGACCGATACCTTTGGGTTGAATCTCCCTGGTAACATTCTAAGAATCTTCCGTATAATATTCTTCTCATCAACTGGCTCTCCCAGTCCTTCCAGAGTATTGGTTATTTCATCAACGTATTGAAAGTATGCAACAATGTTGCAATCTTCTTTCATTCTGAGTTGCTCAAATTTTGCTCTATAGATTTGAAGCTTTGCTTCTTTGACATTTGAGTCACCTGCATATATATTCTCAAGATTGTCCCATACATTTTTGGCAGTTTTACAACCCAACACCTTATGATAAGCAGATTCAATAAGTCCACTGATAATAATATTCTTTGCTTTTGCATCATTTACCAAATTCTTCTTACCTTGTTCATCCATGGTTGATGTAAATCCATTTTGAACAATGTCCCATACTTCGTAACCTTGCGCCAAGAGATAGACCTCCATTATTCCTTTCCAAAGTGCATAATTATTTTCATTGAATAGAGGTACACCATTCTTGGTATGATCCATGACCTCCTTCCAGCTGTTAAACTGCTATTGAAGGAACCAAGCTCTGAAACCAATTGTTGGAAATACTGGGGGGGGTGAATCAGTATTCCTTTCAATTAGAGAATTAGTTAATCTTCAATTATTATCAGTGTTTGTACAATGATAGTAGCAAACAAGAGGAACACAAATGCACACAGTTTTCAATGTGGAAACCCACTCTGGGACAAAAAGCACCTAATTTTTTTCTAATAATTCTTTAATATTCAACTCCAATTGAAAATAAAGCTCCAACTTCCTAGAATCTAGAAAAGTATTCTTCTCCAGCTCCCACTGGATGGACGCTCCAACGCTCGAGATTATTCAGTAGTCAACTGAATGGATGCCCCAAAACCCAATGAGCTACAACTCACCCTAGCACCACCCTGCCACCCTATAGAATAATAAAAGAAGAATGGACTCCCGTACCAGGGAAAATGGTCCACTTTACAATGATATACAATGATGCTGAAGAAGAATATATAGTAGACAATAATCCCAACTTTGACACAACCACCTAATGATGATCCTAGACCTCCCACCACTACCTCTTCAACCCTTGGCAAATAGACACTAGTACAATTTGTATAATAATGTATTTACAATGACTAAGTAAAATGATACCTTTACAATGATTGTATGCAGTGCTGCCCACTTGAAGACTTCATATGATGAAATTCTTGCTGCTGTTATGAACCTTGGTTTCTGCCCTTGTCATGCTACCCTCTGCTGCACCTTTCTTTGCTTTTCTACTGTATAAATTCTAGTCCTTTGCAACCCTTGACAACACATGATCTAGCTTTTTCTTGCCTTCTAGGAGCTCGATATTGAATCTGGTGTATATCTGTTATTTTAGATCCTCAATATCTGATTTTCATTCCTATAGTATTCCTCTGAGTCATATTTCCAATGCCACAGGTCTGACCCAATTTGGATTCTTCAAGAGAGATTTATACCCAATCTCTCACAAAGCCCTAATTATGGACTGTTTCAGCAGAGCGGACTTGTATGACATGCCACGTGTCAATTTTTATTCATTTGGTTCTAAAATTGATAGAGAAAAAATTAAAGACTATGCACTATCTGCCGCCTTTTACGAAATTCCAATCTGATACTCAGAGAGAGAGTTATGACGAATTTACCAAGGTCACTTCTTTGAGATGAATTTCAGGAGCCTGCAAAAACCCTAACTTCCACAGATCATATCTCCAAAAATATTGCGCACCTTGATCTAAAATTTTTATAGTAGCTTCCTCAGGATTTTTTCTTTTCCTCTTAAAAATTTCAGCTTCTGAACCTTCGTAGAAAAAATGTTAGAGCAAAAATTCCACGATGACCTGTTTCAGATGGCCGAATGCCTTGCCTAAGGAGGAAATGAAGATCACAATTTATATAAATGCTTAAGTTGAGAGGGGCTTCAACAAGTGAACGTGGGAGGGATTTTAGGAGCTTAAAGAAATATTAATTATGACTTTTCAATGACCCATTCTCCAACCCCATGGGGGTTTAGCCCACTAACTGGGGGTACAAACTTCAAACATGAATATCTGTCAAACCGTGAAGAATTACATGGCATGCCATATATCAATGGAAACATCTCGACAGGTAGAAACCATCAAAAGAATTATTGACCCAGAATATATTAATTTGGTAGGTCAAAATTCCCATGCAATATTGGGTTAGCCCCTGGTGCTGCTTGGGTTGACATCAATTACAACCGCTGATCAACAGAGACACCTTTAACTCAACCCATTTTGGGGAGGACCTTTACTTGTACGAGTTTTTTCCTCAATCGTCACCATCTTCTTTTTTTGATCATGTTCCTATTCAAACTCTCGTCGATCCAAAAAGGTGTACATTTGGTCAAGTAACCATGCCTGAACCAACATCTTCGGTTGGGCCATCTGTTCCAATTACGTCAGCACCTGCCCTCTCTACCCCATCGATGTTTACAACTTCACCAAATTCATATTTTCATGGTGGCCCTATGGTCCCATCAGGTTATAAATATCTATCTAGAATTTCCTCTGGTGCATCTAAAAAACCATGGAATTTACCAATGTCATTGTCCGGTATTCTAACTGGTAATCCTATAGTAAGTTCTGAATGGCTTGATTATTTATACACATCATCAGGGCAATATGAAGTCGGTCCTTCAGGATATATTCCTTTAAGTACCATATCAACTGGACTCCCAGCATTTGGAGAGGAATATTTTCCATCTTATTATCCTCCTCATGCTGGGGGAAAACCTTTGGTCACCCAATATGACAGTACTCCATCAATTTTTGGTCAACCTAATGTCAAAATGAATGTTTGTCAATGGCAGCCCACTCTGCCTATCCAACCACAAACGGTTATACACTCGTATCAACCAATTCAACCTATTATACCCACATCCTTTCCACTTTTTAATACATCCTTACCCCTGTTACAAAATCAAAATGTTGTACAACAACCTTATCAAGCGGATCCTTCAACTCAATACCATCAAATATTGGGTCCACATACTCCAAATCTTTCGGTTTATTTACAACAACCAATATCTGGAATCATTTATTCACAAGCTGGTTTAACATTTTATGGGATGTCACATCCACAACTTGGTTATACCTATCAACTGAATCCAAGTTATCCTAATTTGAGTTATAACCTTGGTGGATAGACTCCTTGGAAACCTCAAGCGCAAATGCCTCAAAATTCATTTCAACAAGTATCATATCCAGGTTTTGGTCAACAGAATCCTCAAGCATTTTCTTATCAAAACAACCCCTATCTGGGTTACTAGCAGCAGATTCCTTTTGCTGGTGCTCAAAGGCTTATTTCTCAAGCAATTCCATCTTACCCTGGCTATGCTCAACCTGACCTTAATAGACAGTTACCTTTTGTTGCAACTTTAGAGTTACCAGATTTAAATCGACTAACTAATGATCCAATTAACTATGCTCCTTGGTGGCCGGTGATACCT
Source organism: Pinus albicaulis (assembly GCA_034641835.2). Classification (NCBI taxonomy): domain Eukaryota; kingdom Viridiplantae; phylum Streptophyta; class Pinopsida; order Pinales; family Pinaceae; genus Pinus; species Pinus albicaulis. The sequence continues at coordinate 1,138,088,501 of CM076577.1, read as the reverse complement.
CAAAAATTACCCTAAGATATTCCTAAGTTCAATGGAAACCCCAGAGAAGATCTATCGACTCATTTCATGACTTATCAATTATGGTGTTCATCAAACTCCCTGAATGATGATTTTGTTCGACTATGTCTTTTCCAGCGTATGCTCACAGGTCCTGCTGCAAAATGGTATATTGAGTTACCTAGAGATTCTTTTGATAAATTCATTGCCCTAGCTACTGTCTTTTTGAATCACTTCCAATTATCCATATGATATGAAACTGGAACAAAACTCTTGACAAATTTCAAACAAACTAATGCTACTCACATCTATGATCATATTCATGAGTGGCGTCATCATTGTAGAATGGTTAAGTCATTTGTTCCAGATCAGCTCCTTGTTGAGTGGTTCATTAAGTCCCTGTTACCATCTATAACTGAGGATGTAGCTAAGGGTGGTGTCATCACAAAAGAGAAATTTATTGCTCATGCCCAATATTTAGAATTAATTTATACTTAGTCTGGCATGCTCTATGAAAAATTTCCTAACGCGCCGAGATCTAATTTTATTGTTCCTCCTCAATTAAAGGACTCTCATGTCGGAGATGGCTTGATTGGTATTGAAAGCATACATCATACTACTGCATCTGATCCTACACCTTATTCCGAAATTAATGTCGTGTCTTTTAACAAAGGAAAAAGTGACAAGCAACCCGGAAGTAAGAAAAAATGGAAATCTAAGAAAAATCAAACTTCCAACCTGCAGGAAAAATCATCTAATCAATTGTATGGACCTAGGAAACCTCACTATCCATGCATAATTTGTAATGAGGAACACTTTGTTAGGGATTTTCCTCACTGCACTGAGGTCTCAAAAATCATCAAGACTTCCCATGCTTCAGTTGTGTTGACAGACCCATTTCCAAATTCAGACACAAACATGGTTGCTACTAATCCAGCTTCTAGTTCCCAAGTACTTATGTTATCCATCACAAAAACTTCAAAATATATTTGGTGTCAACACATAATAAATATTATGGTATTCAGGCCACTGATCAACCTACTACCATGACTAAAAATCCGTCTATGGAATCAGTACCACCTACTACTATTCTTGAATTGACAATCAAGCCACCAAAGGGAGTAATTCACAAATCGACATATAGTCCTCAAGCAAGAGCTGCAAAAATTTATAATATAGTTGAAGATTTGGCTCAATCCCCTTCAACTATGTCTTCTCTTGAGGTATTACAAAATTTTCCCTCCCAAAAACAGGCTTGATTGTCAGCTATTGGTGGAATTGATCCAACTAATTCTAATCTTGTCGTCTTTAATCATACGGGCTATGTGCCGCAACTACCAGTAGAATTGACATTCTCCATACAAGTAAATGCTCTCAATCACCTTGTTCATCGTAATATTATTAATGAGGGATCATCTACATGCATTATGTCTCTAAATTGTTGGAAGTCACTTGTCTCGCCGCGCTTATCACAATCATCAATGAAGTTGAAGGCTTTTGATGGACACACATATAAGCCTTGTGGTATTATTAATAACCTGCATGTTGAACTAGGGGGAAAAACAGTGAATGTTGATGTCGAGGTTGTTGACGGACCCCTTGACTATAATATTCTACTTGGAAGGCCATGGGTATATGCAATGACTGCAAATGTTTCTACATATTTCAGAATTATTGCCCTTCCATATAAAGGTACTATCACAGTCATTAATTGGTTATCCTTCTTTGCCTCTGCTTTGCAGGTAACTGAAATCATTATTTTCGTTCACACACCCCAACTAGCACTTCAGAACATTGGTATAGGACTCTTAAGGGATTCCACTCTCATGGGAACCTTTGCATTACCTCCGCCTGTGACGTCAGCAGAAATTACAATAATAGAGACCTGCTACATGATCTCTCCCACTCCATCTGGCTTAAGGGAGAGTACGGGTGATTCTGAAATTGTTACGTTGGATGAGTTTCTACTGCCCAACCCTATTGAGCTGGCATAGAAATCAATCTATCTAGCTTGGGTGGTGAATCAGAAATCAGCGTCGTCGATTGTTTTGGTTGATTGTTCCTTAGATTTTGGTACTCCTTTTGATCCTTTTTCCTCAATGTTCTTGACAGATTAGAATATTTTGGAACCTATGATGTTAGAAGGAGAACCATGGGAAGATTATCATCATCGTTCCCATCTTCCTAATTATGAAGAAAACTATCTTAGTGAACTATATCACCCATCAATCAAAAATTTCTTTTTGAATTCTTTACCTATTAATGAAATTGATTCTGAGCGAAATTTGTCAAATATTGAAGAAACCATTTCTATCGATATTTTGACCAAACCTGGCATTGTAGAAAATATTCATGTTGGTGTATCTTGTTCTCCATCAGAACTTTAATCATATCACTCACTATTTCGTGAATTTCGTGATGTATTTTCTTGGTCTTACGAGGAAATGTCAGGCATAGATACTAGTATTGTTGAACACACTATTAATATGTATCCTGATGTCAAACTGGTGCATCAACAACTTCGTCTTATTCATCCGAAGAAATTCGTTGCCATCAAAATAGAAGTTGAAAAACTTTTGCGTGCTGGTTTAATTTACCCTATTCTGCTGACTGAGTGGGTTTCCAACATCGTTCCTATCATGAAAAATCAAGGAACTATTAGAGTGTGTGTCGATTATCGGGATGTCAATATTGCTTGTCCAAAAGATAACTATCCTACTCCCTTTATCAACCAGATTATTGACGATTGCGCTGGATGCGAAATATTTTCATTTATGGGTGGACTTTATGGTTACAATCAAATCAATATCTGCCCAGAGGATCAACATAAGACAACATTCATATGTCCCTGGGGCACATTTGCTTATAGTAAATTATCGTTTGGTTTAAATAACGCTAGGGAAAGTTTTCAGAGAGCAATGGACAATGCTTTCAATGACATCAAGCACATTGTTCAACCATATCTAGATGATTTACCATTGCATTCACAAAATCGGGATGATCACTCGATGCATTTGAGGGCCATTTTCTTACGCTACCAACACTACAAAGTACACCTCAATCCACATAAATGTGTATTTTGTGTTGGTTCTGGTCATTTTCTTGGATTCGTAGTCTCAAAAGAAGGAGTTTGAATCGACCCATTGAAGGTTTAGGCCATTCTTGATTTTCCTACGCCATAAAATTTACTTCAGATACAGAAAATTCAAGGAAAGGATAACTTCCTAAGAAGGTTCATTCCAAACTACGCCGAAATGGCTAAAGGATTTACTCGACTATTGAAAAAGGGGGTTCCCTTCCATTGGGACCAAGTTACGCAAGATTATTTTGATGTTGTCAAGGATACTCTTGTCCAAGCATCATTAATGTACCCCCCTACTTATCAAAATGATTATTTCCTATATATCGTCGCGGCTGAAATGACCATTGCAATGGTTTTTGTCCAACTAGAAGATGGAATTGAACATCCAATATATTATTGGAGTCATAATCTCAATGATACAGAAGTTAAGTATTCATACATAGAAAATCTTGCCTTGGCAGCTGTTCAAGCTATCCAAATATTTTGTCACTATATCCTTCTCTGAAAGACCACTGTCATTTAGGATTGCAACCCCATGATTTATATCTTATCACGTCAATTTTTGGGGGGGGGGAATATTCAAAATGGATTTCCATTTTGCAGGAATTTGATTTGGAATTCATCAAGTTCAAGTCAAATAAGTCTTTAGTTTTGGCTAAGCTTCTTTGTGACCTTCTCTCTAATAGTAGTGCAACTACGTCGGAACCATCAATTCCTGATGAGTCTCTATTTCTGATCAGATCATCTGATCCTTGGTATGGATATTTCATCATTTATCTGCAAACTCAAACTTTTCAACCTGATACCTCTTGCTCTAAACAACGACATATTTGATACCAAGCGAAAGATTATCTGATCATCGGCAATACACTTCATCGTTGTGGCGTCGATACCATTTTAAGTAGGTTCCTCACTCATAAGGAGGCCGAAAAGGTTTTAAATGATTGTTATGCTGGAGCTTGTGGTGGACATTTATCTGGATACGCTACCGTGCAAAAGATACTCAGTGCCGGCTACTTTTGGCCTACAATTTTTTGAGAGTGTATCCTCGTAGTCAGAATTTGTCATGTGTGCTAGATTTTTTATCATAAAATCCACAAACCACCAGTGCCAATGCATCTTGCTGTCTCTGTGGGACCATTTTCAAAATGGGGTATTGACTTCATGACCTGTAACCCTTGTTCATCTAGGGGGCATGGTTATATTATTGTCACAGTCGACTACTTTACCAAATGGGTTGAAGCGATGCCTACATTCAACAACATAGGACAGAAAACTACATTGTTTTTCTTTAATAATGTTATTGCACGGTTTGGATTCCCACAGGCTATAGTTACAGATCATGGGAAGCATTTTTGCAACCATATGATGACTGAATTGACTGCCAAGTTAGGATTGTCACATGATAATTCTACTCCTTATTATCCACAATAAAATGGACAAGTTGAGGCTATTAACAAGATTCTTAAACGTATGCTTCAACAAATGATAAGGGTTCGCAAAATAAATTGGCATTTGATCCTATACTCTGCCTTGTGGGCGTATCGAACCTCGATGAGAAATGCGACTAGATTTACTCCTTTTCAATTGGTGTATGGTCTAGAAGCTATCTTACCAATCCAATGTGAAATACCATCATTAAAACTTGCAATCAACTTGTTACCTGACACCTCAGAAGAAGAAGTGTATCTCCTTAACCTCATTCTTCTTGATGAAACGCGTCATGAAGCCCAATTGGCCAACGAAGCACATAAGAGATGTATAAAGGAACAATATGACAAAAATTTCTAGCCTCGCATTTTCTCAGAGGGTGACTTGGTCCTTCTTTATGATCAAGAAGCTGATGTAATAGCTACAGGGAAATTTTAGCCATTGTGGCATGTCCCCTATATTGTCAAAAGATTTCTTGCTAAGGGTGCCTATGAGTTGGCTGATTACGATGGAATTATG
>CM076577.1:1137760920-1138083372 GCA_034641835.2 Pinus albicaulis | reverse complement strand
TTGGCACATCTGATCCGGATTTATGCAGGAATGCAACAGAATAAACATATAACCATAAATATATAGATGCAATGGAAATAACACTTCATTTCATTAATATCAAAGAACTGAAATTTGCTTACAGACAGAATGGAAATAAAACTAGCTAGGGCACTGGTAGCTATCTCTGAGAAGAGATGTGGTGGCTACAGCCCTCTGAACTGAGTTACAATGAGGCTCGAGGGCCTATTTATTATTTAGAAACAATGGGAAATCCTAAACAGCCAAAACCCTAACCCTAGGAGATGAAGCGCCAAAACTATGGGCCCCGTTTGGGTAAATTGGTGTTTCAACTTCCCAGGGGCGTAACTTTGGCATACGATCTCCGTTTGACACGTACCATACCTCGTTAGAAAGATCTATCCGAGGACTACAAATTTGGAACGAGCAACATCAGTCCATGGACCCATGTTGCTCTCCGTTTTCCCAAAAAAACGTCGTTTAGGGCCTCAAAACGGCTCCGGAAGTTTAGGACCCGAAAAACTGCTAAAAATAGTAAATTGTGCCAAAACTGAAAAACTGAAATAGACAATGGTGGAGCCCCAAGTGGAATAGGCGGGTGACCACCAATATCCACCTGGATCATTCCTCCCCCCTTAGGAAGCAATGGTCCCCATTGCGTTAAGTTCCTCCATGAGATGAGGAAATTTCTACTGAACTTGGTCCCTGGTGAACCACTTTCCTTGGTGCAGGAGTTGGCCAGCTTTGACAACCCGATATAGTTGGATCTTCTGTTGGCGAGTGTTCTTTATTTGCATGTCCATGATACAATCTGTGGGGGCCTGTTCCATGCAGTCTGGATTTAACTCTGTTGGTGTGAGTTGTTCTGCAATGTCCGAGGTGTCCAGTAGAGGTGGGAAGTAAGGACGAAGGCGATCAACATTGAATACTGGGTGCAGACCAAGGAATGGTGGAATATTGAGCTCAAAGTCATTGTTCCCTATAGCCTTGGTGATGGTGTACGGCCTGTATCAGAGCGGGCGAAGCTTGCAGTGGGGTCCAGTGAGGCGCTCCTTCTGCAAATGTAGCCATACTTTGTTGCCCACCTGGAAGTTGTGTGGCACCCGGTGTTGATCATGGCGTTGCTTGTACTTGGCATTGGCTCTGTCTAATATATCATGAACCTATTGGTAGATGTGTTGAATGCGCTCGATGAAGCTACTTGCTTTGTCAACTTCAGACTGGACATGAGCTGAATCGGCCTGAGCAGCTGCAAATGGTATGGCTACGTCAATGGGACATAGTGGCTGGAATCCCAAGCCCACCTGAAAGGGGCTATGGCCGATTGAACTGTGGAGAGCCCGATTATAACTATGTTGTACATAGGGGAGGCTCTCGTCCCATGTGCGTGGATGCTTTGAATTGTACATGCGCAGAATGTGCACAATCATTCTGTTGACGACCTCTGTCTGGCCATCTGTTTGGGGATGGAAAGCTGTGGACTTGGTGAGCTTGGTATCCAACATTGACCAGAGGTTGGACCAAAATGTGCTGAGGAACCTGCTATCCCGATCTGATATGATAGACTGTGGGATCCCAAAGTGCACCCACACTCGTTCAAAGAAGAGTTTAGCAGTGGCTTCTGCTGTGATATTCTTCTTGCAGGCCGCCATAACGGCCATCTTCGAGAATCTGTCGACGACCACAAAAACACAGTCATTTCCCTGCTTAGTAGAAGGCAGGCCCGACATGTAATCCATGGAGATGGATTCCCAAGGTCGACTAGGGGTAGGTAGAGGAGTATATAGGCCTTGCTTCTTGATGGTCGGTTTGGCAATGGCACAAGCAGTGCAGGATCTGATGTGCTTCTCGACATCCTTTCGAAAGTTCGGCCAATAGAAATACTTCTGCAGGATTGCTACTGTTTTCTCGACCCCGAAATGCCCAGCGACTCGACTGTAGTGTGCTTCCCATATCATCTTGGCACGCTCGCTTGAAGGAACACAAAGGTGTCCCATGTGACATAAAATTGCATCTTGGAGGTGAAAATTTGGAACTTGCGCACCCCCCAAGAGTGCCTTTTAAGTTTGGCCGAATTCTGGGTCACTCTCATAGAGAAGCGGCCAATCAAAAGTCTCGTGCCCACAAGAGTTGAGCACAGTGGTGAGCGCCACGATCGGTGGTCGGCTGAGGCAGTCTGCAACATGATTGGTGCTACCCTTCTTGTACTTGATGTTCAAATGAAACTGTTGCAGATATGTGGACCACTTCTGATGGCGATCATTCTGCAACTTTCCTTGTGTCTGTATGAACTGCAAGGGCCGGTGGTCTGTGTGGATGATTTTTTCCTTCCCCAAAATGTAATGCTTCCATTGTCGACAAGCTTGCACAATGGAGTACATTTCTTTGTCATAAGTGGGATACTTGCGAACTGTGTCAGACAATGTCTCACTGTGAAATGCCACCGGATGTCCCTGTTGAGTAAGAACTGCCCCAATAGCATAGTCAGAGGCATCTGTCTCGATCTCAAATGGTTGTTGCAAGTCTGGTAAAGTGAGCACTGGGGCAGAACAGAGGCGGTTTTTCAATTCTGTGAACGCCTTCTATTGAGGTTCCGACCAAAAAAAATTTGCTCTCGCTCCTCCCTTGGTGACTTGACTCAAGGGCCAAGTGATATGAGAGAATCCCAACAAGAACCTCTGGTAGAAATTAGCAAGACCCAGAAAGCTGCGAAGTTCTGTTATAGTGGTTGGGGCTGGCCAATCCCGAATGACTTGGATCTTGGCTGGATCCACATGCACCCCCCTTTCATCAATAATGTATCCCAGATATTGAACCTGGGTCATGCCAAACGTGCACTTCTCCAAATTGGCACACACCTTGTGTTGCCGCAGTGTTTGGAGGACTTGTCGGATGTGATGAAGGTGCTCTTCCCAAGTCTTGCTGAAGATCAGAATGTCATCCAAGTACACCACTACGAATGAGTTGGTGAATGGCCGCAAGATGTCGTCCATCATCCTCATGAAGGTTGCGGGAGCATTCGTGAACCCGAAAGGCATGACCAGCCATTCAAAAAGGCCTTCCTTAGCTTTGAAGGCAGTCTTCCACACATCAGAGGGTTCAATTGGTACCTGGTGATACCCAGACTTCAGGTCGATCTTACTTAAATATTTTGCACCTTGGAGTTGGTCCAGAAGGTCATCAATCCGTGGGATTGGGTACCTATTCCGGACAGTGATCTTGTTCAGCGCCCGATAGTCAATACCGAGTCTCCACGTCCCATCCTTCTTCTGTACCAACACGATCGGGCTCCCACAGGGCGATGAACTTGGTCTGATGTGACCTTTCTGCAACAGCTCCTGAATATGCCTCTTGATTTCATCATTCTCCAGAACAGAGCGCCGATAGATCGGTCCATTAGGTAGCGGCGGACTGGGGGTCAGATCAATCGGGTTCTTGACCTGACAGTGCAGAGGAACCCCTGTGGGTGAGGTGAATATGTCCCCGTACTCCTCCACAACCTTATCCATTTGTTGTTGTTGTGCAGAGGAGCCCTGTCTGGAGGTCGTGGCCACAGTCTTCTTCTTTCCCTGGGGGCGGATCATCAGGAAAACGAATTTCCTGGTTTGGGAAATGAGCTTACTACATTGTTTTGCAGTAACCAAAGAGATAGTGGTAGGAGGTGGTACCTCTGGTATCCTGTACAACTTATTTCCCAAAGTAACAATAACAGCACGAGGTCGAGACTCATACACAGCATGACGCTTCCACAAGTATGGTTGTCCTAATAATACATCATAAACATCAATAGGAGCAACGTCACATAGTACCTCATCCGTGAAGGGCTTGATGCTATAGGGAAGGCGACACTGCCGGCTGACGCGGAGATCTCGTCCTTGGTGAAGCCACCCGATGGTGTATGGATGTGGGTGAGATGTGGTCGGCAAGCCCAACCGCTTCACGGCGTCTGCTGAAATGAGGTTCTTTTGGCTCCCATTGTCGACAATGAACTGTACAGGGGAGCCCTTTACCCACATATGGGAGTGGAAGAGACGTTCCTCCTCCTCTGGATCTTCTGGTTCCTCCTTCTGGACCTTTGTAGTGGCAACAGTGGCGTTGGGCTCCGCATCAATAATCTGTTTCTCTTTTTCATTCCCCTTTTCAGGTTCTGATTCGGAGTCAGAGCATGCATCTGACTCAGAAGCCCTCATCTCGGCCACTAGCGACTGCTTGGCCCGACACTCACTCGTGTTGTGAGTGGAGCTCTTATGGAACTCACACCACTTTCCCGTGTCCTTCTTTGGCTTTGCGGTGCTGTTCTTTTCTTGTGGCTTCGATGAGTCGTCTTTAGCCGCCATGCCTTGGCTCGGTCCTTTGTTCTGCGGTTTGGAAGCACCTTTCCCTTGCTTTTGATTCGCAGATCCAAAGTCTCGCTTCTTCTCGCTTGAATTTCTTCCTCGAATCTTGGCAAGACATCGGTATGTCGTACTGTCGAGGAGATGTCGAGAACCCATTTCCCTCCCCGAATGTATCCGTGCGCATAGTCGTGATACTTTAGCACCGTATAAGCCGAATCTTCGACACCAACTTCGAGGCGTAGGGTATGGAACATATTCGTTAGCTCATGCACATCTTGATCCCTTTGTTGTCGCAGCGTGGTCCATTGTATGTACTTGTCCTCATAGCTCCCCACGAGATAGTACTGTTCCTTGACGGTGTCTCGGAAAGAATTCCAAGTTGGTACGGCTGATAACAGAGAGGGTTTTGTCTGATCCTTGTTCTCACAGTAGGTTTCCCACCAGTCCTTAATATGGGGGGTAGCTTTGAGGAGTGCAAAAATAATCTTCTCCCGGTCTGAAAAGTCATGAACCGAGAAATATCCTTCTAACAAATTCAACCATCTATCTATGACATCTGCATCTATTTGACCCTCAAATATGGGAATGTAAAAATTTACTTGTACCTTAAAAGGAGTCGCACCTCCGGAGTGGTTGCTAGATGCAGATGCACTGCCGGTGGGTAGTCGTTGAAGGATCTGAGCAAAGTTGTCCATCATCGCGTTCCTTTGTTTTTCGAGGGCCTCCTCGAGGAATATTTTGATAGGATCTACTGCTCCCTTATCTTTCTTTTCGTCCCCCATGGGCGTCCATCGAGGTTTGCGAGGCTGATCTTGCAAAGGTTCCACTAGATCGAGCCCTAGCTCCTTATACCCCGACCTCATTGGGGACATGCAAAGAAGGATCGAGAAAAAGTAGACCGCTTTGATACCACTGATCTAGATTTATGCAGGAACGCAATAGAATAAACATATAACCATAAATACAAATATGCAGCGGAAATAACACTTCATTTCATTAATATCAAAGAACTGAAATTTGCTTACAGACAGAATGGAAATAAAACTAGCTAGGGCACTGGTAGCTATCTTTGAGAAGAGATGTGAAGGCTACAGGCCTCTGAACTGAGTTACAATGAGGCTCGAGGGCCTATTTATTATTTAGAAACAATGGGAAATCCTAAACAGCCAAAACCCTAACCCTAGGAGATGAAGTGCCAAAACTATGGGCCCCGTTTGGGTAAATTGGTGTTTCAACTTCCTAGGGGCGTAACTTTGGCATACGATCTCCGTTTGATGTGTACCATACCTCGTTAGAAAGATATATCCGAGGAATACAAATTTGGAATGAGAAACATTAGTCCATGGACCCATGTTGCTCTCCGTTTTCCCAAAAAACGTCGTTTAGGGCCTCAAAACGGCTCCGGAAGTTCAGGACCTGAAAAATTGCTAAAAATAGTAAATTGTGCCGAAACTGAAAAACTGAAAGAGACAATGGCGGAGCCCCAAGTGGAATAGGTGGGTGACCACCAATATCCACCTGGATCAACATCCTAGAAATGTGTTGTATTTGAAACGTTACTATGCTTAATCATGAGCATAGTAATTTTTTGTATTATATTGTATATATATGTCATTGATTTGCATTCACTATCTTAGTTTGTTTTTATATTTTTCTTGATGTTAGTAATCTGCTTTACATTTCATCGTAGATGTCTAAATCTTCAAAACCATTTTTTGGATATGCTGATGGTGCTAGTCATAGTAGCAGAATCTATCCTCTATAGCGTGGGCCATTTTTGATCTGAACGGTGAGTTAGTGAGTTTTCAAGGGATTCGTATTGTTAGATCAACAAACAATATCGCTGAATATAGCGTGTTGATTGAACTTCTCTTTGATGCCATTTCATTTGGTATTAACCACATCAACATAAGGTTAGACTCACAACTTGTGGTATTACAAATTACTAGTTTTTATACTGTTAGAAATCCAACACTATATAGATTGTTCCTAAAAATTCAACTTTTGGAAATACATTTTGATTCTATTCAATATCAATACATTTCTAAAAATTTGAACACGTTGATTGATTCCTTAGCTAATCAATTTTTAGACAAACATTTGGAAAATATGTAAAGAAAACATTCACATCATTGAATAGGATTGCACAATAAACATAGAAAAACGTTGAAATCATATAGATATATAGTTATAGGTTTTTACAAAAAATTGTGCCCAAGACACATTGGTCATCTAACCTCAAAATGTATGCAAAATGTCAAAAGTAAACTAGTGATGCTCATGGTAACATGCTATAGATCTAGATATCCTACGCAGTAACTGCATCTAGCAGTTAGGAACCCCAATAGTGTGTCACTGCAGTCGCATGGGTGACTCTTCAATCCGGAAATCTAGAATCCCAAAGGTCAAACCCTCTATGTGCTGCTGAAGCTCAGCCAGAGTCTCAGCCATATCAAGATCCTGAAGGACTACTCTCCTGACAACCCTCTCTGCTGGTGCATCTGCTTCACGCTCTGGTTCCTCTACTAGTTGAACATGACCAACATTTGCATTACATCAAACATTTAGTTTAGTCTTGTGAAAACATCGAAAATACAAAAACATTGTATAAACCTTAGGAAAATCAAAAACATGGTCAAAAAATTCTTACCCATTGCACCCCATTGAGCGCCTTCTGGTAATGCTAAATGTGGATCTCCTCAAAAATCAACGCCTGCGTATGCATACTCATCGATGGTGACAATCTATCATTGGAACCAGTCGAAGAATGCAATCAAGAACACAATATTCGATTGACCTGCGTGCCTGTCCATGAGTTCTACCCATCTCTACATCCGCAGATCTCTAGGATTAGATACATCCAGCGTCACATGCTGTGGATGCATCAGTGGAATCTGTTCTAAGGTGAAGGATATGAGGATTGAACCATAACTAAAGTTCTTCTTTCTTCCTTCCTTTTCTTTGTTCAGTTTTTCTTCTATCTGAGAAATTACAGCTTCAAACTAGTTGAAGACTATTAGCTCCATACATTCTAGCGCGTACTGCATATACAATATATTCACTACATGTAGTGTAACAGCGCCATCAAGTGTTGCGATCATGGAAAGGATAGTCCTCAAAGGCAAATCTCTAACATCCCAGATGTTTATCTTTTCGTCTTTGCTTGGCTCTGCCCCCGAATAACAATGTTGCAAAACATAATTTCTCACTGTCTCTCCTCCAAGAATAGACCCTGAGAGTGAAATAGGCAAGCTTCTCCTCGACAAACCTGTAAGAAATTATACATGATTGACTATTATGGGAACCAATTGGTTCTTAATATGAAATGCATCGATAGCTGGATCCCATGCTTGAACTAAGAACTCCAAAATTTCTATTTATTGCCTCATCCTTGACAACCTAAAGTACTTTAGTAGTCCACAATATCTTAGGGCTCTTATTATACCCGGATAATTTAGGGAAATCATATCATTTTCTTCATGTTCTCTTTCCCTCCATGTAATCGTCATTATAATCCGATGGAAACCTGAAATACAACCATAAGAACCATTAGATTCCATTCAATACAAAAAATTGGGCAAATTTTGGGCATAATGCAAAAAACAAAAATATAGATTGCGCCCAACATAGGCTCTAACAAGAAACAGTGCTTTTTGTATGCAAGTAACCTTCAATTTAGTTGCTATGCAACGCAAGTTTCGACATCCAAGGGTGCGTTACCATATTTTTGTGCAGAATTTACACTAGGGCCCCCAAAACCCTAAAAAATTGCAAAAATTGGAAATGAAATGATTACTGAAGGAAAGAGGAGGTTCATATCACTAACCTAGATCAAACGGAAACGAAATCCGTCCACAGAAATGATCGCAATCAGCAACTGAAGTTCAGGGGAAAAATCAGGTTCAGAGCACCAAAATGAAAATGGTAACTATGGAATGGTAAAAATGAATAGTAAAACACTTTTTAATAGTCATATAATTATTTGAAAATCGAATTTATTGCTATGAATATGGTGTTATTATGTTTTTTATCATGAAACAGGTATTTTTAATTCTAAATAGGTCTTACAACTAATGAAAAGATCAGTCGTGCAGAATTATTTCAAGAATGGTTTGACCACAAAGCATACATTTTCTCCTTATTTTTTGAGCTTTGTTAAAAACGAAAAAGGATTTGAAGCACACTTTTATCTCTTTTTCGAGCTTTGATAAAAGTGAAAAAGGAACCCCTGGAGTCTTCTTTCAGCTCTTTTCAGACTCTAATAATGTGAAAAGATTGTTGAGCACTTATCTTTTCGAGCTCATAAAAGTAAATGAATTGATATCTACTCAGTATAACTTTAACCCTTTTCCAGACTAAGATAGATTGTTTACGAAAAAGGAATACCTTAGTCAAACATGACTAAAGAGGTTCACTCATATATTATTTTACACTTTTTTGGATCTAAGCGATAACTTTACGAAAAAAATACCTATGGAATTTTCTTCGTCCTCTTTTTCAAACTCTCTAAATATGAAAAAGGACCGGGCTATCACTGTTGTTAAGATCGTTAAAACATAAAATAGCGACGAGCTTGTCAATCATGGCACGAATCGAGTTTCATTCATCGCTAGACTCGTTAAATTATTAAATAGCGATACATTATTTTCCTGAAGGGTTGAATTATAGATCAAGAAAATGTTATCCTCCTCAAGCTTGTTAAAAAATAAAGAGGTACTACTCGACAAATGACTAGGGAAAATTTTGGAAAGTGAACAGAACTTTTTATGGTAGTAGGTCACTCTTGAACATGACACTTCACTCCATCACTGTGACTGTTTGGGTAGGGTAATCTTCTTGACAGTTCATTCATACTTATGGTTCATCATACCTTCACTTTGGTTTTGGGTCAATGTTGCCAACTCATCTCAGTGTCGTCGATATGTTCAAGAGAAGTCATCCAGTGAATACTCATCCTTGGGGGGGGGGGGGGGTGAAATCAGTAACTCCCGTTTTGCATTAAGATGGCTTCCTGTCAACGATAAATCATTATCTAGGAAGTTCACTTAGAAACATTATGTTCCAGTACCATGAGGCATGTTACAACATCGATAAGATCCTCACTTCCAGACTTTTGACCGAAATATTTTGTTTGGCGTTCAATATCAAATCATCTATTCACGCCTTATGAAATTTACTGCAGTACCTTGAGGTCCATTGACATTAATGGTGGTTCTCTCGCATTTGTTAACAACTCACACCATTGGCTAGTAATAAAACGATGTCTTTCCATGTTCGACTAAAAATCATATATTCACATGGCTAGACTTGTACCCAAATGATCGAGTGAACAAGATGAGAAGACCCCGGATCTAGTTTCAGCTATCCAGGCTGCGATTTCAGGATTGTTGTACACATCATCTGTACGGTGACCTTACATACAGATCGTCATCCAAACATGGGCCTATATCTGTAGGCATGTATGTATTGGGCAATATTCCAATGTAAATGAATTTCTGAATTATGTACATGTTATTAGATTGTTTATGTGTTGAACATGGGAATGCCTACCCTCAGCAATTATGATCAAGAGGATATATCATGATGCAATGTATTGTAATATTGATGCAGGTCACTACTCCACTTCATCTCCAACCCATCACAGTGTAAAGCATCTCAATAAAAATATTGTTATTATTATTCCAACTTCATGCTTTTGGGGGAAATTTGTTATAGGTAAATTTCGGCATCATTCCCAATGAACTGGTTAATTG
Source organism: Pinus albicaulis (assembly GCA_034641835.2). Taxonomy (NCBI): domain Eukaryota; kingdom Viridiplantae; phylum Streptophyta; class Pinopsida; order Pinales; family Pinaceae; genus Pinus; species Pinus albicaulis. The sequence goes on along the minus strand of CM076577.1, from coordinate 1,138,073,282 downwards.
GACATTGTCTCCAGGACCGATGAATAGGGGCTATCATCATTTTAGTTGCTACATGCCCTAAGACAAAGAAAAAGATAAATCATTCATGACTTTCATCTGCAAAGGTTTCCAAGATTTTAAGTTTATAATATATCATATGAGAGCTCATCAACGCTGCCTCTAAAGGGACTAAGTGTGTTGCATATGCAGGTATCCCCATTCAAGGCTACTCTACAAAGCACTTCCCAAAACTCATAGGTGCGTTGGTCACATTGGGAGAAAAATTCTTATTGTTCCAGAATCTCCTTTTAGCCAGTGCCTTCTAGAAGATTTCACATGTGTCAAACTTCGAATCCAAGTGTCCATTTGACATCTACAATATTGGGAACATGTCTTGCATATTATTGGAAAGTCATTGATTGTAAAACTACCTACAGCTCCTCTATAAATTGAGCATAGATCTTAGTGTTTGAGAAGGAATAATTTGAGTAGAGAAATGCTGGTGGAATTTCAATTGAGGAGTTGATTTGTGTAACATGTTTCTGGAGAGATCTGCATTGTGATGAGGCTAGGATGCTACTGGAGATGGTCACATCAAATAAATCACTGGGTTGTAACCTCCCCTTCTATCCATTAATAAATATTGTTGCTTATTTCCTACATATGTATCTCTATAAGCTCATGTTGTCCATATTATGAATTCTTATTTGATGCATATGGTTTATGTTTCATTGATTTAACTAAATAACTTGAATAGACATCTGTATTATTGATATCTTTTGTTGTTTAGTGTTCATCTTTGCAGGAAATATTTTCGGACATCTAGCTTGGATTTGAAGCTACAGCAAGAGCGACAAAAGGAAAATAGGAAGTGCTTGGACTGCAAGTAAGTTCTTTGATCTGTTCTGTGTGTCTATTTATAGTTAGGAAAGGTAGTTGCAAAGCCTTTAACCTGTTGTTCTAGATAAGCACCTATCTAGGGAAGAATGTTTTATCCATAATTCATAATTCCGCATAACATGAAAAGTCCTAATTCTGAAATCACAGAAACAGGAAGAAGCAAGGGCAAAAACAAAAAGAATCAAGGGTTTAGCATAAAATGGATTTATTTTATTTTTTTTTATTTTTATTTTGAAAATGAAGAGTAAATTTAAATTTTTTATTTACTGCATAAAAAATACTGCATAAAATGTAAAAAAACCAATAAAATTTAATCACCTCGTTTGAAATTCTATGCTACAGGGGTTTGAATCACCAGAGGGTTTGGAATTTTGATTTTCTGAATAGTTATGTTCCAAAGTATTTCACTTCTCCACAATGCTCTCGTGCTCTCTTGCTCCTCGAGATATGTCTCGTGAAAATCTCTCCCTGAAAATTTTTGCAAAATAATGAAATAATGAAAAGTGTTTACTATTTAAAGAATTGTTTTACGAAATTATATTTTCGAAAATATTTTGCCGCCCTTTTTTCAATTTAACATTTTTTTTCACTTTAAAAAAATATAGTGGCACTTTTTTTATTTGCGGCTATTCAGATCTGGTGCGTCAATTAATAACACCGCACTGGTGCGCAATAACTAAAACGCACCATTGTGGTTATATTCACATTATCACCGATAACAATAAGTCCATTTTTAAGGCACCAAAATTACTTTTAGGTGTGTACACCAAAATTTATTGTTGATTTTTCTCAAATGTAGGGAGAAAATATCATAATTATATCGAATGGACAATACTTCAAAATCCAACTTGTTCCATAATATTTCTCAAAATCTATCGCAGAGTTATCCCTATCCATCCTGAGACATAATATATACTTCAGATTTTAGTTATATTTTCATTATCTAATTGGATTTATGTTTTTTAGCCATGTAAATCAGCTTAATAAAATTTGTAATTAATGTATACAAATTTGCAGGTTCATGCAGATAATTCAGAATCGAGTTCAGATGCACAAAATATTCAAACAACTCCAAAACATCGGAAGCTCTTATCAGGAGCAGCATACCACAAGGTGCATTTGGTAGATGAAAATGGACAACCACTCCTCCCTACCAATTGTAAAAATATTGCATCTTCTAGCCACAATCCTAGGACAATGACGGTAATAATAATTTTTTGGTATATTAATGTAATTTTTTCAACGTCAAACCAATTAATCATGTATTGTCAACATGCTTACTAATTGGTATCATATATTTTGTACTAATCATGTTCAAATATATTTTTTGAAATTATTAGGATTCTAGTGATGATGAGCGACCTACCTATCATCTTCTGTTGCACCCCACGATAATGTCAAATCAAGAGAAGGCTGAATTAAGAGAAAAAATCAGAGAGGAATGATACCAAGAATGGTTGAATCAACCACCTATTCAATTCCCACTACATCCAGATTCACCAATTAGGAATGACTACAACAATAGTAGTTCTTCACAAGCTGGCAATGGAGGAAATCAAATAGAGGTTGGTATGGATGATTACTTGAGCGATACAACTGCCATGGAGACAATGTTGTTAGATGCATTCCAGGATGATGATCAGCTAGGGGATGATGCTCATATCCTTGACACCTTTTTCGAAAGCCTTAAATTTTCTTCCACCACCCCTCTCTTTGGACCTGGCAGTCAGTTTAAGTCTACCCAGTTGGGGAAAATGACGTTATTGTACAACTTGAAAGCAAAGTTTGGCTTGTCGAATGCATGTTTCTCAGAAATTTTGAGGTAGGTTATAACCATAAATTCCTCCCTTATATTTTGAGAAATATAATCACACAATGAACATTACAAATGGCCAATTTTATGAACGTTAATAATTATATCAGCATCAATGTACATTTAATATTTTCCATTATCACCAACTATAGGTTATTCAAAGATACGGTTCTTCTAAGTGATAATGTCTTGCCCGGTAGCTATGAAGAGGCAAATAAATTGTTGAAAATGTTGGGCATTGAGTACATATCATATCATGCATGTCCAAATAATTGTATTCTATATAGAGGAGAATATGCAGACAAACAGATATGTCTGAAATGTGGGCATGATAGGTATGATAAATAAAAAAATAGGGTAAATAATGAGGTCCTCCTTTTAAGATATTGAGGCACATGCTTATAATCCCAAGGATTCAAAGGATATTTCGTTGTAAATAATTAGCTATGTTGCAGGGATGGCATTCCTTACACAAAAGTGAGTTGGGAGTTATGAAAATCCCAACAGATTCAATAGCCTTGAAGCATATAGAGGATACATGGCCCGAAAAATTCAAGGATGAAGTACGATGTCTACGACTCAACATAACCATGGATGGCATCCACCCATATTCCCTACAGAACACCAACTATTATGTTTGGCTTGTAGTAGTGATCAATAACAATATCCCCCCATGGTTATCCATGAAGAATGAACATCTTATGTTGGCTCTCATAGTCCCTGGTAGAAGACAAGTGAAGAATATGGATGTCTACTTAAAACCACTGGTAGATGAATTGAAGGAATTATGGGATGGGATAAATGTATACGATGTTGGGAAAAATACTGAGGGGGGGGGGGGGGGGGGGTGAATCAGTATTTAGGACTTAATCAAAACTTTTTACTTTTCCATTCACTAAAACCCATACGCTACTTTGTTGAAGCTAACTAGCGTATACACACGGATATCCTTCACAAAACTCGCGTATACACAGAGATCTTGTTATGCCATTAATTCTTTACTTATATCATTCCATCATTCATTCATTAGATGTTCAATAAACTGTAAACATGTGCAGTAAGAACAGAATAAATCATCACACATAAGAAACACACATGAAAACCAGGATTTTAGGTGGAAACCCAAGTCGGGAGAAAACCACCGCTGTCGTTGTCTCAGCCTTCAATATTTTATTATAGAGAAAAAATATTACAACCATGTACTGGCGCAGACTCATACCAGCACGCATGCACCCACCTGCAAAAGGCTACAACCTTCTCTCGTTTACCAACCTCTCCTGGAAGGGAGCTACAACCCCCTGCTCTCGTTTACCAGCCTCTCCTGGAAGGGAGCTACGACCCCCTGCTCTTGTTTACCAGCCTCACCTGGAAAGGAGCTACAACCCCCTGACTGAAGGCTACAACCCTCAGCACCACCATGGACCACGTTTCATCAATTTTCACACTGGATCCAAAAGCTTCCTTTAGAACACAACTTGCAGGCCACCTTTCATCATATTTTCAGACTGGACCCACTCCATACATTTGAGCTCAATCATACATCATCAACAGATAGTAGTAACACAGAAGAACAGATCAGACATTTGATACTTCATACTTCAGCAAACCCTAATATTCATACGCGCTTTCCTTTCACTGATCCTGCGTATATACGCGCCTTCGACCATACAAACCCACGTATACTTCTGTACATATTACAGAGCTAATTTTACTGCCCATACGCGCTTTCTCTTCAGCAAACCCACGTATATACGCGCTTACTCTGCAGCGAACTAGCGTATAGTTCTTCAGACATTTAGGTCATTGCAATTCTTCAGAATAGATACATCACTTAGATTTTACCCTTTACTTCAGACAGATGTTCGCCTCATCTCAGATCTAATCATTCCATAAACAGATCTAGCAGATACATTCTAGATCTAGATTCCCTTCTTCATCATTTCTTCATTGGTGCATCATACATTCAGATCTTTCATTCAACTGTAACCCTTTCCATTCAGATATGCTTCAGAGAGAAGTATTCATTCAAGCTCAGACTTCTTGCACACATTTGCATAATGAATTTCTTCTCCTTATATAGGTTTACCCTTTATCAATACCATGAGCCAAAACCACATCACTTCCGATGGTATTCCTAGACGGGGTCACATAGACGAATCATTACTCAATACAATGGGTCAATACCATGGTGGTTACCCTTGGTTTTACATATTTAGAGCGCTTTTTCCCATACGCGACTTGGCACGTTATTTCCCATGTGCATACGCTACTTTGTCTAGACAAATCTGTGTATGCCTTGAGACATACTCTTTTCATCATGTTCTAGCACATACTGACATTCCTTCCATCATTACCTTCTGTACTCATTGTATATACATCAGATTTACATCATTTAACAAGTTCATCAAGAAATATTCCATCAGGGACAACTTCATCAAGTAGGTTGCCATCATCTTCATCAAGTGGGTTGCCATCAAGGACAACACTCAGCATCATATTGCCAACAATCTCCCCCTTTGGACTTGATGGCAAACACGATGGTGTTTGATCACCACAACAGATAGATACATTAAGAATACAATGACACCATGTCACTCTTGACACCATTCTTTCTTTTTATTCAAACACCATGTCACTCTCCCCCTTTGACATCAAGGGCAAAGGGCGGACCAAAACCAACACAAGGTTTTTTTCTCCTCTTGTAGAAGAAAGCATTCTACAGATCTGATGTACACTGAAGTGACCATGCTCTCCCTGAGTTCATGCTGAACCTACAAACATTATTTTCAATGAAGTACATGACTCTATGACCTTCCTATCACCAATGACTCATACTTACATCAAAGATCCATCCAAGTGGATTTACATATGAGACTCAAATACCCAACCAAGTGGGTTTACACATCTCAACTCAACTAACCAACCAAGTGGGTTTACAAATTTGACTCAGCTACCCAACCAAGTGGGTTTACAAATTTTGACAAGTCCTTACATGACTGAATATTACAATTTTACATCATGGGTCTCAACAAGACCTTTTTATCAAATTACAAGTATGACTTTTTATGACCAATACTAGAAAGACCTCAAGAGAGAGATCATATTTCAGAATCATCATAATGCCAACAATGCATTATACTCAGCAAGACTAGTGCTCCCCCTAAAAATGTGCATCCAAACATCCTTTCCATATGTCCAAGGCTCCTCCTTAGCTTGTGTAATCTGAATACTTTTAACAGCAAGTCATCAGCAACAATCTCTGCATGATCTGTCCGGATCTCCGAATCATAAGAATTCCATCATATCCAAAAGATATTCTTCATCAAATAAGCAATCTGGGCTCATCCATAATCTTCAACATAAGAAACCATGTATCATTTTATTAGCATGAGTATAACTAGAATAATGTTAACAGTACAATCATTAGCAGTCAGACTAATGCTCCCCCTGAACCTCTGCTCCTAATCTTCAGCTGTCATCCCAATTTTCTTATCATCAATGCATACGCAACTGTGTCTGCTGGAACTCGCATGTATACGTGGCTTTAGTTCACTGAACCCGCGTATGGAAAGTGAATTATAGAAAATTTCACATTCCTCCATCTCCCCCTGAATTTGTCCTTCCTGTACCTGTCTTCTTCATGTCAGATGCTCTGTCAGCAATAATCATAACCAGATTTGCCAAATCAACCATGAGAATCATCATACATCGCTCCCCCTATGACGATACATTACTAAGCTCCATAATGTATCTCACATCACTTCTGCAGTCATTAAGAGAAGTAAGCTTCAGAAGCTGATGACTGCAGTAGGGTCAATATTCCCTACGTTTCTGACCGGTCCTCCTTCTTTTTCCAAATTTTCTTGAACTTTCTAATTGTGTGCTGAAAATTGTCCACTTTCTCAGATCTGTTCAACCTGCATTATTTTTCTACATGTCCATACTTGTTACAAGAATAAAATCTCATGTGTCCAGAGAAATAAGCATAAGAATCATAATGATTATTTCTAATCTTCCTTCTTTTGCAATCAGCTTCTTTATGTCCATACTTGTTACATGAAAAACAATATCCCTTGAAGAAACCAGAGTACCTTTCTATGTAGGATCTGTTTGTTTGTGGCTGAAACAATTTGCTTCTGCAATTGCCTGCAACATGTCCATGATTATGAAATTTAAAGCATTCAACATTATTGAATGATTTCCTTTGAGAATTCATGATTGTCGGTTGACCTTTTGCTTCTTTCAACACTTCAGGCTTTGCATTGATATCCTTTGAATCTTTAGCACTTCCTTATGAACTAGATTCTCCTTTAACAGTTTCATGAAAACCAAGACCAGGTTTAACAAAAGGAGACCTTTGACTACTAAGAATATTGTCAAGAATCTTAGTACTATCTTGAAACCTCAAGAGTTTATCCTTTTCTTCTAATTTACCTTTGAGAATGTTTACCTCAACCTCCAATTTTTGGCATTGCTTCATCATGCTTTCTTCAACCCTTTTTCCTTCTTCTACTTGAACATTCAAATTTAAGATCTCTTCTTTCAACCCATTTTCTTTCTCTTCAAAGATTTGTAAAAGTTCTTCATTCTTCTTATTTGATTTTTCCAGATCTGTTTTGAGCGAGATGATTTCTGCTTCACATCCTTCCTTTTCAAATGATTGTAGAAGTTCTTCATTCTTCTTATTTGATGCTTCAAGGTCTGCTTTCAGAGAGATGATTTCTGCTTCAAGTCCTTCACTGTGATTGGTTACTTTGTCCTGCAGTATTTGATACATTTCTATCTGTCCCTTCATTGTTTCTATCTATTCATTCAATCTAGAGATCACATCCTTGAGGATAGATTCCCTCCTTTTAAATTGATCCCAAAAATTACTTTCATCATTGATCTTGAGATTTTCTTCTAGACTTATACTGTTACTTTCACTATCTTCATCATTGCATGCACAAGTGAGTGGATTACAAGAACAACAATCAATACCTGTTTCTTCTTCTTCATTTTCTGCTGCACATGTTTTCTGAGATATCTTCTTTTCTTGAGTAGCCTTCTTCTTTTGCTTTTTTGCCATGAGCACTAGTAGATCTTGGTCAAAATATTCTTCATCTTCACTTGACATTTCATTATTATCTTCATTTGCATAATAACTCTTTCCCTTTTCAAATTGTTTATAAGGACATTTAGTAGCATAATGACCCACTCTTCCACAATCAAAACATTTGAAGGGTAGCTTACCTTTGAATCTTCCAGTACCTGGTTGGAGTCTCCTTACAAAATTTGCTTCTTCTTCTGATATATAACTTGATTCCTTGACAACTTCCTTTTCTTTTCCTTTTGCACATGCCTTAAAAGAATCTTCTTTGATTTGAAAGGGACCTCCTTGTCTCATTTCATAAGTAGTCAGAATACCATGTAGTTGAACAATAGTAAGAGTTTGCAGATCTTGCCTTTCTTCAATAGCTGACACTTTTGACTCAAATTTTGAAGTTAAAGATCTTAAGACTTTTCTCACCAGAGTAGTATCGGTTATGGTTTCACCCAAACTTCTCATACGATTTATAATATCATCTAGATGTAAAAAGAAACTGGCAATACTCTCATCACTATGCATCCTTAAATTTTCATATTCAATTCGGAGAGTTTGGAGTTTTTCACTTTTTACCTTTGTATCTCCTTCATAGCTCAGAATGATTTTGTCCCATATTTCTTTTGCTAAATTTAGCTGCATCACTTTAGCAAATTCTGGTTCAGACATGCTTCCTAATAAGACATTGACGGCTTTGGCATTGATTTCATATTTCTTCCTTTCTGCTACATCAGTAGGAATACTTGCCGGATACTGATAACCTCCTTCCACGATTGCCCATACTTCTGCACCAAGACTTTGCTGATATGCTTTTGTTCGTATCTTCCAGAACAACAGATTATTTCCATTGAATAGAGGTGGCCTTATAGACATTATCCCTTCATGAATTCCCATTGCGACAGATCTCCTTCAAGCGATCAAGCTTCTGCAGAAGGACTTGCTCTGATACCAATTGTTGGGAAAAATACTAAGAGGGGGGGTGAATCAGTATTTAGGGCATACTCAAAACTTTTACTTTTTCATGCTCTAAAACCCATACGCTACTTTGATGAATCTAACTAGCGTATACACGCGGATATCCTTCATAAAACTCGCGTATACACAGAGATATTGTTATGCCATTAATTCTTCACTTATATCATTCCATCATTCATTCATTAGATGTTCAATAAACTGTAAACATGTGCAGTAGGAACAGAATAAATCATCACACATAAGAAACACACATGAAAACCAGGATTTTAGGTGGAAACCCAAGTCGGGAGAAAACCACCGCTGATGTTGTCTCAGCCTTCAATATTTTATTATATAGAAAACATCTTACAACATATGTACTGGCACAGACTCATACCAGTACGCAGGCACCCACCTGCGCTCGTTTACCAGCCTCTCTTGGAAGGGAGCACCGACCCCCTGCTCTCGTTTACTAGCCTCTCCTAGAGGGGAGCTATGACCCCTGCTCTCGTTTACCAGCCTCACCTGGAAGAGAGCTACAACCCCCTAACTGAAGGCTACAACCCTCAGCACCTCTATGGACCATGTTTCATAAATTTTCACACTGGATCCAAAGCTTCCTTTAGAACACAACTTGCAGGCCACGTTTCATCATATTTTCAGACTGGACCCACTCCATACATTTGAGCTCAATCATACATCATCAACAGATAGCAGTAACACAGCAAAACAGATCAGACATTTGATACTTCATACTTCAGCAAACCCTAATCTTCATACACACTTTCCTTTCACTGATCCTGCGTATATACGCGCCTTCGACCATACAAACCCGTGTATACTTCTGTACATATTACAGAGCTAATTTTACTGCCCATACGCGCTTTCTCTTCAGCAAACCCGCGTATATACGCGCTTACTCTGCAGCGAACTAGCGTATAGTTCTTCAGACATTTAGGTCATTGCAATTCTTCAGAACAGATACATCACTCAGATTTTACCCTTTACTTCAGACAGATATTCGCCTCATCTCAAATCTAATCATTCCATAAACAAATCTAGCAGATACAAATACATTCCAGATCTAGATTCCCTTCTTCATCATTTCTTCATTGGTGCATCATACATTCGGATCTTTCATTCAACTGTAACCCTTTCCATTCAGATATGCTTCTGAGAGAAGTATTCATTCAAGCTCAGACTTCTTGCACACATTTTCACAATGAATTTATTCTCCTTATATAGGTTTATCCTTTATCAATACCATGATCCAAAACCACATTACTTTCAATGGTATTCCTGGACGGGGTCACATAGACGAATCATTACTCAATACAATGGGTCAATACCATGGTGGTTACCCCTGGTTTTACATATTTAGAGCGCTTTTTCCCATACGCGACTTGGCACGTTATTTCCAGCGTGCATACGCTACTTTGTCTAGACAAATCCGCGTATGCCTTGAGACATACTCTTTTCATCATGTTCTAGCACATACTGACATTCCTTCCATCATTACCTTATGTACTCATTGTATATACATCAGATTTACATCATTTAACAAGTTCATCAAGACATATTCCATCAGGGACAACTTCATCAAGTAGGTTGCCATCATCTTCATCAAGTGGGTTGCCATCAAGGGCAACACTCAGCATCATATTGCCAACATACGATGTATCAAGACCCATCATAGCAGAGAGGAGATTTATGTTGTATGGCACATGTGCTTACACGACACATGATTATCTAGGATTAGGAGTTTGCTCTAGTAAATTACATGTTTATTGATTTTTTTATATACGTAACAATATTTTTTCACATATTAGTTATTTAATTCATTCTAATTGTTCTAATCTTCATGATATTCTTTAATGTTCCATGCACATAAATTGTATACAACAATCTTGTAGGTCTTGTAACAAAAGGGTATTTGGATGTAAATATTGTGGACCTTCTCTGAAAGCTAGATGGTCCAATGACCTACGAAAGCCAGTGTATGACTACTCCAGGGTATTCTCCCCACAAGAACACCCTTACAAAAGAGCAGCATCTACTCAATGGTAAATGAGAGAGAAGCCAAAGGCCTCTAATAATGACTCTAGGTGAATGGCTTAGAGCATATGAGAGAGAGAAGGAGGAGTTCATAGAAATTTTCGATTCAAATGGGGAGCCTATGTTCAATGATCTAGAATTCTTCGACATCTATGTTGAGAAATTTCCCATTGGGATGAAAAGGAAATATATCTTTTATAACCTCCCATATTGGGAGCATCTTAAGATTACCCACTTATTAGATCCCATGCATATATTTAAAAATGTTTCATCTTCTTTATGGAGGCACATATCATCGAAACAAAGTGACACGTTGGTTGTTAGGAAATATCTTATTATTTCAAAAACAAAAAAGAAACATTGTCCAAGAAAATTAGAAAGTATAAGATCAGAGGCAGGCGTTGGTCCCTCTAATTCATGGTATTTCAAAGAAGGTGATTTCCCTTGGATTTAAAAAAAAATGATCTTTCTTTGGCAAAGGAAGTTAGAATGGGTGTGAGGGTGCCATCTTCGTACAGGTCTTCACTACAGTGTTGCTTCACCATGGATGATCATTTTTCGAGGTTGAAGTCGCTTGACCATTTGAATCTTATAAGAGTACGTATACCATTAAAAGCATGATTTTATTATTTTTTGTATTAATAAATTTTATCCCATGCAGGGATCACAAAAAATAACTAATTTTGTATATTATTGCACGTGTTTATAACTTTGCAGTGTCATTATCCTTTTCTAGTGTGTGGGTGTGTGAAGCATTAATTCCCCCAAGACCTAGGACGTGCCATATCTAAATTGTATGCATTTGTACGTTGGATCACGGTAAAGGAGATTCATGTGTCTAGCATTCCACGGTGTCGTCAAGAGATAGTTGAGATTGTTTGTATGTTTGAGAAGGAACTGTCGATGATTCTAATGGAATTGTAGGTTCATCTTCTAATCCACCTAGTAGATGAGGTTGAATTAATTGGAGTGGTTTCTTGTCATTGGATGTTCTTCTTAGGAGGTACATGAAGAAATTGAATGGTTTTGTTCGATAAAGGGAAAAACTCGAGGGGTCTATGGTAGAGGGGTACATATCACATGAGTCATTATATTATTCCAGTGAGTACATCAAGGAGATCGATAACAGACCAGGTGCGGTGATTTGGGACGATGAAAGGGATGAAGACAAAAGAGAAGGGGAGCTGCTCCAAACGAATGGAAAAAGGCGCTTGACAAAGAATAAGAAACTTATAATTTTTCAACTTTACACAAAGTAAATATTCATGTTCAAATTTGATATAATGTATATTTGATCTCATATGTACTATATGTTGATTTGATTTCATTAGCGAATGTAGAAATTGAAGCAATCAATAAATTCGTTCTTTAAAATTTCGAAGCGACACAACCGTGGGTCGCATTGTACAAAAAAAGAGAGAGGATGAAATGGGATTGTGACAGGAAATAATTCAAACGGTTGAATGGTAGAAGTGTGCCTTATCCTGATAATTTAAAATAAAATATGCCAAAAATATGCCCCAACGATTGGGTTGTTGACCAATCGGAGAGAAATATGGTGCAACCGATCGTTACCCGCGTGCTAAAGAGGATGCGCTAAACGTAGGAATTGGGTGCACCCATTCGATAATAATCTATTTAATTGTGTACATTTGAAATTTAATAATGCACCTTTCAAATTTAATTACATATATATTTCATATTTTAACAGTTTGGTTATTATAAGACACATGACACTATGATTTTTTAACTTTTTTATAGGTGCATTTGTTCCCATCTATGTGGGCATATGGACACCATTTTTCGTACAGAAAATGCTGATGATGGACACATGACACAAGACTATGGAGTGGAAGTCGAGTTCGATCAATCTAGTCGATCTAGTCACCGTGATCAAAACCTGGTACGAGGGACATTAAGTTACGTCGAAAAGATACAAGAGATCATTGAAGTGGATTTCTCTTCTTTCCAATGTGTTATTTTTAGGTGGAAGTGTTGAGACACCTTTGATCAGAATAATGTAAAGGAATATCACGATAGGAGGTTGATATGTATCAACTCTATAAAGATGTGGGATGAAGCTAAGGAGACCTATGTTTTCCCCAAACACTGCAACTAGGTGTTTTTTTACCCAGATGTGCTGGATAGGGATTGGTGGTTTGTATTGAGACATGACCCTAGATCAAAATGTATTTGTTAGAACAATAGTGTTATCATTCCAAGTGAGCTAAAAGATAATGAGGGTGATCATGAAAACCAAGAGTGATATGGTACATGTGTTATTTCATCATTTATACTTTTTAATATGGGTTTTTATAAAGAAGAGGTCTTGATTACCTTATAACTAAGACTCTTTTTTTCGAAACATTATAATATGTATTTTGAATCAGTTGGTAATTTGCATTGTGTTAATGTTCAAATCATTTCACTTGATGATTTGAAATTATGTTGATCTCGAAAACAATAGCATACTGTAAAAAAGTTTTTTTTTTTTTGGTATGTAAGATCATAATAAAATAATGATAATTCTAAAATACATGAATTTATTTGCATTATTTTCTAAACTTTATTATGTTACAAAAATTCATGTTATTCTAGATTTATGATTTTACAATTATTTACAGTTTTACAAATTTACAAATTTAAAATTTTTAATAAAATAATTTCACATTAATAAAATTAAAATTTTCACATTAATACAATTAAAATTTTACAAATATTTTACATACAATTACAATTACAATTACAATTTTACAATTTCACATACAATTACAATTAAAATTAAAATGCAATTACAATTTTATAATTTTACATACAATTACAATTTTACATATATACAATTACAATTAAAATTTTACAAATATTTTACATACAATTACAGTTTTACAATTTTACATACAATTAAAATTAAAATTTCAATTACAATCATGACATAATATTTAATAAATATCATGATTGAATATTAAAAATAAACATCACGATCATGATAGCCATCATACAAACATCATATTCAACTAAAAAACACATTCAAATTCGCTAACATCATCTAATCATCGTGATCTTGATCATCTAACAAAACACAAGCATTGTATAACATCATCACAACGCAAACATCAAATATACATCTCATGTCAAATTACTGCTATCACATACACATCTGTCTACAAGCTACACATTAAATGAACATATCTAATGTGACGTAACAATATACACATCATGATGATCACCAACATGTAAATTAAGTACAAATGAATCATGAACATAAAATAAATGACCTATATATATATATATATATATATATATATATATATATATATATATATATATATATATAATGTCAAAAATATACAAATGTAATATAAATGTCAAATATCAACTGGTGGTACATCATCAATGGTAGTACTAGTCAAGGCTTGCTCAGTCAATGGTGTAGCCTCGACAAGCTCAGATAGATGTCGATCATCACGTGCTTGTTGATCTGGTGGTGCCTCATGTTGATCAAGATCAACTTCCTGCTCATGATGTTTCGGCATGGATGGTCCAACCTGCTCATGATCATGAGTACTGTTGGATGCTGCAGGCTGCTAATCATGATGACTCAACATGGATGGTCCAACCTGTTCATGATCATGAATGCTGGATGTTGCAGGCTGAGAAGGCTGACTCAACGTGGATGGTCTAGCCTGCTCATGATCATGCCTGTTGGTCAATGCTGTAGGCTTCTCATCTACGGCGCTAGGTGAACGATGATCACTCCCCTGATCCTGATCATCAGATGATGCGTCGTTCCTCAACTTTCGACGTACTGCATCTCGACCACGCTTACATCGAAGGGCCCTCCTCAACTGCGCCACTAAGCTGGTAGCTCCTACGACATGCCACATCAAGGTCAACATATTACATGGCATGCCTCTCACATTACTATCAGCCTATCATTGACCTGTATCTCTCTCATAGTGGTCAGCCTAAATCCCTCATCCACAAACAGTCCACAGAGTTGGTCACCCAACTCCATCCTAAATCTAGTGTTAGGCCTATGCCTCACACCAGCCGGTACCAGCGCAACATGAGGACCAGGTCTATCTGCACCGGCCTGATCCTCGGCATCTTCCATCTCCTGATCGTCATTAGGATCTACACCTGGATCATTTGGTGGTGGTGGCATCTCATGGCCATCAAATGACCCAATGTTTGCAAAATATATATAAGTACACAACAATAATTAGACAATTTCATTAAACAGTCTAATAAAAACAAGTTAAAGAACATGTTAGAATAAATTTAAAGAAAACACTAATATCACCTCTATCATCTAACGGCTCATCATATGTGAAGAGGATGTTGTCACACCCTCGCCAATCCAAACTAGCATACGCACAGGGGACCAGAATGAAGGCATGATCATCAACACTGGCTAGCGACTCTAGTGCATCATGTGATATCCTCGCGGAAAAGTTTGACTCGTCCCTCTTGGGCATCATCTGCATCCGTACATGCAGCATCAGCTTACGAGGTAACCGAAAAAAAGTAGGCCTCATCTCTGGAACCTTTCAAAAAATAAAAAAAAATAGCTCTAAATCAAAAGGGAAGTTCACCGTCCCTTGTGCCTAAGCATGACATCTATCTAAAACTGTACATAACTGCTGCAAAAAAATCGCAGAACACCTCATAAGTTGTGGCTCCTATAATAAAGAATCAACATAAAATAAAAGCAGGAAACTAATGCGTTGCCCGTCACTGGTATTGTGTGCAATTTTCGAAATCAGTAGTGAGAGGCACTTCACCTCCTCTCCACCAAATGAAGCAATCCGTAACTAACCACCGAAGACCTAAAAATCTGCAGGAGACAATATATCGACGCTAATGTATCTCTAGGAGTACACCAACTGACTCCCTGCTGCATAGATGACAGGGACCTTTGGGAACAAAGGAAAATCCTGCCCTCTCCTCGATAGGCCAGTAATAAAATATATGTCCTCCTCAGTGGGTGCGTACCACTGGTTAGGACCAACCTAGAAAGCTTGTCAGTGGGCATTCCACCTAAAGATAAGTTGTCACAATAACCCACCATGGCCCTTCAGGGATGTAGCCTCCTCATAGAACTTGAGGAGGCCTACCTCCCTTAGGAGCGCCTGGGTGGCTACTGTAATAGGGCGGGGGTACATATCTCTCTCCCTCTCTCATGCCTCCCATAGGTGAACCACGTTATACTGGTCTGCCATATGTTGTTTTTGTTCCCTCTCTTCTCTGCTTTGACATCGCTGAATAGTTGACATATTAAATACAATTTTTTTATTAAATGAGACATGTATTTAGAAATATATATATATATATATATATATATATATATATATATATATATATATATATATATATATATATATAATTTTGAAAAAAAATACAGTTGGTGCGCCCAAAAAAACAGGCATGCACCGATACTAGTGCACCTGTCTTTATCGTGCATCAGCTGCAGTGGGCCTGGAAATTTTAAGCGCACCACACATCATGACCTGTATTTTCTCAAGCAGTGTGTTGAATATACTATCTAGCCCAGGGCGGATAATTTCGTCAATGCACTGCCAAACATCAGCTAGTGGTCAATGATGCAGTCATTTAACCAATCATAATGTTGACTATGAACAAATTCGGGAGGGCGATGCACTGACCAAACTACTCACCCCGGGGTGGATAGTTTCGTCAGCGCACCACCCTCTTGGCATCATTACACAGTCAATAGTGTGGTGGTATAACCGATTGCAGCATTCACTATGTACCAGTATCGGGAGGGTGGTGCGCTGAACAAACTATGCGCCCCAGGCATATAGTTTAGGCAGCGCACCGCCCTCATGACACCACTACATAGTCAATGGTGCGGTCATTTACTCGGCCACACCGTTGAACATATCCAAGTGTAGGAGGGCAGTGTGTTGACCAAGATATCCACCCCGGGGTGCATATTTTAGTCAACGCACGGCCCTCCCGCACTTGGAAATTGTCAATGGTGTGGTCGAGTAACCAATCGCACCACAATTTCTATAAATTTAAAAAAGGCACGGTGCATCGTTTCAGTACCGCCTCGAAAATGTTATGGATACCATTAGCACCGATCACGGTGCGGCTTGTAAATTTATAGGCAACACCACGAACTGGTGCGAGCCAAATGGCTCGAGTGCAACGCGTGAGATTTTTTTTTAAAGAATGTGAATTTTAAGCTATTTTACAAAACTAATCAACTAAAAGGTTTAATTATGGAAAAAATAAATAAAATACTTGTACATTTGGGCATCGAGGAGGCATATTTGCTGTAGAATTTGCAAAACTAAATTTTCCCACCGTTTTGCAAAATTTGAAATGGAGATGGTGGGCAATGGATAGCAGCAGTGTGTGCAATGGGAGAACTGATGGAAGGGTGCCTCAGACAAGGTAAATTTTCACCAGTGCTTGAGAGATCTGGAGCACTGAAAAGTGAAAAATGTGGATTTTTGGCCGTAATTTTTTTTTATTTAACCTTATTTTGGTGCGAGGGTTTTTTAGCCACACCAGGTTGTTTCACTTTTGGCGTAGTTTTTTAGGATGCATCGTGGCCGAATATGTGTAGAGCACCAATGGGCTACAGTAATTAGACGCACCGAGCAGATTTGTACCGAGCGCATGGTGTCCTAGTATGCTAATTTGTAGTACACACCGACGCTTTCTCTAGTGGAACGCACTAGTGCGGTTTAGGATGAGAAATAAACCAGACAAAAAACATCTGCAAAAGCCTCCACCCGCCAACCTCCTCTAGTATCCTCCGCTGCAAACAAATTTATTGTCTATTTTTATAAGGGATTTCTCAAAAACATCCACTAGAGGGTCTTTTCCTTGTAGTGTTTTCATTAGAATCCGCTTATACAATTTCAAGCAAGATTATGATTTTTTGTTTTTTATGTTAGTCATAAGTATTTTTCACTATCTTGGGATGACTATAGAATGGTACTAGTTTTTTGAGAAAAAAATATTCCTTGAATATCTTAGGTTTCATAAATCTCACTGCCTTCATTATCTTCATAAAACCTTTTTTCGCTATCTATCAGTTTTCTATCTCAAGGTCACCATGTTGCTATTAAAAGACTCATTATGGGCTTATACCTCTCATTTTCATCCTTATTTCCTGCCTAAGACCTCATTTCCCCATTTTCCCCTGTCAATGACCCTCATCCTCCCTCTAATATTTCTTGTTGTTGACTCATTATCATGTCCCTTTGGGCATAATAACCTATAACAATGCTCTGTTTTCACTTGAAAATCTCTAAGTAAAATTTCATTCAAAATCATGTAAAAAAGCACTCCCATTAGGTCATTAGGATTTTTGCATTTTTTCAAGGTTGTCCTTTCATTCTGATGAGGTCAGCACACATGTGAGAAATATTTATTATGACAAGTATTCTTCTGGCTCCCCAAAATCCTTGGAAATTTTAGACACTACTTTTCCTTTGCTAGAATCTGGCTCAAATGTAATAGAATGTCAAGACGTGGTTATTCAAGAAGGACCTAAAATTTCCAAGGAGGATTATATCCTCAGTTCAGAACCTGCAAGTAAGAAAAATGGGTTAAATTTTAGCACTTCTACAGAGGTGTTGGAAGATTTATCAGCCGAAAGTACTGATGATGTAGACTGTCTACTCTTGAATGAAAGTAATTTACAACAAGGGTTTATAAACTTAGTCTTGTAGATGACTAGGTTTTATAAACTTGTTAGTCCATTTGAGTGCCTAAATAGTGGTTACTTGCAGGAAAATGACATGGAAGAAGCACACAAGGCCAAACATGAAGAAATTCTATCAGATAATATTGATGGAATATGGAAAAAGGTGAGGTGAACTGGACAAAAATGAATGAACTTGAGAAGGCTATAGAGAACTTAGAAGACAACACTGATGATTGATGTAAAGAACTGCACACACTTAGGGTTTTGAAAAAGGTGACCAAAGGAGGTGGAAAAGATGAGTTGAACTTTATGGTGGAAACTATAGAATATTTTGAAGATGCTACTATGTGATTAAATCCTAAAGTTGTCAAAATGAACATGTCAAGCCTCAATCAGCCAAGAAAATCCAACTTCATAACTTCAGCAACCTGCAAAGCAAAAAGATGTCAAAGAGTATTAGTGACAAAGTAAAAAGACTTCAAAACATTAGAAAGTGGGGTTTTCAAGTTAAATTAAATCTACAAGCCTATTAAATCCCATTTTACATTTCAAATGAATCATTGTTGCCTTTCAAAATATCAAGAGCATTCAACAAGGAAGAGTTTGTGGGTTTTCTGAACGAATTTGGGTTAATTTCCTTGGCGCTACGCGCCTGGAGATCATCTTTCACCCTTGCTCGAAACCTTCAACATGTTTTCTGAAGGCACTATGTAGCTGGAACTCGGCACTGCACCCTTGCTAGAAAGGACCCCATGAATATTTCCTTGGCGTTGCGCCCTCAGCCATTGGTGTTGTGTGCCTAGACAAAAGAGTTTGCCAAGGGTTGGGGCCATTCAAATCACTTCAAATCACTTCAAAATATTTTTCAAAGTCCTCCAAGCACTCTTGAGGGGTAATTACATGACATGAACCTTGCTTTGAAGCTATTTGATCACTTTTAATTGAATGGAAATGAAACCCTAAAGGAAACCCTAAGTTTTATCTTGAAATCATTGTTTCATTCCTATTTCATCCTCCTTAAAGAAAATCAGTCATAAACAAGGGTAATTACATTTATTGAGGGTTTTCACTCATCCAGTTTGTCACAACACCCATTCCCTTTCACTCATTCCCTTCATTTCACACTCATTCCCTACATTTTTCAAAAAGCTTCCATCTCATCTCCTTCCCCTCATTCATTTCACCTACACTCTAGGGTTTCACAAAACATAGTTTTAAAAATGTCAAAGGAAGAAAACAGTGGCAGTGGTGTTGAGGCACAAATGCCAAGGAGACATGATCATAAGGGAGGAAAGATAAAAAGATTTGAACCTATCACCACAAGGGAACTCATGGCCTCTCCTCTCACTGTATCTTGTTTTAAACATGTGGGCTACTTTGAGTTTTGTGAGAAGATGCAACAAGTCCAAAATCACCCGGAGCTAACAAGACTATTCATCATCAATATACATGACAAGCAGGTCAATCTTGCTAGGGTTACATTTGAGATGTCCACTGATGCCATTGCAACTGCTACAATGATACCTAGTGTGGGAGAGAAGTGGTTCAAACAAGAAAACTTGGACATGAGTTATTTTGAACCATACCTCAAACCTAGGTATAAAGACCACCACAAGTCCATCCTCCCTTTCTCTCATCTTCTTGATAGATATGAACCCATGATGAGGATAATAATGAAGTATTTCACTTGTGAGGGAAGGTTTTCCTGCCTCTGCTTATGCATTTCACAAGAGTTAGGATGCTGAATATACCATATTATATTTTCTGTAGCATTGAAAAAATGGCCTACATTGTGCAAAAGAGAGATTATAATCAGCAAATGTAGAGCCTATTTCATCATTCACTCATCAAGATGGTGGTCATGCATCAGCTCCAGCAGAAAAACATTCCATGGGATGCATTCATTACCAATGAGGTTTTTACCAATGCACCTATTCATCCTGAGTCAGATGTTCCTTCATCATCTCATCCTCTTGAATCCATTCCTCCATCACATCCTGCTACTCATACATCTCCATCCACTCACATCTAGTCACCTAATATCAATCCTTCCTTATCACCTTTCCACAACCCTTCACCCTCATATCATGATACTGGAGCATCAAGCAAGGAAAGGAACATTGAGACATCTGGCACTAAAATGATTGACATTGAACCATTTCCTTTCACATATCAGAGAGGCCACAGGAAGGTGTTTGCTTCACTTGAGGTGAAAGGGGCCCTGCCTTCTTCATCGGAAAAACAGGTTGATAAGGGCAAGGAAAAGGTTACATAGCATATTATTATTGTGGAGGATGACAAACATGAAACTGAGTAGGAATTTCAGTTGATTGACCTTGATGATGAGGATGAGGTTAGAATCACTAATATGTTGATCAAAAGCAAGGATTCCAAGATTAGTGAGCTTCAAGATAATCTTGGTAGGGCAAAGAATGTGATTAACTATTTTGAGTTAGAGAATCAGCAGTTAGAGACAAAGAAGACCATCAGTGAGGTCAGGGCAATCAAAGCTCAAAGAGAGGCCAGAAAAACCAAGGCTTTGTTAGATGAGACCTTGGGTAGATATGAGGATAGTGATGATGAGGAAGAATAGCTTCCTAGGCAGAGGCCAAATACCATTGGGCTGAAGAGGGCTTTAGCTTGAGAAAGGAAAAAAGAGACAGAGTTGGCAAAGAAGCTCACTCCAAGTGAGCTGCTTGCCATAGAAATTGATGGAGATAGGGAGTCTTGGCTTGAGAGGGAAAATTTGCATCTAGAGGGCATAATAGAGAAGGCAAAGAGAGACACTGAAATTCAGAGGAAGATGGCAAGACATTATGCCATGAGAAACAGGATTGCAAGGGCTAAGCTCGAATGAGCCAATGCAAAGATTCAGGCTCTAAATGAGGCAAAGGACAAGGAAAAACTGAATATTCTTACTAAGGTGTCCCTCCAAGCCTCCAAACCATGATCAGGAAAAAAAATTCCATTTTTGGCACTTTGGTGCACATTTTTCATTTTTGACAGTTTGACTTGTAGAAATTGGGCCAAACGTGACCTACTAGAGAAGGCCAAGAGAGAAATTGACATTCAGAGGAAGATGGCAAGACATTATGCCATGAGAAATAGGATTGCAAGGGCCAAGCTCAAACGAGCCCATGCAAAGATGCAGGATCTAAATGAGGCAAAGGAGAAGGAAAAACTGATATTCTTGCTGAGGTGTCCCTCCAAGCCTCCAAACCATGATCAACAAAGAAAATTCCATTTTTGGCACTTTGGTGCACATTTTTCATTTTTTACAGTTTGACTTGCAGAAATTGGGCCAAACACACAATGCCACTGGTGTTGTGATCTTCTTGGGGGAAAAAAAATGCAAAATGGTTAGCATATTCATGTTCCTAACGGAAATTACATCAACCTCAGAAAGTTTCAGAGGATTTGGAGCAAAACTAGTCCCACAAAAAGGCCAAAAACTACCAAAAAATCATCTTTCTACCCTCTTTTTCGCACTGGCGCTGCGCGTTTATCAGTATTGCAAGAAGTGAATTTTGACAAGAAAAATGGGCACCATTCTAGAAATTGAAAGCATATTTGGAAAACAGACTTCGAGACCTTTCCAATAAGCTATCATGGCGCTCATTTGGACACCGGGAAGGCCTCCAAAAGTTAGTTGCAAAACAGGCCATTTTCTCAGTCTTGGCGCTGCGCGTTTGCACTGGCGTTGTGCCCCTGTACCTTGGAGCTACGTCCTTATTAGGAGTTATTGAAAAACATATTTTGAAGCCTTAAATTCAAACTTATTCTAAAATTAGCTCAATAGTTATGTTAGAAGTTATTATTGCAATGAATGAGTTTTATATATTTTGCCTTGGGCCTTGCATGGTCTCAAAGGTCAAATGCATTAACTATGTAATAAATGACATTTGAAACCCTAGCTATGGTTCACCTCCTCATTTTGTAGATAAATACTGCATGCATGCTTCATAGTTTTTGTTGGTTGATTATTGAGTTGAATATTACATAAACTTTGAGTTGTGAAGAAGTTGGCTTTGGAGCTTTGTAACTGTTTTGGACTGAATGTTAATGGAGCAAGCACATTCACAGGATTCATTAAATTTGTTAAATGGTGATTTTTTTCTCATCTTATACTTGTTTCCTTCCATTTTCATATTGTTCATCCTTTCTCTTATAACAAAGCAGAAAATTTAGGTTAAGATATGTTGTTAGAGGCACCTTAAGTTTGTCTGCTCTCTGTTGTTTAGATGTTTCCCTCTGCTGGGTCTAATTGGAGAATTCTTAATTGCTTTTTGATTCCACCTAGCTTTTTTTCTTGAAAATGATTTAATAAGAGTCAAACAGAAGAATTTTATGGTATGCCTTGTCCTTCGGTGTAGCTTGAAACATTGTTTTTAAGGCCTTTCTTTGAAGTTTACTTATTAGGGTTTGGCTAAAGAAGTTTATGGTTTGCCCTGTCCTTTGGTCCATCTTGAATAGTTACTTTGAAGGTCTTTTAAAGTCTAATTGAATAATTTAGGAGTTCCTTGCTCCTTAATCATCACTTATATGTCATCTTAAATTTTTTCTTTATCTGAAGGTAAATAGCTAGAGAATTTAGGAGTTCCCTGCTCTCTAGGGTTTGCTGGATTGTTGTCTCAAAGTTTACTTGATAAAGCTAGGACAAAGAATTTTATGGTGTGCCCTATCCTTTGGTTCTTTCTTAAGCATAGTGATCTTAAAGACTCTTCTTGTTCTAGCATATGTTAAAGGATTCTTAATTTCCCTTTAAACCTACTAAACTCACAACTTAATGTTCATTTCACATGCACATAACTTATTAAGATCCATTTGGCTTTGTTAACTTGCCCTATGAAACACCCTTGATTTGTTGTTGTACTCTTCAAACCTTTCACAGACCCCATAGCCCAATGGTTTGAATTTATCTTACTCTATTTTTTCTCCTTAACAAGCAACCCAACTGTTGATTATATAGTCTACTTTTAATATTTTTGTGGTTTTCCATGAGTAGCAAAGCACCGAATGGCATTACTCGTGGTGAATATTTAAGTGATGGCTAGAAAGAAACAATGCTAAGCTAAGTCACGTGGCCGATAATTAAGCGCATGTCTATAAGGGAGTGGAAAGACGCAAAGGTTCTGAACATGAAACAAACAAAGGTATGATATAAAAGTTTTAAAGAAAATAATATTATATTAGAGCCCACCTCTACTTCATGCATGTTGGTACAAGTCTCCGCATGTGCTATTCCAGGGGGGTCAAGGAGCGGAGGAGGGTGGTAGAGCCATACCCCCGTGGAATTGTGGTGACGTGTCACGGGAGTCGACACGAGGTAAGGGTTATATGGGGAGTAAAGCGCGGGTCTTAAAGCCGTCGCGCTGTGTATTTCACGTTCCATGAAGAGTATGTTTCGAGAACAGAGTTGCTTACGTGGTAGAAAGGTAAGGTAAAGTCCTTAGGTTAACTGGTACTGAGGCCCGTACCAGTATTAAACCCAGTACATGGTGTTCACCTACCTGCAGTTAAACGCCCAATCCCTATGCATCGCGTGCTCCATTGTCAGTGTCCTTACGACGCTCACCCCACTTGCTTCACCATTCCAACTTTTCCCAAGAATCCTCAGTTCTATATAATGGTCCCCCATATTTTACTGTAGTAAAGCTTTCAGGTATTCGGCTACGGTATAAACTAAAGTGGGAGCCCAGTGCCAGGTCCACCCACTCACTGTCAGTACCCCCCGCGTTGCTTTCCCGAGTAGATTTCCTATTGCACAAGTATTCCGTCCCTCATAACCCCTCTGGTTTCCTTTTGTTTTAAAAGTTTTCATATCACTCATGGGAAAGGTCACCCCCAAGAAGACAGAACCAAAGACCCCTCAAGTCCGTGAAACCAGAAACCCTCCAGGGTTTGAACCTTTCTTAGACTTGCAAGTCAAAATCTGTGACCCAAAATACCTATTTCCCATCAGCAGTATCAAACCCAAGCTTTTTAGAAGACATGTTGAAAATAGGGATAGATACCGGGTGGTTCTATCAGGTCTATACCATCAAATTACCCCTCTGGTTTATCCAGTGGTCGAGTTTATCTGCTGGCTCAGAGATGCCTACGACGAACGTTGAGGCATGTTTATCTCGGCTCAAGGGAACAGGATATTTTCTCTTTCCCCCGACATTATCAAAAAAGCACTTTGTTTTCCCACCAGCACGAACTACATCAGTTTCAGCGAAATGAATTTAACCCCTCATTTTGCAAAATTGCCATGGGAACAGTAAGGAGATTTCATCTCCTCCATAACCGACAATAAGACCACATCCCTTCCTTCTGCAGAGCCTTTCCCTTTGAGTTTGTTCAAAGAAGAAGTGCAGCCCATTCTTGCTCTCATCGCAGGTCTATTAGGTGTGGATGGTTTGGGGCAAACCTCCAGGGCATGTGTCACTTTATTATGGTTAATGTCTCAAACTGGGGTAGTTCTAGATATTCCTAGTTTCCTGGCCTCCACCATTCAGACCCAGTTCCAAGAACTCTTAGAAACTAGTCGCTTCCACTCTTGTTCTATGGTTTTCTACCTCTTCCTTTATCAGCATGCTGATAAATTTGAAGGTTTGGGTTTAGATAAGGTATGTAAGGTAAATTCTTAGCCCAGACCAATTTTTGATTGGAGCTTTGCATCACATCAGTTACCAAATGGGGTGGGCTACTCCAGATTTCTAAATGAGTTCATGCCTATTGCCTACACTATCATCCACGACTCTCCCTCACCTAAGGTTTTTCCTAAGATGAAGAGATGGTTACAGGCTAGTCAAGCCCAAAGTACGAGGGATTGGTACCTGTTTGATAACTACACCAAAATTCGAGTTTATGGAGCTGAAGTTCCCCCCTATCAGTTTCCTGTGTTCCCTGCCCAGTGGATTTATGCTTTGGAGTACATTCGGCAGACCTTGAAATCTGACCAACTCCACTTCCTCCCTGCAAAAAAGGGGTTTATCCTTAAACTTCCCATTACCATTGGCCCTTTTGTTGTCAATTCAAGGCACGCCCTCCCCATCATTGAGAAGCTACTTCAAGACATGTATTTTAGACAAGGGAAAGTTTGGCCCTATGATCCGAGGGGCATCATCTCTAACAGAAGGAGAAGGAACAAATCAACTCCTTATGTGCATGAAACGAGACCATTCATAGAATGGAGGGCTAATCTTGAAACTTGGACTTTGCTTTCGCATATGGAGACAGATTCATCTGTGACAGGGGAAAAGGCAGAGGTAGCTTTCGGAAGAGAAGCTGGTAAAGGTCAAGAAGAGAAGGAAGCACGTACGTCAGGAGCATATTCTCCCTCTCATTAAAGGCAGAAAACAGTAACAAGTGAAGCAGAAGTTATAAGGGAATAACAGTTGCTCGAACCGGAAATACCATATGGAAAACCTGATGAGAGTAGGGTAAGGCTCAAGGTGTTACGAGATAGTGTTACTTCTTCTGACTACTCAGAATTCTCATAGGCTATCACAGCTGACACTTCACAGATCACAACCAAAAGAATCCTGAAAGCCAAAGCCATCAGAGATAACTACAGGACGGAGCTGGAAGGATTTGTAGAGAAATACCATTCCAGAATTTCAGCCTCAATGAACCTGGACACAGAACATCTAGTGACAGCCATGGCTGAAGCCATTCTGGACCCGGATGTAGGTACCACTAGTTACAGAGTGCTAGAGTACACAGTTGACATGTCAAAGGTGCCAGCAATTGATAAATGCAACATATTTCAGGTTTTTTGTGATATGTTAAAAGACGAAGTGATGCGGCTTACGATTACTTTAAAAGAGTTGGAGAGAAAGCATGCCCAAGTGAGGGAGAATTTCAGAAAAGAACAAGTAAATTCCCGTGCCCTCGTGAATCAAATACGTTCTCTCCAGGATTCTATTAAGGGAAAAGAGACTGGTGAAGCCAATCCATAGCGTCACCTCATTGAGGAATTGCAGAAAGAAGTGGCATCCATGAAAAGCAAGATTAGCATATCGGCCTCCCATCATGTACAAATAACAGAATTAGCCCAGGCTGAAAAAGATAAAGAAGACTTGGCTGATTCTCTTATAAAGGAGAAGGAAGAAAAGGAAAATATAGTAGAAGATATGGTTGTTCTTCAGGGCAGGCTAATGGCATTACAGATGACTTGGGATACACATAGTTGTGCACCACCAGCAGCCCAACCGGAAACTAGTTCGCTGTCCAAACAATTGACTACAACAGTGGCTACAAACGATGCATTAGAGAAGCAGGTTTCTACAGTGAGACTAAGAATCAGTGAGTTGGAAGCTGTCTTGGCCGAAAATTCCAAAAATATCAAGGCTATGTGGAAGGAAGTCGAGCAGGGAAAAAATGAGAAAGCTGACCAGCAGAAGACCATTGACGAACTCAACAGTCGCCTGAAAGGTAATATCACCCTTAGGGATGCCAGACGAATAATCTGGTCAGAAATTATCGCGGCGGTAAAAGGGCATTAGGATTTTCTAAAATTCATCGAAGAAGTAAAGTCATCCATGCTTTATCTCAGAAGAAAGCTTCATAAGAGGAATACTGATGTATCCAGCAGAGCACAACACGCAAGAAGTTATATCTCTTTCTTGGAAGGGTTGAGGTTTGAAGACGTGGAGAAGCATGGTATAGCAAGCAGGTTCAAGGAGGCCATTGAGTGTCAGAAAATAATTGATAAGGAGTCTGCCCGCACTATAGCTTCAAGAACCTTGGAAAACGTGGCATTCAATTTGGATCGATTTGAAATGATTTGGGCCGAGATCACAGCGATCGGGCTTCCATCATGCTAGGGTCCTACCCCTACCATGTTACTGCCATTACCAACATATGAGGCACGTCTCAAGGAGGAAATGAACCGAACAGATGTACTTTCAGATAAATCCACCCAGCTGAAATCCGAGACTATAGTTTCAACACTCTGCCAGGAATTTTCCCTCTTGCACCTGGTAAAGCACAAAATTCCCACTAATGCAAATTTTGATGATATCACTGAAGCTTATATCAGAGTGGAAGGTTTCGCATCAATGCATGAACCCGCAACAAACAGTCAGCAAAGGTGCACCAAGTATTCCAGCCTGTTGGCCAGCTCATCAGCCAATGTCCCGCCACCTGTGTCAACAACTACATCGACTCCATCGCACCAATGAATGTTGTTAATTCATGATTCAGCCCTAGTGGCCTTTACTTTTACTTTACTTTGTTACTTTTAAATTTCGAGTGGAAATCACATTTCACTCCTGCATTTTACTTTCTGTTAAAAATTTTTTTAATATTTTTGTTTTGAAATGGCTGTGAGCCTAACTGTAAGTGATGAGATGCCCCTATCCCTCATCATGAGTTTTGGTTATTTTTTATTGAAACCTCAAACTGATTACTAGCACGCAGGGAAGATATTTTTCCCAAAAATATCTTCTCGCTCATGTTTCTGAGGATTCTATATAAGCAGCAACCAAATAGGAAAAAGGGTTCCATATTTTCTGAAGAATATGCTGTTGAAGAATTTTTGTATGCATTTTGTCAATGCTTTAATATAAATGTGAAGAGCCCGTTGGGTCTCAGTGATAAGGAGTTCCATCTTAAATGAGGATTCTGGTCTTTGTGCTTTATAGTCTGTAACTCTGCCTTATGTGTTATAGTTCAGTTGTCCATTTCATTATATCCATCTCTCTTGTATCATGTTCTGGAATGCGAGTGGCTCACTGGTTCTAGTATGAATTTATCATAGTTGATACTTATGCTAAAACCTGTCTAGCACTTTAAATATGGCTCATTCATGATATGTTGTTTCATTTTCCACTTCAACCATACTTCTTCTATATTAACTGCTATGGGATGTTATTTTTAAAGGTTATTGTCATGTATGGATTCTTATTATCATAAGCCCATCACATGTTAATATTTGTTTCTGGATTTCATCTCAGTAGTAGTTAGTATTCCCTCTATATTTCATACACAAAAAATGCCTTCTGATTTTTCACCTCTATAAAGAATTTTTAGAATCCAAACCTCCTTATAGAAAGCTGCCTTTGAATTGTCTGACACATTTATATTGAGAGTTCACTCTTTGCCTCTGCAGTATTCCTTTCCTTATGCTGAGCTTATGAGTATTTCGGTTCCATCCAAATTGAATTTTCATGTTTACTTGAAATAGCACAAGAGCCTTGTTCTGATAATTCTCCATTTTATATCATATGCTCCTTGCTATATAAGATGACCTAGGCACTAGTCTTTCACAACTCAAGGCTGTCTCTAGGGTTGACAACATCTTTTTGGCGCCATTGCCGGGGAAAAAAAGTTGAGAAAAGTTAAATCCCTGGGCCTCGACAAAACCTTATTCACTCTTCAAATAGGTGAGCATGAAGAGTTGAGAGTTGTATATCCTTCACCTTGGCGACTCCACAGTCATTTATCAGATAAATTTACCTGCAGTCCTGGCTCCTTGAAAGCCACACTTGAGGTCAGATACATCTCAGCCAAAGATACCTTCTGTGTCTGACCCAGAAAAGATCCTACATAGGAGAAGTTGGAGGGAAAGGCAATCAGTCCATACAGAGATCCCTGAATTCTCTTTAGAATACTTTCCATCCTCCTCCTCCCAAGTAGCCCTAGTGCAAGGTCTCGACTCCACTGTGGGAGATACTGACAACTTCTCAGATAGTCCTTCTCGAGGAGGTATCCAAACAAAGATGAAGCTAAATCAATAGATACCACACACTACACTCTTCACCCCACTCCTAAAGCTGAAGAGGTCAAAGAGGTCACCGAAGTATCCGCTATCAACAGCTCATTGTTCCCATCAACATCTCAAGCTGTTTTCCAATACATTCCTATTGTCATTCATACTTCACTTCCACCTCCTCCTCCTCTCACGCACCAAACTCTAGCACTAACTCCACCACCCCCAATGGCAAATGTTCCTAGTTTCTTGCTGAATAAGTATGCTCCCATGGCTCTACCTCAAATATTGAATGATATGCCACAGGACTATCTGAAGATTTTACCCCGTTTCAATGGGGAAAATGAGATTGAAGCCCAAAAGCATCTTGAGGTCTTCTGCTCTTTTGTAGAGAACTTTAATGTGGAACATCTAGACGTGGTCTTAAGACTATTTTTTCAATCTCTAGATGGAGAAGCCAAAAAGTGGTTTAAAACTCTGGGGGATCATTTCATTACAAATTGGGAGCAAATGGAAAACTCCTTTCTTAGAAAATGGGGAGAGAGAAAGGATCATGGAAATTGTCTCACTGAGTTTAACACACTCAAGAAAAGACATAACGAATGGGTGTTAGATTTTATCAAGAGGTTTAACAAATTGTATTTAAGCCTTCCGACTGATATGAAACGTCATCAAACTGCTGCTAAAGTCGTTTTTGTAGCAGCTTTTGACTCAGAATTCAGTTTCTCTCTAAGAGAGAGAAAGCCTACCACCCTGGATGATGCTCAAACAGATGCACTGGAGCTGGAGGCAAACTTCGCCTCCACTGGTAAATCAATGGGAAAGTCAGATCAGGATGCCAAAAGAAGAGGTAAAGAAGAGGTGTCTACTTCTAGCCAAGACAAAGATTTGGCTGATAACAAGATAGAAGAAATGAACAAAATGATTAAAAACCTTTCAAGTAAGCTGGTCAAACTTGAACTGGAGGCCAAGAATTCATCCTCCAAGAATTTCCAAAATGCCCCAAACAGGGGTTACAACCCCCAGTATAGGAAACCACCCATGCAGATACTATAGAGGAAATGGAAGGAGCAACAGGATCAAGTACCTCACCCACTGTACTTGGAAGGTCAGGTAGAGGCCCTACCAAGGACATCGCTTATGAGCAAGATGATCCATATCTTGCTTGTGAAAATAGTGATGAAGTAGAATGTCCCCTGCAAGAAAGTGATGAAGTGGAGATTCCATTACGTGAAGACGAAAAGGTCAAAGAAAGCACCAAAGATCTTGAAATCGATGACCACTGCAAGCAGTTTGTCGATTTCATGCAAGCATAGTTTAATAGAAGATATGACCTCAGATCTTCTAGGAAAAGGACTTGCACTTAGGATCAGGAGGAAGACACACCCCAAAAGGAAGCATCTGTTTAGAAGGAGACGACGGCACAAAGGACCACAGACAAAGGTAAGAGGCCTCTTAACGAATCTTTGCAGTCTGATGATTGAATTCCTTCCTCTTCACAAGCGACCACTCCCCCTAATGTCAAGTCAATCACAAAAGAAGTCAAACCCCTTGTCCAAAGCAGAGAGTCAAAGGAGATTTTAGCAGATAAGTCCTCTTCTGCCTTTAGTTTGCAAAAGGAGCTTGAGAAGGTCAAAATCCCAGTTCCCCTGACCGAATTGTTGAAGCAGCTTGCATATCAATCTCAGGTCACATCATTTATGCTTCCCCCAGAAGCAACACATATCCCTGACAGTTTGAACCTTCAAGAAGAAATACCCATGGTTTTATTTGGCCCACATGTAGAGGAATTAGATGCCTCTACTCCCCCCTTGTATGTGTCTTTAGTAATTCATGACCTACTATTACATAATTGTATGTTAGACTCAGGAGCTTCCCACAATCTATTGCTCATGTCAGTCATTGAACAACTAGGATTAAAAATCACCTGTCTATACAAGGATCTCTATTCATTTGATTCCAAAAGAGTTAAATGCCTAGGTATGATCAAGGATTTGGTGGTCAATTTGGCCCAGATCCCAGCAAAAAGGGTGGTGATGGACATTGTGGTGGCTGACATCCCAGTTCGCTTCGGCATGTTGTTGTCAAGGTCCTGGGGGACCAAAATCAGTATGTCAATCAAGCTAGACTTAACATATGCTACTAGCCTGGTCTTTGGTGGCCAGGAGAGGAGGTTGTATAGGGAAAAATGATTTTTCAAGATGGCTACTGAGGCTGAAATATCAGTTAATTCTCCAGTCTACAGTAAAGAGGGAGATTTCTCATATTTGATGCTGGAGGAAGACCAATATTATGCTCAAGAACCATCGTTCTGCCAGATCAAGACCGAGCAGTCCTTAGAGAGCTGTGAAGCAGGAATCTAGACACTTCACTTTAACGGAGCAAATTCTAGAGAAGGTAATGGAGCTGGAGTACTATAGATTTCTCCTACAGGCCAATGGGTCCCATTGTCTTTCAAGCTAGAGTATGAAGCCACTAATAATGTGGCCGAGTACGAAGCACTTATGTTAGGGTTACAAACAGCCAGAAGCATGAATATACAAAGTTTAAAAGTTCTGGGAGATTCAGAACTGGTGGTTAGACAAGTGAAGAATCAATGCCAAACCAAACATCCTAGGCTGAGGGTTTATAGGAATGAATTTTGGGACCTGGTGGAAATTTTTTTCTTGGCATTTAATATTCAGTTCATGCCCAGAGAGAAGAATAGGATGGTGAACTCCATTGCAGTTGCTGCTAATACGTTCCGCCCACCTCAAAACCCTCTCCTAAGATATGAAATTGAGGTGCATTAGCGACCATCAATCCTAGATAACATCAAGCATTGGCAGGTGTTTGAGGATGAAGACCAAGTGAAAATATTTCTGGAAACAGCTGGGGAATTCTCAAACATGGATATTGATGCTTGCAAAGAAGAAGAGGCTGAGGACATTTTAGAAAATAAATGGGAAGAAAAGGTGGCTAGCCATAAAGTTCTGCAACTAAAAGGAAACGTTATACCCAGAGGACTAGTACCTCTAGAAAGGTTTTTTGACAGGAACGATGTCCCACTGTAGCTAAACAAAGTGGTAGAGGAAAATCAGGTAGAAGATCTTAAACTTGGTACGGATGCTGATCCCAAAATTATGAAATTGTACAAGAAAGTCCCAAAGGAATATAAAGAGCTCTACCAGAAATTATTCCAGTCATACAAAGATGTGTTTTCATGGTCTTATCTGGACCTAAAAACCTTTAACATCAGTATCATGCAGCATAAAATTCCACTAAAGGGATATGTGAAACCACATAAACAAAAGCTTAGACAGATAAATCCCCTGTTGCTTCCCTCCATTGAGAAAGAAATTAAGAAATTGTTAAAGGCAAAAATCATTGTTCCATTGAGGTATTCTGAGTGGGTAGAAAACCTAGTCCCTGTCTGGAAAAAGAATGGAGAGGTAAGGCTATGTGTTGATTTCCGAAATTTAACCGAGCATCCTTAAAAGATAATTATCCACTACCCAAGATGGATCACATTCTACAGAAAGTGGTGGGAGCTTCCCGGATGTCGATGATGGATGGGTTCTCTGGTTACAATCAGGTGGCTGTACTACCAGAAGATCAAAAGAAGACTGCCTTCACCACACCATGGGGTACATTTATGTATGCCAGGATGCCTTTTGGGTTGATTAATGCAGGGGCCACTTTACAAAGGGCCATGGACATTGCCTTTGTTGGGGAGCAAGATAAGTTTGTGGTGGTATATCTGGATGATATCACTGTGTTTTCAAAAGATGATGCAGAGCACATTGAACACTTGCGTAGAACTTTCGAGAAGTGCAGAAGGTACAGTCTCTCTCTCAATCCACAAAAATCATTGTTTGCATTGGAAGAGGGTAAGCTTTTGGGACATATTGTGACCAAAGATGGGGTAAAAATAGATCCTAGGAGAGTAGAAGTTATAAATGGCATTTCTCTCCCCAGAAATAAAAAGGAGGTGCAGGTGTTCCTAGGGCGCATTAACTTTCTGAGAAGGTTTATCCCTAACTATGCAGAGATAGTTAGACATATAACTGACATGCTGAAGAAAAATAATGAGGTGAAGTGGTCCTAGGAATCACGAGAGGCATTTTCTAGGATAAAAATCACCTTTGCAGAAGCCCCAGTGCTAGCTAGACTAGACTATGCTAAACCCTTCATGATTTTCTCATTTTCATCACCTCATACGGTGGCAGGAGTTTTACTGCAGAAAAATGAAGAGGGGTATGAGCAGCCCATCGCTTTCTTCATTCAAGTGCTCCATGATGCAGAGTTGAAGTATAACATATTAGAAAAGCAGGGTTATGCTCTGGTGAAGTCTCTTAAGGCATTTCGTATGTATGTCTTGCAATCACATATCACTGCATTTGTGCCTACAGCAGCTGTGAAAGACATCCTTATCCAAGGAGATAGCGAAGAAAAGAGAGGGAAATGGATTGCCAAAATACAAGAATATGAGCTATAAATTCGCCCTACCAAACTGATTAAGGGACAAGGATTAGCCAAAATCCTGTCTGAATCAAACTGTCAGGCTCTGGGTATAAATTTGTCCATGATAGCAAATGGGGAGTCTGAGAAGAAGGAAGAGCAGCAGGGAGTAGAGATAGCTACTCAGAAGATGCATATGAAGTATCTCATCAGCTCATGGTACAAGGAGATCATGGAGTATCTTCTGACACTCAGCTGCCCTCCTAGCTGTGACAAAGCTAAATATAGAACACTAAGGTTGAGATCACAGAAATTCATTGTTGTCAATGGTCGGCTGTACTGGCAAGATCCTTCAGGCATTCTTCTCCTGTGTCTCACAAAGGACAAGGTAGAAAATATAGTGGCTGAATTGCATGAAGGAATCTGTGGGGGTCATTATAGCTGAAGGGCCACTACTCACAAAATCTTGAAGGCTGGTTTCTTCTGGCCCAAACTCTTTGGAGATGTGTTTGCCTAGGTCAGAGCTTGTGAGAAATGCCAAAAAATTGCTGAAAGACAGAAGTTGGCACCTCTACCCATGATCCCTATGCACGTGGACGAATCATTCCAGCAATGGGGAATTGACTTTATCGGTAAAATATATCCTCCTTCAAGTGGTCAGCACAAGTGGATATTAACTGCTACAGATTATTTCACAAAGTGGGTGGAGGCTATACCTGCAAGGAATGCAACAGATACTGTGGTAATGAAATTTATGGAAGAGAATATTATATCCATATTTGGCTGCCTTGCCAAGATAGTGACCGAAAATTCCTAGGCCTTTAAGTCTGCAAAGTTTTTCAGCTTCTACCAACAGTATAACATTGCGTTGGGTCACTCCATGGCCTATTACCCCCAAGGAAATGGCCTGGTAGAGTCTTCAAATAAGACCCTGGTGAGAGCACTGAAAAAAGCGATCAACAAAAATCAGAAAAATTGGCACTCCCAATTGAAATTCACTCTATGGGCCAACAGGATCACCAGCAAGAGATCAACGGGGAAGTCCCCATATGAATTATTATATGGGAGGGCAGCAATATTCCCTGTACAGTTAGCCTTACCAGTAGCCCAATTCATGCAAGAAAGCCAAGAAGAACCCGATGATGTGACCAGGAGAATCAATCAGCTGGTAGAGTTAGAAGAAACACGAAACCAGGTAAGTCAGAGGCTAACTAAATACCAAGATAAGATGAAGGATCTTTTTGACCAGCATGCCAAGGACAGGAATATGCAGGTTGGGGATTTAGTGCTCAAATGGGATATTCGAAGAGCTGATAAGGGGAAACATGGTAAATTTGACCCACTATGGTTCGGCCCTTTTAAAATTGTGGAGCAAGGGGGAAACAACACATTCAGGTTGGAAAATTTACAGGGAGACTTGCTTGATGCCCCTGTAAAGGGTCAGTTCCTCAAACCTTACTTCCAGTTCTTATTCAGGCCAAGAGAGCCTGATGTATTATACTGTACATTAGTTATTTGCTTTCATCTTTGTTTGAATGATGTTTGTCATGGTGAATCATGAAGAGAAAAATAAAAAGTGCTAAGGAGTGGTGTCCACATGGAAGATTAACAAGTGGTCTGCGAAGTTCTCGACACACCCAAGGATGAACGTGTCGCCCCCAGGTGGAGCCAATGTTGATTATATAGTCTACTTTTAATATTTTTGTGGTTTTTCGTGAGTAGCAAAGCATCGAATGGCATTACTCGTGGTGAATATTTAAGTGATGGCTAGAAAGAAACAATGCTAAGCTAAGTCACGTGGCTGATAATTAAGCGTATGTCTATAAGGGGGTGGAAAGACGTAAAGGTTCCAAACATGAAACAAACAAAGGAATGGTATAAAAGGTTTAAAGAAAATAGTATTATAATAGAGCATGCCTCTACTTCATGCATGTTGGTATGAGTCTCTGCATGTGCTATTCTGGGGGGGTCAAGGAGCGGAGGAGGGTGGTAGAGCCATACCCCCGCGGAATTTTGGTGACGTGTCACGGGGGTAGACACAAGGTAAGGGTTATATGGGGAGTAAAGAGCAGGTCTTAAAGCCGTCGCGTTGTGTATTTCACATTCCACAAAGAGTATGTTTCGAGAACAGAGTTGCTTACGCAGCAGAAAGGTAAGGTAAAGTCCTTAGGTTAACTGGTACTGAGGCCCGTACCAGTATTAAACCCAGCACACGGTGTTCACCTACCTGCAGTTAAACGCCCAATCCCTGTGCGCCACGTGCTCCATTTTCAGTGTCCTTACGATGCTCAACCCACCTGCTTCACCATTCCGCCTTTTCCCAAGAATCCTCAGTTCTATATAACGGTCCCCCGTCTTTTACTACAGTAAAAATTTCAGGTATTCAGCTACGGTATAAACTAAAGTGGGAGCCCAGTGCCAGGTCCACCCACTCACTGTCAGTACCCCCCGTGTCGCTTTCCCAAGAAGATTTCCTACTACACAGGTATTCCTTCCCTCATACCCCCTCTGTTTTCCTTCTTTTTTTTTAAGTTTTCATATCACTCATGGGAAAGGTCACCCCCAAGAAGACAGAACCAGAGACCCCTCAAGTCCATGAAACCAGAAACCCTCCAGGGTTTGAACCTTTCTTAGACCTGCAAGCCGAAATCCGTGACCCACAATACCCATTTCCCATCAGCAGTATCAAACCCGAGCTTTTTAGAAGACATGTTGAAAATAGGGACAGATACCGGGTGGTTCTATCAGGTCTATACCATCAAATTACCCCTCCAGTTTATCCAGTGGTTGAGTTTATCTGCTGGCTCAGAGATGCCTACAACGAACGTCGAGGCATGTTTATCTTGGCTCAAGGGAACAGGATATTTTCTCCTTCCCCCGAAATTATCAGAAAAGCCCTTCGTTTTCCCACTAGCGCGAACTACGTCAGTTTCAGCGAAATGACTTTAACCCCTCAGTTTGCAAAATTTCCATGGGAACAGCAAGGAGATTTCATCTCCTCCATAACTGACAATCAGACCACATCCCTTCCTTCTGCAAAACCTTTACCTTTGCGTTTGTTTAAAGAAGAAGTGCAACCCATTCTTCCTCTCATCGCAGGTCTATTAGGTGTGGACGGTTTGGGGAAAACATCCAAGGCATGTGTCACTTTCTTATGGTTAATGTTTCAAACTGGGGTAGTTCTGGATATTCCTGGTTTCCTGGCCTCCACCATTCAGACCCAGTTCCAAGAACTCTTAGAAATTGGTTGCTTCCGCTTTTTTTCTATGGTTTTCTACCTCTTCCTTTATCAGCATGCTGATAAATTTGAAGGTTTTGGTTTAGATAAGGTATATAAGGTAAATTCTCAGCCCAGACCAATTTTCAACTGGAGCTTTGCAACACATCAGTTACCAAATGGGGTAGGCTATTCCAGATTTCTAAATGAGTTCATGCCTATTGCCTACACTCTCATCCATGACTCTCCCTCACTTAGGGTTTTTCTTGAGATGAAGAGATGGTTACAGGCTAGCCAAGCCCAAAGTACTGAGGATTGGTACCTATTTGATCACTACACCAAAATTCGAGTTTATGGAGCTAAAGTTCCCCCCTATTAGTTGCCTGTGTTCCCTGCTTGGTAGATTTATGCTTTGGAGTACATTCGAAAGACCCTGAAATTTGACCAACTCCACTTCCTCCCTGCAAAAAAGGGGTTTATCCTTAAACTTCCCATTACCATTGGCCCTTTTGTTGTCAATTCAAGGCATGCCCTCCCCATCGTTGAGAAGCTACTTCAAGACATGGATTTTAGAAAAGGGAAAGTTTGGCCCTATGATCTGAGGGGCATCATCTCTAACAGAAGGAGAAGGAAAAAATCAACTCCTTATGTGCATGAAACGAGACTGTTCATAGAATGGAGGGCTAATCTTGAAACTTGGCCTTTGCTTTCGCAAATGGAGACAGATTCATCTGCAATAGGGGAAAAGGCAGAGGTAGCTTTAGGAAGAGAAGCTAGTAAAGGTCAAGAAGCGGAGGAAGTAGGTACGTCAGGAGAACGTTCTCCCCCTCATAAAAGGAAGAAAACAGTGACAAGTGAAGCAGAAGTTATAGGGGAAGAACAGCTGATCAAACCGGAAATACCATATGGAAAACCCGATGAGAGCAGGGTAGGGCTCAAGGTGTTATGAGATAGTGTTACGTCTTCTGACTACTCAGAAGTCTCACAGGCTATCACAGCTGGCACTTCACAAATCGCAACCGAAAGAAGCCTGAAAGCCAGAGCCATCAGAGATAAGTACAGGACGGAGCTAGAAGAAATCGTAGAGAAATACAATACCATAATTTCAGCCTCGATGAAAGTGGACACAGAACATCTAGTGATGGCCATGGCTGAGGCCATTCTGGACCCGGATGCTGGTACCACTAGTTACAGAGTGCTAGAGTGTGCGGTCGACATGTCAAAGGTGCCAGCAATTGATAAATGCAACCTATTTCAGGTTTTTGGCGATATGTTAAAAGACAAAGTGATGTGGCTTACGATCACTTTAAAAAGTTTGGAGAGCAAGCATGCCCAAGTGAGGGAGAATTTCAGAAAAGAACAGGTAAATTCCCATGCCCTTGCGAATCAAATACTTTCTCTCCAGGATTCGATTAAATTAAAGGAGACTGGTGAAGCCAATCCACAGTGTCACCTCATCGAGGAATTGCAGAAAGAAGTGGCATCCCTTAAACGCAAGATTAGCATACCAGCCTCCCATCATGTACAAACAGCCGAATTAGCCTAGGCTGAAAAAGATAAAGCAAACTTGGTTGATTCTCTTGCAAAGGAGAAGGAAGAAAAAGAAAAGATAGTAGAAGAGATGGTTTATCTTCAGGGCAGGCTAATGGCATTACAGACGACTTGGGATACACATAGTTGTGCACCACCGCCAGCCCAACCGGAAACTAGTTCGTTGTCCGAACAGTTGACTACAGCAGTGGCTACAAACGATGCATTAGAGAAGCAGGTTTCTACAGCGAGACTAAGAATCAGTGAGCTGGAAGCTGTCTTGGCTGAAAATTCCAAAAATATCGAGGTTATGCGGAAGGAAGTCAAGCAGGGAAAAAAGGAGAAAGATGACCAGCAGAAGACCATCGACGAACTCAACAGTCGCCTGAAAGGTAATATCACCCTCAGGGATGCCAGACGAATAATCTGGTCAGAAATTATCGCAGAGGTAAAAGGCATTGGGATTTTCTAAAAGTCATCGAAGAAGTAAAGTCATCTGTGCTTTATCTCAGAAGAAAGCTTCATGAGAGGAATATTGATGTATCCAACAGATCAAAACACGCAAAGTTATATCTCTTTCTTGAAAGGGCTGAGGTTTGAAGACGTGGAGAAGCATGGTATAGCAAGCAGGTTCAAGGAGGTCGTTAAATGTTAGAAAATAATTGATAAGGAGTCTGCCCGCACTATAGCTTCAAGAACCTTGGAAAACATGGCAGTCAATTTGGATCAGTTTGAAATGATTTGGGCTGAGATCACAGTGGTCGGGCTTCCATCATGCTAGGGTCCTACCCCTACCGTGTTACTGCCATTACCAACATATGAGGCACGTCTCAAGGAGGAAAAGAACCGAACAGATGTACTTTCAGATAAATCCACCCAGCTGAAAGCCAAGACTATAGTTTCAACACTCCACCAGGAATTTTCCCTCCTGCAGCTGGTAAAGCACAAAATTCCCACTGATGCAAATTTCGATGATCTCACTGAAGCTTATATCAGAGTGGAAGGTTTTGCGTCAATGCCTGAACTCGCAGCAGACAGTCAGCAAAGGTGCACCAATTATGCCAGCCTGTTGGCCAGCTCATTAGCCAATGTCCCACCACCTGTGTCAGCAACCGCATCGACTCCATCACACCAGTGAATGTTGTTAATTCATGATTTTTCCCTAGTGGCCTTTACTTTTACTTTACTTTGTTACTTTTAAATTTTGAGTGGAATTCACATTTCACTCTTGCATTTTACTTTCTGTTAAAAACTGTTTTTAATATTTTTGTTTTGAAACGGTCGTGAACCTAACTGTAAGTGATGAGATGCCCCTATCCCTCATCATGAGTTTTATTTATTTTTGATTGAGACCTCAAACTGATTACTAACACGTGGGGAGGATATTTTTCCCAAAAATATCTTCTCGCTCATGTTTCTGGGGATTCTATATAAGCAGCAACCAAATAGGAAAAAGGATTCCAGATTTTCTGAAGAATATGCTATGGAAGAATTTTTGTATGCATTTTGTCAAAGCTTTAATATAAATGTGAAGAGCCTGTTGGGTCTCAGTGATAAGGAGTTCCATCTTAAATGAGGATTCTGGTCTTTGTGCTTTATAGTCTATAACTCTGCCTTATGTGTTATAGTTCAGCTGTTCATTTCATTATATCCATCTCTCTTGTATCATGTTCTGGAATGCAAGTGGCTCACTGGTTCTGGTATGAATTTATCATAGTTGATACTTATGCTAAAACCTGTCTAGCACTTTTAATATGGCTCATGTCTCAGTCATGATATGTTGTTTCATTTTCCACTTCAACCATACTTCTTCTATATTAACTGCTATGGGATATTATTTTTAAAGGTTGTTGTCATGTATGGATTCTTATTATTATAAGCCCATCACATGTTAATATTTGTTTCTGGATTTCATCTCAGTAGTAGTTAGTATTCCCTCTATATTTCATACACGGCAAATGCCTTCTAATTTTTCACCTCTATAAAGCATTTTTAGAATCCAACCCTCCTTATAGAAAGTTGCCTTTGAATTGTCTGACACATTTATATTGAGAGTTCACTCTTTGCCTCTGCAGTATTCCTTTCCTTATGCTGAGCTTATGAGTATTCTGGTTCCATCCAAATTGAATTTTCCTGTTTACTTGAAATAGCACAAGAGCCTTGTTTTGATAATTCTCCATGTTATATCATATGCTCCTTGCTATATAAGATTTCCTAGGCACTGGTCTTTCACAACTCAAGGCTGTCTACAGGGTTGACAACACCAACCAAACAAAACAAAACAAACAATCCCTATCATTTTAAGTAGCCTAAAATCAACATCCTAAATCAAACATGTTATATATTTTATACAAATATAGAGAGAGCCCTCTCTGAGTCCAGGAAAGCTAGGCCCTAGGACTCCAAAGTTGGTTTGATGTTACCCTTTTTTATTTGGTCTTGCCAAATTACAGGGACCTAACAGTTGAAATAAATTTTGGAATGCATAAATAGATTCAATGCCTTAGAAAACTCATGGGGAGCTCAAATTCTACAAATTAAACAACTTAAACTCAAGTTTTTAAAATATCTGTTGAATTTTGGTTAAAATTAACAAAAAAATACCCTTAAAAACATCATTTCTTCTATTAGTTAGACTACACGTTATTTTTATATTTAATTATCCTCGATTTATAATGTTAAGTTACTTACAATAATGAATATTTTTGTTCTTTATTGTGCATAGTCTAT
The DNA here is from genome assembly GCA_034641835.2 of Pinus albicaulis. Classification (NCBI taxonomy): domain Eukaryota; kingdom Viridiplantae; phylum Streptophyta; class Pinopsida; order Pinales; family Pinaceae; genus Pinus; species Pinus albicaulis. The sequence continues at coordinate 1,138,032,195 of CM076577.1, read as the reverse complement.
GTTGTAGGAATAAACTATGCCATTCCTCTATGATGTAGTCTATTCTACTACGTTTTGGCTTTCTCGGTTGCCATTTTTTAGTTTCTCCGGTAGCATGTTCACCACTTTCTTGGCCCCTCTGCTGACATCCAACTTTTTTTTCATTTGGTTTTTGTCTTTGTCTGTCACTATGTAGCTCCATCCTAGACTCACTACTTCATTAATGCACACCACCCTCTATGACGCACTCCAAATACAGTCAAACTCCATCTTCCAACATGATTCAAAATCCATTCTAGTGGCTTTGTATTCAATGGAGAAAGAAAAATTTCAGTCGATCAGACAAAAGGCAAGCACACAAAAAAAAGGTATTATTATTCATCTCTGAATTCTCAGTCATCATGATCGTCTTTGTTTTTTGCAATGGTGTCATTCCATGAGAGAAACTTTAGTTTCAGCGTTAAGACATTTCTCTGGAAGCTAAACTTGGCCCTGGTAATATGGTCCTGCACTTTAATCACTATCAAAATTCACCTTAGGATGAGCTTGACCCCCTAGGGTTGGGCCTTTATCGCAACCTCAATGATCTCTATTCTCCCTATGGTCACTGGCCTCTCCTCTCACATCAACAATTCATGCTTCACCCTACATTTATTTTTCATTTTCTTTTCTATGGCTAGGCAGGGGCTAGGATTCTTGATACTTTCTTCTAGGGTTGAACAAACTGAGCACCGCCTAGAGCTCAACACTGGGAAGGAGGAGGAGACAAGGATCTTGATGGAAGTCCAATGTCGTCACTGCTACTATTTATATTATGTGTGGAGATTTTGGTGTTGATACTAGATTTCTCTCTTTAGTGTTGTGCGTTAGACAGGGAATATCAAGGGCTTGGTGTGGAGAAGAGGAGGGGCTGGGGCAAGAATTTGGCCCAAGTTCAAGAAGAAACCATGGGCAATGTGATTGCTATGGAAGAGATCCATGTCACTCAATTCAGTGATATGCTTAAATATAAATACAACGAAGTTTTCAATCCATGATCCTCATCTGCCTTGTTCCACCTTTCTAAAGTGCCCCTTTTTATGCTATGAAAAATGCATACTTATATGTCTAAATTAGCTTGATTGGATTTTTAGTAGATTTTCTTCCCCTACAAGTTACAATGGTTGTGAGGACTAGTTCAGAGTTATATGTAAGCCTCAATATACTATGATCCTTGTGCCATTGGGGATGTCCACAAATGTAGTATCCCCTACTAATGTAATGGTTCACTGGTAATGTAGTGATTATGCTTGTTTACTCAGCCTTAACATACCTCCTCTGTGGCCTTTGTCTTAATGTGTGAATGAAACTTAAATAACAACAGTCAAATGTGCATATCTGGTTAGTTGTGACACCTTGGAATAACTTCTATGACTAAAATGTCATTCCATTACCTCAGATGTCTTTTGTTGTTTAATTTTGACATCTTTGAGCACAAGTTTCAGGCTACTACTAATGCTCAATTAGAACGGGAAATTAGTGGTAACAACATAAATGCATGTGCCTCCTTTTTTTCACCATGTGGTAATCATAGAGTGCCTTCTTTTTTTCACCATACGGTAATCATAGTGTGGGAATCATTGATTAGTTGTCACAATTTGTAATTTCATGTAGTTATTTGACTCATATTTCAAAAATGCCAAGGATGAATATACTTGAGAAAGAGGGTCCTCCGGTTTGTTATCATTTTTATTTATCTTTGAAACATTACAAAACTTAAAAACTATTGTTTTCTTATTTATGGTTGATTATGGGAAAAATATGGCAAGACCAAAAAATATTTCTTACAATCTAGTTTTAAGCAACAATAATTTTATCTATTTATTTTATGTTGATGAAACAGTAATGAAATCCAAAGTTTTTATCCAAAAATAAAACTCAAAAATGTTTCACTTCTTCCCATTCAACGACTACATTTGGATGACATAGATAGAATATTTTCGTTCATATGTATCCAAGATCCTTATTATCATACTCCAATTTATGTTTTCTTCTTAAAAAATAATGATAACTTTGAAGTTGCTATTTGTTCTTCTAGTGAGGTTTTTATCTAAGATGTTGAGACAATTAGAAATTCCTCTCCTTGTGTGTGTGGGGTATTGAGTATTCTATAAGTGGGAAGGTATGACTGAAGGCTAATCCTCTTAGTTGTCACTATAATCCAAAATTTTACACGTAAAGCTTGTAATCACACAGAAGGACTAATGGAAGAATTTATTGTTGGAAGTAATGGAGAAACCTAGACTTAGAAGGTTGTTGTGATGAGGATAGGATTGAGATTCTAATCTTAGATGTGATATCCTAATATACAGGGAGTGGTTGAAACCATCTCGTAAGTGTGAAAGCCAATATAATTAAGGTTCGTATGACTCAATAGTGAGCTTGTAGGAGTGTGTACACTCTCCAGGTATCTCACCTTGAGAGCCATTTAGCTTAATAGTTAATAGCTTACAATTTTAACATTTTTTTTTTTTTTTAAAGCCATGATTATACTAATTATTAGATTAAGACACAAACATGTTTTATTTGAGATTTTATGCATTAAAAAAAAAAACTATATTTGAATTTTCACAAAAAAAAATTTAAAGAATTTTCATCTCATTAAAATTCCTTTTCATAGACATCAAACCAAAAGTGGAAAATTAAATAGGTTAGAATACTTTAAAGATTTAATTGTACGAGAGTTTAAAAACTTGTATCTACATGTTCTAAACTACAAATATCATAGGTGATAGATCATGGCTCAGAACATTGATAAAAGGTAAATGTCCAAAGTGCATGTGAAGCATTGGATTCAGAAGGCTTTGAGAGAGATCAAAATTGTATTATAGGGTTTGAGACATTGTAGATTGTCTATAAGCAATTCTAATATTCATAAAAATGAGAATGAGTAGACTTTTGTAAGCTTTTCTCATCTATTTAAATTGTTTATGTTCAATATACCGTTGTAGATTGTTGTGATCATTTCTTTGTTGGCTATGCAATTTGCATTTCCTAGTTACATTAAAGGGAAGCTATACTTTTATGACCATCAAAACAAGATGGCGGATTTTTGTTGTAACCTTGTATTTTCTTAAATGGGAAATTATGTTCCATCTACATAGAATTAAAGTGCAAATTACTTCTCCTTTGCATGGTGTAATAAAACTTATGGTTATGGTGAATTTGTCTAAATAATTAAAAAGTAGTATTTTTATTTTAAATATTTTATATATTTAATTTCTATTTTAAATTTTTTTATATGTTTAATTCCCTTTTATATATGTTAATGCCCTTGCAGGTAGGAATGCCTTTTTATGACTCTACCTTCTATTTTTACAATTTCAAAAAAATTGGAATCTTTCCCATGTGTCTTCTATTTTTGCAATTTAAAAAAAAAAAGGAATCTTTCCCATCATACTTACCAAACATTAATATTTAATGCCTTTTTATATATGTTTAATGCCCTTGCAGGTAGGATTGCCTTTTTATGACTCTACTTTCTATTTTTGCAATCTCAAAAAAAATGGAATCTTTCCCATCTACCTTCAATTTTTGCAATTTCAAAAAAACTGAATCTTTCCCATCATTCTTACCAAACATTAATATTCCAGGCTTACATATTTTTATCTTTTTACCACAGAAAAGTTCATGTTCACATATGTATGAATTATTAAACATCCATCTTAGTCTAACATGACAAAATTAAATAATAAAAAATAAATATGTTGTGTTTACATTTTTTAAAAAGTTTTTAGTTAAATCTTTTTTTTTAATTTTATTTATCTAAAATCTAAAGAATTTATTGAAATCACATGTTTGATTGATAAACTTTATATAATCCAATACTTTCAGATTACTAAATCCATCTATACAATAAATAAAAAAACCCAATTTAAATAATACAAATCATGATTTCAACTTTATTATCACTTTATTACCCTTATAAAACAAAAATAGGTACGCCGCCATAAAGGCCCAACCCCAAGGTTCGGGCTCCACCTCCTGAAGAGAATTATGATAGCCATTGAAGTGTAGAACCCCCACTGGAAAAAGGTCTTAACGTTGGAGCCAGAGTTCTGTTTCTCCCATGGGTTGACGCCATTCAAGAAACAGAGTCAATCATGATGACTGAGAATTCAAATACAAATAAGAATACCTTGCCTTCTATTCGTCCGTTTGCATTTTTGCTTGCATGGAATTTGAATCGCACGGGAAAATGGAGTTTGAATCGCGCGGGAAAATGGAAGATGGGAAAAATGAAAAAAGTGCTTTCCTGTAGACATGAGTTGGCGCAGGAGTTGTGAAGGGTTGCTAAATGCAGTTTTACCAATTGGATGCTAATGGGGAACCCTGACTGAGCTGTCTTAACTGTCGTGGCGTGTGGGAACGGCAAGGTTCTTGTCGGGGAGCAATCCGGTAGGTCTTGTAAACGGGTATTTCAGAGAGAGCGGAAAACCGCCTTGAATTTCAGAGCGGTTTTGGTCTTGGTTTTCTAGTATGGCGTCAATAAAACGACTCCGCCTCTTGTCATGGATTGCAGCAGCACGGGACAATAAGAGTGTCTAAAGCCTTTTTTGGTGCTGGGATGAAATTCTTTGGTTTAGGTCGTCCCTTGTTGGAATCCCGCAGCCTTCCTTTTTTTCAAGGTTTTTGAAGAACGAGAAAGAGGAAGGGCTTTTGAATGAAGGGAATGACGAAGATACTGGCTGGGAAGTTGAAAAGAAACAAGCCATGCCTGATGCCAGATGAACGGAGGAGCCATAATAAATCTAAACATTCCAGAGCTGATAAAGCCCAGAAGTGTGTTATGACTATGCTCGGAATTTTCCTCTTTCTTTGCTGCTATATCTGTGCTGTGTAGGGCCGGCTATATCTTGCTCGTGGCTGGAAACCTGAGAAGTCTTAGGCTGTGGGGGATGCGATTCAGAAGCCCCTGGTTCGATCCTGTGGCTTGGTTACTAATGTTATCGTAGAGGAAAATATAAGCAGGGGCGGGTGAGAAAGAAAGTGTATTTTGATTCAGGTTTAAGGTTTTCAGGTATTGCGGGTTGCTGGCTTTTTTGTGCTTTTCCTAGTGCTTTCGGATTGAGCTTCTCATGTTTATTTTTTTATTCTTCGTTTTAGGAGTTTTGAATGTGAAGGTATTTGTTTAAGATCTCCCAGCGGAGTTCAATGAGGATTGGCTTGTGAATAGTCATTTGTTCTCTACAAATTTTGACATACACCGTGCTCTGTTCAATAGCTCTCTGCGCGTGTTCGATCCATATGAAACTGATTTCTGAGGAAGACATTGCAATTCGTGATGGGATATCGTGTTGGAATATTGATAATTTCAATATAAACTCCCCTCTTCAAACACAGAGAAATTAAAATCAAGTTTTGCTTGCTGACAGAGATGGCATGAATATGCTTTCTTCTATTTCATTAAATAGAACTAAAAAATATTACAAAATATCTTCCTCAGTACAGAGGGATTCACAAAATATGAGTAAGACTGCTACAGATGCAGTGCTCCACAAAACAAATCTCTGTCTCTGTCTCTCTCAAAATCAACACTGCTGTGTTTTCTTCCTTTTTTTTTCACGCATTGTTGTGCAAAACAAAACAAATAACATGACATTACATTACACAGGCTCGCGGGCCTTTTTCTCTTTATATGGCACGGCAGGAACAAAACCCAAAACAAGGAAATAAAACAAAATACAAAGGAAATACATATCAGCGCGACGTACGAGTGGGGACCACATCACAATCGGTGGATCGGCGATCGGTGGATTGGCGAAACAATCAAATCTTGCGATTATGCGATGTTGCGATCTGCGCGATGGCGCGATCGCGAGATCGTATCGCAGAACATACAATGTGCGGAGGGCGATTTTAATATTTGCGATATTGCGATCGTGTGATCGCATCACAAAACTTTACAATGTGATATGCGATAATTTAACGCCGCGTGGTCTTGTGGACCCACGGGCCTCCGCTGCGATGGGGGGGCGATTTATAATATAGTTGCAATGTATTAAAACGTTCCGCTTGCGGAACTCTCCCATATCAGCAAGACACTTGGGCTATGGGCTATATGTGTTGCGATCTGCCATTGCGATTGTGATTGCGATCGCATTGTATCGCAGAACTCCTCATCAACAAGACACTTAAAAATAACTTGCGATTTGCGACTAAGTGGTAGGGACCACTTGTCCTACCTTTTCAAAATTAAGAGGACTTCTATCTGTTTTAATCAATATTTCATTCATTTGGTTGTTGAGGGATTTAAACGCCCGAATTGACTTTTTTTATTAGACTGTTCTTCCTAGTTCGGATCTACGGGAAAATCTTCATTCCTCCTGCAAAAATAACTTCGCCCATAACACAAATTAATTTCTCCTCTGCAATACTTGGTTGTGGCCCATCAACAATTAATTCATCCTTACAAATTCTCCCATTCTTCTTTATTACATGGTGTTGCGCACTCAATCTTTGCTGCTGCTGCCTTTGTACTCTTTCTTCTTGCCCAAGGCCAGCAGGGACTTTAATATTTCAACACTCCCCCTTAAAGTCAGCTGTTGGGTTATCCATCATACCCAAACATTTTCTTAAAAATTGAAAGGTCTTCTGCCCCAATGGCTTTGTTAAAATATCTGCATATTGCTCCTCTGTTTTACAATGCTGTAAAACAATTTCTTCATTGTTCACCAATTCTCTGATATAATGAAACTTTGTATCTATGTGCTTCGTTCTCTTATGAAATACAAAATTCTTTGACAATGCAATAGCTGAGCTATTGTCACAATAAATCAGTGTCCCTTTTACCTATTCTTGACATAAACTTCTCAACATTCTTCTCATCCAAATTGCTTGACACGCTACTGTTGTAGCTGCCACATATTCTGCCTTTGCTGCAGATAATGCTACAATAGGCTGTTTCTTAGAAGCCCATGAAATGGCTCTTGAACCCATATGAAAAACATAACCGGAAGTGCTCTTCTGATCATCTACACTTCCAGCCCAATCACTGTCAATGTATCCAACTAATTCTGAATTTTCTGAAGCAGTATATAAAATGCCAAATCTTTTAGTTCCTTTAACATACCTCAAAATTCTCTTTGCTGCTTGCCAATGTGCTTCTTTTGGCTTCTCCATAAATCTGGAAATTAGACTAACAACATGCATAATATCCGGCCTAGTTGCAGTCAAATACATGAGGCTGCCAACTATGCTTTTATATAAACTTGGATCAAAATCCTTGCTGTTGTCATCTTTACTCAACTTCAATCCCATTACTGTGGGAGTAATTGCAGCTTTTCACTCCTGCATGTTAAATCTTTCTAAAACTTGATTCACATACTTTGCTTGTGAAATAAAAATCCCTTTTTCATTTTGTTCCACTTCTATTCCTAAGAAGTATCTCAATAAACCCATGTCAGTCATTTCACATTCATATTTCGTGACTGTTTTAAAATTTTCAATAAGGTAATCATCATTACCTGTAAAAAATAAATCATCAACATATAAAACAACAATGAGCATTTTACCATCCTTTTCTTTGATGTAGAGGGTGGGTTCTCCCTCACACTTTTCAAATCCATTTTCCAGTAGATAAGAGTCTATCCTACTGTACCATGCTCTTAGTGCTTGCTTCAGCCCATAAAGAGCTTTCTTCAATTTGCAGACCTTATGCTCTTGGCCTTTCTTTTCATATCCAAGAGGTTGTTCCACATATACCTTTTCCATTAAGACTCCATTTAAGAATGCAGATTTTACATCCATCTGGTATAATTTCCATTTGTTTTGTGCTGCTATGGACAACACTGCTCTTACTGTCTCCATTCTTGCAACTGGTGCAAAAGTCTCTTCATAATCAATCCCTTGCTTCTGCTTATATCCCTTGACAACAAGTCTGGCCTTGTGTCTCTCTATTTTTCCTTCAGCATTGCTTTTGGTCTTATAGACCCATTTAACTCCAATGACTTCTTTACCTTTTGGGAGATCAACCAGCTCCCATGTTTTTTTCTTCTCTATGGCATTAATTTCATCATCCATAGCTTCTATCCATTTTATATCTTTAATAGCATCTTCAAAATGAATAGGATCATCTACTTGACAATACAAAGCAAATAAGAAGTTCATACCTTCATTTGCCGCTCCCTGCTCATATATTTCTCTAATACTTCTGAATTTTGTTCCTCTTTCACTTGTTGTAGACGTGCTTGATGAAGCACTTAATTCTGCTCCATGTGGTGTGCTTGGAGATGCACTTCCACTTGTTCTCAAGGGTGTTCTTGCTGCTGCTTGAGGTGTCCCTTGCTGTCCTTGTGTTGGTGCAAGTTTGTGCTATGAATGATTTGTTAATTTCAACTACATCTTCCTCATCTTCATCATGAGATAAACAGATTTTGACATTGACTGTTTTCTCAATGCTTCCATCCCATGCTTCCTCTTCTATAAATTGCACATCTCTACTTATCACAAACTTCTTTGTGGATGGGTTATACAATCTGTATCCTTTGGAATCTTCACAATATCTAAGGAAAATGCACTTCTCCCCCTTACTATCCAACTTCTTCCTCAACTTGTCTCGTATGTGTGCATATGCAACACATCCAAAAACTCTCATGTGGGTGACTGCTTGTTTTCTGCCACTCCACGTTTCTTCAGGAACTTTGTTCATCACAGCTTTTGTAGGGCATCTATTTAAAATGTACACAACACAGTTTGCTTCTTCTGCCCAATACTCATTCGGCAAGTGTTTTTCCTTTAGCATGCTTCTCACCATTTCCATTATGGTTTGATTATTCCTTTCAACAACTCCATTTTGTTGCAGTGTGTACCTTGTGGTAAACTGTTTGTGTATGTCGTTCTCTCTGCAAAAACGCAGAAATTCCTTTGATATATATTCTCCTCCTCTATCAGTTCTGAGAACTTTAATATACTGCCCACTCTGTTTCTCTACAAGAGCTTTAAAGTGGCAAAATTTCTGAAAGACTTCACTCTTATATTTTAGGAAATAAACCCACACTTTTCTTGTGAAATCATCTATGAAGGTCAGCATGTAGTTGCTGCCTGAAACTGATTCTATTTGCATCGGCCCACATAAATCTGAGTGAATGATCTCTAAGGGTGCTTTAGCCCTTATGCTTTTCCCTGATGGAAAATTTTCTCTGTGTTGCTTTCCCAAGATGCAGCCTTCACATAGGCTGTCAGGCTTCTCTATCAATGGTAAACCTCTTACCATTCCTTTTATGTGCAACAAATTCAATCCTCCAAAATTGAGATGTCCAAATCTCAAATGCCATAACCAATTCTTATCTTTTGCTTCCTTCTGGAAGGATTCTTGTGTTACGGCTGCTATATTCTTTCCTTTTCCTTTCAAGTCAATATTGAGCTTGAGCAGAAACATTATATTGCTGGTCATTTGAATTTCAGCAATGATTTTCTTGCTTGGAGGTATATATTTTATTGTGCACACATCATCCTTGAAAATTACATTGTAACCTTTGTTTATGAGCTGCCCAATGCTCAAAAGATTACATTTCAGACTTGGAACATAATACACATCAGGAACAAATTTTTGCTCACCATTTCTTGCTCAAATACTAACTCTGCCTTTTCCTTTTACAGAGATTTTAGTAACAGTCCCTGTGGTCACTTCAGATTTAATCTCTTCATCTAGATTGGCAAACATTGCTTTGTTTCCAGTCATGTGATTACTACATCCTGAATCTAAGAACCAAACATCATCTTCTCTATCTTGTGCTACATTACAAGCTAACAGCACATTATTTGGGTTCTTTTCTTCTTTTTCTACATTAGCATTCTGCTTATGTTTCATGTCATTTTGCTTCTTTCTACATTCATTGGCATAGTGCCCATATTTCCTGCAATAATGACATTGGAAATTGGATTTGTCATACCTTTGTCTATGAGCATGTTGGTGTTCATGTCCACCTTGCTGGCTGTTGCATTGGTCGTGGCTCTGATTTTGACTGTTGCTCCTTCCATGTGAATGTGAAGGGTTGTTCCTTCCACCTATGTTTTGGCTTCTGCCTCTTCCTCTTCCTCTTCCTTTACCTTGACCTCTTCCTCTTCCTGAAGGCATCTGGGTCTTGAAGGCGTGCTCAAGAGATGAATGTTCATCTCTGCTCAATCTATGTTCATGAGTTATCAGTGAGGCATGAAGTTCATCCACTGTGAACTGTGAGAGATCTTTGGTCTCTTCTATGGTGGTAACAATAACATCAAACTTTGAGGATAAGCATTTCAAAAGTTTCTCCACAATCCTTCTTTCTTCAAGAGTTTCTCCATGGGATCTTATTTGATTTACAATCCCAATCACATGTGTAAAAAATGTGTCTACATTATCTAACTCTTTCATGCAAAGAGTTTCAAAATCTCTTCTCAGCAACTGAAGTTTTTCTGTCTTAACTTTCTCCATATCTTGATAGGCTACTTTCAGAGTTTCCCATGCATATTTGGATCTCTTAGCTGCTGCTATCCTTGGAAACACACTCTGATTTACTGCTTGATACAAATAGAAGAGGGATTTAGAGTCCTTATTTCTATTATTCTTCAATAAATCCTTCTCTGCTTGAGTTAAGGCATTAAAAACCTGCTCATCAGTTGGTTCAACAAAACCATCTTCTACAAATTCCCATAAGTCTTGTGAGACAAACATGGCTCTCATGGTAATGGCCCAATAATCATAATTCTTTCCATTAAATTGTGGAAGCTAAACATTTCCAATGTTCATTCTAGTGCTTGGTCCAGCCATTGCTTTTAAACTAAACTTTGAACTTAGACAAACTGTCTTTCCTTTTTCTGAAAGAACAAAATCTTTTAAAACAAAAACAACAGCTCTGTTATCTTTGAGAAATACCTGAAATTTTTGAGTTCTGTTGGGATTTCACACTGCTGGAGAAAACACTTCAACAAGTCTTCTTCTTCTTCAACTTCTTTGAAACCTTCAAATAGCCTGAACTAGCTCTGATACCATGTTGGAATATTGATAATTCCAATATAAACTCCCCTCTTCAAACACAGAGAAATTAAAATCAAGTTTTGCTTGCAGACAGAGATGAAATGAATATTCGTTCTTCTATTTCATTAAACAGAACTAAAAACTATTACAAAATGTCTTCCTCAGTACAGAGGGATTCACAAAATATGAGTAATACTACTACAGACGCAGTGCTCCACAAAACAAATCTCTGTCTCTGTCTCTCTCAAAATCAACATTGCTATGTTTTCTTCCTTTCTTTTTCACGCACTGCTGTGCAAAACAAAACAAATAACATGACATTACATTACACAGGCTCGCGGGCCTTTTTCTCTTTATATGGCACGGCGGGAACAAAACCCAAAATAAGGAAATAAAACAAAATACAAAGGAAATACATATGAGCGTGACGTACGAGTGGGGACCATATCGCAGTCGATGGATCGGCGATTAGTGGATTGAAAAAACAATCAAAGCTTGTGATTATGCGATGTTGTGATCTGCGCGATCGCGCGATTGCATCGCAGAACATACAATGTGCGGAGGGTGATTTTAATATTTGCGATATTTCGATCATGCGATCGCATCAAAAAAATTTACAATGCGATATGCGATAATTTAATGCCGCATGGTCTTGTGGACCCACGGGCCTTCGCTGCGATGGGGGGACGATTTATAATATAGTTGCAATGTATTAAAACATTCCGCTTGCGGAACACTCCCATATCAAAAAGACACTTGGGCTCTAGGCTATATGTGTTGTGATCTGTGATTGCGATTGCGATCGCATCACATCGCAGAACTCCTCATCAACAAGACACTTCAAAATAACTTGCGATTTGCAACTAAGTGGTAGGGACCACTTGTCCTGCCTTTTCAAAATTAAGAGGACTTCTACCTGTTTTAATCAATATTTCATTCATTTGGTTGTTGAGGGCTTTAAATGCCTGAATTGACTGTTTTTATTAGACTTTTCTTCCGTAGTTCGGATCTACGGGAAAATATTCATTCCTCCTGCAAAAATAACTTCACCCATAACACAAATTAATTTATCCTATGCAATACTTGGCTGCGGCCCATCAAAAATTAATTCATCCTTACGAATTCTCCCATTCTTCTTTATTACACGGTGATGCACACTCAATCTCTGCTGCTGCTGCCTTTGTACTCTTTATTCTTGCCCAAGGCTAGCAGGGACTTTAATATTTCAACATATCGGAGTTCCCGCAGAGCTCTATAAGTCTTGCAAACCTTTGGTGTCAAGGGTAAGCACCGCTGCCAGTACAAAGTTGTCATTCTTGGAGATGGAAATGTGAAAGGTTTGTTAACTGTTCCCGCACTCTTTAAATTATCAATATACACTCTATCTAAAATCTGGATAGAGTGTTCATGCTTGTATCTCCATTATGGTTCTAATCTTCTGTGAAAAAAGTCATATCGTATATCTAAAACAAGCTCAAATACTATAACACAGTTCATCTAGACAATTTTTGGTTAGCAACTGTCTTTTGGGAAAATATATTCAGGACCTGATTGAAAGTCTTGATGATAGCAGGGTTATGTTGTACATTCTTTTTTCTTCTCATACAACGGATCTGTTTAACTTGTCAAACCTATGCATTTCTGTTTAACTTGTCAAAACTATGCATTTCTATTTGTGACAAGATTAAAATTGGGAGTATTGTTAAATGCATTTTGGGGCTAAATGCAGAATCCCCTACACATTCAAGGGAAACCAAAGCATACAGAACCAATAAGAATGCCATTGCACTCGCAGGCAAAGGCACCTAAGAGTACTGATATGGTTAATTCTTACTAACCAGTGTGGACCTTCCAAGCCATGGTGAGAACATGGCACCTCATAAACAGAGTTCTGATTGAGCTTGAGTTTGCCCATTCAAAAAAAGAAAAAGAAAGAAAAACATGATCGGCTCAATTTTAACAGGTTACACCAATCTTAAGAAAAACATGATCTTGAGGGGGGGCTCAATTTTAACAGGTTACACCAGTCTTAACAACGGTAGGGTACTCCAATTTTAAGGCATCTCTTAATGCAACACCCCATTCGTAAGGTGGACAACAATGATTCCCTTAAAAATATAGTGAGTACTGCTATAGAATATGTTGTACAATTTGAAAACTTACAGGAAGGTTTCACTCAGAATGGTGGTTTTATTTTGAAGGGTCAAAAGAGAACTAAGATCTCTTAGAGGATAGGGAGAAAGACATACAAGAGGGGCCGAGTTTGATACTCCCTAGAGACCAAATGAGGACTTAGCTCATACAATTTCATAGATGAGGCAGAATGCGTAGACATGTATGGCAATTATATATTGATGGAATGTTGTATACAAGCATAATGAAAATACAAATCAAAGTAAGGGTGATTAGACGTTTTTTAATGCTGATTTTACCAATGGATCAAAATGTTCTAGAATGATAGCGAAGTTTTCTTAGATGGTTGTGCACATTAAATAATCGGGATAACGATGGCCTATTTGAAAGGAACTATGCTTTTTACCGTTTACTCTAAAATAAATCAATAAATCAGTTCATTTAAATATCAGTTTAATTTTGGAAATTTAGAAAAGGTATATCCCTGGAAACCATTGCGGGTCCTGCTTTTAGGCTTCTTCGGCAAGGCAGATTGGTGAAACCACTACAAAATACAACATTTGAAGCTCATATTCCTTTGCCAAACTTTTAAATGGAAAACGATGGTAAAAAATCATTTCTTGAAAGTTGTAAAAAACCCACATTTAAATTTTGTAGGCAGGGGAGATTCTTAAACATGAAACTCACGTTCTTATATTGAATGTCTTGCATATTTATTTCTAGAGGGTTTAAAGATGAAACTCATATTGATGTAACAATTTCTCTGCATCGTTAGTCACTTTCCATCTCCATTTCATGTAGGCAGACTTATGAGTTGGACCATTAATTCATTTATTTATTCATTCATTTTCAGTAATTGACATGAATTAGGTGTGTAGAGATAGCAGCGTGAATTAATGAAAGAAGCAGATCAGAATTAGCAAGAAACTTTAAGGATGAAGAAAGTAATTGGGATTTGGACGGATGTAAATGAATATGCGTTGGTTTTGAATATTATTGCCTCATATCAACGACATTGTTTGGAAGCTTTTCTACATTTTCGAGTCCATGCTCCTCATCCTACTGCTCTCCTTTTACTTCATATGTTGTGGTTGTAATCTGTTCCTAGCCCCAACATTTCGATCAGATTTCATAGGAAATTATGTTTGTACTTAGATGGTTTGTTTGTTTGTTCTGAAGAATACAAACCATGGACCTGTACGAATGGAAAATAGTTTATGGCAGGGCATGTCATGGTCAGATGATTGGAGTCAAAGAGATTTGCTAAGTCCAAGAAAAGAAGACTTCCTAGGGAGACAAAGTTATAAATCCCTGATATGCGTATTTGAAGAAGATTATCATGAAACAATTGTTAAATATAAATACGAGATGATATTCAATAAAAATTTATTTGTTCTCTCATTTATTAAGGCTCTTTTTTATTGTGCGTATTCATCTATTCACCATAATCTATTGTGACTCTGTGAGGTCATGGGTAGTAATTATTCTTTTTCACACTTCTCAATTTTTTGAATGCATGTTATTTTTTTCTCTTTGGTTCTATATATATTGAGACATGACATTTTCTTCATGGTGTACTGCATATATTATGCAATTTACTTTGAAAATACTGCTACTTATTTTAGGTTTAATTAATATCTCAACTTCCGGGTCCCTATTTTATGATTTACTCAGTTTCGTTGTTTGATAAATGCTAGGTATTAGCTGTTACTTATTTTAAGTTTAATTAACATCTCAACTTTCGGGTCTCGATTTTATGATTTACTCAGTTTAGCTGTTTGATAAATGCTAGGTATTACCACCCTTTTTGGGTTGTTGGCAACCTGCTTTGCCCAAGTACAATGTTTAGTTTATTCTGGGGATTATTATTGTACTTACAGTTAAGTAGATAAGAGACAGTGCCAAGTTGCATGGTGTTATTTAATTAATGGAATGGTTAGATGTAACCTCCACCTTGGTTTCTAAACCATCATTTTCCTTTATAAACTAGAAGAATCTACAACAGCCTACCAAGGTTCTCTCATTTTCATTTATTAATAAGAAAACTCTGCAATAGCCTGCCAAGATTTAGACTTCTGGTCACTAGAAAATCAAATGTAACTATATATGAATCATAGCTACACATGAGCTTCCTTTGTGGCCATGACACCTTCATTTTCAATAGATATTCCAAGATCAATATAGTACATATTTCTTAGAATTTGTGGAATGAATTGCAAGTGCCATTTTCATTGTAAATTTAAGCAATGATCTAGATAAGATTCGTGCCTTTGTAGATTTATATGTCACATTAAATCACTGTACTCTTAACTCATAATTCCAATGAAATTGTAAGAACAAGTTGTACAAACTCAAGTGTATAACACTATTTAGAGGCCAAACAAAGTAACTGTAAATAAGTGGGTAACTATTATAATGTTGAACTACTGTAAATAAGTGTGTAACTATTATAATGTTGAACTTTAATTCTTGGCAATAAACTATTCATTTTGGGGAATCCTTCATTTTTATAGCAACTTCGTCTCAAGTTATTCAACGTTGAGAACTTTGAAGTAGGTTTCTATTTATTTGAATTTATCTTTTTGGCTCTCTCAGATGCTCCATCTAATCGTCGTTGTCTAATGGTGGCCTCATGGGAACCTCATCTCAAGAAGCTAGGAAAGAGGAGGGGGATTGAAGGGAAGTAGCCCATGTTTTCTTGCTTGCAGAGTTTTTGAGATTTTAAGTTGTATTTTATTTGTGCTTTAGGCATTGCATTCACATGTATTATATGATGCAATTTGCTTCTGTTGTTGAACATGGTTAAAGCTAACAATATAGATTTTAGACTAAAATGAAATTTAGATTTCCAGCTGTTAATAAGATCACGTGTCCATAATTTTGTGGTGTTCTCTATACGATCGGATTCGATAGTTGTTTATGCTCTTTTTCGACTATACTCATTTTTGCAATGTTTCTTTTTCAATAATGTTTTAGATTGGATACTTAGTCTATTTGACATAGTTGTGTCACTTTTCTAGTTATCACAGTCTTCATAGATCAGTTCTTTGACACACAATTCTGTACTTAGTAGCACATTTAAATTAATTCTACATAGCATTGTTCAGTGTCGTTAGCATGGTTATAGTGCTTCTAAATCGTGGTTTACCGAGTGATTCAGTTTTCAATAGTTGTTTCAAAAAAAAAAATTATGTATCTTGCATTTGAAGAGCAAATTATTGCAGATTGAATGTGTTTTTTTCTATAACTTTTATTTTAATTACAATTTTACATCATATTTTATTTGTTCTATGTTTTAGGAGGGTTGCTTCTATTGGTTTCACAATGAACATTTGTGACTCGGTTCTTACCTTTCTAATGACCATTTTATTTGTTCAATTGATGCTAATTTTCATTTTCGTCCTCTAGCTGATTCCTTCATCAAGACCGTCAGTTTCACTTAAGTGTTCCAAGGTTCCGTAGTTGTAAAGAAAAATGTCCCTTCTTTTTCATTGTCCATCCACTGGCCTCGCTATTTTCCTAGGTCTTCAAATTTTTATACTAGATACAGTTTTCAAGGGGATGATGGTCCACATATTTTTCTTTTTCAAGTTCGATGATTCTTGCAGAATATCTACATCCACGGATCATCGTAGGGGTAGCATAAGCATTGGGAACATGTTCATGGAAGCTAATCTTACCAAGTTATTTTGGAAAAGTCTTTGACGGTAGAGAGGAGGCATACTGCCTAGCTCTTTTCTTGCTCTTAGGATAGGGATTTTCAAAAGGAGAATAGGAGAAATGCAATTCCCCTGAATTGTCTGAGTCAAATGGGAAAATATCTTCAGTTCTCGCAAGAGAAGCCATAGCATAAAGGTCCATGATAAATTAAAATTATACCAGAGAACTCTTAGAAAAGACGCTGAGCCGAAGAACAGAGAAACACCGTTCCACCATTTTTCTTAGCAATTGATTTGGTTAGCCATCATTTAGTTTGTTCTTGTCTCTATTCTGCACAATTTTGTCTCCATAGATAAATGGTTAGCATTCAAGTTTATAGTGTTTTTTTCTTTCATTTATGCATGGTGTTGTGTCACTGCAACAATTTCTATGGGAAACAGAGTCCAGACTATCTTGTATTATTGCTGGGAAGGATATTGATATGCCTTCTATTGTTAGTTCGTTCATGGAAAAATATTTTTACCCATTCCACAATTTCAAGATTTTTGATACTTTGTGGATAACTGTAACTTCTTGTGCCACCTTTGCTTAGGGTAATCGGGTTAATCTTATTGATATAAATTTTTATCTCAGAATCAATAAATTTTTGCATATCTATGTTGTTTTGTGATAAGCTGTAAATTGTGAATTTTATCCTTATGGATTAGTTTGTACTGGATTTTTGTCAATCCTTTAGAAATGGGTAATATTATTGATGCATGCACTATGGATGAAGAATTTTAAAAGCGTCATTGTCAAATATGTTAGGCTAAATCATTTTATATTAGCTAGATATATTTAGGATTTTTTTTTCTAGCAATCATTTTATATTTTTCTATATTTAGGGTCTCGTAATTTGGCAGATTGACAGACCAAATGACAGGGTAACATGGAGCCAAACTTTGGAGTTTGAGGACCTAGCCTTCTTGGACTCAGAGAGGGATCTCTCTATTGGATGCAAAGGATGTGTTCTTTTTGCTCTAGGGTTTTGATTTTAGTCTAGTTGTTAGGTGTAGTGTTTGTTGATTGTTTTGGTTGGGAAATATTGTCAAATGGAATAGGTGTAGTGAGAGTATGTCAAAGCCATTGGGCTATGGAGTCAAGTGAAATTCAAGAGTGTCTAAATGATGAAACAGAGTGTGTTGAAGGGTCAATTTAGCAAGGTCAATGGATCCTTAAAGTGATGTATGATATGTAGTGAACATTAAGTTTGGGAAATACTAAGAGGTCTTAAACATATATAGTTTAAAATTTACAATCCATGAGGTAGGGCAAACCATTAATCTCAATAAACCATAATCTAAACTAATAAACATCCAAGAGAAACATTTCAGTGATACATAGAGAGCATGAGAGCTTCTAACTTTAGGAAACCACCTTCAGATTTTGGGAAAACACATAATACAATACACATAACTCAATTTATGAAGAGGGAACTCCTAAACAACATATATCAAGTTATTGGGAACTTTGAAACAAGTTTTCAAGCATGGACAAAAGGCAAGATCGAACGAGACCTCTTTGACTTAACCTAACAATCAATATTTCACAGAAGGCTTCAAGATAGGGTTTTGAAAGACTTCAAATAAGCAGGGCATACCATGAATCTTACTTGTAAGCTAGCATATTAACCATACATGAAACAAAACAAAAAAAATTGTGGACCTAAGGAGCAGTAAAGAATTCCTTAAGATGGCCAAATGAGAAAACATAAAGGCTATAACAAACAAGAGGACTGAGGTGCCTCAAAGAACATGTCTCAACCTATACTATTCTTTTTAATAGTAGCTAAGAAACATGAAACATAATGATAACAAAGAAAACAATAGATAAATTAGGAAAACATCACCACTCACCAAGCTATGGAATCCTACAAACAAGCTTCTCCATCATCCAAGCAAACAAGCCATTCATCCACTTCACAAAACCAATTTCTTCTCCAAGCTCATGAAACCATGTATATTGCTCTTCAAGCTAATCAAATGCCAACAAAATACATAGGGGCCTCATGCTCTATTTATGGAGCAAATGATGACTAAAACCCTAAATGTGGTAGGAAAATGTCAAATATAGTCATAAATATCATTTATGGCCAATAGACCATGCAAGGCCCAAGGCACATAATATCCCAAGAAATAAATGCTAAAATAAATATTTGCACCTAATTCTAGCTTAATTTGCCTCAAAAAACTCAAAAATATCTATTTGCAATAAATGAGTGTGTTTTTTTTACTTTTGGTCCAAAACACACTAGGCAGCCTCTGTGTGTAGCGTCACTTCAGCAGAAAATAGGGTCTTTTGCAGCTGAGTTTTGGACCCCTTCCCGACACCGGATTTGAATCCATGATGGCCGGTTGGAAATCCTGATGAGTCTACCTTCCAAAAATGCTTGAGTTGTGCTGAGTGGATGCCATTTTTTTGTCCAAAAATAAACTCTCCCAACACTGCTTTGTGCATAGCGCTTGGTCTGAAAATGAGGCAGGAAGGTCAAATTTTTTATGCTTTTTGACCTTTTGAGGGGGTAAAAATGCTCCAAATGATCTTAAAATTGGTAAGAATATTGTTGGTGATGTGAGAAATCCAAAAATGCAAACTTTGAGAGCTGAGGATGCACCAATTTTGTGCGTAGCGCCTAGGGTGTTACGCTCTGAGGGGTCAAAATTTGGAAAAAACAAAAATTTGTCCAATTTGCCTCAAAATTTGTGGAGAGGTCCCCTCAAGAGGTTTTGGACACCTGTTGAGAAGCCTCAGCCAAAATTCCAAGGTTGTCCTGCACTTGGCTCTTTTTAGGTCTTCAAGCTCAATGAGGGCCTTCCTCAGTTTGGCACATGCAAGCATGTTCTTCCTTGCATAATGCTTTGTCATTTTCTTTTGTAAGGCAAGGCCTCTCTTCACCTCCTTGAAATGCTTATGCTCCTCTTTGTAATAGTGAATGACACGTTGTGCCATCTCAAAGTCTCTTTCCCACTGCTGAAGTTGAGCATCTTTCTCCATGAGAAACAATTTTGTGTTCATCTCCTTGTCCTCTGTGTCACTGTCTAAATCAATGAATTGAGGCCCTTGAGAAGTCCTCTTGATCCTTTTTCTTCTTCTTACCTTGAATTGTTTCTCACCGTTGTCCATATTTTCCTTGCCTTTGTCTTTTTGCTTGATAACTGGAGGAGAGATGGCCCTTTGCCTTTTTGAGGTAGAAAACACATCTCTTTTGCCTCTGTGGTAGGTGCATGTGAGAGGAGTGATGAGGGTGCCTTGATCCTCAATAAAGTCACTAGCATTTTTATCTTTGCTATGGCTTTCATGATTGACTTCATGCTCCATTGGGTCACTGATTTCTTGACCTTCAACCTCATCAAAATCCTTGTTTTCCTCACTGTTTTTCTCACTGACATCTTGGCTCTCAAACTGACAACTATCCTCCTCACTTGCCTCATCTTGGCTCTGTCCTTCACTAAGGTTTTCTTCTTTGTCACTTTCAGCATTGTTACTTTTAGTTCCTTGGTCATTTGGAGGTTGATTAGTGTCATGACAGTCATGATAGATGTCATGATTGTCATGACTATTTCCTTGCTTGTCACTGATTGTCTCATTTGTATCATTGTTTTGGTAAATGCCTTGATTTTCAAACTCTGTTTCAACATTTTTATCACTGTGACTGGGCTCACTATTATGTTCAAAACCATCATCCTCTTGGTTGTCTTCTTGCTCATCATCAACACTCTCTTCTGCATTAGACATTGTTTTATGAGTGTCATCACTGTCACTATTTTTCTCCTCTCCATCACTATCTTCCCCTTCAGGGATGCTATGTTCATCCTCTTCCTCTATGTCATCATCAATTTCTTCATCATTAGGCTTTGTTTCTACCCCATTGTTTTCTTAACTTTCCTCATCATCTTCTTGATTAAGCTCTGTATTTGTATCACTGTTTTCTTCCCTTGCCTCATCTTCTTCACTCTTTTCCATGTTGTCAACATCCTTTTGTTCATTGCTGCTATAATCATATTCTTGCTCTATGTCATCATTAATTTCATCATCATTAGGCTCTGTTTTTGCCTCATTGTTTTCTTCACTTTCCTCGTGATCTTCATTTGTTTCTTCATTTATCATCATCTTCAGTCATGTTATCACTGTCTGCACAAGTACCTTTCCTCATGGTTGTCATGTTAACTTTCTTGTTGGCTGTTATATTCATCATTCTTCTTCATTACCCTCTTAGTTTTCATCATCACTCTGCTCTTTCCCTTTAGACTCTGTTTTTCCCCAACTTCTCTCATAATTTACCTCATTATCTTCTTTTCATTCATTTCTGTTGTCTCCTTTTTCTTTATCTATATTAGTCTCTTTCTCATTGTATTCTTTCTTTTCACTGTCATCTGTTGGTCTATCAGTGGTGTTGTTATCATCTTTATATTATTAGAAATGTTGTCCCTTTCTTTTTCTTCATTTAATCCATCACGAGAAAGAGGAAATAGGTAGTTTTCTTTTTGGAGAAGGTAAAGGTGAAGGATGTGAAGGGGTGGAGGTAAGTGAGTGTGAGGGGGAAAGTGAATTTTGGTGAATGGAGGCCTAAGATTTGCATGAACAGATGGTTTTTTGGCTTGATGAGAACCTTTAAGTCTAGGGAAGACAAAAAGAGGGATGGTGAGGGAACAACTTTTTAGAAATGGAGGGGCAGAATGAAGTAGGTCTTGGAGAGGTTTAGAGTTTTTTAGGAGGGGGCTCGGCTTGAATTGGGTTTCCTTTGAGCAAATGACAACTTTCCAAATTGAAAACCCTACCTTAGAAGGTCAAAAATTGATTTCCATGAAGATTTAGGGTTTGAACCATTCTTAGGATTTTGAAATTTTCTTTTGACTATGAAGGGAAAAAATTACTTAAGGATTAACAAGGAAGGGACCACCAACCTTGTTTAACCTTGTGCAGGAGCTTGGAGGAAAGAAAATGGAATTTTAGCCCTTTTTTGAGAAATTTGGAACAAAATTTCTCTGTGTGTAGCACCTGCCTGACTGCATGTTCAGGTCGGGTCGACCTATTGAAGTGTAGTGCTAGGTCAGAGAAGGGCCAGTTGGGCCAGTCGGAGTGCAGCGCCAGGTCAGAGAAGGGCCAGTCAGGGGTATTGGAGCACAACGTCGAGTTAATTTAGTGGGCAACTGGGTCATTCTGGGCCTGTGCATAGCGCCCGCCCAGGTACGTAGCGTTGGGCTCCCGATGCTCAGCGTAGTGTTAAATAACACTGCGGCCACCTCATCTATGTGCAGCACTGAGGGCCAGGTGCGTAGCGCCGACCTCGGTGCGTAGCGCCTGTAAATTTTCACCTGTTTTACACAGAAACCCTTAGAATTCCTTCAAACATATGCTTACTGCTTTCTTCTTGCTATGAATGGTCTTCTTATGATGATTTTTCTCATTTTACCTTACCTATTTCTAGTTTGATGGCTATTTGATCCTCTTGCATAAATGTGAGTAAAGGGCAGTTTTCCCTTTGCCGATTCATGCCTTTAGGCCAAAGACTTCCTTGAATGACCTTCTTTATCAGCTTGGACAAGATCACTTGTCCTTTTCTTCTTTGAATATACTTTCTTCATGTAGGAAAAACAGAGTTTGTAGGGCACCAAATCCATCCTATGACTTTGTGAAAAACCTAGGTGACCTAGTGAAGGCCTTCTTGGACTTGGTTTTTGGACTGAGACCTAGAATTTGGGATCATCAAGTGCAAGATAGAGTTTATGACGGACTAATGCATTGAAGATCCAAAATCCAATTTACTTGATTTATCTAAAGAGTCTACAGAGATAGTTTGAGACTATCGGTGTTTGAAAGTACTTTGGGAGACGCAACAAGGTTGTTTGATTGGTGGATTTAAGTAGCAGTGGGGGGTTTATAGGAAAAAAAAGACAGAGGATTTGGGTCAAAGGTGAAAGCATATAGACAGGAAGAGTGACATAAGCCACTAATGGTTTTTCTGGGACTGGTAAGCAATTCTAGTCATGGTGGAAAGATGAAATAGTGAAAAATTATCTTTAAAGATGATGAAGGTAGTGAGATTTCTAGAACTCACTGTTGATCACAATCAGACCTCAACCTAATTTTCATGGGCAGTCCATTTAAATACTTTGGATCCTTTCCCTTTTCCCTGTAAACCCTTTTCAATGCCTATAGCTACATTCCTCCGCCTGCAAATTGCATAGTAGAAGGCCAAAAAACTCACTTTCGAAACATTTAAATTCTAGCCCTTTCGGCGCTAGCTCCCTTGTCTTTTCCTCCACATGATCGTGAGCCGGAAACCAAATGGTACACCCTGAAGGCTCTTATTGAATGTATATCGGACCAGTTCTGGGTCGTCTGATCAAACCGCAAATCGACGATCCGCAGCCTATCTCTGCCTGGTGGTCCCCGCACCTGCACTTATTGCAAAAACTGGCCTGTTTTTTCCGCACCACCTTTGCTGGGAAGGCGGTATCTCTCAAATGGCAGCGATTCCATTCAGTAGGTGCCACGCATCCCAGGTCACTATTTCAATACTGCCCTATTTCGCGCGTTAATGTTCGGCCCAGGACGCGTAGCGGAATTAATGTCAACCGTCAGATCTATAAGCCTTCATCCAACAGTGGTTGTTTTCTGAAGCTGCACGAGTTTTAACTTATGTATACAGTACTCCGGGCCTGCCATTCCATCGCCCTTCGATTAAGTTTCGACCGTTGATTTCACTTGTAAATCATGTGGTCCAGAATTATTTACACATCCCGGTGATTGACCAAGTCCGCCTCCATGTCGTCTCTTTCGCTTAGCTTTTTGTATGCCCACGTGTCATTTTCGTTCTCTTCCACCATTCATATATTCCATTTATGTATCATCTTTCCATGTTTATGTTATGTACTTCCGCCTCGTTCATTCATCGTCTTTCCACTGTGTTTTTCATTACCACCCTTCATTTCTCCGCCACCCTTCATCTCCTCATCATTTCACCCAGTCTACATCACCATTCCATGGACACTACCGCATCCACCACCCTTGTGCCTGGTTTTCTCTAATATGTTTGTGGATTTTGCAGGTTTATGGCGAGGAAGAACTATCACAATTCGCGGCATCCTTTGCTGAAGCTAAGGACATGTTACAGTACTGAGTTTTCAAGTATCATATTTATGAAGAAGATCCTGGGTAGTTGCCGAGATATGACTGCCGTTTAAAGAGTAGAGATTGAAAGCTATCAAACCCTCCAGAGTAATTCGAAAGGCGGCTTTCACATATAGAAATTTTAATGACGCGATAAAGAGTGTCAGTTGAAGTTAAATAACTTCGGCGTCCGGAATGAAAGATTTCAAATTCCAATTCAAAGTTAGAAGACAGAAGAGAGTTACGCCCTCCAAGATTAATTTCATCAAGATTTCCTCTCAGAAAAGGACAGATTATTTAAGTGATTTCATCTCTAGGCTGCATCCCTGAGGAGATTTTCTACTCAGTGCATTTATTTTGGAAGGCAGGTCATAGAGTACATACAATACAGCATGGTTACTCAGCAATATGGGCGCGAATGCTTCCGCCATTTTTTTCAAACTAGGCAAGTTTAATGTTTTCATCTACCTCATTTACTGAGGGGTTTTAGGTTTCTTCTATAAAAACCCAGAAGAAAGACATTGTAAGGGTTCTAAATTTCTATCAGAGAATTGTGCAGTGAAAGACATTTTTTGTATACATCTTGTAAAAACTCTTGTATGAAGGCTCAGTGCCTGTAGGGTCTCAGTGAGGAGGAGTTCTATCTGTTTTAGAGGATTCTGGTCTTTGGTATCTCACAGTATGTAACTTTCCTTTTATGTGTTTAATGCAACATTTCATTTCATCCTTCTTCTTGTATCATGTACTGGAATGCGAGTGGCTCACTGATGTTAGGTAAGGATTTATCCTAGTTGATACCCATACTTGGATCAGTCAAGCGCTTTAAATATGGCTCAGGCATGATATATTGTTTCATGTTCATTTCATCCATCTTTCTGCTATATTAGTTGCTTTGGGAGGGTGCTTTTAAAATGCCATTGTCATATATGGATTCTTAGATTGATAAGCCCATATGTGGTTCTATTGTTTATCTGGGTATCAGACCAAAGATAACTAATATCTTCTCATATTTCTTTCACCGCATACACCTTCTGATATTTGATTTCTGTGGCATATTATTTGAATCGTCCCTCTTTACAGTAAATTGTCTCTTAACTGGCTGATGCTTTTATATTGGAGCTTTGCATCTTGTCCCTGTAACATTACTTTCCCTGTGGCAGTTTCTGTGAGTTCTGGTCCCATTTAAATCAATTTCCTTCTTTACAAGAGATATCAGGTGAGTCTTTGGATTGACAGCCAAGTTTTATTATAAGCTCCATGTTATGCTAAGATGTCCTAGGCACTGGTCTATAGCAACTCTAGGCTGTCTCTAGGAGCGACAACATTTGTCGACAACATCTTTCTGGCGTTGTTGCTAGGGATCAAAGTTAAGAAAATCATTATCCCTAGGCCTCGACAAATCATATTCACTCTCTAATCAGGTGAGCACAGAGAGTTGAAGAGTTGCATATCTCTCACCTTGGCGACTCCACTATTGTTTATTTGATAAATCAACTTGTAGTCCTGGCTCCCCGTAAGCCTCACTTGAGGTCAGATACATCACAGTAAAAGACACGTTCAGTGTCTGACCCTGAGAATATTATACATAGAAGAAGTTTGAAAGAAAAGAAATCATTTTGTGCTGAAATCCCTGAGTTTTCCGTAGAAGATTATCCATCCTCTTCTTCCCAAGAAATCCATGTAGAAAATATCGATTCCACTATGGGAGACACAGAATATTATTCACATAGCCCACCTAGGGGAAGTGCTAGGATCAAAGCTAATCTTCACCCTACTCCTGAGGTCGAAGAGGTTAAAGAAGTCACCAAAGTAGCTGCTGTTAACCGTGAACTGTTCCCATCTACACCTCAAGCTGTTGTACAATATATTCCTATTGTTATCCATATTCCACTTCCACCTCCTCCTCTTCCTCCATTTGTACACCAGATTGCTGCACAACCTCCACCTCCTCCAATGGCTAATGTTCCAGCTTTTTTGTTAAACAAATATGCTCCCCTGGCATTACCTCAAGTGTTGAATGATATGCCACAGGATTATTTGAAGATCTTGCCCAGATTCACTGGGGAAAATGAAATAGATGCTCAGAAACATCTTGATACCTTT
This sequence comes from Pinus albicaulis, assembly GCA_034641835.2. NCBI lineage: Eukaryota > Viridiplantae > Streptophyta > Pinopsida > Pinales > Pinaceae > Pinus > Pinus albicaulis. The sequence continues at coordinate 1,138,006,172 of CM076577.1, read as the reverse complement.
TGCTCTTTTGCAGAGAAATTGAATGTAGAACATTTGGATGTAGTCTTAAGACTATTTGTGCAATCTCTGGACGGTGAAGCCAAAAAATGGTTCAAAACATTAGGAAACCGTTTCGTAACCACTTGGTACGATATGGAAAATACCTTTCTCAGGAAATGGGGAGAGAAGAAGGATCATGGACAGTGTCTTACTGAGTTCAATACACTCAAGAAGAAACATAATGAAGGGGTGTCAGAATTTATCAAGAGATTTAATAATTTATATATGAACCTTCCTGCTAATATGAAGCCTCATCAGAATGCTGCCAAAGTTGTTTTCATAGCAGCCTTTGACTCAGATTTTAGTTTCTCTCTCAGGGAAAGAAAGCCTGCCACCCTAGATGATGCTCAGTCAGATGCCCTTGAGTTGGAGGAAAATTTTTCTTCCACTAGAAAATTAAAAGGGAAAGCTGAACAAGATACCAGAAGAAGAGGCAAGGAGGAAGTATCTACTTCTAACCAGGATAAGGATTTAGATAGAATTGAAGAAATGAACAAAATGATTAAGAATATTTCTAATAAACTGATCAATCTTGAATTGGAGACCAGGAACTCAGCTCCCAAGAACTTCCAGAATGCCCCAAACAGGGGTTACAATCCTCAGTATAGAAGACCACCATTGCAAATATTGCAAAAGGAAATAAAAGAACAACAAGATCAAGTACCACATCCATTGTACTTGGAAGGTCCAGTAGGTGACTTTTCTGAAGATGCTGCCTATGAACTAGAAGATTCAAATCTTTATTTTTCAAATAATGATCAAGAAATAGAATTCCCCTTGCAAGAAGAAGGAAATTTTGGAGACACGGAGGACTCAGAGGCTGATTATTATTGTAAACAATTTTCTGATTTTATGCAAGCACACTTCAATAGAAAATATGATCTCAGATCTTCCAGGAAGAGAATTCGTACTCAAGAACAAGAAGAAGAGCCTCCCCAGGAGGAAGCATCTTCTCAAAAGGAGTCAATGATGCAGAAAGCCACAGACAAAGGTAAGAGTCCTCTAAACAAACCATTGCAATCTGATGATCAAGTTCCTTCTTCTTCAAAAGTAGTCACTCCTAATACTGAGTCTGTATCAAAAGAAGTTAAACTTGCAGCTAAAAATAAAGAGTCAAGAGAAGTTGTAATAGATAAGCCCCCTCCTGCTTTCAATCTACAAAAGGAACTTGAGAAATTCAAAATCCCAGTCCCCTTGAATGAGTTGTTGAAACAACCTGCATATCAATCTCAATTTACCTCTTCACTGTTCCCTCCTGAAGCACCAGTCATTCCAGACATTCTTAACCTCCAAGAAGAAAGACCCATGGTAGTCTTTGGCCCACACGTCAAGGAAATAGATCCCTCTACTCCTCCATTTTATGTGTCTCTAATAATTCATGACCTGCTGTTACACAATTGCATGTTAGATTCTGGGGCTTCCCATAATCTTATGCCTCTATCAGTCATGGAACAACTAGGACTACAAATCACACGTCCATATAAAGACCTATATTCATTTGATTCCAAAAGAGTTAAATGCTTGGGAATGATTAAAGATTTAGTGGTCAATTTGGCCCAAATTCCAGCAAAAAGTGTAGTAATGGACATTATGGTGGCTGATATCCCAGCTTTCTTTGGCATGTTGTTGTCAAGGTCTTGGGGAACAAAAATTGGAGGGTCACTTAAACTAGACTTAACATATGCCACTATTCCAATTTTTGGTGGCTAGGAGAGGAGGTTATATAGAGAAACCATATTTGTCAAGATGGTGACTAAGGCTGACAGCCCTGAGAACTCACCAATCTATAGTAAAGAAGGGGATTTTTCATGCCTAATGCTAGAAGAATATCAAAACTTTTCTCATGAACCGTCCTTCTACCAGATCAAGACGGAGCAGCCTTTATAAGACCTTAAAGCAGGAGTATGGACTCTACATTTTGATGGAGAAAATTCAAGGGAAGGAAATGGAGCTGGAGTATTATTAATTTCTCCTACAGGAAAATGGGTGCCACTGTATTTTAAATTGGAATACGAGGCCACTAATAATGTGGCTGAATATGAAGCACTTCTGCGGGGACTACAGACAGCTAGGAGCATGGGCATACAATGTTTAAAGGTCCTGGGAGACTCTGAGATGGTGGTCAGAAAAATCAGAAATCAGTGTCAAACTAAGCATCCTCGGTTGAGGGCTTATAGGAATGAAGTCTGGGACATGGTGGAGAATTTCTTCTCATCATTTAACATCCAGTTCATGCCCCGGGAGCAAAACACAATGGCAGATTCACTTGCCGTGGCTGCTAGTACATTTCGTCCTCCCCAGAACCCTCTCTTGAGGTATGAAGTCAAGGTACGTTATAGACCATCAATCCCAGATAATATTAAGCATTGGCAGGTATTTTAAGATGATGAACAGATGAAGAGATTCCTGGAAACAGTGGGAGAATTCTCTAGCATGGAAATTGATGATCGTGAGGAAGATGAGGCTGAGAATGTTTCAGAAAATAAATGGGAAGAGAAAATGGTAGGTAATAAGGTGTTGCAGTTGAAAGGAAATGTCATCCCTAGAGGGATGGTGCCTCTAGAAAGATTATTTAATAAGAATGATGTCTCATTGCAGCCTAGTAAAATGGTAGAGGAAGATCAGGTAGAAGATCTGAATCTGGGTACTAATGCTGAGCCCAAGATTGTCAAATTATCTAAGAAGATACCAGAGGAATACAAGAAGAAATACCTGAAATTATTTCAGTCATACAAGGATGTGTTTGCATGGTCCTATCAGGACCTTAAAACTTTTGATATTAGTATAATGCAGCATAAAATCCCTCTGAAAGAAGATGCAAAACCTTATAAGCAGAAGCTTAGACAGATAAATCCTCTGTTGCTTCCCTCCATTGAGAAAGAAATTAAGAAGTTGCTGAAGGCTAAAATAATTGTGCCCTTGAGATACTCTAAATGGGTAGCAAACCTTGTCCCTGTCCGTAAGAAGAATGGAGAAATAAGGCTGTGTGTGGATTTCAGAAATTTAAATAGGGAATCTTTAAAAGATAATTATCCATTACCCAAGATGGACCACATGCTACAGAAAGTGGTCAGAGCTTCTAGAATGTCAATGATGGATGGTTTTTCTGGTTATAACCAGGTGGCTGTGCTTCCAAAAGATCAGAAGAAGACTGCTTTCATCACACCATGAGGTACATTTATGTATGCCAGGATGCCTTTCGGATTGATTAATGCAGGGGCCTCTTTTCAGAGGGCCATGGATATTGCTTTTTTTGGGGAGCAAGATAAATTTTTGGTGGTGTACCTTGATGATATTACAGTGTTTTCAAAGAATGATGATGAACACATCGAGCATTTACGAAGAACTTTTGAAAAATGCAGAAGGTATGGTCTTTCTCTTAATCCACAAAAGTCTTTATTTGCATTAGAGGAAGGCAAACTTTTGGGGCATATTGTAACTAAATATGGGGTAAGGATGGATCCCAAAAGAGTAGAGGTTATAAATAGCATCTCTCTCCCCAGAAATAAGAAGGAAGTACAGGTGTTTTTAGGCCAGATAAATTTCCTGAGAAGATTTATTCCTAACTATGCTGAAATAGTTAGGCATATAACAGATATGCTGAAGAAGAATAATGAGGTGAAATGGTCACAAGAATCACGGGAGTCCTTTGCTAGAATTAAAGCTGCATTTGTTGAAGCCCCTGTACTAGCTGGGCCAGATTATACTAAACCTTTCATGATCTTTTATTTTGCATCACCTCATACAGTAGTTGGAGTGTTATTACAGAAAAATGAAGAAGGATATGAGCAACCCATAGCCTTTTTCAGTCAGGTGCTCCATGATGCAGAACTGAAGTATAATATATTGGAGAAGCAGGCCTATGCCCTGGTGAAATCTCTCAAAGCCTTTCACATATATATTTTGCAGTCCCACATCACTGCATTCGTACCCACTGCAGCTGTAAAGGATATCCTTGTTCAGGGTGATAGTGAAGGAAAAAGGGGAAGGTGGATTGCTAAAATATAGGGGTATGATCTAGATATCTGCCCTACCAAACTGATCAAAGGACAGGGGCTTGATAAAATGTTATCTGAATCGAACTATCAAGCTCTGGGCATAAATTTGTCTATGCTTGCAAGTGAAGAGTCTGAGAGTGAAAAGGAGCAGCAAGGACTGGAAGTTACTTCTTAGAGAGCACACATAAAATATCTCACTAGTCCATGGTATAAAGAAATAGTAGAATATCTTTTGACACTCAGCTGCCCCCCCAGTTGTGATAAAGCAAAATACAGGGCTTTAAGATTGAAATCACAGAAGTATATAGTTGCTAATGACCAGCTATATTGGAGAGATCTTTCAGGCATCCTATTATTATGCCTCACAGAGGAAGAAGTAGAAAGTATAATGATATAATTTCATGAGGGAATTTGTGGAGGACATTATAGCTGGAGGGCTACAGCTCATAAAATCCTGAAGGCTGGTTTCTACTGGCCAAAATTATTTGGAGATGTTTTTACCTGGGTCAGAGGATGTGATAAATGTCAAAAATTTTCTTAAAGACAAAAGTTACCAGCTCTACCCTTGATTCCAGTTCATGTAAATGAACCATTCCAACAGTGGGAATAGATTTTATAGGTGAAATTCACCCACCCTCAAGTGGCCAACATAAATGGATTTTAACTGCCACAGATTACTTTACGAAATGGGTGGAAGCCATACCTGCAAGGAATGCTACTGACACTGTCATCATAAAGTTCGTGTAAGAAAACATCATATCCAGGTTTGGCTGCCCCGCTAGAATAGTGAATGATAACGCACAGGCCTTCAAATCCGCAAAATTTGTGAATTTCTGTCAACAATATAATATTGCACTTAACCACTCCACAGCTTATTATCCACAGGGAAATGGTTTGGCAGAATCTTCTAATAAAACTTTAGTGAGGGCCTTGAAGAAAACTATAAATGAGAATCAGAAAAATTGGGATTCCCAATTGAAGTTTTCTCTATGGGCTAATAGAATCACCAGTAAGAGAGCAACTGGGAAATCTCCATATGAATTGGTATATGGACGAGCAGCGGTGTTTCCTGTGCAGCTGGCTTTACCAGTGGCACGTTTCATGCAAGAAAGTCAGGAGGAACCTGATGATATGATCAGGAGAATCAATCAATTGGTGGAATTAGAGGAAACGCGGGACCAATTGAATCAGAGATTGATAGAATATCAAGAGAAAATGAAACATATATTTGATCAGCATGCAAAAGATAGGAAGTTGCAGATTGGAGATCTGGTGCTCAGATGGGATTTCCGGAGGGCTGAAAAAGGAAAACATGGCAAGTTCGATCCACTGTGGTTCGGCCCATTTAAAATTGTGGACCAGGGAGGCAATAACATGTTTACATTGGAGAATTTACAGGGTGACTTGTTGGGTGCCCCTGTAAACGGCCAATATATAAAGCCTTTTTTCTAGTTCTGATTCAGGCAGCAAGGCAACCTGATGTATTATATTGTATATTAGTTTCCTCTTTTGCTTTTGTTGATGAATTATGAAGATTAAATGCATAAGGGGTTGAGGAACAGAGTTTAAAGAGATTATGATCAGGAGGTCTGCGCAGTTCTCGACACGTCCAGGGATGAATGTGTCGTCCCCAGGTGGAGCCAATTTTGATCACAATTGGACCTCAACCTAATTTTCATGGGCAGTCCATTTAAACAATTCAGATCCTTTCCCTTTGCCCTGTAAACCATTTTCAATGCCTATAGCTACCTTCCTCCACCTGCAAATTGCATAGTAGAAGGCCAAAAAACTCACTTTCGAAGCATTTAAATTCTATCCCTTTCGGCGCTAGCTCCCTTGTCTTTTCCTCCACATGATCGTGAGCCGGAAACCAAATGGTACACCCTGAAGGCTCTTATTGAATGTATATCGGACCAGTTCTGGGCCGTCTAATCAAACTGCAAATCGACGGTCCGCAGCCTATCTCTGCCTGGTGGTCCCCGCACCTGCACTTATTTTAAAAACTGGCCTGTTTTTTCCGCACCACCTTTGCTGGGAAGGCGGTATCTCTCAAATGGTAGCGATTCCATTCAGTAGGTGCCACATGTCCCAGGTCACTGTTTCAATACCGCCCTATTTCGCGCGTTAATGTTCGGCCCAGGACGCGTAGCGGAATTAATGTCAACCGTCAGATCTATAAGCCTTCATCCAACGGTGGTTGTTTTCTAAAGCTGCACGAGTTTTAACTTATGTATACAGTACTCCGGGCCCGCCATTCCATCGCCCTCTGATTAAGTTTCGACCGTTGATTTCACTTGTAAATCGTGTGGTCCAGAATTATTTACACATCCCGGTGATTGACCAAGTCCGCCTCCACGTCGTCTCTTTCGCTTAGCTTTTTGTACGCCCACGTGTCATTTTCGTTCTCTTCCACCATTCATATATTCCGTTTACGTGTCATATTTCCGTGTTTATGTTATGTACTTCCGCCTCGTTCATTCATCGTCTTTCCACTGTGTTTTTCATTACCACCCTTCATTTCTCCGCCACCCTTCATCTCCTCATCATTTCACCCAGTCTACATCACCATTCCATGGACACTACCGCATCCACCACCCTTGTGCCTGGTTTTCTCTAATATGTTTGTGGATTTTGCAGGTTTGTGGCAAAGAAGAACTATCACAATTCGCGGCATCCTTTGCTGAAGCTAAGGACATGTTACGGTACTAAGTTTTCAAGTATCATATTTATGAAGAAGATCTTGGGTAGTTGCCGAGATATAACTGTTGTTTAAAGAGCAGAGATTGAAAGCTATCAAACCCTCCAAAGTAATTCGAAAGGCAGCTTTCACATATAGAAATTTTAATGACGTGGTAAAGAGTGTTAGTTAAATTTAAATAACTTCAACGTCCGGAATGAAAGATTTCAAATTCCAATTCAAAGTTAGAAGATAGAAGAGAGTTACGCCCTCCAAGATTAATTTCAACAAGATTTCCTCTCAGAAAAGGACATATTATTTAAGTGATTTCATCTCTAGGCTGCATCCCTGAGGAGATTTTCTACTCAGTGCATTTATTTCGGAAGGCAGGTCATAGAGTACATATAGTACAGCATGGTTACTCAGCAATATGGGCGTGAATGCTTCCGCCATTTTGCTCAAACTAGGCAAGTTTAATGTTTTCATCTACCTCATTTACTGAGGGGTTTTAGGTTTCTTCTATAAAAACCTAGAAGAAAGACATTGTAAGGGTTCCATATTTCTATCAGAGAATTGTGCAGTGAAAGACATTTTTTGTATACATCTTGTAAAAACTCTTGTATGAAGGCTCAGTGCCCGTAGGGTCTCAGTGAGGAGGAGTTCTATCGGTTTTAGAGGATTCTGGTCTTTGGTATCTTACAGTATGTAGCTTTCCTTTTATGTGTTTAATGCAACATTTCATTTCATCCTTCTTCTTGTATCATGTACTGGATGCGAGTGGCTCACTGATGTTAGGTAAGGATTTATCCTAGTTAATACCCATACTTGGATCAGTCAAGCGCTTTAAATATGGCTCAGGCATGATATATTGTTTCATGTTCATTTCATCCATATTTCTGCTATATTAGTTGCTTTGGGAGGGTGCTTTTAAAATGCCATTGTCATATATGGATTCTTAGATTGATAAGCCCATATGTGGTTCTGTTGTGTATCTGGGTATTAGACCAAAGATAACTAATATTCTCATATTTCTTTCACCGCATACACCTTCTGATATTTGATTTATGTGGCATATTATTTGAATCGGCCCTCTTTACAGTAAATTGTCTCTTAACTGTCTGATGCTTTTATATTGGAGCTTTGCATCTTGTCCCTGCAACATTACTTTCCCTATGGCAGTTTCTATGAGTTCTGGTCCCATTTAAATCAATTTTCTTCTTTACAAGAGATATCAGGTGAGTCTTTGGATTGACACCCAAGTTTTATTATAAGCTCCCTGTTATGCTAATATGTCCTAGGCACTGGTCTATAGCAACTCTAGGCTGTCTCTAGGAGCGACAACATTTGTTGACAACACTCACAATGTTCAAGAAATTTTTTTCTAGAAATCTAGGGAAAAAATTTATTCATCTATGCAGGCAAAATTTACTGATGACTAACAGTGGCTCCACCTAGAGAGGGCAGCTCCTTTTCAGGAGGTGTCTAGAACTTCAGATTTCTGGCTTTATGAAGACCAGTTCCTCATCCATGGGGTAGATGTTTACCTCTTTCTCTTGTTGATGCTTGCTCAAAGGTTATGATCTCAATAATCTGAAAGACATGATTAGCTTAAATCCATCTCTACCTACCCAACCTACTTGCCTAACATTTTTTCTTCTTCAGGTGCATTTGGACTAGCAACCTTGACACATTTTTTTGTTTGTGAAAGAAAAATAAACTATCTACTTCTACCTTATTTCTTCCGGGAGCTCAGATTAGGCTAATGAACTCATTTGATTCTCTACCTATACTATTCAACTCTCAAGTTTAAATTGTTTGACAAGATTTATTCACTAGGCTACAAACATGAAATTGAAAACATGACTAAATCAGGATTAGAAAATCTGATTTACCATGGGTTTGTGGCATAAAAACAAGCTGCACACAAATGTTATTTTTGTACAAAATAAGACTAGAAAAATCGGGGCTAGGATACATTGTTTGTTACTTATCCCTATTTTTCTCTTTGGTTATGTTTTAGGCATGTGGAACCAATATCTTTCTACCTAATCTATCTTTTGACAAGTCAAGCTTGAATAATTTGACCCATTATCTTTCACTAACTTATCAACAATAAATTTAAAACATGCTTCAGCCATGATTAGGCTATATGACTGAAACAAGACTCCTTTAAGCACTAGTAGTGGTATTTAGACTTACACACTTTCAATAGTTCTATTTTTCGGGTATGGCGCTTTACCTCTTTTCAAATCTACCTTCTTTTCCATTTTTTTGTTTTGTATTTTTTTGTTATTTCTCTCAATATATTTTCATCAAACAGTGATATGTACAATGAATGAGAAATTCTAACTAAGACTCTAAATGGCCATGGTATTTTATTACCCTGTCTTCCCCAGGATCATCTACCAATCCTTTTTTATTCAGTTCTTGCAGATAAGGAACATGACTATCTATTTTTGGGGGCATGGTGCAAGATGTCTACCAAGAATTTTCAAATATGCCAAGTTCTCCTTTATATTCCTTCTTTGAGTTTTGTTCCCAAACCTTGTTTCTGTGAAAGAAACTTTCTAGATGAAAAAGGCCATCTTCATCAGCTCTTAAACTAATGACAAAGTCATCAATGTAAATCATAGTGAAAAATTTGGTAATAGGAGCTGTGGCCTCTCGGAAGGTGTCTTTAGCTCTCCTTGTTCTAGGAAAAATTTGGTCAAGCATGTAGTCATCCTAAGGAACTTTTAACATGTCTTTGTGTTGATTGATTTGAAGTGGTATCATCTCATGAAAACCTGAAAAACTACCAATCAAAGTCACCTTGTTAGAAATTTCTATTTTTGGTATAGGATAACTTATTTTGGGAAAAGGGTGTTTGTATTCCAAGGAGGGTTTGCCTAAGTGTCTAAAGTCCATACACAGTCTACATCCTTTGGTTTTCTTAGTTAGTAACAGGATTTGTCCAAAGGCTTCATATTTATTCTTGGAAAGAGGTCTCTTTGGAACAATGTCCATGTCATCAGGTTTTGAGCTTTTACTTCTATAAACAAGAGCATCCTGAAATTTCTTGCATAACCTCAAGTATTTGATTTTTGTGTGTAATGGCAAGGTTTTGGATAAGTTAATCACCTTGGGTCTTCTTAGACTGCCTATATTGTATCCCTCTATATCAGTTTCAACAGACATCTCTTTAGGATTGATGGCCACATCAGTGAGGGTCAACAACTTTTCAGGAGGAACAAGACTCTTTGATAATGAGGTGTCTAGATAAGGTAATAAAATAAGATTTCTTTATTTAGCATCACCTAATATTTTTGTTCTATGAGGGCATATTAGCATTTTGGAAAAGGTAGAAGGGAAGGGTTGGGTTTCTAATGTTTATCCTCCCCTTGAGCAACCTGATCTATATGTCAAACCGACAATTGGTTTTAAGGTTTCATTTTTAGTCTTTAGGGAGTCAAGTTTGATTTTGTCATGATGTGTTTGTTCGAGATTGCTAAAGATCTGAATATTGAGTTCTCTATGTAAAGACTGATTTGAATATTGTAGTGTGTTTTGATGTGTTTCAACTTCATATACCTGACCAACATTATCTTCCTCGTTATATAGTATGAAAGAATCAAGATCTGAGTGAATAGAATAGAGAGGGGTGTTGTCTGGTCTGTTCTGACTGCTAACCATATATTTCATATGCGATTCTCGATATAATCTTCTTATATGGTTGAAAACATGGATGGTTGCATAGGAAATATCTAGTTGAAGGTTCCCCTGAAGCTTGGCTCCCCAAGATCTCGATAAGAGCATGCCATACTTGGGAGGAATATTTTCCACTACTATGTCCATGACTAGATTCTTTGCAGGAACTTGTGCCAGGTTAACACAAAGGTCCTTGATGAGGCCCAAAAATTTGACCCTACTAGAATCGAAGGAGTACAGGTCTTTTTAAGTTTTAGTTATTTCTAGGCCTAATCTCTCCCTCACAACTTTGGGCATGAGTTTGTGAGAGGCATCAGAATCCAGCATGGCATTATGTAAGATTTTGTCATGTATGTTTAAGCTGATATAGAAAGGGGGAATGGCTCCTTCCTGATACTTTCCTTCTATTTTGGGTCCAAGCGACAACGCAGGTGTGTCATCAGCCAAGTGTAAAGTGTCAGCATCATTTCCTATGTTTAGTACCTTCAACATCTTAGATCTATATATGGGTTGAGTAACCAGTTCAATGAGGGGCATATTTATCTTGATTTTGGCAATCTCTCCCTCAAAACTAAAAGGCACTAATGTTTTGGACATATTAACATTAGCTTTATTAACCATGATCTTTTCTATATTCTTGATTTGTTTATCTTGATTTGGAGTTTTAGACAAAATGGTTTTCTCAGGGTAAATGGTGGAGGTACTAGGACAACTAAGGTCATTGTTTGGCTGGCTGATTTTTTCTTTGTTTGCTTCAGCTTTCTTAACTATAGTGTTGACATTTTCTGTTGTTTTCTTAGAGGTGGTTTCAGGTACTTTCCGAACAGAAACTTCTATTTGGTATTTTTTGGCTGAATCTAGGTGTTTTTTGCTCCTAAGATCATACTGCTTATGAATTTCCATGATGGCATTTTCAAATCCCAAGTGGTAGTTTTAAAAATCCTCATAGTTTGTGTCAGTTTAATCTGAGGAAAATAAGCCTTGTTCTTCTTCGGTGAGAAAAACATCTTCTTCATTATCAGAACCTATTAGATTCATGTGGTTTTCCTCAGGTTCTATAATTTCTCCTTCTTCCTCATCTACACAGTTTTGTTGAAAGGGAGGTCTAATTTGTTGGTCATTTTCCCTTTGTTTGATTTGAGGGGTATCTCTTCTGAAATTTTGAGTTATGTTTCGGTTTTTGGAGTTGACTTGGTTGTCCCTAGGAAGTGCCCTCTCATTTAAGTTTATCTTTATCATTATCTCCACAATCCTCATTAGGCTATCTAATTTAGAATCAGAGAAGGAGGTTGAAGACATATTTTCATCCTTATAAGTTACTCTCTTCTCTGATTTCAACCTAGATTTTTTTCCAATTAAGTTTACCTCTACACTAATTGCTGCTTTTTTGCATTTCTTCTAAGGATTCAGGGTCTCTTTCCCTTAATTGGAAAGTCATATATGGATCAAAACCTTCAGGGAATTTCACCAGTGCTAGGCCTTGTGGGGGTTTCATGTGAGGCGGGAGAGCGTTATACACACTGTTAAACCTGGTGCAATAGTCTTGCACACTTTATCCTACATTTCTTTTAAGGTTGTTGTATTCAGACAAGATTTGGAGGGGGTTTTTCTTGGTTTCCCATTTGTTTATAAAATTTTGGTAGAGGGAAGGGAGGTCATGTATTGAATTAGGAGTTAATGCTTTGAACCATTTTTTGGCCTCTCTTCCTAGGATTTGTGCAAAGATTCTCATCTTAATGGTTTGTTCTTCTATCTACATGTAATCAAAGAATCATTGATTCTATCTACATGTTGTTGGGCAGTGATGGATTCAACCCCAGTGAAATGAGGGATCTTAGATTGATATCCATTTGGCAAAGGTATTAGGGGTTGTGGTAATACCAAAGGTGCATACCAAGCTGCCATGATGGGAGCTTGAGGATTTACAAAAGGTGGGTTTGTGAAAGGGGGTGTAGGATGAAGTGTAGTGATTTGCACAGTGGTGGTATGGATGAGTGTGGTGGAAGTACTTGGACCGACAAACTGATTTTGAGTAGACTTGGTATGGAAAGAGTTGAAGTGATGGAGAAGTTGAAAGTCAAGTGGTGTGGAAGGAGAGGCTTCTCTATTCAAGCTCTGGTGCAAATCTAAGGGTTCAAGTTCAGTTTGGTCAATATCAGTTTGAGACCTGTTTTTGAAGAGGTTCCTGGTATGGCGCAAGTCAAACTGGGGATCTTGCAAAGCTGTGAGATTTTCAGGTACAGAGCTTGTTCTATGGATGGTCCTAACAGTGGCTAAGTTTCCAGATCTAGAAGTTTGTCACAAAATCTTCTCTGGGTCATCAACTATGTTGGGAGGGTTTGGGTCTGGATGAGATTTGGTACTGATCTTATGTGAAGCCAGATTTCAAATTTCAAAATTTAGAGAGGCTGAAATTTTTAGTATTGTTTCTTAAGGCTGACCTCTCTTAATGCTTGGTACTTATACAATATATGAATGAGTTCATAAACTTCTTAGGGTTGGTGTGAAACAAATCTAGGAATTCAAATGAGTGTTAATGAAATAATAGGCCTACTGGAGGCTAGTGGAGTTGCCAGGTGGAAATTTTTAGCTTTTTTGAAGGTAAAATGTATTATGGTCCACCACCAATAAGTAATAAAAAATCAATCTAAGGGATTTTTTGGGTTTTCTAAGTTTCTTAAAGTTTGTAAGAGTGTCCTATAACTGAGTCATCATTTTTCTAGGATAATAAAGTAAATAGAGTCTACTCTTTGGCTGGTAGTGTGTTCTTAATGATTTGATGAGGGTATCTAAAGTTCTAAGGGTAACTTAGTTTTTCACTAACTCAGAAGGTCCATCATGATCATCATTGTGTTAGTGTGGTGATGAAGTAGTAGATGAGCCACCAAATACTATCAGTAAATTTTCTAAGCTTAATAGAAGGTTCAAATGAGTCTATAAGAGTTTGCTAAGCACCTATATACTCAGAAGGTCCCACCGTGATCGCCGGAATGTTAGAGTGGCGATGAGGTGGCAGATTCACTGGTTTTCTAAGTCAAAAATGAGGGTCTAAATATTTTTAAGAGGTATTCAAGGAACTATACACTCAGAAATTCCCACCGTGATCGCCAGAATGTTAGGGTCCCGTGATTTGGCAGATTGGCAGACAAAATGACAGGGTAACATGGAACCAATCTTTGGATTCCAAGGACCTAACCTTCCTAGACTTAGAGAGGGATCTCTCTATTGGATGCAAAGGATGTGTTCTTTTTGCTCTAGGGTTTTGATTTTAGGCTAGTTGTTAGGTGTAGGGTTTGTTGATTGTTTTGGTTGGGAAATATGGTCAAATGGAATAGGTGGAGTGAGAGTATGTCAAAGCCATTGGGCTATGGAGTCAAGTGAAATTCAAGAGTGTCTAAATGATGAAACAGAGTGTGTTGCAGGGCCGATTTAGCAAGTTCAATGGATCCTTAAAGTGATGTATGATGTGTAGTGAACATTAAGTTTGGGAAAGACTAAGAGGTCTTAAACATATATAGTTTAAAAGTTACAATCCATGAGGTAGGGCAAACCATTAATCTTAATAAACCATAATCTAAACTATTAAACATCCAAGAGAAACATTTCAATGATACATAGAGAGCATAAGAGCTTCTAACTTTAGAAAATCACCTTCAGATTTTGGGAAAACAGATAACACAATACAAATAACTCAATTTATGGAGAGGGAACTCCTAAACAGCATATATCAAGTTATTGGGAACTCTAAGACAATTTTGCAAGCATGGAAAAAGGGCAATATCGAACGAGACCTCTTTAACTTAACCTAACAATCAATATTTCACAGAAGGCTTCAAGATAGGGTTTTGAAAAACTTCAAATAAGCAGGGCATACCATGAATCTTACTTGTAAGCTAGCATACTAATCATACATGAAACAGAAAACAATTTTTGGTGGACCTAAGGAGAAGTAAAGAATTCCTTGAGATGGCCAAAAGAGAAAACATAAAGGCTATAACAAACAGGAGGATTGAGGTGCTTCAAAGAACATGTTTCAACCTATACTTTTTTGTTTAATAGTAGCTAATAAACATGAAACATAATGATAACAAATGAAACAATAGACCAATTAGGAAAACATCACCATTCACCAAGCTATGGAATCCTGCAAACAATCTTCTCCATCATCCAAGCAAACAAGTCATTCACCCACTTCACAAAACCAATTTCTTCTCCAAGCTCATGAAACCATGTATATTGCTCTTCAAGCTCATAAATTGCCAACAAAATACATAGGGGCCTCATGCTCTATTTATGGAGAAAATGAGGACTAAAACCCTAAATGTGGTAGGAAAATGTCAAATATAGTCATAAATATCATTTGTGGCCAAGAGACCATGCAAGGCCCAAGGCACATAATATCCCAAGAAATAAATATTAAAATAACTATTTGGACCTAATTATAGCTTAATTTGCCTCAAAAAACTAAAAATATCTATTTTCAATAAATGAGTGTGTTTTGTTGACTTTTGGTCCAAAACACACTAGGCAGCCTTTGTGCATAGCGCCACTTGAGCAAAAAATAGGGTCTCTTGTAGCTGAGTTTTGGACCCCTTCCTGACACCGGATTTGGCTCCGTGATGGCCCGTTGGAAAGATTGATGAGTCTACTTTCCAGAAATTCTTGATTTGTGCTAAGTGGATACCATTTTCCTCTCCAAAAATCATATCCCCCAACACCGCTCTGTGCGTAGCGCCTGGTCTGAAAATGAGGCAGAAAGGTCAATTTTTTTATGTTTGTTGACCTTTTGAGGGGGTAAAAATGCTCCAAATGATCTGAAAATTGGTGAGTATACTGTTGGGGATGTGAGAAATCCAAAAATGCAAACTTTGAGAGATGAGGATACACCAATTTTGTGCATAGCGCCTAGGGTGCTGTGCTCCGAGGGGTCAAAATTTGGAAAAAAAAAGTTTTCCAATTTGCCTCAAAATTTGTGGAGATGTCCCTCAAGAGGTTTTGGACACCTGCTGAGAAGCCTCATCCAAACTTCTAAGGTTTTCCTACACTGTGGCTCTTTTTAGGTCTTCAATATCAATGAGGGCCTTCCTCAGTTTGGCACATGCAAGCATGTTCTTCCTTGCATAATGCTTTGTCATTTTCTTTTGTAAGGCAAGGCCTCTCTTAACCTCCTTGAAATGCTTATGCTCCTCTTTGTAATAGTGGATGTCACGTTGTGCCATCTCAAAGTCTCTTTCCCATTGCTGAAGCTGAGCATCTTTCTCCAAGAGAAGCAATTTTATGTTCATCTCCTTGTCCTCAGTTTCACTGTCTAAATCAATGAATTGAGGCCCTTGAGAAGTCCTCTTGATCCATTTGCTTCTTCTTACCTTGACTTGTTGCTCACCCTTATCCATATTTTCCTTGCCTTTGTCTTTTTTCTTGATAGCTGGAGGAGAGATGGCCCTTTTCCTTTTTGAGGCAGCAAACACATCTCTTTTGCCTTTGTGGTAGGTGCATCTGAGAGGAGTGATGAGGGTGCCTTGATCCTCGATAAAGTCACAATCCTTTTCATCTTTGCTATGGCTTTCATGAGTGACTTCATGCTCCATTGGGTCACTGATTTCTTGACCTTCAACCTCATCAACATCCTTGTTTTCCTCATTGTTTTTCTCACTGAAATCTTGGCTCTCAAACTAACCACTATCCTCCTCACTTGCCTCATCTTGGCTTTGTCCTTCACTAAGGTTTTCTTCTTTGTCACTTTCAGCATTGTTACTTTTAGTTCCTTGGTCATTTGGAGGTTGATTAGTGTCATGACTGTCATGACTATTTCCTTGATTTTCACTGACTGTCTCATTTGTATCACTGTTTTGGTCAATCCCTTGATTTTCAAAATTTGTTTCAACACTTTTGTCATTGTGATTGGGCTCACTGTTATGTTCAAAACCATCATCCTCTTGGTTGTCTTCTTGCTCATCATCAACACTCTCTTCTGCATTTGACATTGTTTTATGAGTGTCATCACTGTCACTGTTTTGCTCTTCTCCATCATTGTCTTTCCTTTCAGGGCTGCTATGTTCATCCTCTTCCTCTATGTCATCATCAATTTCTTCATCATTAGGCTTTGTTTCCGCCCCATTTTTTTCTTCACTTTCCTCACCATATTCTTTATTAAGCTCTGTATTTGTATCACTGTTTTCTGCCCTTGCCTCATCTTCTTCACTCTTTTCCATCTTGTCATCATCCTCTTGTTCATTGCTGCTATCATCATCTTCTTTCTCTATGTCATCATCAATTTCTTCATCATTAGGCTCTTTTTCTGCCTCATTTTTTTCTTCACTTTCCTCATGATCTTCATTTGTTTCTTCATTTATCATCATCTTCAGTCATGTTATCACTGTCTGCACAAGTAAATTTCCTCATGGTTATCATGTGAACTTTCTTGTTGGTTGTTATATTCATCATTCTTCTTCATTACCCTCTTATTTTTCATCATCACTCTGCTGCTCTTTCCCTTTAGACTCTGTTTTTTCCCAACTGCTCTCATCATTTACCTCATTATCTTCTTTTCCTTCATTTATGTTGTCTCCTTGTTCTTCATTTAGCTTAATCTCTTTCTCACTGTTTTCTTTCTTTTCACTGTCATCTGTTGGTCTATCAGTGGTTCTATTATCATCTTTATATTCTTAGAACTTCTATCCTCTTCTTTTTCTTCATTTAATCCATCAGGAGAAAGAGGAAATAGGCAGTTCTTTGTGGAGAAGGTAAAGGTGAAGGATGTGAAGGAGTGGAGGTAAGTGAGTGTGAGGGGGAAAGTAAATTTTGGTGAATGGAGGCCTAAGATTTGCATGAATAGATGGTTTTTTGGCTTGATGAGAACATTTAAGTCTAGGGATGACAGAAAGAGGGATGGTGAGGGAAATTTTTTTTTTCAGTGGAGGGGCATAATGAAGTAGGTCTAGGAGAGGTAGAGTTTTTTAGGAGCGGGCTCGCCTTGAATTGGGTGTCCTTTGAGCAAATGACAACTTTCCAAATTGAAAACCCTACCTTAGAAGTTCAAAAATTGATTTCCATCAAGATTTAGGGTTTGACCCATTTCTAGGGGTTTGAAATTTTCTTTTGACTATGAAGGGAAAAAATTACTTGAGGATCAACAAGGAAGGGACCACCAACCTTGTTTAGCCTTGTGCAGGAGCTTGGAGGTAATAAAATGGAATTTTAGCCCTTTTTTGATAAATTTGGAACAAAATTTGTCTGTGCCTAGCGCCTGCCCGACTGCACGTTAAGGTCGGGTTGGCCTGTCGAAGCGTAACGCTGGGTCGAAGAAGGGCCAGTTGGGCCAGTCGGAGCATGGCGCTGGGTCGGAGAAGGGCTATTCAAGCCTGTTGGAGCGCAGCACAGAGTTAATTTAGTGGGTAATCAGGTCGTTCTAGGCCTGTGCGTAGCGCCTGCCCAGGTGCTAGCGCTGGGCTCCTAGTGTGCAGCGCAATGTTAAATAACACTGCGGCCACCTTGTCTATGCATAGTGTCGAGGGCCAGGTGCGTAGCACTGGCCTTGGTGTGTAGAACCTGTAAAATTTCACCAATTTTGCACAGAAACCCTTAGGCTTCCTTCAAACATATGCTTGCTACTTTCTTCTTTCTATGAATGGTCTTCTTATGATGATTTTTCTCATTTTACCTTACCTATTGCTAGTCTGATGGCTATTTGATCCTCTTGCATAAATGTGAGTAAAGGGAAACTGTCCCTTTGCAGATTCATGCCTTTAGGCCAAAGACTTCCTTGAATGACCCTTTTGATCAAATTGGACAAGATCACTTGTCCTTTTCTTCTTTGAATATACTTTCTTCAGATAGGAAAAACAGAGTTTGTAGGGCACCAAATCCATCCTATGACTTTGTGAAAAACCTAGGTGACCTAGTGAAGGCCTTCTTGGACTTGGTTTTTGGACTGAGACCTAGAATTTGGGATCATCAAGTGCAAGATAGAGTTTATGATGGACTAATGTATTGAATATCCAAAATCCAATGTCCTTGATTTATCTAAAGAGTCTACAGAGATAGTTTGAGACTATTAGTGTTTGAGAGTACTTTGGGAGATGCAACAAGGCTATTTGATTGGTGGGTTTAAGTAGCAGTGGGGGGTTTTTAGGCAAAACAAGACAGAGGATTTGGTTCAAAGGTGAAATCATATAGACAGGAAGAGTGACATAAGCCACTAATGATTTTTCTGTGACTGGTAAGCAATGCTAGACATGGTGGAAAGATTAAATAGTGGAAAATTATCTTTAAAGATGATGAAGGTAGTGAGTTTTATAGAACTCACAATGTTTAAGAACTTTGTTTCTAGAAATCTAGGGAAAACATTTAGTCATCTATGCAGGCAAAATTTACTGATGATTAACACCTATAAGCAATGTCATGACTTATAAATGTCGACATGCGCAGGTCAACCGTAATTTTGGTTGATAAGTTGGGGTGAACATTGAGTAGACTGTAGAAATAATGAACACAGTTTAGTAACATTTAGTGTTTGACATTAGAGACAATGAGAATGCTCCCCAAGTGAAATATTGGTATTTACTTCAACAAAATGATTTCTTGATAGCGTATCTTAGTTTTTCAATCTTGAGAAAAAAAGTATGCTTTTGCCAGTAGAGATCCTAATTGTGATGTTCTAGATTGACATGCATTCATCCCTATCCCCCCGCCCCCAAAATGAACCTTTTTCTAGTGGTTGTTAATCTCTCTTGAATGCCTTTTTAAATATTAATTTGAGAACTGCTTTCTAGTTTGTAATCAGTCTGAGTTCTTTAAAACTTTGGGCTATTTGTTCTGTGTTGGTAGTTGAGCTAAGTAACGTTTGTGAATGCATTGGTAATTATCCATTTCCTTTATATTAGGTTTCTAATTTTTTATAACTTTGTTTCTTGGCTCCTATTATAGTTTTTTGTCTTTGAAGTAAGGTTTTGTGAATGCATTGGTAATAATCCATTTCCTTTATATTGGGTTTTTAATTTTTTATTCCTTTGTTTCTCGGCTCCTATTATAGTTTGTTGTTTTTGAAGTAAGGTTTGTTTTGATGGCATTCAGAGTGGATGACAATGCATTGTGAATGGGTCTTGACTTGGGTTTTAAGTGGTTATTCAAGTTTGATTCAGAGCGGATTTGTGCATTTCTTTTGCAGTCCAGAATGTGTGAAGACTGACACTTTCTTGGCCTTGATTCAAGACTAGAAATGTTCTAGCAAATATAGTTTGCTTTTCTGAAGAGTCAGGGAAACCCTGAGTAATGCCATATTTATTAAGAGTGTGACTCTGGGGGATGGTCATGTGGGAAATAATTACATGCTTATTTCTTACACACACAAGACATTCTCAACAATAATTGCATTCACATATGAATTAACCCTCTACTGTCGCTGAATTGAAATTGGGGCTTGTCTTCGTAGATAAATGGTTAGCATTCAATTTTATACTGTTTGCTTCTTGCTTTTATGCATGGTGCTACAATGCTACAGAAATACTACAACTTTTATGGGAAACAGACTATCTTGTATTTATGCCAGGAAATATATTTCTATACCTTATACTTTTAGTTATAATACTTTTTACGCATTCCACCATTTCAAGATTTTTGATATTGCTATATCTTATACTCTTAGATAGAATACTTTTTAGGCATTCCACCATTTCGAGATTTTTGATACTGTTTGGATGCTTGTAACTTCTTGTGTTGCCTTTGCTTAGGGTAATCAGATTAATCTTATTGATATAAATTACTTTGTTTTATCTAAAAGTTAATAATTTTTTTCATATCTATGTTGTTTTGTGCCAAGTCATAAATCCTGAAATTTGTCCTTATGGACTAGTTTGTAGTGGATTTTTGTCAATGTTTGAGAAATAGATATATTATTGATGAATGCACTATATGGCTGAAGAATATTAAAAGCATCATTGCCAAATATCTCAATAGAAGATTAAAAGCATCATTTCCAAATATCTCAACAAAATATTAAAAGCATCATTACCAAATATCTCAACCTAAAGAATTTGCTATTAGTTAGATATCCTTAATATTTTTTTCTATTCATCATTTGAATGATTTGGCTATAAACAATGTCATGACTTATAAATGGTGACATGCACAAGTTAACTATAATTTTGTTTGACAAGTTGGGGTGACCATTGTGTAGATGGTAAAAATGAACAACTCATTTTAGTAGAATTTAGTTTGGTTTTCATCTTTAGTTTGACATTAGAAGCAATGAGAATATTGCCCAAGTCAACTATTAATATCTACTTAACAATATGATGGCTTGATTGCCTATTTTAAGTTTTCAAGTGTAAATTACTTTAAGAAAAAATATATTTTTGCGAGTACAGATTCTAGGTGTGATGTTCTGGATTGACATGCATTTTTTTTCCTCGAAATGAGCTATTTTTAATTGTTTCTCATATCTCTGTAACACATTTTTAAATATTAATTTGAGAACTATTTTTCTTTCTAGTTTGTAATCGATCATGGCACTGCTTTAAAACTTTTGACTATCTGTTCTGTGTTGTTAGCTGAGTTATGTAGCATTTGTGAATGCAGTGGCAATAATCCATTTCCTTTATATTGGATCTGTTGTTTTTTATTCATTTATTTCTTGTTTATAGCAGGATTTATGTTGTTATAGTTTGTTGTCTTTGAAGTAAGGTTCATTTTGATGGCACTCAGAGTGGATGACAATGCATTCTGAAGGGGTTTTGATTTGGGATTTAAGGGGTTATTGCAGTTTGATTTGGAGCTAATTTGTGCATTGGTTTTCCATTCTAGAATGTGTGAAGACTGACACTTTCTTGGGCTTGAATTATGATGGGAAACGTTCCAGCAAATATAGTTTGTTTTTTTTCAAATTCAGAGCAACCATGAGTACTGCCAAATTTATTAAGTTTGATTGTGGGGAGAGTCCTATGATAAATACTTTCATGTTTATTTCCTACATAAGCAATACATTCCCAACTGTAAGTGTGTTCATATACGAATTTACCCTCTAGTGTGGTTGAATCAATATTGGTGCTTGAGGCACAATAAATCCATGTCTTCACTATAATAGTGGTTGCTACATGTAGAGGCTTAGTGGGTTTTTGAGAATATAGTGCATGGGAATGTTTGCATTTTGGCCACAACTATGTACCGAGTCACTTACAATACCTAATGACTTCAATGCAATTGTAGTGCTGGATGGAAATATAGTGAACCTTGGGGGATATTCCTATAGGAAATACTTTCATGCTTATTTCCTACACAAGAAATACATTTTGAACTATGAGTTTGCCCTCTAGTATGGCTGAATCATTATTGGTGCTTGAGGCACAACAAATCCATGTCTTCACTGTAATAGCAGTTGTTGTATGTAGAAGCTTAGTGGGTTTTTAATAATCTGGTGCATGTTTGCATTTTGTGGCCATGGCTATGTACCAATAGTGTTTGATGACTTCAGTGCAATTATAGCGGTGGATGAAAGTATAGTGAATCTGGGCATTGTTACTGCAAAATCTGGTAGGTCTAGTGCAAAGTCCCACTAGTCAATCTAGGTCTTATGGTAGAGCCTAGAAAGGCTATGATAAGATTTACCAAAGTTGAAGTACACTTCTCTAAGACCTTTGTAATTTATAAAATAGTTGCTATAAGTTAGGGTTTGTAAAGTATGCATATTTAGGGCATACGATGGCATATAGGAGCTCTCAGAGATATCCTACCAATGATGGATGGGCAAACAACATAGTTTTACAAGTGAAACATGCATAGAACAACAAAAAAAGATGATGATGTCAACTCTATTCTAGGCTTTTTACATGGAAATAATGATGTCAACTTTATTAAATGCAATCCCTTTGATAGGGATAACACATACATATTAACTTGCTAAAAATGCAAATTTAGCCTAACCCTAGCCCTAGTTACCAAGAAAAGGAGAAATTATAGGAATTAGGGTTTGATCAATGCTTGCTAGACTAATCCCTTAATCTAATTGGGCAATGGAATTATTTAGGGAAAAATATAGGAAGAGGGTGAGAGAAAGAGTATCTCTACTTAGAAACTGTAGTGACTTTCCTAAATGGGAGATTTTAAATTTAGTAGATGCATATGTCAAAGTTCTCTTGAAGGATTCAAGGAAACAAATTTTACATACCATGAAGACTTAATATTTTAAGAAAAGTATTGCAATTTTTTACATGGCACACCTAGAAATCCTAATACACATAATATAACATGCAAAATGGAAGAAAATCAACAATAAACTTACACCATTCCACAAGAATCTCTTTAATCAATAAAAAAGAAATATCCTCATGCAAAATATGTTGAGCTTTGTAGCTCGGAAGGTAGTTCTAATCGTGTGTCTTGCCTAGAAGGACCTTGATTTTCCTTTTTAGGAGCTTGCATTTAACATGCAGAGTGTGCAAGTGAGTTACCCACATGTTGATGTGATGTGAATGTAAGGAGAGCTAAATTTATGACTTGTACTTGAGTTAAAGTAGAAAAAGCTAAAGAAAGGATAGCTAACTAAAGTAATGTCACTTATCTTCAGTTAACTTGATGAGCTATTTTTTATCATAAATATTAGCTTAGGAAAGTTATAAATTGAGCCTAATGTGAGGTGCTAAGACAAAACAACAACACAAGATTGAGAGAGACTTCTCAATGAGCATGTGATGGGTCTGAGAGAGTGCTGTGAGGTTGGTGATCAGTTTTGTATTTCTTTAGTTGGGCCATTATCCCTAGTACAAGAGCCCAAGTAATTTTTGTGATTAATTTATTAATGAAGAATTGTTGATTGGGAAAAAAATCGTGTATGTGTATGTTATTTAGATTGAGTAATTTTTCTTTCACTAAATATTTTTTTGGTTGGGAATTTAGTCATGTATTCCTTCAGTTAATAATTGTTTGGAACCGAATACCAGTTGTTGGGTTTTTGAAATTATAACATGATATTAAAGCTGAAACTCTAATCAGTCTCATAATTACAAGTGTTAGGTTTGTGTCAGATCGCCAAAGCCAGGATCATATGAACCAAAATTTTTTAAAGGGTGGTGAGATTTCTTTTGTGCCAAGGAATTTTTTTAGCCTTCGTCCTTTTTTATTTTAAACGTAAGTTTAAAAAAAAGGAAAAAAAAATAAGGACAAAGGTATTTTTCTCAAATGGAAAAATAAAAATAAAAAAATCTAAGGGGGGCCCATCGGACAAGGGTTACAATTTTCGTAGGAAAACCCATGAGCTGAGCATGAAGATCACCAACTGGATCACTAGCTACAAATAGAGTGTCATGAGATCAAAAAGCCAGAGGACAAACTTAGTGGGCTGTCAGACCCACTCAGTCGTAAGGGTCGATTGTAGAAATTGTTGCATAGACAATTGAGCAAGGAAGTAGATTGCAAGACAGGGGAACCACAATAGTCGTTAGTTGTCAAGAGACTAGATAGTGGGGTCGACAACCACCAAGTAGTTTTGTTGGTGGCGGCTCGATGAGAGACAATTAGGCCAGAGTGGTCAACAACGGATCAAGGGCATTAGTCGAAATCAGAGGTGGTTGTCGTCACGTAAGAGAGTTGCGATGGTTGTTGGGTGTAGGATAAGCTCGAAGCCATAAAGAAAATGTGGTCGGCAAAGATTGTCAGGCCATTTTTTAAGCCTAGTTTTTGTGTCGCCACTTCTAGGAGTAGCTAGCGGGTGCAACTGCGAGAAATCAACCACATTGGGTATAATAGTAGCAGGTTGGGCCACTCATAGGATGAATGGAGGAAATAGAGGTAGATTAGAAAACATTTGGAAAAAGAGACAGTCGAGCTAGCATGTGCACAGTTGCAGTTTCACGAGTCATTGCACAAAATTAATATCGCTAAAAAGTGGCTTGGATTGATAGCCCTCTAGATAGTAGCAGACTAAGACTTATGACTGCCCAAGTAATCAAGACAAAATCTAGGTTGAGAAGAAGCAACCAGAAGCATGGGCGGTGTTATTCCACGGTGCTGTTAGGGTGGTTGAAGTGGTCACAATGGAAATTTCATGGAAAATAGACATATTGTAGAAATTATACAAAAAATATATATATATATCATGGATTCAATCCAATCTCACAATGTACTAAAGCTAGATACTGAATCGCTTCTACAAATCAATTGCGGAAATTAAAAACAATCGCCAATCACATGAAGAAAAGAAGAATCAAATCAAACCACAAAACAGATAATTTCCAGGGGAAATATTGCTTCTCAAAACCCCTCTATCATAAATTGTATATTCCATAAGGAATCATGAAGAAATTACAATGCACTCTTCTCACAAGAGTCTCATCCAATCTGCCTATTGTCTCACACTGATCCAAACAAAATTAGGCCAACACTTAGCCAATTCTCAACCTGTCTTCAACCTGTCTTGCTCATGCAATTCATGAGGAATGCAATCCCTATTCCTTAGGAATTTTTAGCCTTTCTCAACTACGCAATTATCAAGGGAATTCTTGTGGTGTTTTAACTGCGTCTGGGTAATTTGCTAATATCACAACTGATAGTTAACATCCATTTCACCTTTGTCTCAACTGGGTCTCCACTGGAACATAAATGCATGCAATTAATAATAGTAAATCATCAGTTGAATGTTAGATCACTGATTGTGAATTAAATAATATTTAATTCACTTGATCTCTCACTAGTGCAAAAAATAGTTACAGCTGGCACAACTGACTTTAACTCACTTAACTGAGCTAAACTGATTACACATGCATTAACGAATGCACCAACTGCACTTCGAGCTTTGTTACAACTAGAATTACTCTGCATGCCTCACCACCTACCCCCAACTTGAAATTCAAGAGCTAACTGATTTTATCACACTCATTTAACTATTACAAGTGATTTTAAGATAAGATTACATTTTATTGTCCAATTTAATTAAGGGATAATTAAATTTTACACATATCCAATTTATTAAATAAATTGAATTTCGCACTAATGTATTTCTAGGACCCATCACTACACGACCTGTGATCCCACACTAGTGTAGGTGTTGTCATGTTGTTTCTAGACGCCAATTTCATTGTTTCTCGTTGCAAACTTCAACACTCCCTCTCAACAAGAAAGGAATGTGCTTGCATGCAACACTTCTCTAGTGTTTCTCGCACATGCAACTTTTGCATGCAGCACTTCCGAAACTGAATAGCCTCTAGACAACTAAATCAATATAATGCATTTGAAATCAGAGTCTTATGACTGCTGGTACCTGTTGAGAATTTGGAGGGCTAGTGATTAATTCAAATTATCTACTTGATAATTACTTGTGAGCTTACTTCTTTAACTTATGTCTTCTCTTAGCTTATTATATCTTTCATCAAGTTAATTATCAAAACACAAGAAACACAAATTTAGGCTCTTCAAGCCAAGGCCAAAACCTCTCCCTCTTAGAGAGGAAAACCCACAGGAAATTATTATTATAGACTTTCAGATGACAAGTGCCATGACCATGACACAAACCCTTGACGCTTGTGTGCTTCCAAGACCTTGTCACTGCTTCTTCTAATGACTCCTCCTTTCTTGCACCTTCCTGCACCTATCTGCACTATTCAGCACCAGCCTTGGATTCTTCCTTCTATGCATTGTTATTGTTGCAGCCTTGTATTCTGATCATAGCCCTTTTCACATACTTTATTATAGACCTTCTATGTACTTCACGACAGCCCTAGGATCTTAGAGCTTTTCCCTTTTCTTCGCATTTACTTCATCTTATTTTCTTATACTTAATATAGCCTTGTTCTTGCTTTTTAATTTAGATAGGTATCACTGAGGATTACCTATAATTATCTACACTTTAACTTCAGACTAATCCGCACTTAAACTCTGACTTGATCAGTACCTTAATCCACTCTTGAATGTTGTAGAACACATCCTTTAGCTACAGTTTATCATAGTCTAATTCAACAGTTTATTTTGCACCTTAATCCAGATGGATGCTTGTTAATTTAGGACAACTAGGTCCAAACTCCATGTTGTGATGCTCAGATGAAGATGCCAATATTTTTACTGGATTCCTCTTTCGTAGGGCTACAAGATCGATCTAAATATCATCTTGATCCGATGAGCAGAACATTTATTTTGAATTAATTCCACTTATGTGCAAGGTCGGCCAGAATTGTAATGTAGGCTTGAAGCCCCAACAGATGTGTCACACACCCTCACTCATTGATATATATAGGTCAACATTGGAGGTCATTTTCACCATCACTCATCACACATTCTCTCTCATCATCTGATTGGTTTGATCATCATCTTGGAGGCTCTTCTTCTCTCACATGTGGGAAATTGCAGCAAAGGATTTTTTGGTTTTGACCTAGGGTTTCAGCATAGATTTGACCAGCGTTGACTTTGGTCAACGCATGGTCAAACTAACCTCAAACTCTCCCAAAATTCCAATTTCTGCAGTCCGCATTTTTTGGCACAAAAATCGAGGTTGGACATTGACTCTGACTTGGCTACATTGAATTTTGTTTTTGTTGTTTTTGCGTTGACCATTGACTGGACAACGTTGACTTTTTTTACTTTGGGTTGACTATTATAGAGCTGTCCGAGAGGGTTGTGTGACACATTCTGGTTGGATGACCGTGTAGAGACTTTGTTGGTTGAAGCATCTTGTTGACCGTCATAATGCATCACAACACATATATTTTGCTGATCAAGTTAAGTGTATTTTTGGCTTGTCTTATGTCAATCTATTGGTATGTTCTATCAAAATTTTACTTTCTTGTTTATGTGATTGTTTTTTGATATTAGGAATAAAAGTAAAGTTTCATCAAGCATAGAACACCTATGAAAATTTACAATGCTTCCCTAACGTCATATTTCTCATAGACTTCACTATGTTGTAATACCTCAAATATATCCGCACTTCTTTCTTTCCTTAACTCGCACTTGTTATTGTCCTGAATTCTTTGCTTAATCACAGACTGTCCAAAGTTCACTTCTATAATTTTTGCACAGATTTCTGGGCTATTTATAGTTGTTCGAACCTATAATTAGCCGACCTATCATTGAACTAATGTGACATTTTTTTGAGCCGAATTTTCTAGCAATTTCAAGCCGACTTATAGGGCTGATCTTCTATCGTTAAATACGTTGTCTTGAGGGTTGCTTGAGCATCATTCTGGAGCCATTTTCTTCAAGGATATGTGACAAGGTTCATGACAAGGGTTGGAGCATATATTGATGACTAGACTCTTCCTTTACTAGATAGTTAATTACAAATGTAACTATAAGACAACCCTAATAGACATCAAGAAGAAGTTTATAATAAAATCTTGCTCATGAAACCCATGAAGCAAGTACAACCAAAAATACATTTTATTATCTTTGTCTTCTTCTTTACATATAACACATAATTACATAGTCAATATGAAGACTGACCTAGTTACACTTTTCAACACTCTTTCTTAACTAGGGAGGTATTCATATAGGTACATGGTCACTTTCAAGCTGAAGAATTTCATAAGAAGGATCGAATTGGTAATCACGCCTATATAGCATCATATCAACCAGCATTTTCCTAGTGCAAGGCCTTGACTAACAACCTCATCTTTCAACGAGACAGTGGGCTACAATGCTGGCACGACACATGACTAATAGACACCATAGCCATTGTCTCTCCAAGGTACATACCCCACCTAGGTGTTCCCAGAGTATGACCTTCTTGGAAGATTCTTCTCTTGGGTAGCTAGCCCTCAAAGAATATCGATCCTAAACTACTCTTATCTTGAATGCCCTATCTCATTCTCAAAGCACATCGAATGCCATATGATTACCCAATCCTCCATTCTATCTTCTAGGAGAAGACCAGAATGATGTGTCTATCCATTCTCTTCACATGGCCTTCACTAAGACTTATAGTTGTTAGTCCTGGTATAGTGCATGACACATGTAATAGAGAATCACATACGTCACTCCATCTCAACACAGGAAGGACATACTTCAAGTTTCTTCCAATCAAGAAACTTACCACTAGTCTCCCTATCAACTAGGGTCCTGCAACAGCAATCCAGCTACTCATGAAGAATTCCTCCCCTCGATGTCATGGATTTCGATATTAAGGAATCTTCAACTTTTGGCTTCATCCATCACTTTCAATCACGAGTCATGTCCACTATTAGAAAGTGATTCATCAGTGTTTCTCATCTGGTCCACCGTTATGCCATGCTGCTTTCCTTCGAATCATCTCCAAGGATCATACATCCTTTCTCATGATTAGCAGCCCTGCACAAATTGATCCAGATAAAAATATACATATGAAATTTTAGAACAAAATTTACCTCAGTGATGATCTTTCACCATGACATCTTCTTGTATGCATCAACATCCTTTATATAGATTGACACATCTCCTAGTGATATGTTTTGTCAAGGGTCTTCTTCTTTACCAGACTTTTGTCAGAGTCTACATATCCTCCCAGGATATCTCCTATTCACATATTCTCAGCTTCTGGATGATAATTGCCTCTTGATATGGTTGCATTTCATGATCTCTTCCTTTCTGCACATTCTTCATTCCCAGGAACTTACAAATTTTCTAGTTCCTCGTTCATATACAAACACCTCATATTCCATGAGGATATATTGTGTTGATTTCATCCGTCAGTGCATCGAGATATACTCCTCCATAGATCATACTTCTAAATACAGAATTCCATTACCTGCAACCATATGACATGACTTCACAACATCTAGTGTCAGCATATAACTATATACATACATCATACCTTTTTCCTTGAGTCATCCTGTAGCAGTTTTTCCAGAATGAATAGCTTCATTCCCTTAACTTGATCCATCAGTATGTCATTACATCCCAAAATTATGTTTCCATGATGACCCTTGATCTTGATGACTACTTTCCATTAGTAATGTTATCAGAGAGGTTTTCTCGTAGTTGTTTCATCAAGAGCTCCTACCATGCTTCGATCAGGATGCTACATTTATTCCTATCATACAACCAACAGAAATCACTTAAAGGAGAAGATGATCTCAATCATGGTGGAGATCCATCGCTTCTTCTTTCTTATATTTCTTTGCATCAGGTTCTTCCCTCATTTCCCTTGTCCTTTTCAGATTAAGGAAAATTTCTTTTATAATGCCCAAGTTCATCACATCCAAAGCATTGTGCTTTGTCCTTATTTCTTCTTCTATTATGAGGAACAAACTTACTGAATCTTCCTTTCTTCCTAGACATGGATGCAAAGGCTTGATTCCCTTCACTTGATCCTGTAACAACTTTGGCTTTGAATCTCGTTTCCTCCATTTTACATAGAGACCATAAATCATGGAATGGTGTGGCTTATTTCTTCTCGTATAAACCTGAAGTGAAGTTTACCCATTCTTCTAGCAGAGCATTTAACACCACTGTAGTCATCTCAGTGTCAGACATTACTTCTCCTAGTTCTTGCAGTTTATCTCAGAGAGACTACTTTTCCTGCAATACTCACAGAGAATAGCTCCACCAATTTCTCATATATTTCTTTTGATGATTCTAGATTTGATACATCAGAGATGAGAGAGTCTTTTATGGATTCTGTAAGAATCCTTTGGGCCTTTATATCTCCCTTCATATATTTGGCATGAATTCATTGTCCTTGTCTTCCATGCAGGAAAGTTTGAAACCCTGACCAATTTGTTGCTTTCTTTGCAAAGAATACATTTTGATAGATTCATATGAAGTCATAAAGATACTTACTTGAGTACATGCTTTTCTTCTTCTATCAGCTTCCTTGTTGAAGAATATGGCAAGAACTCCCTCTTAGATTGATTTCAAAGTAGGTGATCTTGGATCCTTGATGATCAAGGATTACTTCAGAATGAATATGTCTTCAATAGTATTGGGTGTTGCTTAATGATGTGTCTTCCAACAATGTCTTCAATATCAAGAATCTTTGATGTCAAATATTCCCTCCTCAATGTGTGGATTCTTTGAGTAAGGTTGAAAGTCTTCTTGAGATGTCTTGAGGATTTCCTTGCAAACTGATTTGAATTTTCAATGTAGACTTTGACTTTTGCTTTGATGCTTTCTAGAAAAATGAATTTTGATCCTTGAGTGTCTTCTTGTCAAATAGCCCTTTGTCTTTAGCACCTTAGCTCTGATACCATGTTGAGAATTTGGAGGGCTAGTGATTAATTCAAATTCTCTACTTGATAATTACTTGTGAGCTTACTTCTTTAACTTATGTCTTCTCTTCTTATCTTATTATATCTTTCATCAATTTAATTATCAAAACACAAGAAACACAAATTTAGGCTCTTCAAGCCAGGGCTAAAACCTCTCCCTCTTGGAGAGGAAAACCCACAAGAAATTATTCTTATAGACTTTCAGATGATAAGTACCATGGCCATGACACATACCCTTGACCCTTGTGTGCTTACAAGGCCTTGTCACTACTTCTTTTAATGACTCCTCCATTCCTGCACCTTCCTGCACCGATTTGCACTGTTCAACACCAGCCTTGGATTCTTCCTTCTATGCAATGTTATTGTTGCAGCCTTGTATTCTGATCATAGCCCTTTTCACGTACTTTATTACAGACCTTCTCTATACTTCACGACAACCCTAGGATCTCAAATATTGTCCCTTTTCTTCGCATTTACTTCAGCTTATTTTCTTATACTTAATATATCCTTGTTCTTGCTTTTACATTAGATAGGTATCACTGTGGATTACCGAAAATTATCTGCACTTTAACTTCAGACTAATCTGCACTTAATCTCTGACTTGATCAGTACCTTAATCCACACTTGAATGTTGTAAGACAAAACCCTTAGCTGCACTTTATCACAATCTGCTTCAACACTTTATTCTGCACCTTAATCCAGATGGATGCTGCCCTAACGTCGTATTCATCACAGACTTCACTATGTTGTAATACCACAGAGATATCTGCACTTATTTCTGTCCTTAACTCGCACGTGTTCTTGTCCTGAAGTCTTCGCTTAATCATTGACAGTTTAAAGTTCAATTCTGTAATTTCTGCATAGATTTCCAAGCTATTTATAGTTGTTCGAACCTATAATTAGCCGACCTACCATTGAACTGATGTGACATTTTATTGAGCTGAATTTTCTAGCAATTTCAAGCTGACTTGTAGAGTTTATCTTCCAACATTAAGGAGGTTTTCTTGATGGTTGCTTGAGCATCATCTTGGAGCCAATTTCTTCAAGGATATGTGACAAGGTTCATGACAAGGCTTGGAGCATATATTGATGACTATACTCTTCATTTACTAAACACTTAACTATAGATGTAACTGGAAGACAACCTTAATAGACATCAAGAAGAAGTCTATAATAAAATATTACTCATGAAACCCATGAAGCAAGTACAACCAAAAATACATTTTATTGTCTTTATCTTCTTCTTTACATAAAACACATAATTACATAGTTAATATGAAGACCGAACTAGTTACACTTTTCAACAGTACCTACTGCACATGTCTACTAGATTCTTTGCATTGTTGACATCTGCATCCATGCACTCTGCACTGCTACCAACTCTGATCTACGCTCCAATATTTGACACCCGTCACTCTGATTTTTTTCCTCTTGACATCTGACTACATCAATCTAACTGATCCTTATACTATTGTATTGTGGGCTCCTCGTAGCCAGGTTCGTTCCATGAGACACACCATCTCAATGAACCCTACCTAATTTATTCTTGGGATTAATTTTTCACATCGCCCCACCTCACACCTGGAGGTATAGTTGCCTGTACTCCCTTTGCTCATTTGGCTTGAAATTTCCCCCTCCTGGAGGTCTCTGATTGATTGGAATCTTCCACTCAGTCTCCTCTCTGCTTATCCAATTGTGGCTGCTCCACAACCTTCTAAGACTACATGTTGAGAGGCTCCCTCTCAACCACCAAGTCACTAACCTCTGCTTTGCTCCTCACAATATTTTATCTCAAGTGCAATCAGGTTCTTGACTCAGGCACATTGTAATTGTCCCACCATCGCAAAATTTTCTAAAAAAAGGAGTTGATTTTAAATCGGCGATATCTCCCTCATTCGAGCTCTGATTCGACCTCTTTTTTTTTTCCAATTTGGGTATTTTTTCACAAGGAATCCAAATATGCTATTTGTTTTGAAAATTTTGTATCCGAATTTTCAGATATTCTCTGCAAACTCATGCACCCAAATAATTCCTGCTTTTCTACCATGTAGAAATTATACAAACAATATATATATCATGAATTCAATCCGATCTAACAATGTACTAAAGCTAGATATTGAATTGCTTCTACAAATCAATTGTGGAAATTAAACACAATCACCCATCACATGAAGCAAAGAAGAATCAAGTCAAACCATATCACAGATTTATTTCCTGGGGAAAGCTTACTGCTCAAAACTCCTCTATCATATATTGTATATTGGACAAGGAATCATGAAACAATTACAATGCACTCTTCTCACAAGAGTCTCCTGCAATCTGCCTAACGTCTCACACAGATGTAGACAAAATCATGCCAACACTTAGCCAATTCTCAGCCTGTCTTCATCCTACCTTGCTCACGCAATTCATGAGGAATGCAATCCCTATTCCTTAGGAATTTCAGCCTTTATCAACTGTGCACGTATCATGGGAAATCTTGTGGTGTTTTAACTGCATCTGGGAAGTCTGCTAATATCACAACTGATAGTTAACATCCATTTCACCTTTGTCTCAACTTGGTCCCCACTAGAAATGACATGCATGCATCTAATAATATTAAATCATCAGTTTCATGTTAGATCACTGATTGTGAATTAAATAATATTTAATTTAATTTGTCTCTCACTAGTGCAAAAAACAGTTACAACTAGCACAACTGACTTTAAGTTACTTAACTGAGTTAAACTGGTTACACATACATTAACTAATGCACCAACTGCACTTTGAACTCTGTTGCAACTAGAATTACTCTGCATGCCTCACCAACTACCCTCAACTTGAAATTCATGAGCTAAATGATTTTATCAAGCTCAGTTAACTATTACAAGTGATTATGAGATAATATTACATTTTATTGTGCAATTTAATTAAGGGAAAATTAAATTTGACACATATCCAATTTATTAAATAAATTTAATTTCACACTAATGTATCGCTAAGACCTATAACTACATGAC
Organism: Pinus albicaulis; assembly: GCA_034641835.2. Lineage (NCBI taxonomy): Eukaryota > Viridiplantae > Streptophyta > Pinopsida > Pinales > Pinaceae > Pinus > Pinus albicaulis. The sequence goes on along the minus strand of CM076577.1, from coordinate 1,137,972,610 downwards.
CTATGGTCCCACACTAGTGTAGGTGATATCATGTTGTTTCTGGATGCCAATTTCACGGTTTCTTGTTGCAAAATTCAACAAATATCAACCACATGAAAAGTGAGAGGGTGTGCCACAAGTCGATAGAAAAGAGGTGACAGTATTGTTTTCAAACAACAACCAAGGATGGTTGCAACGGATCGTACCGTATCATGAGCAGGATGAAACACTGGGAATGATTGGAGAAACTTCGAGATGTAGTGGAAAACAAGATTCGTTAGGTAGGGAATCTATCATGACAGGCATGGGCCAACAGTTGTTGGTAGTGCTAGTAGTAGCCAATGATAGGTACAAAGGATAGTACTAGAAAAGAGGAGGATTAGCAGAGGTCAACCCTCAAAGTGAGAGAGGGAGAGCATACTAATCAGGGGATTGGCAAAAAAACTTGTGTGTGTCTCAAAGGACCGAGACGAACCCACAACCATGTTAGAAGGACTTAACACAAGATCGAGGCTAGGGGATAGTAGAGAAAATAGTCACATGACGGGGATGAGTTCAGTTTTTTGTAGTATTTTAGAGACAAAATCAAATTGTAGTGTGTTTAGTGGGAGTAGTACCATGCATGAAATGAAGGGGGTTGGATGTGTCAGATTCCAGCTAGAGTCGGGAGGATTTTTGGAGGTGACAGGGATGTTATTTTTTCCAGGGTTGATGGTACACATGCTCTTATTATTAACCTTGGAAGATGTTAGATATAGAGTTTTGTTATGAGATATACAGGTGCTTCTATATTCATAGGGAGCGACCTAGGATGTAGTTGTAGTGGTTAGCATCAGACAAAGGTATTCATACATGTTATTGGGACAACCTTTGGCTATATACGAGGGGACCTTGGATATATGATCAGTGTCATTTGCTGAGAGGGAGTAGGTAGCGAGGAAAATTGATTCTTCAAGTACTTCCAGGAGCCTCGGTTGGTATGATATGACATTGTTAAATGCTCATGAGCAGGATCCTCAAAGCATGGTTGGATGTGAAAATTTCTCAACTCAAGTTTATGGTTAGTTAACATGACAAGTTTAAGAGTCAGAGAGAAGCTATAGATACTGAGATGGGCTTGGAGACAGATCCAGGTGGAGGTTCTTCCAAAATTACCTCCCTTGCTAAGAGGAAGTGTTGAGCTTTGTAGCTTGGAAGGTACTTCTAGTCTTGTGTCTTGAGTAAAAGGACCTTGATTTGCCTTTCTAGGAGCTTGAATTCAACATGCAGAGTGTGTAAGTGATTTAGAGAAAGGAGCTCCTTAGGAGTCATACTCTAATATAATTACCTATCTCACGAATAAGCTAGATAGTTGATAGGAATATTGACTATAGAGCGATAGTAGGCTAATTCATTCCATAAATGACTTAGTGCTCCTAGAAATTACACATTTATACACCCATTTCATGGAAGAGTAGCTTGAATAGATGGAGCACAAGCCCTAGTAGGAGTATATGGAGTGTTCTAAGCATATATTCCCAAGTGGATGCAGTAATAGAAGAGCTAGCTTATGGCTCAATGGGTTGTCACCAGTTGAGGGGGGGACTAACATGGGCATAGGAGATGGAGCAGGAGAGAGGACATATTGATAAGGGATAGGGGGGGCTTGTCTCATCACTTTTCGGTGTGAGAGAAAGTGCCGATTGAGGTCAAAAATCTGAATGTTTATCTTGACTGTCCTGTTGTCCTTAGTACGTCTTGTTATCAACCCATACCTTGTACGCCCCAGGATTGAAGTTGTAGTTGGCCTGTTATGATTGATCCAAATACAGGAGGTATTTCTTAGGTGGGCTTAGATGGAGGTATGGCTAGACATATCTATTCGGTTCTCCACATGCGTGTGAGGAATGGGACCACAAGTAGGAAAAGGGGGTCCTCTTTCGCACTGGTCTCGAGGGTTGATTGGCAGGTTTCAAAGAAGCCATATTGTGGGGCTCCATGTTGGGGCCACATGGTCTAGCTCAATCGATTTTAAGGTACCACATTGGTTTCTTACCGGGGACTATCCATAGTGTTGAACTGAAAATTTACTCAACATTTCAGAACTTCTTCGTGGACTTGAGGCTGGCTATGTGGGAGGTGTCACTCTTATAGTTATATTTTCCTGATCGACAAATAATCAAACCTAAAAACGACTAAATTTCTTTGGGATAATTGGTTTGTCATAAGTTCATGTTAGCTATGTCATGTAGGTGATCTTCAACATATATGATAGTGCCAAGTATCTATCTACATAACTTATTGAGCCACTGCCACTTAGATAATTGAATGCCTCCATTAGGTCAAGATTCATGACATTAGTGTAAAGGGGACCTGCTTGCTTGATTGATCAATGTGAATTAGGATTTTAGATACAACTCTTGCTCTACATGATGCGGTCGGGAACCAATGCACCAAAAAACAACCTAACCACTCACTTCGATCTAAGATGTGTGGTTCTTCCCATTTTTGTTGTCCTTTACTCGAGTGTAGCATTTTATTTTCAAGTTCCACAATCCCCTCGAATCAAATCTTTCAAGTGAGTTAGCACAACTACCAGGAAATAAAGCAAGTGAGTGAGAATTTATTTGTGTGCCAAGTTTATCCAATTCCAAAATGATGGTGTCACCTATATCTAGGATCACCTATAGAAGCAGATTTATTTGAGGGGAGCATTCGAGGCCTCTGCTATAGATGCTATGGGGGCCAGGTTCACGGGGGGCAGGGTTTCTCAAGTAGATTTGAGATCGGTGAAGCCAGGTAAGCTTTTTCAAGAGTTGTAGAACCCAGTCTGATTTATTGGAGTTCAATCAATCCATGGCGCTACTACGAGGAGGAAGGTCAATCGGTTCATTCTCGGGTAACTGAGCCAAAAGTGCTAGCCATAAAGAACTAAATCCCATTATCACATAGGAATAGATGATCTAGCTTCTCTATCCCCATTTTGACAAGTTTTAATAGACAAAACTAGGGTTGCGATAGATCACACATATGACCTATTTGTGAGGCGGATTGTCTCTGATCCCATATTCTGACATTTGAAGCATTACCGTTGTTGAAATTTGGAACAAGAAACAGTGATTGGAATCCGGAAACAAAATCTAGACTTATTTAGCTCAAGAATTTCGAGTTGAGGGTCAAAGGATAGGCATGTAGAGTGATTATATTATTTACAGGGTCTAGTTGCAGTTGTAGCACTAGTGTGGTGTGAGTGGGATTAGTTAACTCACATTTTTAAAATCAGTTTAACTATTTCTAACTGATTGATGAGCTAGTGGAAGATCAAGTGAATTAAAATAGATTTAATTCACAAGTAGTGATCTACCAAGTAATCGGTGATTCATTACTAATAGTTGCATGCATGAAAATTCTGATGGAGACCCAGTTGAGACAAAGTTTAAAGACAATTAAACTATCAGTTTTATTTTTGGCGAACTTCCCAAGTGCAGTTATAAATTCAGAGGAAGGCTCCATAAGGATTTCACAGTCAAGGTAGGCTAATTATCCTATTCAATAGGGATTAATTTCCTATGGATGGTGTGAGCAAGGCTGGGCTAAGGAGGGGCTGAAAATTGGCTAAGTGTTGGTCAATTTTTCCTAAGAATTGCTAGACAGTTTTGAGCAAGATCAGAGTGAGACATTCAAGATAGTGTAGGATTTTCTCAGTGTGAGAAAGAATTGTATTGTTTCATGATTCTTTGACTATGTACAATATATGATATAGAGGTTTTGAGCAAGTGCTTTTCCCAAGAACATATTGTGTTGTGTGATTAATAATTTCCTCTCTTACTTGCATATGATAGAGGGGTTTTGAGCAAGTGATTTCCCTTAGAACATATTGTTTTGTGTGATTGATAATTTCCTTTCTCTAACTTGCATGTGATTGAAAAATCGTGTTTTATATTCCTCAAATATTATAGAAGGATTAAGTATCTTATTTTAGTACATTTCATGATCAGATTGAATCCATTGATATAATTTCTACATGGTATTCTAGCTGTGTTAGAGATTTTATACATGATATCAGAGTGCCATGAATCATAATATTCGAGAATAAATTGACTTTGTGTTGAACATTATTCAAATTTGTAGATACTTTCTTTGGAGCTAGAAGCGGATCAAGATGTATTTCAATGGCTTGAGACTCGAATATGCCCTCGAAGGCAGTTCAAATTATATTTTATGGAAGGACAGGATGGAGGCAGTGTTGGAGGATAATGGGTTGAAGGAATTCATAGTTAATGATATTCCCAAGCCCGCAACAGCAAATGCCCAACTTCTTGATGCATGACAGAAAAAGGTAGCAAAGGCAAGGAAGATCTTGTTAGAGGGAGTTCGAGATCATATTATCTCGAGTCTCCATGGGAAGGTGAATCCATATGCTATGTGGAAGGCCTTGAAAGATCTGTTTCAGAACAACAATGACCAAAGGAAGTTGGCACTGAAGGACAAGCTCAGAAAGATCAAGAAGGAGGAGGGCAAGACGGTACCAACATACTTGGCAAAGTTCACTCAATGTTGAGATTAAATTGGAAGTGTTGGTGTGACCGTAACTGTTGATGACTTGGTGAGCCTAGCACTTCTAGGCCTTCCCAAGTGCTGGCATAGTTACCAAGACTCTGTGAATGGGAGGGAGAAGTTACCAAATTAGGAGCAACTATGGTCGGATTTGGTAATAGAAGAGATAACGCAGAGCACAAGAGACGGGACCTCCAACACCAACAAAGAAGAAGATTGTGCATTAGTGGGAAAACAAAAGAAGGTGAAGGAAAATAAATCCCAAGGCGAAGAGGGCAATAAATACTTTTCCAAGATCATATGTTTTCATTGTCACGAGCATGGGCACTATGCTTCGAATTGTCCACAGAAGAAGGCAAGCAAGAAGGAGCCTGAAGTTGTAGTGGGTGAAGCATTGGCTTCATAGTTCGAGCTTGATTTTACTCTCATTGCATGCATGGCGAGCAATGAAATGGGATGCATGTGGTATCTAGAGAGAGTTTCCTTGTTCCATATGATGGGGAATAGCGATATCTTCAGTGACTTAGAGGAGAAGGACCTCCAGCAGAATATAGAGTTTGGAGATGACAGGAGGTATAGCGCGATCGACATAGGTATAGTTACCTTTCAGAGGGAGTTTGGCATCCCTCTCAGACTAGCATATGTTTTGTATGTTCCGGACCTAAGGAAGAATCCTATCTCCATAGAGGTATTGGAAGATCATGGTTATGAGGTAATGTTTAGAAGATGAAAATTTTCCTTAAACACATAGCCATGGGACAAGTGAAGCAAGATCGATTCAAGATTCAAGAACTTGTATGCTCTCGAGGTTTAGGATGCATGCAAGGCCTTGAGTAGCAAAGTAGTAGTTAATAACTGTTGGTTGAGAGGGAGAAATTATCTCTCAACATGCAGTCTCAGCAACAGTCTCAAAATTTTGTGGAGTAGCCACAATTGGAGAAGCAAAGAGGAGACCGAGTGGAAGAGTCCACTCAAGAAGATAAGGACCTCCAACAGAACAAAGAGTTTGGAGATCATGGGAGGTATAGCGTGACTGACATAGGTACAATTACCTTTCAGAGGGAGTCTGGTTCCCCTCTCAGACTAGCAGATGTTTTGTATTTTCAAGGCCTAAGGAAGAATCTTGTCTCCATAGTGGTATTGGAAGACCATGGTTATGAGGTAATGTTTAGAAAAGGAAATGTTTTCCTTAAACACATAGCCACGGGATAGGTGAAGCAGGTTGATTCAAGAGTCAAGAACCTGTATGCTCTCGAGGTTGAGGATGCAGGCAAGGTTTTGAGGAGCAAATAAGTGGTTAATGACTTGGTGGTTGAGAGGGAGAAATTATCTCTCAACATGCAACCTCAGCAATAGTCTCAGAATTTTGTGGAGCAGCCACAATTGGAGAAGCAGAGAAGAGACCGAGTGGAAGAGTCCACTCAAGTAGAGAAGGACCTCCAGCAGAACATGGAGATTGGAGATGACAAAGCATAGGTACAGTTACCTTTTAGAGGGAGTCTGGCTCCCCTCTTAGACTAGCAGATGTTTTGTATGTTCCAGGCCTAAGGAAGAATCTTGTCTCCATAGCGGTATTGAAAGACTGTGGTTATGAGGTAATGTTTAGAAAAGGAAAAATTTTCCTTAAACACATAGCCACGGGACAAGTGAAGCAGATCAGTTCAAGAGTCAAGAATTTGTATGCTCTCGAGGTTAAGGATACATGCAAGGCATGGAGGATAAAAGCAGTGGTTAATGACTTGGTGGTTGAGAGGGAGAAATTATCTCTCAACATGCAACCTTAGCAGTAGTCTTAGAAGTTTGTGGGGCAGCCACAGTTGGAGAAGTAGAGAGGAAAGGTCGAGTGGAATATTCCACTCAAGCAGAGACCTCCAGGAGGGGGAAATTTCGAGCCATATGGGTAGAGGGAGTACATGCAACTATACCTCCAGGTGTGAGGTGGGGTGATGTGCAGAATTAATCCCAAGAAGTAATTTGGGCAGGGTCCATTGAGATGGTGTGTCTCATGGATCAAACCTGGCTATGAGGAGCCCACAGTACAACAGTAGCAGGAAGGATCAGTTAGATTGATGTAGTCATATGTCAGGAAGACAGAAATCAAAGTGACAGGTGTCAGATACTGGAGCACAGATCAGAGTTGGCAGCAGTGTAGAGAGCACAGATGCAGATGTCAACAGCAACAAGAGAGTCCAGTAGACAGGTGCAGTAACAAGTAACAGTTAGAAGACTCCGATTACAGATGCATTATACTGATTCAATTTTTTGCAGGCTATTCAGTTTCAAGAGAGTTGCATGTGCAAACAACACTAGAGAAGTGTTGCATGCAATAACATTCCAAAGGTACCGGATTGGGATAGATTGATTCCTTTCTTGTTGAGAGGGAGTGTTGAAATTTGCAACAAGAAACAGTGAAATTGGCATCCAGAAACAAAATATAGAAAATCACACCCAGAAAATGGTTACCATGTGAGGCTTTTGATTTAATTATTCTTAATTAAATTAAAAAATAGTAATATTATCTCTTAACAACTTGTAATAGTTAACTAAGTGTAATAGACTTAGTTAGCTCGATAATTTTGAGTTGAGGGTCAAAAGATATGCATGTAGAGTGATTTTATTATTTATAGTGTCCAGTTGTAGTTATAGCACTAGTGTGGTGTGAGTGGGATCAATTAACCCACATTAATTGAGTTAAAAATAGTTTAACTAGTTCTAACTCATTGATGAGCTAGTGGAAGATCATGTGAATTAAAATAGATTTAATTCACAAGTAGTGATCTACCAAGTAACTGACGATTGACTATTAATATCTGCATGCATGTCAATTCTAATGGATACCCAGTTGAGACAAAGGTTAAATACAAGTAAACTATGAGTTGTATTTTTGGCGAACTGCCCAAGTGCACTTATAAAGTCAGAGGAAGGCTCCATAGGGATTGTGTAGTCAAGGAAGGATAATTATCCTATTTAATAGGGATTAATTTCCTAGGGATTGTGTGAGCAAGGCTGGGCTAAGGAGGGGATGAGAATTGGCTAAGTGTTGGTCAATGTTTCCTAAGAATTTCTAGACAGTTTTGAGCAGGATCAAAGTTAGACAGTGAGGATACTACAAGATTTTCTCAGTGTGAGAAATCATTTTATTGTTTCATGATTATTTTTCTATGTACAATATATGATATAGGGGTTTTGGGCAGGTTCTTTCCCCAAGAACATCTTGTGTTGTGCGATTGATAATTTCCTTTCTCTTACTTGCATGTGATTGAGCGATCATGTTTCATATTATGCAAATATTGTAGAAGGATTCAGTATCTTGTTTTAGTACATTGCATGATCAGATTGAATCCATTGATATAATTTCTACATGGTATTATAAATTTGTTAGATATTTTCTACAAATGTAACCATATCGCATTATTGAATTGTTTTGTCCAGGTATGTGTAGGACTTAAATTGACAAGAAAGAACCCGAATCCATTCATCATTTTGACTACATAATCGAATCGAGGAGCTAGACCAATTAACATTCGTTTCGGGTTCTCTCTCAACTAACAAGATCCGGACTAGCAGGCCACAATAATTAGGCATTGATTTCGACCCTTCCATTATGGGATGAGATGAGATGAGATCTCTTTTCACTGAACGATAGATATTTTCACTTATCTGAGTAGGAGATCATTGGTAATTCATTGTGGTAATTCAATGTATCGTTATGTAATTACACATTCCAACTACAATATTAATTACATATATAATTGTATATAAGAAATATATATATTTGAGGGGAATAAATAAGCTTGACTTTCTAACTCTTTTATTGAGGGGAAGAACTAGCTTTTGAGGGGAATCAATACAAGGGACCGGGGGTATGCATGGATAGAAGATCCTCTTTCTTTGGAGAAGCTAGAAGAAATAAAATCAAGTAATTATGTAATTCATTATATATGTAATTATTCTTGGTATATCTTTATTTTTTAGGCTTCACACCTTGATTTTGATTCATAAGGATGGGATTGTATACCCATAAAGTCTTAGTGATTGGATAGCGAAACACATGGTGCAGAGTTTCTCAATTTCTACCTTAAGGGTTAGGGCTTTACCAAGATGGATAGTTAGTTGTTTCTATTGAATATGTGATGCATCCAACCATGTATTGATGTGATGTTCAATAATTCTAGGATCAAGGCTAGGCATTTCTCAATATGACTAGGCAAAAAAATAACGAAACTCTTGGAAGAGTGGTTTGTAAGTTGAAACCTCTTTGGGAGAATAGGTAGCTCCAATAAGTCTATGTTTGGTCACATTGGGTGTAACAAAAATTTCCACCTTGTTGGTGGGTGAAATGTTGGCCATATTATATTCCTCAAAGGTGTTCAAGGCAGGAATGGGGTTTGTCACCCAATCTACATGTCCATGGGGGATGAAATACTTGGCCTCAATGGTAGACTAATCGAAAGGGTCAGAAGGGGTGAAAACATCTAAGGTAGGAAGTAGTCATGAGAATGCATGTCATCCTGTGGATATTCATGAGTAGTCATGGCTTCTAGAATGTCTTCGTCAAAGTGTAAGATCTGGGCATTAGAGCAGAGGGTTTCATGTAATACCATTGTGGCTAGTGAAGGGATGGGAGGGTTCATGTTGTGACCAATGTCAACACCATATGTAAGTAATGTGTGACTAATGTAGGCAGAACCCATGGAAGTGAAAATCGTAGACATGGGATTAAATTTCACCCATGGCATGGTTGATGGCGCAACAAAGAGTGATAGACCAATGTCGATGTTGGATGAAAAAAAGGGGTCATTGGATGGATGTTATCCAAAGGAGGAGCCTATCTAGGTGGTGGGTTCCTGTTACCTGATGATCATGCAGGGGAAAAGGGCACTATGTGATCTTGAGGTGTCTCAAGACAAAATCATGGGTAGGCAGTATAGTAGAAATAGTTGGCAATGTTTTGGGTGGTTCGTTAGATGATGTGTTGGTACACATGGGATAATATGTTGTGGGAGTAAGTTGGTTGGTGCACCCTGATATGCCCCAAGTAATGAGAGGTCTTTTCATATGTTGGGACTCATCATCCCAAGTGTAAGACATGAGGTTCTTATTAGGCCGATGGTGGGAAAGACATTGTCTAGGTTGGTAGGTGGATGGGGATCAGAAGATGTTGATCTCAAGTAGTGACCTTTCTATCATGGGGAAACATCACAGTGAGGAAGATTGAGGATGCAACAACCTTAATCATGTACATCTAACTATTGATTAGAATAATTTTGTATTCGAGTGGAGAATTTACAATCTCTCTATCAATCAAGACCATATTTCTCCTAGTGAAACACAAACCTTTTGAATGATCCCTTTAGGATGAGAAGGATGACCATCATAGGCCCAAATTTTGATTTTGGATGGGATTAGCATGGGGGAGCCTGTTTTTCCATTTATGCTTTCATCTAAGATTGTGAATATTCCTCAATTTCCTATGTCAATCCTTCATTCTAAATTTGAAACGAATCTAGGAAACATATCTATAACTGTACCAATCAACATCTTAGTTAAAACTGGAATTACCAAGAATATTCACATAATTTCTTCATGCTCCCTTGATGAAATTGAGACATATAAAACCCTATTTCGAGAATTCTGAGACATTTTTTCCTGTTCCTATGAGGAAATCCAGGAATTGACCCTAGCATTGTATTTCACAAAATAAAGATTACCCAGTTGCCAAACATATTAGACAAATATTACGTCAAGTGTATCCACAAAAAGTTGTTTCTATAAAAGTTGAAGTTGAAAAATTACCTAGAGAAGATTTTATTTATCATGTTCCTTTGATTGATTGGGTTTCCAATATTTCTCCAGCTAACAAGAAGCAAAGGACCATTAGAGTATGCATCAAATATATGGATATCAAAAAATATTATCCAAAGGATAATTATCCTACTCCTTATATCGATCAAATTGTTGATGATTGTGCTGGAAACAATATTTTCTCTTTTATAGATGGATTTTATGTATACAATCAAATAAACATACTCCATGTTGATCAACATAAAATTGCATTCATTTGTCCATGGGAAACCTTTGCCTATCGAAAACTCCCTTTTGGATTGAAGAATGTTGGCGCAACTTTTCAAATGGCAATGTCGTACACATTTCACGATATCAAACATATTGTACATACCTACTTGGATGACTTACCAGCTCACTCACTAAGACGACAAGATCATCCAATGCATTTGAGAGAAATTTTCAATTGATGTAGGCATTACAATATTCGTTTGAATCCTCACAAATTCATTTTTTGTGTACAATCTGGCCGATTGTTGGGATTTGTCGTGTTGAAGGAAGTAATTCGCGTCGATACCCTTAAGGTAGAGGCTATTGTCAATTTTCCTCCTCCTTCCAATCTCCGCCAACTCCAAATTTTGCAAGGGAAAGCGAAATTTTTACGTAGATTCATATCTAACTATGTCAAGCTAACTAAATGTTTTACTGGACTTTTGAAAAAGGGTATCCCATTTATCTAGGATGAGCTTGCTCAAAATTATTTTGATGCATTGAAAAATGTGTTAACCCATACATCATTGTTGCATCCGCCTGATTATCATCGAGACTAAATTTTTTTATTTAGCTGCGTCTGATGCCACCAATGGCATGGTGCTAGTTCAGGAAGACAAATCTAGCGATGAAATTGTGATATATTATTTGAGTAATAATCTCACAAAAACTGAAATAAAATATGCACATTTAGATAAATTGGACTTGGAAACCATTCAATTTGTCCAGTGTTTTCGTCATTATATACTCTTACTCAAGACAACCGTGATTTATGATTATAATCCTATGATGTACATTCTTACTAGATAGTTGATAGGGGGGAAATATTCTAAATGGATAGTTATCATACAAGAGTTTGATTTATAATTTGAAAGATCTAAATCTAAGAAATCATTGGGGTTTGCTGAGTTATTGTGTGACTTTCCCTATACTGAGACAAAAATCATGGCAGAGCATTATCTTCCAGAAGAATCCCTCTTTCTTATCAGTACTTTAGATCCCTTGTATGGAGATACCATTATATATCTTCAAACACAAAATTTTCATCCAGAATTGTCTCGAACTGAACGTCGTCGAATCTGATACCAATCCTAACAATATACTATTGTTGGCGATACACTTTGTCATCGTGGTGTTGATTCCATCTTTCAACGATGTTTTGACACATGAGGAAGTTGAGAATGCATTAAATGAATACCATTCTGGAGCTTTTGGTGATCATATGTCAGGGTTTTCCACTTCCCAAAAGATATTACGCGATGGTTATTTCTGGCCCTCAGTGTTTAAAGATTGCATAACGACAATTCAAAAGTTCCATAATTATCAGGTTTACCATCACAAGATACGTGCGCCTCCATCTCCTCTTAAACCAATCATAGTTTTCGATTCATTTGCTAAATGGCGCATTTATTTTGTTACATGTAACCCTCACTCAGTCGAGGGGCATGGGTATATTATTTTAGCAATAGATTATTTTACAAAATGGGCCGAGGCGATGCCTACATATAAGGATGATGGAAAAACTGCAGCCATTTTCATATTCAATCATGTAATTTCAAGGTTTAGCATTCCAGAAGCCATCATTATGGACCATGGTAGCCACTTTAGAAACTTTATAATGAACAAAATTTCTGCACAGCTAGGCTTGCGCCATGACAACTCTACCCCTTATTATCCCCAAGCGAATGGTCAAGTATAATTTGTTAATAAATTTTTGACCATTATAATCAAATGGATTGTTGGCATTCATAAATGAAACTGGAATACTATGCTTTTTTCATCCTTGTGGTAATACCACACCTTTGCGAAAAAATAGACTAACTTTACCCCCTTCCAACTTGTTTACGGTTTGGAGGAAGTTTTGTCATTTGAATGTGAAATTTCGTCATTGAAACTGGCCATTGAGTTGCTACCAGCTACCTCTGTATAGGAAGAAATTTTTTTGTACTTAGAAAGACTATATGGGACTCACTGTGATGTTTCACTGGCTAGTGAGCCTCATAAGAAACGAGTTAACGTTCAATTTGACCAAAACATGAATCGTCGTTCATATTGGAAAGGTGACCTAGTCTTGGTATATGATCAATGACATGATAAACTAGGCGCTGGTAAATTCGAACCCATGTGGCATGGTCCTTACATTATGGAAAGTGTACTAGCCAAAGGGGCCTATTAACTAGTTGATTATGATGATGCTTCTTTGGGAGAGCCTAGGAATGATCTCTACTTAAAGAAATATTATGCGTGATTCACTTTGTGAAGAATTTTGTACATTACTTGTATCATATTTTTATGACTGTGTACATTATTTTTTTCATTTTTTATGATTTTTTGCTACTTCAACAGCTTACCTTGTGTTACACTTGATTTTCATTTGTCGATGTTACCTTAGACTTACATTGGCTTTGCTGACGGCGCTAGTAGTAGTACTCAGAATCTCTCTTCTGCGGCTTGGGCTATCTACTCGCCCACTGATGAGTTAGTTTCTATTCATGGGATATGCCTTGGTCAAATGATGAATAACATAGCATAATATAGTGCAATGATTGAACTATTATCTGATGCCATTTCATTTTTCATTAGTCATTTGATCAGTAGGTTACATTCACGGCTCATAGTAATATATTTAAACGGTGTCTATGTAGTAAGAATTTCAACAGTGCTAAGAATGTTTTTACGAGTTTGTCTCTTGGAAAGAAATTTTTATTACATTGAATATCAACATTTACGAGAAATGTAAAAACATTAACTGATGCATTGGTGAATCATGTGTTAAATAGACATTTGCAACATTTGTAAACAAAAACAATATTCCTCCACATATTTAACAAGATAAACTGAAATGATAAGTAGTAGTCTCCATTAGGTAAAATAGTCAGTAAAAAGTGTGTTACAAAAAAAATTTCATCCAAAGACATGAGGCCCCATCCTTTATTATCTAAACATGTTGATACCAAATAATAAAAATCTAGCCTTAAAATACTAGCAACTAAGCATGATGGTGATCATGATAAAAAACTATAGCATGTGCTATGCATCATAGCAGACGGTTGATCAGCCCTATAACTCCTACTACGTGCCTCTAGTACCGCAAAGAAAAATCATCAAGTCTAGTCTCTGGAATGTCTAGAGCCATCCTCTTCAGGTTATGCTCTAGCTTATTCAAGGCCTCTGCTACATCAGGGTTAGGCACCACAATAAATATTGGTTAATCTCCTCGCCTGTCAAAAATTTGTAGTTCCATTGGTCTAGCCAAGCCAATATATGCATGACAAATTCAAATAATTAAATTTGAATGTAAAAAAATAAACAAAAAATTAGAAAACATAAAAACCATCAAAATGAAAAGTTTTTACCTAGGTCACCCCACTTCATCCCTGTTGGGAGTGGGATATCTGGGTCACCTCAGTAATCAATTCCTACATATGGAAAGTCTTCGATCATAATGATCTGTCGTTCCAGCCACCCGAATAACTTAGGAGTATATTTCACCACCGGGCCATCACCTCCATGGAGAGCCATCAACGAGACCCACAAAAGCATGTGAGGATCCTAAGGTCCTCCTAACACCATATCCAAAGTTCTTGAGTTTCCTTGTTTTTTCTCTAGTTAGTTGCCCTTTCATGTCAGCAACTATCCCTTCACACCAGTTAAAAATAGTGGGATGTGAACACTCCATGAAAATCTTAATATGATCCTTTGTGGCCAAGTGAATCTTTGCACTTCCACATAATCTGGTAACTGTAAAGAAGATGGTTCTCAAGGGGAGCCGCTCAATGGTTTTGAGGTCAATTCTTCCATCCTTGAGCTTGGCCCCATCAACACAATATCACCTCAAATAAGTAGCAGTGGTTTCTCCACCTAGTCTGTGTCCATACAAATATATATCCATCCCTCTACAAGAGAGTCCATTCAGAAAATATACATCATCAACATCTATGGTGAGTCATTGATCTCCTATCACAAAGCACTGATCTTGGACATCCCATGCCCTCACCATCAAAGCCATGAGATCTAGATGAGCTTTCATTCCTGGAGTTATCCAAAATTTATATAGGCCAAAATCTCTTAGGGCCTACAATGTTGTTGAATCGTTAAGAGCCTTGACATATTAGTTTTCATGCTCTCTCTCTGTCCACTCTGTTATGATCGATTAAAAAGCCTGGAAATAAGAATTGTGGATGGTTAGAAAACAGTGTGAGTGATTTTATAAATTTTTGTTCAAACTTCTTATTTTTTGAAAAACCCTCGGCACTTGCGAGGCTGCCTTTTATGCACAAAGCACATTTGCATGGTTTCTTTGGTGAAAAACTGTGCAAATCCATTAGGGGAGTTTTGAGGTCTAAAATGGGCCTCCTAAGAAAAATTTACAAAAAAAAATAAACTTTATAAGAACCAATAGGATTCGAGATGATGATGTCAACCATGGGGGACGATTCATCAATTTTTAAGTAAAAGGGTAAAAATATTAAAAAATAATAAAACAATAAAACTACTTTTTCAACTTATTTCCCAAAGTTTTTACTCAAATTTCGAGTGGGAGTACTTGTTGGATGCATAATTTAATTCCTCATCCAATGATTACCCATGTTGCATACTTTTGATGGATCCTACTACAAGAAAAATGAGAAATGCATGAAAAACGTGATTGAAATCACGTTTTTCATGCATTTCTCATTTTTCTTGTAGTAGGATCCATCAAAAGTATCAATCACGTTTTTCATGCATTTCTAATTTTTCTTGTAGTAGGATCCATCAAAAGTATGCAACATGGGTACTCCTTGGATGAGGAATCAAATTTTTCATCCAACGAGTACTCCCACTCGAAATTTGAGTAAAAACTTTGGGAGATAAGTTGAAAATACGAGTTGAAAAAGCAGTTTTTTTGTTTTTTCCCTCTAAACTTTGATGATTTAATCAAATCTTATTTTATTATTTCCACTATTATTTTATAATTTCCTTAGGAGTCCCATTTTAGACCTCAAAATTCCCCTAATGCATAGATTTCTCTGTGTAAAAAGTAGTTGGTGTGCGTGGTCCCGAAGAAGCGTAATCGTGCACATCCAAGGGTGCATTTTAAAAAGAAAATCGACCAAAAAAAACGACTAAAATGAAAAATTAATTCGATGAAAATGAAGATAATGAAGAGCTCTCTTACCTAGAGAATACGGTTCTCAATTTCGTCTACTAGCTTGTTCGGAATCAACTTTTGAAGTTTGTTGTAAAAAACCCTCTTTTTGCTCACAATTGGTTAAAAAATCAAATAGAAAAATGATTTTACTTTTTGAACTTTTATAAGTTTTTAGGCCATTAACCTTTTTAATTCGAAATTTTCAGGGTTTTTTCTATGATTTTTAGCAGATATGATAATTTTTGGGTTTAATGTGCAGAAAACAGGTTATAACAAAAAAACAGTTAGTTTTGATGTTGAAAGAACTTTTATCACTTATTCGGGCTCTTGAAAGATACGAAAAAGAAAAACCCTAGATTTCTCTTTTAGGCCCTTTTCAGACTCTCTAAACATGAAATGTTTGTCGATTACTTGACTATTTGAACTCAAAAAAATAAATGAGAAGTCGTCTATTCAATATAAGTTTACCCCTTTTACGGACTAAACTAGATTATTTACAAAAAAGGTATACGTTGACTAATCATGGTCAATAAGTTCTCTTCTGCATTATTTTATCCTTTTTCACGCTTGAGAGACTAAAAAAACATTCGAGCTTTACTTTCTTTGGGCTCGTTAAAATTTTACATTGGAAGAGCAACATGAGTTTTCTTTTCGTGTGTTTCAAACTCTTTAAACATGAAAACGACATCGAGTTACCCCTTCACTAGACTCATAAAATTTAAATAGTGTAGGACTCATCAATCATGACAAGACCGAACCACTCCTTCTTAGGCTTCGTTAAAAATAATTCAGAGGACTCATCCGAAGGATGAGCTTAGAGGACAATAAAATGTTATCCTCCTCAAGCTTGAAAAAAATAAAGAGGTGCTTGCTAGTAATGGTGGGGAGAAATTGAGAAAAACATTTCAATTTTTTATTTCATTTATAACATTATGTCACTCTTCAACATGATACTCTGTCACATAAGTGTCCGGGTTGGGAAATCCATTTGTCTCACGGTTAATCGAACCTCATTGAAAGTCTTTAGTTGGTTTTGGGTATTATCGTTGAGTCAAATGCTTCCAATTCTAAGATTTGTTTCACCGATATGTTCAAGAGAAGCCCAACCTCAGTTCAAACTACCTTACAATTTTTAGCCTTCAATCGTGTCGACCATCCCTCAGTCGGTCCTTGCAAATGGTTCTTAAAAAGTTGACATGAATTTCGTGTCGTATGACCTCCTACGACGAATCGCTTCCTATCGACTGATCCAGGTGGATATTGGTGGACACCCACCTATTCCAATTGGGGCCCCACCATTGTCTCTTTCAGTTTTTTAGTTTCGGCACAACTTACTATTTTTAGCAGTTTTTCGAGTCTTGAAATTCCGGAGCCGTTTTGAGGCCCTAAACGACATTTTTTGGGCATCGCACCTGCAGAAAATATCATTCCGTTTCGGAATTGATCATTCCATTTCGAAATGGATATTCATGGCAAAAGTGGTAGTCCTTGGATAGATCTTTCTAATGATGTATCATGTGCATCAAACGGAGATAGTATGCCAAAGTTATGTCCCTCGGAAGTTGAAACACCAATTTACCCAAACGGGGCCCATAGTTTTGGTGCTTCATCTCCTAGGGTTCGGTTTTTAGATGTTTAGGGTTCTCCATTGTTTCTCAGTAATAAATAGGCCCTCGACCCTCATTTTAACTCAGTTTAGAGGCTTGTAGCCACCACATATCTCCTCAGAGATAGCTACCAGTACCCTAGTTAGTTTTATTTCCATTCTATCAGTAAGAAAATTTCAGTTCTTTGATATTAATGAAATGAAGTGTTATTTCCACTGTATCTCTGTATTTATGGTTATGTGTTTATTCTGTTTCATTCCTGCAAAAATCTATATCAGTGGTATCAGAGCGTTCTGCATTTTCTCGATCCTTCTTTGCATGTCCCCAACGAGGTCGGGGTATAAGGAGTTAGGGCTCGATCTTGTGGAACCTTTGCAAGATCAGCCTCGCAAACCCCGACGGACACCCATGGGGGACGAAAAGAAAGATGAGGGAGAAGGAGATCCTATCAAAATATTTCTCGAGGAGGCCCTCGAAAACAAAGGAACGCGATGATGGATAACTTTTCCCATGTCCTTCAACGGTTGCCCACCGGCGGCGCATCTGCATCTAGCAGCCACTCTGGAGGTGCGACTCCTTTTAAGGTACAAGTAAATTTTTACATTCCCATATTTGAGGGTCAAATAGATGCAGATGTTGTAGATAGATGGTTGAATCTATTAGAAGGATATTTCTTGGTTCATGACTTTTCCGATAGCGAGAAGAATATTTTTTCACTCCTCAAAGCTGCCCCCCATGTCAAGGACTGGTGGGAAACCCACTGTGAGAAAAAGGAAGAGACAGAACCCTCTCTGTTCTCGGTCGTACCCACTTGGAATTCTTTCCAAGATGTCGTCAAGGAAAAATACTATCCCGTGGGGAGCTATGAGGACAAGTACATACAATGGACCATGCTGCGGCAACAAAGGGATCAAGATCTGCATGAGCTGACGAATCTGTTCCATACCCTGCGCACCAAGTTGGGTATCAAAGATTCAGAGAAACATCTGGTGCTAAAGTATCATAGTAGTTTGCACAGATACATTTAT
Organism: Pinus albicaulis; assembly: GCA_034641835.2. NCBI lineage: Eukaryota > Viridiplantae > Streptophyta > Pinopsida > Pinales > Pinaceae > Pinus > Pinus albicaulis. Next base: position 1,137,954,275 of record CM076577.1, on the reverse strand, counting down.
GAGGAAATGGAGTTCCTCGACATCTCCTCGCTTGGTACGGCATACTGGTATGCTACCAAGATTGAGAAGAAATTCAAACAGAAGAAGCGAGACTTTGGATCTGTGAATCAAAAGCAAGGGAAAGGTACTCCCAAACCGCATAAAAAAGGATAGAGCCAAGGCATGGCGACTCAAGACAACCTGTCAAATCCACAAGCAAAGAAAAACACCACAAAGCCAAAGAAGGTCACGGGAAAGTGGTGTGAGTTCCATAAGAGCTCCACTCACAACACAAGTGAGTGTCGGGCCAAGAAGTCGCTAGAGGCCGAGATGCAGGCTTCTAAGTTAGATACATGCTCCGAATTTGAATCAGAACCTAACAAGGGGAATGAAAAATGGAAACATATTATTGATGCGGAGCCCAATGCCACTGTTGCCACTATGAAGATCCAGAAGGAGGAACTAGAAGATCCGGAGGAGGAGGAACGTCTCTTCCACTCCCAGATGTGGGTAAAGGGCTCCCCGGTACAGTTCATTGTCGACAATGGGAGCCAAAAGAACCTCATTTCGGTAGACGTCGTGAAGCGGTTGGGCTTGCCGACCACAGCTCACCCACATCCATACACCATCGGGTGGCTTCACCAAGGATGAGATCTCCGCGTCAGCCAGCAGTGCCGCCTTCCCTATAGCATCAAGCCCTTCACAGATGAGGTATTATATGAAATTGCTCTTATTGATGTTTCTGATGTATTATTAGGACAATCATACTTGTGGAAGTGTCATGCTATGTATGAGTCTCGGCCTCGCACTGTTATTGTTACTTTGGGAAATAAGTTGTACAGGATACTAGAGGTACCACCTCTTGCCGCTATCTCTTTGGTTACTGCAAAGAAATGCAGTAAGATCATTTCCCAAACCAGGAAATTCATTTTCCTGATGATCCACCCCTTGGGCAAGAAGAAGACTGTGGTCATGACCTCCAAACAAGGCTCCTCTACACAACAAAAACAAATGGATAAGGTTGTGGAGGAGTACGGGGACATCTTCACCTCACCCACAAGGGTTCCTCTACACTGTCAGGTCAAGCACCCGATTGATCTGACCCCAGGTGTGTTGCTATCCAATGGACCGATCTATCGGCACTATGTTCTGGAGAACGATGAAATCAAAAGGCACATTCAGGAGCTGCTGCAGAAAGGTCACATCCGACCAAGTTCATCGCCCTGTGGGAGCCCGATCGTGTTGGTATAGAAGAAGGATGGGACGTGGAGACTCTGTATTGACTATCGGGTGTTGAACAAACTCACTGTCCGGAATAGGTACCCAATCCCATAGATTGATGACCTTCTGGACCAACTCAAAGCTGAAAAATATTTTAACAAGATGGACTTGAAGTCGGGGTATCACCAGGTACCAATTGAACCCTCCGATGTGTGGAAGACTGCCTTCAAAGCCAAAGAAGGCCTTTTCGAATGGCTGGTCATGCCTTTCGGGTTGACGAATGCTCCTGCAAACTTCATGAGGATGATGGATGACATCTTGCAGCCATTCACCAACTCATTTTTAGTGGTGCACTTGGATGAAATTCTGATCTTCAGCCAAACTTGGGAATATCACCTTCACCACATCCGACAAGTCCTCCAAACACTGCAGCAAACACAAGTTGTGTGCCGATCTAGAGAAGTGCACTTTTGGCATGACCCAGGTTCAATATCTAGGATACATTATTGATGAAAGGGTGGTGCATGTGGATCCAGCCAAGATCCAAGTCATTCGAGATTGGCCAGCCCCAACTACTATAATAGAGCTTCGTAGTTTTCTAGGTCTTGATAATTTCTACCGGAGGTTTGTGTTGGGATTCTCTCATATCACTTGGCCCTTGATTCAAGTCACCAAGGGAGGAGCGAGAGAAAAATTATTTTGGTCGGAACCTCAACAGAAGGCGTTCACAGAATTGAAAAATCGCCTCTGTTTTGCCCCAATGCCCACTTTACCAGACTTGCAACAGCCATTTTAGATCAAGACAGATGCCTCTGACTATGCTATTGGGGCAGTTCTTACTCAACAGGGACATCCAGTGGCATATTACAGTGAGACATTGTCTGACACAGTTCGCAAGTATCCCACTTATGACAAAGAAATGTATTCCATTGTGCAAGCTTGTCAACAATGGAAGCATTACATTTTGGGGAAGGAAACAATCATCCACACAGACCACCGGCCCCTACAGTTCATACAGACACAAGGGAAGTTGTAGAATGATCACCATCAAAAGTGGTCCACATAGCTGCAACAGTTTCATTTGAACATCAAGTACAAAAAGGGTAGCACCAATAATGTTGCAGACTGCCTCAGCCGACCACCGATCGTGGCGCTCACCACCGTGCTCAACTCTTGTGGGCATTAGACTTCTGATTAGCCACTTCTCTATGAAAGTGACCCAGAATTTGGCCACACTTACAAGGCACTCTTGGGGGGCATGCAAGTTCCAAAATTTCACCTCCAAGATGCACTTTTATGTCACTTGGGTCACCTTTGTGTTCCTTCAAGCGAGTGTGCCAAGATGATATGGGAAGCACACTATAGTCGAGTCGCTGGGCATTTCGTGGTCGAGAAAATAGTAGCAATCCTACAGAAGTATTTCTATTGGCCGAACCTTCAAAAGGATGTCGAGAAGCATATCAGATCCTGCACTACTTGTGCCATTGCCAAACTGACCATAAAGAAGCAAGGCCTATATACTCCACTACCTACCCCTAGTCAACCTTGGGAATCCATATCCATGGATTACATTTCAGGCCTGGCTTCTACTAATAAGGGAAATGACTGTGTTTTCGTGTTCATCGACAGATTCTCGAAGATGGCCATCATGGCGGCCTGCAAGAAGAATATCACAACATAAGCCACTGCTAAACTCTTCTTTGAACGAGTGTGGGTGCACTTTGGGATCCCACAGTGTATCAAATCAGATCAGGATAGCAGGTTCCTCAGCACATTTTGGTCCAGCCTCTGGTCAATGTTGGATACCAAGCTCACCAAGTCCACATCTTTCCATCCCCAAAAAGATGGCCAGATAGAGGTCGTCAACAGAATGATTGTACACATTCTGCACGTGTACAATTCAAAGCATCCACGCACATGGGACGAGAGCCTCCCATATGTACAACATAGTTATAATCAAGCTCTCCACAATTCAATCGGCCATAGCCCCTTTCAAGTGGGCTTGGGATTCTAGCCACTATGTCCTATTGACGTAGCCATACCATTTGCAGTTGCTCAGGCCGATTAAGCTCATGTCTAGTCTGAAGTTGACAAAGCAAGCAGCTTCATCGAGCGCATTCAACACATCCGCCAATAGTTTCATGATATATTGGACATAGCCAATGCTAATTACAAGCAACGCCATGATCAACATCGGGTGCCACACAACTTCCAGGTGGGCGACAAAGTATGGCTACATTTGCAGAAGGAGCGCCTCACTGGACCCCACCGCAAGCTTCGCCCGCTCCGATACGGGCTGTACACTATCACCAAGGTTGTAGGGAACAATGCCTTCAAGCTTAGTATTCCACCATTCCTTGGTCTGCACCTAGTCTTCAATGTGGATCACCTTCGTCCTTACTTCCCACCTCTACTGGACACCTTAGACATTCCCGAACAACTCACATCAACAGAGTTAAACCCAGACTGCATGGAGCAGGCCACCACATATTGTATCATGGACATGAAAATAAAGAGCAATCACCAACAAAATATCCAACTGTATCGGGTTTTCAAATCTGGCCAACTCCTGCACCAAAGCAAGTGGTTCACCAGGGACCAAGTTTAGCAGAAGTTTCCTCATCTCATGGAGGAACTCAACGCAATGGAGACCATTGCTTCCTAAGGGGGGAGGAATGATCTAGGTGGATATTTGTGGCCACCCACCTATTCCACTTGGGGCCACACCATTGTCTCTTTCAGTTTTTAAATTTCGGCACAACTTACTATTTATAGCAGTTTTTCGAGTCCTGAACTTCTGGAGTTGTTTTGAGGCCCTAAACGACGTTTTTTGGGCATCGCGCCTGCAGAAAATATCATTCCATTTTGGAATGGATCATTCCATTCTGGAATGGATCATTCCATTCTGGAATGGATATTTGTGGCGAAAGTGGTAGACCTCGGATAGATATTTCTAATGATGTATCATGTGTGTCAAATGGAGATAGTATGCCAAAGTTACGTCACTGGGAAGTTGAAACACCAATTTACCCAAACGGGGCCCATAGTTTTGGTGCTTCATCTCCTAGGGTTAGTTTTTTGGATGTTTAGGGTTCTCTATTGTTTCTCAATAATAAATAGGCCCTCGAGCCTCATTTTAACTTAGTTCAGAGGCCTGTAGACGGCACATCTCTCCCCAGAGAAAGCTACCAGCGCCCTAGTTAGTTTTATTTCCATTCTGTCTATAAGCAAATTTTAGTTCTTTGATATTAATGAAATGAAGTGTTATTTCCACTACATATCTGTATTTATGGTTATGTGTTTATTCTATTGCGTTCCTGCATAAATTCGGATCAGTGGTATCAGAGCGGTCTGCTTTTTCTCGATCCTTCTTTGCATGTCCCCAACGAGGTTGGGGTATAAGGAGTTAGGGCTTGATCTGGTGGAACCTTTGCAAGATCAGCCTCGCAAACCCCGACAGATGCCCATGGGGGACGAAAAGAAAGATGAGGGAGCAGGAGATCCTATCAAAATATTTCTCGAGGAGGCCCTCAAAAAACAAAGGAACGCAATGATGGATAACTTTGCCCAGATCTTTCAACGGCTGCCCACTGACTGCACATCTGCATCCAGCAGCCACTCTGGAGGTGTGACTCCTTTTAAGGTACAAGTAAATTTTGACATTCCCATATTTGAGGGTCAAACAGATGCAGATGTCGTAGATAGATGGTTGAATCTATTAGAAGGATATTTCTTGGTTCATGACTTTTCCGATAGGGAGAACATTATTTTTTCACTCCTCAAAGTTGCCCCCCATGTCAAGGACTGGTGGGAAACCCACTGTGAGAAAAAGGACGAACCCTCTCTGTTATCAGCCGTACCCACTTGGAATTCTTTCCGAGATGCCGTCAAGGAACAATACTATCCCGTGGGGAGCTATGAGGACAAGTACATACAATGGACCACGCTGCGGCAACAAAGGGATCAAGATGTGCATGAGTTGACAGATCTATTCCATACCTTGCACACCAAGTTGGGTATCAAAGATTCAGAGAAACATCTGGTGCTAAAGTATCGTAGTTATCTGCAAAAATACATTTAGGAGGAAATGGAGTTCCTCGACATCTCCTCGCTTGGTACGGCATACCAGTATGCTGCCAAGATTGAGCAGAAATTCAAACAGAAGAAGCGAGACTTTGGATCTGTGAATCAAAAGCAAGGGAAAGGTGCTCCCAAACTGCAAAACAAAGGACAAAGCTAAGGCATGGAGACTCAAGACAACCTGTTGAAGCCACAAGCAAAGAACAACACCTCAAACCCAAAGAAGGACACGGGAAAGTGATGTGAGTTCCATAAGAGCTCCACTCACAACACAAGTGATTGTCGGGCCAAGCAGTCGCTGGTGGCCGAGATGCGGGCTTCTAAGTCAGATGCATGCTCCGAATCTGAATCAGAACCTAACAAGGGGAATGACAAAGGGAAACAGATTATTGATGTGGAGCCTAATGCCACTGTTGTCACTACGAAGATCCAGAAGGAGGAACCAGAAGATCCGGAGGAGGAGGAACGTCTCTTCCACTCCTAGATGTGGGTAAAGGCCTCCCCAGTACAGTTCATTGTTGACAATGGGAGCCAAAAGAACCTCATTTCGGCAGACACCGTGAAGTATTTGGGCTTGTTGACCACAGCTCACCCACATCCATACACCATCGGGTGGCTTCACCAAGGACGAGGTCTCCGCGTTAGCCAGCAGCGCCGCCTTCCCTATAGCATCAAGCCCTTCACGGATGAGTTATTATGTGACGTTGCTCCTATTGATGTTTATGATGTATTATTAGGACAACCATACTTTTGGAAGCATCATGATTTGTATGAGTCTCGGCCTTGCACTTTTATTGTTACTTTGGGAAATAAGTTGTACAGGATACCAGAGGTACCACCTCCTGCTTCTATCTCTTTGGTTACTGCAAAACAATGCAGTAAACTCATTTCCTAAACAGGGAAATTTGTTTTCTTGATGATCCCCCCCCAGGGCAAGAAGAAAAATGTGGCCACGACCTCCAGACAAGGCTCCTTTGTATCGCAACAACAAATGGATAAGGTTGTGGAGGAGTACGGCGACATCTTCACCTCACCCACAGGGGTTCCTCTACACTGTCAAGTCAAGCACCCGATTGATCTGACCCCAGGTGTGTCGCTACCCAATGGACCGATCTATCGGCGCTCTATTCTGGAAAATGATGAAATCAAGAGGCAGATTCAGGAGCTGTTGCAGAAAGGTCACATCCGACCAAGTTCATCACCATATGGGAGCTCAATCGTGTTGGTACAGAAGAAGGATGAGACGTGGAGACTATGTATTGACTATCGGGCGTTGAACAAGATCACTGTCTGGAATAGGTACCCGATCCCATGGATTGATGACCTTTTGGACCAACTCAAAGGTGAAAAATATTTCAGCAATATTGACCTGAAGTTGGGGTATCACTAGGTACTGATTGAACCCTCCAATGTGTGGAAGACTGCCTTCAAAGCCAAGGAAGGCCTTTTCGAATGGTTGGTCATGCCTTTTGGGTTGACGAATGCTCCCGCAACCTTCATGAGGATTATGGATGACATCTTGCGGCCATTCACTGACTCATTTGTAGTGGTGTACTTGGATGACATTCTGATCTTCAACCAGACTTGGGAAGAGAACCTTCACCACATCTGACAAGTCCTCCAAACACTACGGCAACACAAGTTGTGTGCCAATCTGGAGAAGTGCACTTTTGGCATGACCCAGGTTCAATATCTGGGATACATTATTGATGAAAGGGGGGTGCATGTGGATCCAGCCAAGATACAAGTCATTTGGGATTGGCCAGCCCCAACTACTATAACAGAGCTTCACAGCTTTCTGGGTCTTGCTACTTTCTACTGGAGGTTTGTGTTGGGATTCTCTCATATCACTTGGCCCTTGAGTAAGGTCACCAATGGAGGAGCGAGAGAAAAATTCTTTTGGTCGGAACCTCAACAGAAGGTGTTCACAGAATTGAAAAATCACCTCTGTTCTGCCCCAGTGCTCAATTTACCAGACTTCCAACAACCATTTGAGATCGAGACAGATGCCTCTGACTATGCTATTGGGGTAGTTCTTACTCAACAGGGACATCCAATGGCATATCACAGTGAGACATTGTCTGACACAGTTCACAACTATCCCACTTATGACAAAGAAATGTATTCCATTGTGCAAGCTTATCGACAATGGAAGCATTACATTTTGGGGAAGCAAACAATCATCCACACAGACCACCGACCCCTACAGTTCATACAGACACAAGGGAAGTTGCAGAATGATCGCCATCAGAAGTGGTCCACATATCTGCAACAGTTTCATTTGAACATCAAGTACAAAAAGGGTAGCACCAATAATGTTGCAGACTGCCTCATCCGACCACCGATTGTGGCGCTCACCACCGTGCTCAACTCTTGTGGGCATAAGACTTCTTATTGGCTGCTTCTCTATGAGAGTGACCCAGAATTCGGCCACACTTACAAGGCACTCTTAGGGGGTATGCAAGTTCCAAATTTTCACCTCTAAGATGCACTTTTATGTCACCTGGGACACCTTTGTGTTCCTTCAAGTGAGTGTGCCAAGATGATATGGGAAGCACACTACAGTCAAGTCGCTAGGAATTTCGGGGTTGAGAAAATAGTAATAATCTTGCAGAAGTATTTATATTGGCCGAACCTTCGAGAGGATGTCGAGAAGCACATCAGATCCTGCACTACTTGTGCCATTTCCAAACCGACCATCAAGAATCAAGGCCTATATACTCCGCTACCTACCCCTAGTCGACCTTGGGAATCCATCTCCATGGATTACATGTCGGGCCTGCATTCTACTAAGCAGGGAAATGACTTTGTTTTCGTGGTCATCGACAGATTCTCGAAGATGGCCATCATGGAAGCCTGCAAGAAGAATATCACAGCAGAAGCCACTGCTAAACTCTTATTTGAACGAGTGTGGGTGCACTTTGGGATCCCACAGTCTATCATATCAGATCAGGATAGCATGTTCCTCAGCACATTTTGGTCCAGCCTCTAGTCAATGTTGGATACCAAGCTCACCAAGTCCACAGCTTTCCATCCCCAAAGAGATGGCCAGACGGAGGTCGTCAACAGAATGATTATACACATTCTGCGCATGTACAATTCAAATCATCCACGCACATGGGACGAGAGCCTCCCATATGTACAACATAGTTACAATCGGGCTCTCCATATTTCAATCGGCCATAGCCCCTTTCAGGTGGGCTTGGGATTCTAGCCACTATGTCCTATTGACATAGCCATACCATTTGCAGCTGCTTAGGCCGATTCAACTCATGTCTAGTCTGAAGTTGACAAAGAAAGTAGCTTCATCGAGTGCATTCAACACATCCGCCAACAGGTTCATGGTATATTGGACAGAGCCAATGCCAAGTACAAGAAATTCCATGATCAACACCGGGCACCACACAACTTCCAAGTGGGTGACAAAGTATGGCTACATTTGCAGAAGGAGCGCCTAACTGGACCCCACCGCAAGCTTCGACTGCTTCGATACGGGCCGTACACCATCACCAAGGCTATAGGGAACAATGCCTTTGAGCTCAATATTCCACCATTCCTTGGTCTGCACCCAGTCTTCAATGTGGATCGCCTTCGTCCTTACTTCCCACCTCTACTTAACACCTCAGACATTGACGAACAACTCACATCAACAGAGTTAAACCTAGACTGCATGGAATAGGCCACCACAGATTATATCATGGACATGAAAATAAAGAGCACTCACCAACATAATATCCAGTTGTATCGAGTTGTCAAAGCTGGCCAACTCCTGCACCAAGGCAAGTGGTTCACCAGGGACCAAGTTCAGCAGAAGTTTCCTCATGTCATGGAGGAACTCAACGCAATGGGGACCATTGCTTGCTAAGGAGGGAGGAATGATCCAGGTGGATATTGGCGGCCACCCACCTATTCCACTTGGGGCCCCACCATTCTCTCTTTCAGTTTTTTAATTTCGGCACAACTTACTATTTTTAGCAGTTTTTTGAGTCCTAAACTTTCGGAGCTGTTTTGAGGCCCTAGACGACGTTTTTTGAGCATCCCGCCTGCAGAAAAAATCATTATGTTCCATAATGGATCATTCCATTCCAAAATTCATATTCATGGTGAAAGTTGTAGTCCTCGGATAGATCTTTCTAATGATGTATCATGTGCGTCAAACGGAGATAGTATGCCAAAGTTACGTCCCTCGGAAGTTGAAACACCAATTTACACAAACAGGGCCCATAGTTTTGGTGCTTCATCTCCTAGGGTTAGGTTTTTGGATGTTTAAGGTTCTCCATTGTTTCTCAATAATAAATAGGCCCTTGAGCCTCATTGTAACTCAGTTCAGAGGCCTGTATCCGCAACATCTCTCCTCAGAGATAGCTACCAGCGCCCTAGTTACTTTTATTTCCATTTTGTCTGTAAGAAAATTTCAATTCTTTGATATTAATGAAATGAAGTGTTATTTCCATTGCATCTCTATATTTATGGTTATGTGTTTACTCTGTTGTGTTCCTGCATAAATCCGAATCATTGGTATCAGAGCGATCTGCTTTTTCTCGATCCTTCTTTGCATGTCCCCAACGAGGTCGGGGTATAAGGAGTTAGGGCTCAATCTGGTGGAACCTTTGCAAGATTAGCCTCGCAAACCCCGATGGACGCCCATGGGGGACGAAAAGAAAGATGAGGGAGTAGGATATCCTATCAAAATATTGCTTGATCAGGCCCTCGAAAAACAAAGGAACGCGATGATGGATAACTTTTCCCAGATCCTTCAACGGCTTCCCACCGGCAGCGCATCTGCATCGAGAAGCCACTCTGGAGGTGCGACTCCTTTTAAGGTACAAGTAAATTTTGACATTCCCATATTTGAGGGTCAAATAGATGCAGATGCCGTAGATAGATGGTTGAATCTATTAGAAGGATATTTCTCGGTTCATGACTTTTCCGACAGGGAGAAAATTATTTTTGCACTCCTCAAAGCTGCCCCCCATGTCAAGGACTGGTGGGAAACCCACTGTGAGAAAAAGGAGGAGACATAACCCTCTGTGTTCTCAGCCGTACCCACTTGGAATTCCTTCTGAGACGTCATGAAGGTACAATACTATCTGTGGGGAGCTATGAGGACAAGTACATACAATGGACCACACTGAGGCAACAAAGGGATCAAGATGTGCATGAGCTAATGAATCTGTTCCATACCCTGCGCACCAAGTTGGGTATCAAATATTTAGAGAAACATATGGTGCTAAATTATTTTAGTTGTCTGCACAGATACATTCAGGAGGAAATGGAGTTCCTTGACATCTCCTCGCTTGGTACGGTATACCGGTATGCTGCCAAGATTGAGCAGAAATTCAAACAAAAGAAGCGAGACTTTGGATCTGCGAATCAAAAGCAAGGGTAAGGTGCTCCCAAACCACATAAAAAAGGAAAAATCCAAGGCATGGCGACCCAAGACAACCTGTCAAAGCCACAATAAAAGAATAACACTGCAAAGCTAAAGAAGGTCACGGGAAAGTGGTGTGAGTTCCATAAGAGCTCCACTCACAACACAAGTGAGTGTTGGGCCAAGCAGTCGTTGGTGGCTGAGATGCGGGCTTCTGAGTCAGATGCATGCTCCAAATCTGAATCAGAACCGGACAAGGGGAATGACAAAGGGAAACAGATTATTAATGCGGAGCCCAATGCCACTGTTTCCACTACGAAGATCCAGAAGGAGGAACCAGAAGATCCGGAGGAGGAGGAACGTCTCTTCCACTCCCAGATGTGGGTAAAGGGCTCCCCGGTATAGTTCATTGTCGACAATGGGAGCCAAAATAACATCATTTCGGCTGACGCTGTGAAGCGGTTGGGCTTTCCGACCACAGCTCACCCACATCCATACACCATCGGGTGGCTTCACCAAGGACGAGATCTCCGCGTCAGCCAGCAGTGCTACCTTCCCTATAGCATCAAGCCCTTCATGGATGAGGTATTAAGTGACGTTGCTCCTATTGATGTTTCTGATGTATTATTAAGACAACCATACTTGTGGAAGCGTCATGCTGTGTATGAGTCTCGGCCTCGCGCTATTATTGTTACTTTCGGAAATAAGTTGTATAGGATACCAGAGGTACCACCTCCTGCCGCTATCTCTTTGGTTACTACAAAAAAATGCAGTAAGCTCATTTCCCAAACCAGGAAATTCATTTTCCTGATGATCTGCCCCTTGGGCAAGAAGAAGACTGTGGCAAAAACCTCCAGACAAGGCTCCTCTGCATGACAACAACAAATGGATAAGGTTATGGAGGAGTACGGGGACATCTTCACCTCACCCACAGGGGTTCCTCTACACTGTCAGGTCAAGCACCTGATTGATCTAACCCCAGGTGCAACGCTACCCAATGGGCCGATCTATCGGTGCTCTGTTCTAGAGAACGATGAAATCAAGAGGTAGATTCAGGAGCTGCTGCAAAAATGTCACATCCGACCAAGTTCATCACCCTGTGGGAGCTCGATCATGTTGGTACAGAAGAAGGATGGGACGTGGAGACTCTGTATTGACTATCGAGCACTGAAAAAGATCACTGTCCAGAATAGGTTCCCGATCCCATGGATTGATGACCTTCTGGACCAACTCAAAGGTGCAAAATATTTCAGCAATATTGACTTGAAGTCAGGGTATCACCAGGTACCGATTAAACCCTTCGATGTGTGGAAGACTGCCTTCAAAGCTAAGAAAGGCCTTTTCAAATGGCTAGTCATGCATTTCGGGTTGACGAATGCTCCCGCAACCTTCATGAGGATGATCGATGACATCTTGCGGCCATTCACCAAATCATTTATAGTGGTGTACTTGGATGACATTCTGATCTTCAGCCAGACTTGGGAAGAGCACCTTCACCACATCTGACAAGTCCTCCAAACACTGCGGCAACACAAGTTGTGTGCCAATCTGGAGAAGTGCACTTTTGGCATGACCCAGGTTCAATATCTAGGATACATTATTGATGAAAGGGGGGAGCATGTGGATCCAACAAGGATCCATGTCATTCGGGATTGGCCAGCCTCAACTACTATAACAGAGCTTCGCAGCTTTCTGGGTCTTGGTAATTTCTACCGGAGGTTCGTGTTGGGATTCTCCCATATCACTTGGCCCTTGAGTCAAGTCACCAAGGGAGGAGCGAGAGAAAAATTCTTTACACCAACCTCAATGTAGCTGTCTTCTATAATGAAAATCACCCAGTACCCCGCCCTGTCACTTTTACCGTAATTTGCAACAACTATTTGAGATCGAGACAGATGCCTCTGACTATGCTATTGGGGCAGTTCTTACTCAACAGGGACATCCAGTGGCATATCACAGTGAGACATTGTCTGACACAGTTCGCAAGTATCCTACTTATGACAAAGAAATGTATTCCATTGTGCAAGCTTGTCGAAAATGGAAGCATTACATTTTGGGGAAGGAAACAATCATCCACACAGACCACTGGCCCCTGTAGTTCATACAGACACAAGGGAAGTTGCAGAATGATCGCCATCAGAAGTGGTCCACATATCTGCAACAGTTTCATTTGAACATCAAGTACAAAAAGGGTAGCACCAATAATGTTTCAGACTGCCTTAGCTGACCACCGATCGTGGTGCTCAACTCTTGTGGGCATGAAACTTCTGATTTTCCGCTTCTCTATGAGAGTGACCCAAAATTCGGCCACACTTACAAGGCACTCTTGGGGGGTATGCAAGTTCCAAATTTTCACCTCCAAGATGCACTTTTATGTCACCTGGGACACCTTTGTGTTCCTTCAAGCAAGCGTGCCAAGATGATATGGGAAGCACACTACAGTCGAGTCATTAGGAATTTTGGTGTCGATAAAACTGTAGCACTCCTGCAAAAGTATTTATATTGGCCGAACCTTCGAAAGGATGTCGATAAGCACATCAGATCCTGCACTTCTTGTGCCATTGCCAAATTGACCATCAAGAAGCAAGGCCTATATACTCCGCTACCTAATCCTAGTCGACCTTGGGAATCCATCTCCATGGATTACATGTCGGGCCTGCCTTCTACTAAGCAGGGAAATGATTTTGTTTTCTTGTTCGTCGAGAGATTCTCGAAGATGGCCATCATGGCGGCCTGCAAGAAGAATATCACAGCAAAATCCACTGCTAAACTCTTCTTTGAACGAGTGTGGGTGCACTTTGGGATCGCAAAGTCTATCATATCAGATCGGGATAGCAGGTTCCTCAGCACATTTTGCTCCAGCCTCTGGTCAATGTTGGATACCAAGCTCACCAAGTCCACAGCTTTCCATCCCCAAACAGATGGCCAGACAGAGGTCGTCAACAGAATGATTGTACACATTCTGCACATGTACAATTCAAAGCATCCATGCACATGGGACGAGAGCCTCCCATATGTACAACATAGTTATAATCGGGCTCTCCACAGTTCAATTAGCCATAGCCCCTTTCAGGTGGGCTTGAGATTCTAGCCACAATGTCCTATTGACGTAGCCATACCATTTGCAGCTGCTCAGGCCGATTCAGCTCATGTCTAGTCTGAAGTTGACAAAGCAAGTAGCTTCATCGAGCGCATTCACCACATCCACCAACAGGTTCATGATATATTGGATAGAGCCAATGCCAAGTACAAGCAACGCCATGATCAACACCGGGTGCCACACAACTTCCAGGTGAGCGACAAAGTATGGCTACATTTTCAGAAGAAGTGCCTCACTGGACCCCACCGCAAGCTTCACCCGCTCCGATACGAGCCGTACACCATCACCAAGGCTGTAGGGAACAATGCCTTCAAGCTCAGTATTCCACCATTCCTTGGTCTGCACCTAGTCTTCAATGTGGATCGCCCTTGTCCTTATTTCCCACCTCTACTAGACACCTCAGACATTGCCGAACAACTCACATCAATAGAGTTAAACCCAGACTGCATGGAACAAGCCACCACAGATTGTATCATGGACGCCCATTGAGGATGAAAATAAAGATGAGGGAGCAGGAGATCCTATCAACATATTTCTCGAGGAGGCCATCGAAAAACAAAGGAATGCGATGATGGATAACTTTGCCTAGATCCTTCAACGGCTGCCCACCGGCGGTGCATCTGCATCCAGCAGCCACTCTGGAGGTGCGACTCCTTTTAAGGTACAAGTAAATTTTTACATTCCCATATTTGAGGGTCAAATAGATGCAGATGCCGTAGATATATGGTTGAATCTATTAGAAGGATATTTCTCAGTTCATGACTTTTCCGACAGGGAGAAGATTATTTTTTCACTCCTCAAAGCTGCCCCCCATATCAAGGATTGGTGGGAAACCCATTGTGACAAAAAGGACGAGACAGAACCCTCTTTATTCTCATCCATACCCACTTGGAATTCTTTCCGAGACGCCGTCAAGGAACAATACTATCCCGTGGGGAGCTATGAGAACAAGTACATACAATGAACCACGTTGCGGCAACAAAGGGATCAAGATGTGCATGAGCTGACGAATCTGTTCCATACCTTGCACACCAAGTTGGGTATCAAAGATTCAGAGAAACATCTGGTGCTAAAGTATCGCAGTTTTCTGCACAGATACATTTAGGAGGAAATGGAGTTCCTCGACATCTCCTCGCTTGGTACGACATACCGGTATGCTACCAAGATTGAGCACAAATTAAAATAGAAGAAGCGAGACTTTGGATCTGCGAATCAAAAGCAAGGGAAAGGTGCTCCCAAACCACAAAACAAAGGACAGAGCCAAGGCATGGTGACTCAAGACAGCCTGTCGAAGCCACAAGAAAAGAACAACACCGCAAAGCCAAAGAAGGACACGGGAAAGTGGTGTGGGTTCCATAAGAGCTCCACTCACAACACAAGTGAGTGTCAGGCCAAGCAGTTGTTGGTGGTCGAGATGCGGGCTTTTGAGTCAGATGCATGCTCCGAATCTGAATTAGAACCTAACAAGGGGAATGAAAAGGGGAAACAGATTATTGATGCGGAGCCCAATGCAACTGTTGCCACTACAAAGATCCAGAAGGAGGAACCAAAAGATCTGGAGGAGGAGGAACGTCTCTTCCACTCCCAGATGTGGGTAAAGGGCTCCTCGGTATAGTTCATTGTCGACAATGGGAGCCAAAAGAACCTCATTTTGGCAGACATCGTGAAGCAGTTGGGCTTGCCAACCACAACTCACCCACATCCATACACCATCGGGTGGCTTCACCAAGGACGAGATCTCTGCGTCATCCAGCAGTGCCGCCTTCGCTATAGCATCAAGCCCTTCACGAATGAGGTATTATGTGATGTTGCTCCTATTGATGTTTGTGATGTATTATTAGGACAACCATACTTGTGGAGGCGTCATGCTATGTATGAGTCTCGACCTCGCACTATTATTTTTACTTTGGGAAATAAGTTGTACAGGATACCAGAGGTACCACCTCCTACCGCTATCTCTTTGGTTACTGCAAAACAATGCAGTAAGCTCATTTCCCAAACCAGGAAATTCATTTTCCTGATGATCCACCCCCTGGGCAAGAAGAAGACTATGGCCATGACATCTAGACAAGGCTCCTCTGCACGACAACAATAAATCGATAAGGTTGTGGAGGATTACGAGGACATCTTCATGTCACCCACTGGGGTTCCTCTGCACTATCAGGTCAAGCACCCGATTGATCTGACCCCAGGTGCGCTACTACCCAAATGACCGATCTATCAGTGCTCTATTATGGAGAATAATGAAATCAAGAGGTAGATTCAGGAGCTGCTGCAGAAAGGTCACATTTGACCAAGTTCATCGCCCTGTGGGAGCCCGATCGTGTTGGTACAAAAGAAGGATGGGACGTAGAGACTCTGTATTGACTATCAGGCGCTAAAAAATATAACTATCCGGAATAAGCACCCGATCCCACGGATTGATGACCTTTTGGAGCAACTCAAAGGTTCAAAATATTTCAGCAAGATTGACTTGTAGTCGGGGTATCACCAGGTACCGATTGAACCCTTCGATGTGTGGAAGACTGCCTTCAAAGCCAAGGAAGGCCTTTTTGAATGGCTGGTCATGCCTTTTAGATTGACGAATTCTCCCGCAACCTTCATGAGGATGATGGAAAACATCTTGTGGCCATTCACCAACTCATTTGTAGTGGTGTACTTGGATGACATTCTGATCTTCAGCCAAACTTGGGAAGAGCACCTTCACCACATCCGACAAGTCCTCCAAACACTGCGGTAACAGAAGTTGTGTGCCAATCTAGAGAAGTGCACTTTTGGCATGACCTAGGTTCAATATCTGGGATACATTATTGATGAAAGGGGGGTGCATGTGGATCTAGCCAAGATCCAAGTCATTCGGGATTGGCCAGCCCCAACTACTATAACAGAGCTTCGCAGCTTTCTGAGTCTTGCTAATTTCTACTGGAGGTTCGTGTTGGGATTCTCTCATATCACTTGGCCCTTGATTCAAGTCACCAAGGCAGTAGAGAGAGAAAAATTCTTTTGGTTGGAACCTCAACAGAAGGCATTCACAGAATTGAAAAATCGCCTCTGTTCTGCCCCACTTCTCACTTTACCAGACTTGCAACAACCATTTGAGATCGAGACAGATGCCTCTGACTATGCTATTGGGGCAGTTCTTATTCAACAGGGACATCCAGTGGCATATCACAGTGAGACATTGTTTGACACAGTTCACAAGTATCCCACTTATGACAAAGAAATGTATTCCATTGTGCAATCTTGTCGACAATGGAAGCATTACATTTTGGGGAAGGAAACAATCATCCACATAGACCATCGACCCCTGCAATTCATACAGACACAAGAGAAGTTGCAGAATGATCACCATCAGAAGTGGTCCACATATCTGCAACAGTTTCATTTGAACATCAAGTACAAAAAGGGTAGCACCAATAATGTTCCAGACTAACTCAGCTGACCACCGATCGTGGCGCTCACCACCGTGCTCAACTCTTAAGGGCATCAGAATTCTGATTGGCTGCTTCTCTATGAGAGTGACCCAGACTTCGGCCACACTTACAAGGCACTCTTGGGGGGTATGCAAGTTCCAAATTTTCACCTCCAAGATGCACTTTTATGTCACCTGGGACACCTTTGTGTTCCTTCAAGCGAGCGTGCCAAGATGATATGGGAAGCACACTACAGTCGAGTCGCTGGGCATTTCGGGGTCGAGAAAACAGTAGCAATACTACAGAAGCATTTCTATTGGCCGAACCTTCGAAAGGATGTCGAGAAGCACATCAGATCCTGCACTGCTTGTGCCATTGCCAAACCTACCATCAAGAAGCAAGGCCTATATACTCCTCTACCTACCCCTAGTCGACCTTGGGAATCCATCTCCATGGATTACATGTCGGGCCTACCTTCTACTAAGCAGGGAAATGACTGTGTTTTCATGGTCGTTGACAGATTCTCGAAGATGGCCATCATGGTGGCCTGCAAGAAGAATATCACAGCAGAAGCCACTGCTAAACTCTTCTTTGAATGAGTGTGAGTGCACTTTGGGATCCCACAGTCTATCATATCATATCAGGATAACAGGTTCCTCAGCACATTTTGGTCCAGCCTCTATTCAATGTTGGATACCAAGCTCACCAAGTCCACATCTTTCCATCCCCAAATAGATGGCCAGACAAAGGTCGTCAACAGAATGATTGTAAACATTCTTTGCATGTACAATTCAAAGTGTTGGGGTTCCCATGTTTTGGCAGATTTGGAAATACCAAAAGATGAGACAACATCAGAACCACTTTTGGGCCCTAGGATCTAGCCCTCCTGGACCCAGAGAGGGATCTCTCCAAATAGAGCAAAGAATGATATATCTTTGAGGCTCAAATGAGATGTTAGGCTAGTTATGAAGTGCGGAGGGGGGTTTTAAAATGATTTGGTTGGTTGGTTGCTGGGTTGGTCATGAGATCACGGGCTGAGAAAGTAATGGGAGAGAAGGGACAAAGTAGTAGGAAGTTTCAGCAAAGGGGATAGGCCAAGAAAGCGCCATCCATTGGGCTATGGAGTCATGAAAGGAAATTACATGCACAACTAGCCAAGGCTTTCAGAGGGCAAGTCATCTAATACTGAAGGATCTTTAGATTAGATGGTGGGATGGAACATTAAGGAAGGAAGGTGGAAGAAGGAAAGACAACCAAATTTCTGTCTATAGATCAGGTCAGAGGTCATTTAACTCCAGACCTGCTTGGACATACTCTAAGGCAGCTCTCAAAGTGACAAAGGGGCTGCTTATAGATCGGACCAGAGGTCATTTGACTCTAGGTCTGCTTTAGCAACTCCATGGGAAAAACAAAGATAAGTTTAACAAGATATCTTAGAAAGGTCAGCTGGTCGCGCAAGGATCCTAGTGGACAGGGCTAACTCTAATCCCCAGTGTTCCCAAACCTTCCAACTTAAACCCAACAAGAACATCTAAGAACTGATCCATCCAATTCATACATCAGAGAGTAGGCAATAACATCCACTACACTGGTTAAATTGACTGAAACCAATTCTCAGATCACACATTAAGCAGAAAACATTAAAGGTAGGGAGAGCAGGAAACATAGGGCACCTAGCAAGGGTGAATCCTATGTTATACTTCTGTTGCCTACCAGAAGAGCATGAAACAATATGAAAATGTAATAAACAGAGTTAGGAAACACATCACCGATAGTAATAGACCAGGATCCTATGAAATGTGCTTTGATTAATTGATGCAAAACCAGTCATGTACACTAAGCCCAATAGCTAACACAATCTAGACTTTCTCCTCCCAGCCTATTACATACAAACTACTCTGTACTCTCTCCCAAGACTGTTCTAACAGTCAGAATGAATCCCTCTAATTGCAACAGCAGCAACTCAACAACAACAACAACAAACTTTTCAATTCATTCTCAGGTATTTTTATAACAGAAAGAGAGCAGAGGAGGTAGGTGAAGCACTGAATGCAATATTAATGCTCAGGAGAGGAAAAGAGCAGAGGCCCACTCTGTATTAACTATCGGCATTTATCTCTGTCACCCGCAGTCACTATAAGTACTTTGTATACTGTTCAGAAACCCTTGCCAGGCCGAGATTGACCCCTGGTATGTTCTTTGAATTCTCAAGGTGGTCTGGAACTCTGCGCTGCCATTCTGGAATAAATGACATTGATAAAAATCTACAGGTCTTCTCCATACCTCAATAACTGCTGCTTGACAATCCTTTAAAAAGCTCTGTCAGTGTATCCGACTTTCCTAGGCTCGAGAGGCAGGAGGGTGCTGTAGGAAAGGTGTACGCCTAGAGAAAACGTTCTGCTGATATAAACACAGATAAGACTTGTTGCGTGCACTTTGGTCTTCAAACTGTACCTTTCTTTGAATGCGGGGTTAAAAATTAATTATATCAGTAACAGGCATTAACCCCCTTTTGAATTCTTTCTGCTGGTCCACTGACAAATGCTGAAATGGCCTCTCTATGTTGTCTGCGTGATGAAATAAGCCTGTTACAAACCCAGGCAGTGTTGGCAGAGAAATGTTGCAGAGGCGGAGGAATGGTGGCGAAAGAGTGGAGAAACGATGGAGAGTGGTGGAAGAAAGAGTTATAGTGTAAAGGCCCAAATATAAACACTTGAGCGATTTACACAGGAAAACATGGAAAAAAAATGGAGCAGAGCGGTGGGCATGGGACCCAGAGGTACAGTGGCTGTGGAATAATTCGTGCGCAGCTTCGTGGACTGCCAGCCGGAGGCAGAAATGCATATAAAACATTAGAATTTTAATGTAAAATGCAACTTTGGACTATGGAGGAAATACACGGGAAAAGCAGTGAAATGTAATGGAATGGGCGAAATGAAAGATCGTACGAGGCAGGGTCCAATACGGAAATCGCAAATCGCACAGGCAGAGAGTGCGACGGCGGGATCGAAGGAAAATGCGATGGTGGAAATGCGATGGGCGATCGCATCGCAAATATTTGCGATGGATCGATCGGTCATAAACAACGAACAAGCGAAATGCGATATGCAATCAGCGCCTTAAGGGGCAGCGCGCGGTCACAACACTCAGTTACATGGTGACGGGGCTGGAGGAAAGGGGCTAAGCCTTAGTATATGGTCGGTAGTGGGTTTGGCCCATTCCAATGTGATTTAAAGGTTAGAAAGGGGAACAATAGAGGGATAAGGGCGAACTAGCCCAAACAAGGGATATTGGTAGAATATAAAGGGGATTTTGGGGGGAATTAGAGGGTGGGTGAGGAAATAGAAGAGGAGACAAGGGGGAACAGAATAGGAGCTAAGAGGGGGTGAAATAACAGGAGAAAGGGACCTTTGGGGCACTCTTCTTCATAAGAGAGAGGCTTTATAAGGGAAATCAGCAGAGGGGATTTCATCAAAGGACAGAAGGCACAAAGAGGTTTCAAGGATGATGCGTTTGCAAGGGAAATGCATTCCTTGAAGTCTCAACAACAATTTAGCCCCCTGTTTGCTTGTCAAAAATTTCATAGGGGGGCTAACACAAAGCATCCACGCACATGGGACAAGAGGCTCACATATGTAAAACATATTTATAATCGGGCTCTCCACAATTCAATCGGCCATAGCCCCTTTCAGGTGGGCTTGGGATTCTAGCCACTATGTCCTATTGACGTAGCCATACCATTTTCAGCTGCTCAGGCCGATTCAACTCATGTCTAGTCTGAAGTTGACAAAGCAAGTAGCTTCATCGAGCGCATTCAACACATTTGCCAATAGGTTCATGAAATATTGCACAGAGCCAATGCCAAGTACAAGAAATGACATGATCAACACCGGGTGCCACACAACTTCCATGTGGGTGACAAAGTATGGCTACATTTGCAAAAGGAGCGCCTCACTGGACCCCACTGCAAGCTTCGCCTGCTCCGATACGGGCCGTACACCATCACCAAGGCTGTAGGGAACAATGCCTTCGAGCTCAGTATTCCACCATTCCTTGGTCTGCACCTAGTCTTCAATGTGGATCGCCTTCGTCCTTACTTCCCACCTCTACTTGACACCTCAGACATTGCCGAACAACTCACATCCACAGTGTTAAACCTAGACTGCATGGAACAGGCCACCACAGATTGTATCATGGACATGAAAATAAAGAGCACTCGCCAACAGAATATCCAACTGTATTGGGTTGTCAAAGCTAGCCAACTCTTGCACCAAGGCAAGTGGTTCACCAGGGACCAAGTTCAGCAGAATTTTCCTCATCTCATGGAGGAACTCAACGCAATGGGGACCATTGCTTCCTAAGGGGGGAGGAATGATCCAAGTGGATATTGGTGGCCACCTACCTATTCCACTTGGGACCCCACCATTGTCTCTTTTATTTTTTCAGTTTCAGCACAACTTACTATTTTTAGCAGTTTTTCGAGTCCTAAACTTCCGGAGCCGTTTTGAGGCCCTAAATGATGTTTTTTGGGCATCGCACCTGCAGCGAATATCATTCCGCTCCAGAATGGATCATTTCGTTCCAAAATGGATATTCGTGGCGAAAGTGGTAGTCCTCGGATAGATCTTTCTAATGATGTATCATGTGCGTCAAACGGAGATAGTATGCCAAAGTTACGTCCCTGGGAAGTTGAAACACCAATTTACCCAAATGGGGCCCATAGTTTTGGCACTTCATCTCCTATGGTTAGGTTTTTGGATGTTTAGGGTTCTCCATTGTTTCTCAATAATAAATAGGCCCTTAAGCCTCATTGTAACTTAGTTTAGAGGCCTGTAGCCGCCACATCTCTCCTCAAAGATAGCTACCAGCACCCTAGTTTGTTTTATTTCCATTCTGTCTATAAGCAAATTTCAGTTCTTTGATATTAATGAAATGAAGTGTTATTTCTGCTACATCTCTGAATTTATGGTTATGTGTTTATTCTGTTGCGTTCCTGCATAAATCCGGATCAGTGGTATCAGAGTGGTCTGCTTTTTCTCGATTCTTCTTTGCATGTCCCCAATGAGGTCGGGGTATAAGGAGTTAGGGCTCGATCTGGTGAACCTTTGCAAGATTAGCCTCACAAACCCCGACATAAGCCAATGGGGGATGAAAAGAAAGATGAGGGAGCAGGAGATCCTATCAAAATATTGCTCGAGGAGGCCCTCGAAAAACAAAGGAACGCGATGATGGATAACTTTGCCCAGATCCTTCAACGGCTGCCCACCGGCGGCACATCTGCATCCAACAGCCACTCTGGAGGTGCGACTCCTTTTAAGGTACAAGTAAATTTTTACATTCCCATATTTGAGGGTCAAATAGATGTAGATGCTATAGATAGATGGTTGAATATATTAGAAGGATATTTCTCGGTTCATGACTTTTCCGACAGGGAGAAGATTATTTTTGCACTCCTCAAAGATGCCCCCCATGTCAGACTGGTGGGAATCCCACTGTGAGAAAAAGGACGAGACAGAACCATCTCTGTTCTCGGCCATACCCACTTGGAATTATTTCTGAGACGTCGTCAAGGAACAATACTATCCCGTGGGGAGCTATGAGGACAAGTACATACAATGGACCACGCTGCGGCAACAAAGGGATCAAGATGTGCATGAGCTAACGAATCTATTCCATACCCTGCACACAAAGTTGGGTATCAAAGATTTAGAGAAACATCTGGTGCCAAAGTATCGCAGTTGTCTAAACAGATAAATTCAGGAGGAAATGGAGTTCCTCTACATCTCCTCGCTTGGTACGGCATACCGTTATGCTGCCAAGATTGAGCAGAAATTCAAACCAAAGAAGTGAGACTTTGGATCTGCGAATCAAAAGAAAGGGAAATGTTCTCCCAAACCACAGAAGAAAGGACAGAGCCAAGGCATGGCGACTCAAGACAACCTGTCGAAGCCACAAGCAAAGAACAACACCGCAGAGCCAAAGAAGGACACGGAAAAGTGGTGTGAGTTCCATAAGAGCTCCACTCACAACACAAGTGAGTGTCGGGCCAGGCAGTCGCTGGTGGCCGAGATGCGGGCTTCTGAGTCAGATGCATGCTCCAAATCTGAATCAGAACCTGACAAGGGGAATGAAAAATGGAAACAAATTATTGATGCAGATCCCAATGCCACTATTGCCACTACGAATATCCAGAAGGAGGAACTAGAAGATCCGAAGGAGGAGGAACATCTTTTCCACTCCCAGATGTGGGTAAAGGGCTCCCCAGTACAGTTCATTTTCGAAAATGGGAGCCAAAAGAACCTCATTTTGGCAGACGCCGTGAAGCGGTTGGGCTTGCCGACCACAACTCACCCACATCCATACACCATCGGGTGGCTTCACCAAGGACGAGATCTCCGCGTCAGCCAGCAGTGTCACCTTCCCTATAGCATCAAGCCCTTCACGGATGAGGTATTATGTGACGTTGCTCCTATTGATGTTTCTAATGTATTATTAGGACAACCATACTTGTGGAAGCGTCATGCTGTGTATGAGTCTCGACCTCGTGCTGTTATTATTACTTTGGGAAATAAGTTGTACAGAATACCAGAGGTACCACCTCCTACGACTATCTCTTTGGTTACTGCAAAACAATGCAGTAAGCTCATTTCCCAAACCAGGAAATTCGTTTTCCTGATGATCCGCCCCCAGGGCAAGAAGAAGACTGTGGCCACGACCTCCAGACAGGGCCCCTCTGCACGACAACAACAAATGGATAAGGTCGTGGAGGAGCACGGGGACATCTTCACCTCACCCACAGGGGTTCCTCTGCACTGCCAGGTCAAGCACCCGATTGATCTGACCCCAGGTGCGCCGCGTCAATGGACCACCTATCGGCGCTCGTTCGGGAGAATGATGAAATCAAGAGTGCGTATTCAGAGTCAGAGAAAGGTCACATCCGACCAAGTTCATCACTCCGTGGGAGTTCACCGTGTTGGTGTCAGTACATGATGGGACGTGGGAGAGATCAGACGACTACCTGCCACCGAACAAGATCACTGTCTGGAATAGGTACCCGATCCCATGGATTGATGACCTTCTGGACCAAATCAAAGGTGTAAAATATTTCAGCAAGATTGCCTTGAAGTCGGGGTATCACCAGGTACCGATTGAACCCTCCGATGTGTGGAAGACTACCTTCAAAGCCAAGGAAGGCCTTTTCGAATGGCTGGTCATGCCTTTCAGGTTGAAAAATGCTCCCGCAACCTTCATGAGGATGATGGAAGACATCTTGCGGCCATTCACTATCTCATTTGTAGTGGTGTACTTGGATGACATTCTGATCTTCAGCCAGACTTAGGAAGAGCACCTTCACCACATCTGACAAGTCCTCCAAACACTGTGGCAACACAAGTTGTGTGCCAGTCTGGAGAACTGCACTTTTGGCATGACCCAGGTTCAATATCTAGGATACATTATTGATGAAAGGGGGGTGCATGTGGATCTAGCCAAGCTCCAAGTCATTCGGGATTGGCCAGCCCCAACTACTATAACAAAGCTTCACAGCTTTCTGGGTCTTGGTAATTTCTACCGGAGGTTCGTGTTGGGATTCTCTCATATCACTTGGCCCTTGAGTCAAGTCACCAAGGGAGTAGCGAGAGCAAAATTCTTTTGGTCGGAACCTCAACAGAAGGCGTTCATAGAATTGAAAAATCGTCTCTGTTCTGCCCCACTTCTCACTTTACCAGACTTGCAATAGCCATTTGAGATCGAGACAGATGCCTCTAACTATGCTATTGGGGCAGTTCTTACTCAACAGGGACATCTAGTGGCATATCACAGTGAAACATTGTTTGACACAGTTCGCAAGTATCCCACTTATGACAAAGAAATGTATTCAATTGTGCAAGCTTGTAGACAATGGAAGCATTACATTTTGGGGAAGGAAAAAATCATCCACACAGACCATCGGCCCCTGCAATTCATACAGACACAAGGGAAGTTGCATAATGATCGCCATCAGAAGTGGTCCACATATCTGCAACAATTTCATTTGAACATCAAGTACAAAAAGGGTAGCACCAATAATGTTGCAGACTGCCTCAGCCGACCACCGATCGTGGCGCTCACCACCGTGCTCAACTCTTGTGGGCATGAGACTTCTGATTGGCCGCTTCTCTATGAGAGTGACCCAAAATTCGGCCACACTTACAAGGCACTCTTGGGGGGTATGCAAGTTCCAAATTTTCACCTCCAAGATGCACTTTTATGTCACCTGGGACACCTTTGTGTTCCTTCAAGCGAGTGTGCCAAGATGATATTGGAAGCACACTACAATCGAGTCTCTGGGCATTTCGGGGTCGAGAAAACAGTAGCAATCCTACAGAAGTATTTCTATTGGCCGAACCTTTGAAAGGATGTCTAGAAGCACATCAGATCCTGCACTGCTTGTGCCATTGCCAAATCGACCATCAAGAATCAAGGCCTATATACTCCACTACCTACCCCTAGTTGACCTTGGGAATCCATCTCCATGGATTACATGTCGGGCCTGGCTTCTACTAGTTAGGGAAATGACTGTTTTTTTGTGGTCGTCGACAGATTCTCGAAGATGGCCATCATGGCGGCTTGCAAGAAGAATATCACAGCAGAAGCCACTACTAAACTCTTCTTTGAACAAGTGTGGGTGCACTTTGGGATCCCACAGTCTATCACATCAGATCGGGATAGTAGGTTCCTCAACACATTTTGGTCCAACATCTGGTCAATGTTGGATACCAAGCTCACCAATTCCATAGCTTTCCATCCCCAAACAGATGGCCAGACAGAGGTCGTCAACAGAATGATTGTACACATTCTACACATGTACAATTCAAAGCATCCACGCACATGGGACGAGAGCCTCCCATATGGACAACATAGTTATAATCGGGCTCTCCACAGTTCAATCGGCCATAGCCCCTTTCAGGTGGGCTTGGGATTCTAGCCACAATTTCCTATTGACGTAGCCATACCATTTGCAGTTGCTTAGGCAAATAGCTCATGTCCAGTCTGAAGTTGACAAAGCAAGTAGCTTCATCGAGCACATTCAAAGCAAGTAGCTTCATTGACTACAACTCATTATCTAGGAAGTTGATCTAGAAACCATATTAAGTACCTTGAGGCCTGCATGCCTTAATGGCAGGTTTCTCGCTTTCAATGACGGGTTCTCATCATTGACCTTCGATCAAACGATTATATGAGTGTTTGAATTTATGATATATTTTCACACTCCATAGATTGTATTTGGAGTACCTTGAGGACCATTTTCACTATTGGTGGTTTCTCTCGCACTTATTATTAGTTCACATCATTGATAGGTAATCAAGTGGTTTCTACCATGTTTGACTTCAAAGCATTTATTTACATGCTTAGATTCGTATGGTGGATCGATTGAGATGGATATCAAGACCTCGTATCTAGTTTCATCCATCCATGTTGTGAGGAGCTATGTATTCATGACTATGCAGATAGAATCATATTTGATGGTTACGTCCATACTATGTCTACTGATGACATGATTCTTAGTGTATTTCCATACTATTTCATCGAGTTATTCTAAATATGGGAATTCCTACCTTAGTGATGATTATATTACATTGTAATATTTGATTGATTGTCGTAGATCTCCAACAATGTTCTCCGATCTAATATTTGGCATGATAAAACACTTCAGTCCTTAAATATCTTTTTAGACTTTGCACTTTAGGGGGAAATATGTTACACATCATTTTGTCATCATGATAACTAACCATTAAAATGGATCTTTCACCATCCAATTCATGTGTTCCAAAGCACTCCCTTACAATTCAACAACTTAATCGCCTTGAATAAAGAAATAATTTTGGGTTATAAGGCCAAAAAACTACTTTTTAGTGACTTGCACGCTTTCCTAGCTAGTTTCTACACATGCGTAGTTCATACCATTGGTACCCGTGCAGAACTACACTGTCTTCCACTGTAGACTGCAAACATGACTCAAAAAAAAGAAAGCCTTGTTGGGTGAATATATACCAACAAAAAGCATCGAGATCATGCCTATTCGAGCCTAACCTCTCCCATCATGGAGCTAATTCCAATTCTTCAAGGAACCCTAATCCCACCTTAAGTGGATCTCATCCCCTTAATATGGATCTGAAACTTCCTCCTCTTGGCCTATAAATTGACTACATTCTAGAGTGTTGAGGGAGGTTGTTGAAGGTAGACTTATGTTGGAAAAATTAGGTTGGAGAGCTTATCATCCAAAGAAAGGATTCTAGACTTATGGTAGGAGCTTCACATCATTAAGCCAAAGGTTGTGAGACTCTTCTATATTTCTAAATTAATGCAATTGATCTCTTTTTCTCACTACATTGTTTTATGGATCTCATGAATGATTTTTATTATTTATATTTTATCCATTGAAATGATGCTAGTTACTAATATCCTTTATCACTATTTTTATTTATTGAATCATCTATGGTGCATATGAACTTGATCCTTTGGTGTTTAGGTGTGTAGGTTTGTTACAAGCATTGAAGAGCTACATCAAGGCATAGTAAGGATCTTCATCAAGTATGTTGTAATAAGGTATGAATTTCATTTCCTCTCTTTTATAACTTTATGATTCAAGCAAAGATAGACTCATGGAAAGAGTAGTTTTATTGTCTACTTGTTATTAGGTTTTGTTGTAAATCTAGGGATATTTCTCTTGTCTACAATAGGGATTAATCCAATATAAAAACAAAACAAAAAATAATTAGAAATTAGGTCCAAAATTTATGGATCCTATGATATTATTCATACTATCATACAAGTAGTGTATGAGTTAGATTTGCCTTCTTTAATTCATAACATTTTTCATGTGTCTTGCCTAAAAATGGCTACAAGACAAACTATGCAAGTGTAAACAAAACTTTCAAAATTAGATGAAGAAGGGAATTTGATTCTTGAACTATAAAAATTTATGGATCATTTTTCTTTATTTATTTAGGATATAATCATTATGGAGTACCTAATCAAGTTGAAGAACATGGCTTTAGAAGAAGTAACATAAGAAGATCAGTAGTTCATGAAGAAACACTCTCAAATACAAGCTTTGATGGCAAATCATTTTTTAAATAAGGTGACTATGTTAAGGCATTAAAAAACATTGATTATTAGATTTTTTATTATGTGAGGAGATCATATAGAACCTTTCATTACACACTTTCATTTTAATTGTAATCTTTGTCTCCCATATATACCAAGGAGAGCTAGTCTTATGATTAACAAACCTGTCTTACACATTATATTAATTGCAAAAGGAGGTTTCACACTCAAGTGAAATTTTATTATTAGCTTCTTGTATTTTTTAAGGTGAGTATTTCATAGAAACAACCATGCATGATTAAACTCGAGATGGTTTACAAAGGCTTTCTCGAGTCCACTTCCATAACAAAGAGGATTTGGAGGTGATATGAAATTCCTCCCAAGGAAACCCATGAATTAACCCTGAAAGAGATCTCCATCAAAGATTCATAAAATAGAAAACAACCAATACCATTTGAGATGGCCTTCTCATTTTGATGAAACTTTATCTGGTTAGGAACAATCTAGGCTAATATAAGAACCCCAAGAATACTTGGCTCAAAATGAACCCCAGAAGAAACAAGCACATCTTCCCCTTAAAGTTATTATCCTCAAAAGAAAATATAAAAAACTACATATAGGGTTCCTTGAGTGAAACCTTATCCTCTTTAAGGGGGGAAAGTGTGGAGGGAAAGAAGCACAAATAACTACAAAAGTATCTTCCACTAAAAACATAGGAGGAACCTTTGCATTCAACTTAACTTCAAAAACATTTTCTAGAGTAACTAAAGAAGTGAGATTATGTGTAGTAGGGATCTTACCATGAGAATCCTTGGCCATGCCCAAAGGAGAATTATCCAATCCTTTGACCTTTGAAGGTATATTCCACTTAATAAATGCTTATTGTCCATCCAACAACATTGTTTTTTGAGATATAGCTAGGTCCTTAATCTTGACCTTAGCTAAAATTACCTTTACATCCATCTTCACTCGTAATTTTTTAAGTTTGAACTAGGTGATAATTTTTTTTCACATGATCTCTGAATGTGCCTTACATCATGATAGACGAAGCATTTGAAGGGAGTTTCCAGTTATCAATTTTTTGAATCGAGGACCTTCCTCTAAACACCAATTTAATTTATTTGAAAATTCCATCTTTTAAATCCACTTCAAATTTGATCCAAAGCTATCTTCAACCCATTTGGAATTCCAATTAGGCTATAAATCCATACAACACATTATCTTTCTCCCAATCAAATACAATGTTTTTGCACTCCAAAAGATCAATAGAAGGCTTGACAAGATCGCCCATGCCGTTTGTACTGAGATAGGTTCTCTTGTTGGATGAAAATTTATACTCTAATACTTCAAAAAACCCTAGTGGTCCCCAACACCAATCACAAGCCAATAAAATCTCCACATTTGATTCAAATTTCAACCAAAAAAACATCCAACCCCATACTAAAACATGAAATATAGGAGTATGATCGAGCCAAGGTGTCTAATTTTCTTCAAACCATTTCATAACAAAATTTGGGTGCACAATATTGCCACAAAATCTACCCATTAATGTTATGTCAAGCATTTATAAAATATCCAAGATATTCATGTGTTCTCTAACCACCATTTTCGCCTTGTCCCTTCATGGTATGATGCACTTATTTTTCTTCTTAACCTCAAAATTCTTGTGCACTTGGCTTACATGATTGATTTCATTTGGTTCAACTATCGAATAGAAAAGAAGAATCAATAAGAGTTTAGACAACTTGGTATATGCAATTGCACAAGGGAGATAAACTTGTTGACTTACTATCTTGCAAAAGCACAAGAACATAAATAATTCATTTTTTCTAATAACCCATCTCCAGATGTCCCAAAATTGAAATGATCGATGGCTTGATACATGCTATCATAAGGATGCTTGTCATAATCTTCTATGGGAAAAGGATTTGGGAGGAACTAGGGTTATCACCTTAGTAGTCCACCAAATCTTCATAAATTATGGTGCAATAAATCCCAATAAAAATCCACAATTGAAACCTTTCGGCACATGTGCTATAAGGCTAATGTCGGAGACAAAGAATGAAACTCAACCACAGATATGTCCAAAGGGAAATAGAAAGGTGTTTTTCATATACCTAGTGGAATCCCTAAATGAAGGAAAACTTCAACAACAAAACCCTTGCATGGATACCTTGCGAAATGTATACACATTTTCATGAAGGAAAACTTCAGGATCTACAATCCCTACTGCTAAAACCCCCTCGAGCTGTAAGCTTTGTTCATACATTTTATTAAATTATGTTACTAGCACATCTAAGGAAAATAAATTCCTTCAATCTTTGATACACCTTATATGCCAATTTTTTTTTCCAAGGAAAAAAATATAACTTTTATTGAAGTAGAATAAAATTTTAATTCTTAAGTGCATGGGTGCTATTCCAAAAGGAACTTCTAGAGAGAAGCAAGAGTACCATAAATGGTCTTCAATAAGCTAAAAAATAGTCATTTTTTAAGCATACCGAGAGTCAACATAAATTACATTATAGTTATTTTAAACAAACAAGAAAGAAAATAAAGATGCTTCAATATAGCCGCTTGGCCTTCATGAAGTTTAGAGAGAGAAAAGTGGCTTTCCATTAGATTTAGTTAATTTTGGAAAAAAAATTATATAGCTTGATTTAGCTCCTTGTAGAGATGGAAAAAGCTTATCTCTTAGAAAATACCAAATATTATTTTCACCTACTCTATTATGGCCCATAACCCAATATTTTGAATTCACGCTTGTCCCAAATCCACTATATGACAATAAGAGAATCCTCGAAAGCCTGTAGGCGATTTCTCCCCCGTCCAAAACAAATTTCAATAAATACAAGAGAGACAATGATTCTCTTTGATTGTTGATTCCACTTCCCGTATCAGCTTTGAAGAGGAAATAACGATACTCAATAATAAGTAAAAATAATGCTAATAATCTTGGCGTGACCTTGGTAGGCACCATTAAAGTGGCTCCAACACTTACAACTATCCACATGAAAGTTACCAACAATCCTATGCCTTGATGGTTTTTTAGCCTCTTTTAGAAAAGGAAATAAAATTGATACCCAAGGTGAGACCTTAAATGTCGGAGGAAGGGAATCCTTGAAAAAGAAAGCATTCATTACTAGTTAGATTCTCTACAAAGTAAGATAGGGGTTTACTCTGATATTTTCCATATATTGTCTTGTAAACAAGGAATGCGAACAATCATAAATGTTATCCTTGTAAACAAATTAAAGAAACCAAGAGACTTTTTTATCTCTCCCCAATATTGTTTGGAATAATACCAAAATGAAAAGAGATGAATATTTGTTTCTCCTAGAAAATCGCAAAGAGGGAACTTGTTTAGTCCACTTTACCACTTTTTAGAAGGTAGTCCCAAGCCAAGGCTTGGTTTCCTAAGGCTAGCCTCATTAGCAATTTAGCCTTTAGTGGCACCTTATCCTTCCACAATAACTTCCACCACAACCACACATTTACACATCCATATAGAGCTTAATACCCCAACCCAAATAAGCTAATAATTATGATTATATAAATAATACAGGTCATTTGAAGCTCTAAAATAAATATTTCCCAAAACCTTGCATAGTCACCCTCCATACCAATATTAGCTAAGATCATCGATGCTTGACTCATAAGAAAATAACCAAATTCTTGCTTATAAAAATCGTCCCATTACATCCCATGATAACATCAACTGTAATTTGAACTTGATACCTGTTACCCACATCCCAAGCCAAATGGGGTCCAATTATTAGGAAGGAAAGGGAAAGTTTCTTCCATTGATTACACACGTTATGGATAGGTTTACGAGATTTCCTCATCTAGTCAATCTAAGAATTGGGAGGTATATACTTTTAATTAAGAATCCTACTCCAAAGACTGTCCATCTTAAGAGCACCCCATAATGATTTTGTTGCTAGAGAAAAACCAAAGAGAAGTATTTCTTTAGCACTGAAGCTCTTAATTGCGATGAGAGGCACTCTCTAGCGCAATATGGTAGAGTTGTTGCAATGTTTAACACTAATCTATAAAAAAAAACATAAAATTAATACTTAGATTTATAATTATAATTAATAATTAACTAGCCTAGATCCATCTTAGTAATGGATCTACTAAGTGGCTAGAGGGATCAAATCTCTTGAGACACAAACATCTTTTAGAATTAAAATGTATTTGATCCCTCTCGGTGCATGGTAGTTCCAAAGTCAAAAGTTGAGATGGATATAGGTTGGTTTTAATGTTTCCACAAGTTAAGAACCATAAGACATCCACTTGACCCAATGATTTACCTTAAAATTGATTAAACAAATACTTTCATACAATTTGGATGAACCCCATTGACATGGGATATTCAGATTGTCCTCAGATTGGACGAGTGCATCTTGTTCTAATGAATTGGTGGTCTTTGCACACTAGTAATTTAATGCAAAGAGTAATTTTTTGCATCTAAAGGTGTTTTCTAGCCTTGATTCGGGTTTGTCGGCTACCAGATTTACCCATGATCTTTTACTTCTGTGATGTTGTTAGAATTTCATTTTAAAAGAGCATAAAAGAACACATGTGCATTCTGTAAAGAAGGGAAACAAGACAACCATCATCAACATGCAAACACAAGACGTTGATAATGGAGTTCACCCAGTGTGGGCTACATCTCTGGGCCTGGTGTCAAAATGGGTTAGGTCACTTCATATAGTGCTGGAATATGTGATGTACATGGATGACGTTCATACAAGGATGTGCCCTCAACATGATTTTCTTGTCCCTCCACGAGATGTTCCACTACATGAACTCTCACTCATAATGAACCTCTTATCAACATGAAATAATATCACATGAAGCAAAAACAAGATCCCCAAACATGCATCAAGCAAGGATATAGATATCATACTACATCTCACAACAAAAAGAGGCCCATGATCAAACTGCATATACCTCAAGCCCTAAAGCTGGATGAAGAAGCGGATGCTCAGCCACTGAATCTCGTTGTACCATCGAACTCGTGGTGTCGAGGTGCATACAATTGACTACCCACACTTGAGAATCGGACAACGTCACTCCAATATATAAAATGGTCGAGAAATTGTCAACTCTGCTTCTGAAATGAACATCGCCATTGATCTCCTATCACCGAGAGGTGTAAAATCGACATAAATTTTGTCGAAAATGGACTCCGGAAAGTTTTAGGCCTCAATGAATATTTTTTATTCCCTCAAGATTCCCTAAGATTCTGTTCTGTAGGGAATATGAAAATATGGTGCTCAGATGGCCATTCTGGCTTTACCATCGCGTTCCCTGTGAAATTATGGTTAAAATGAGTGTAAACTTCATATCATTCTGGCAAAATGGAAATTTACCTCCCCCTGGAATCTTTCAAGCATCAAGGAATATTCTTTGAAAAAATCCTCTACCTCGAAAAGTGTGCATGCACATGGTTCCTCCTTGCTATGGCTCGTGGTTCCACGCCTACATATAAGAAAATCTCTCCATTGTTTGGTCTCGCTCAGCCTCTTTTTCGTCTCTGTCCTGAGTGCACTATGAATTCAGATTTAAGTATTGGTGGGGGGCAGAGCTATCAGTAAGAGGGCCCGTAGGCCATTGGTAATGGCAGAGGGCTAGAGGCGGGCAGGTCAGGGGTTCCAACTCCGCCGACCTCCCGTATTGGAAACTTATTTAACCACATTTTTTTTGTTGGAAAATAACCGCTTTAATTTTGTTGGTTGGAGTGTTGAATGTTTTGATTGTTGTAATGTTACTTTTAATGCTGTTTGAAACATTTTTTAAAATGGGGCTGCCCAGTGGGGGCTAGCCCACATGGGTCGGGTGAGTTTGAGGCGGCTTTGACCCGGTCACTGTCACAATTATTTAACATAGTGCAGAGGATACCATATTTATGGTGCAGCCATGACTGTGGGTGGGGTCCTGGGTCATAGCTGCGGGCCTCGTCGTCACAGTTATTTTTATCATTATATATAGTATGAAATATAGTATATGGATCCAATTGGTGTGGCGGGAGTCATGGATCGCCACTCCATTTTTTAATATATATATATATGTTTTGTTTAAAACAAATTGGTTCTTTTTTATTTTAACAAAAATAAGGGTCATTGGGAAAATTAACGAGGCCACAAATTTGCCTGTTTTCAGGGGCTAAGTTCCTTACTGGTTGACAGTGAATTTATGGGACACTTAAAACTGGCCCACTCCCCAACTTTGACCAAAAATTTGACTTGTTGTAACTTCTCTATACAGGCTTAGATTGGAGATCCTTTCACATCGTTGGAATCATGGCGATGAGTACTTCAACCTGAATCTAGTTCGAGAGCAATCCTACCACTTTGAATTTTGACCTATCATCAACCCTCTTGGTCTCTTGAGGGTGTCTAGAGCCACTTGGATTAATCCTCCCCACTTAGGAGCTTTTGAGCCACCAAAAGCATGAAAATAATCTGCAGCTGCTTTGTACCTTGTCTGCACCACACGTGTCCTGAAAGGTCACGCTTCATTCTCCTTCACCTTTGTCCTTCAGAGCCATAAGAGATGAGCTGAAACCTGCATCCTCTACAAACCTATATTACATTATTCTGCAAATTATATGCTCAATTTCATGACCAACTATGAACCAATCATCCCATACTTACCACGATTTTATAACACCTACTCTATGGTCAAGGTTACAATAAAATGGAACCAATGCCCCAACTATCAATACAAGGCCAAAATATCATTGTTGCTTCAAAAGTGATGGAAAACACATCATCAATTTTACATTTTAACATGCAACACATGATTTACAAAGTAAGGCCACGGCACACTACCAAACCTAGAAAAACCATCTCTCACTTATCAAAGTGAATGGGTCATCCCTCTGTGGCGCATTTGCTTGTCGAACAATTATTTCAACTGGTTCTTGCACTAATGCTTTTTCCTTAAGGCGTTGCTTTGGATGGAGCCTCAAACATGTGGCTTTCTAATGGCCACTTCTGTCACAATGGCTACAATGAGTCTTCATCCTCCAGACCTGCTTTACCTTCTTCCTTTCCTGCAGTTGAGAAGGCCTTTCACGCCTCATCCTCCTTCATGCTTCCATTCTCTTCCAGCACTCAATGAATACATGATTATGTAACCCAAAAAAACTACATATTTTGCGATGCCATGATCAATGTTCATTGTTAGTGACATGCTTGTAATAAAAATGAACACTAGACTATCGAGATATGTTATACCTTTCTCGGTTGTCTCTAGTGCAATCATGGTTACGAAAGCTTGCCTCATCTCTTTCACTTCCATGTGCGTTGTCATAGGATGATGGTGAAGTGTTCCCATCAATCTCTTTCCCCCATGGTTTCAGCCATGCATTGGAAGCTTCTGACACATTCGAGGATTGTCCTTTAGTGTATCCCAAACCTGCTAATCGAGGTCTCTACACGATCTCCAATGGCCGAGTCATGCCTTGGCCATTAACACCAAGTCCTCCTCCTTTGTATCCCATCTTAGTGAGGAGTCACATGCTAGTTCCTGTAATGGGTATCTCCACATTTCCCACAGAAATGATAGCATGTGAAGATGAAACTGAATAAACATCAACATTTTTTACCTCCGATGTTGATTCAGAAATAGGTGATGACGGCTTCTTCAAGCCTTTGTTGTGCTTCAACTCCTTCAAGGCCTCTTTCGCGGCTCGTAGCTGAAGTTGCAGTCTCTGCTTATCCTCTTTCTCTTCTTGTAGAAGCCTCCTTAATTCATCATCCTTTGCTTGAAGGCTCTGTTTGTTGCACTTCAGTTCTTCCAAGGTTGCCTCTATGGCTTGCAACTGAAGTTGCACTCTCTTCTTATCCTCTTTCTCCTCTCATAGAAGCACTTTCAATTAAGCATTATTTGCTTGAAGGTTTTAGTCTATCTCCTCATTCATATGAGAAGACAATGAAGGCGATGAATATTTACTAGAAGATGTGGATAAATCATCGCTTGCTGCTTCTTCTTTCTCTCGTCTTTCATAAGCTTCATACATTATGTCCACCATTTTTGAAATCCTGATCATGGCCTCATACATGTCCTCTCCATCCTCCATTTTTGCACGTTCAATCATTGTTCACGCTCGCAATTCGCATTAGCAAGAAGGCCGCTCTGATACCACTTGATCCGGATCCATCAACTACTGGATTTACGCATGATCTTTTACTTCTCTGATGTTGTTAGAAATCAATTTTAAAATAGCACAAAAGAACTCATGTGCATGCTATAAATAAGTGAAACAAGACAACCATAAGCAACATGCAAACACAAGACATTGATAGCGGAGTTTACCCAGTGTCGGCTATGTCTCTAGGCCTGGTGTAAAAATGGGGTAGGCCGCTTCATATAGTGCTAGAAGATGTGATGTACATGGATGATGTTCATACAAGGATGTGCCCTAAACATGAGTGGCTTGTCTCTCTACGAGATGTTCTGCTACCGGAACTCTCACTCACAATGGACCTCCTATCAACATCACATAATATCACATGAAGCAAAAACAAGATCCCACACCTGCATCAAGAAAGGATATAGAAATCATAATACATATCACATCAAAAATAGGCACATGATCAAACTGCATATACCTCAACCCCTAAATTTGGCTGAAGAAGCGGATGCTCAGCTATTGAATCTAGTTGTATCATCGAACTTGTGGCGTCGAGGTGTATAGACTCGACTACCCACACTTGAGAATCAGATACCGTCAGTCCAATCTGGAAAATGGCCAAGAAATGGGGATCTTTGCTACTGAAATAGACATCGCCATTGAGCTCCTATCGTCGAGAGGTGTAAAATTGACATAAAGTTTGTCGATAATGGACTCCAGAAATTTTTGGGCCTCAAGGAATCTTTTTTATTACATCAAGATTTCCTAAGATTTTGTTCTACAGGGAATCTGCAAATCTGCGACTCAGATTTCCATTATGGCTTTACCATTGCAAATTTCCCTACGAAATTCTCGTTAAAATGACTGTAAACTTCATATCATTCTGACAAAATGAAAATTTACCTCCCCCTGAAATCTTTCAAGCATCAAGGAATATTCTTTGCAAAAATCCTTTGCCTTGAAAAGTGTGCCTGCACATGGTTCCGCCTTGTTGTAGCTCGTGGTTCTACACCTACAAATAAGAAAATTGCTCCACCATTCGGTCCTGCTCGGCCTTTGTTCCGTCTCAGTCCCGGGTGCACTGCGAATTCAGGTTTAAGTATTGGTGGGGGGAAGAGCTATCAATAAGAGGCATGTAGGCCATTGATAATGGTGGAGGGCTAGGGGCGGGCAGGTCGAGGGTTCCAATCCCGCCAACCTTCCGTATTGGAAACTTGTTTAACTACATTTTTTTTTAGGACATAACCGTTTTAATTTCGTTGGTTGTTACGTTGAACGTTTTGAATATTGTAATGTTGGTTGTAATGCAGTTTGAAATATATTTTACTATGGGCCACCCGATGGGGGCCAACCCACCTGGGCTGGGCGGGTTTGAGCCCTGCCAGCCCCGGTCACTGTCGTGGCTTTTTAACATAGTGCGGAGGATACCATATTTATGGTGGTGTTGTAACTATGGGTGGGGTCTCGGGTTAGAGCCGTAGGCCTCGACTCCACGATTATTTTTATCGTTATATATAATATGAAATATGGTATATGGATCCGACGGGGGTGGCAGGGGTCATGGCTGTCTCTACATTTTTTAATATATATATTTTTTTTGTTTAAAATAAATCGGTTTTTTTAATTTAACGAAAATAAGGGTCATTGGGAAAATTAAGGAGGCCACAATTTCGCCTGTTTTAGAGGGCTAAGTTCCCTGCCATTTAACGGTGAATTTGTGGGACACTTAAACCTGGCCCACTACCGAACTTTGACCAAAAATTATACTTGCTCTAACTTCTCCATATGGGCTCAGATTGGAGATCTGATCGCTACGTTGGAATTAGGGCGAAGAGTATTTCAACCTTAACCTAGTTTGAGAGCAATCCGACCACTTTGAATTTTGACATGTCATCAGACCTCTTGGTCTCCTGAGGGTGTCTGGAGCCACGTGGATTAAGCCCAGTATGGTAGAGATGCTGTAATGTTTAACATTTTGACTTAGTCAAAATGAAATAAAAAATAAAAAATAAATTAAATTATAAGTAATAATAATTATAATTATCAATAAAACATTTTAACTCATTGATATTACACACTAAAAAAAAACATAAAATTAATAATTATATTTATAATTAAGTATAATTAATAATTAAACCATTCTAGATTTATTTTAACTCTAAATCCACCAAGGGCCTATAGATCAAATCTCTGGAGATGCACACCTCTTTTAGAGTGAAAAAATATTTGATCCCGCTCACCACTTGGTAAATCTAGAATTAAGAAGGATCTAAATTGGTTTTATAAAAACTACAAAAATAGTACTCATCATCATTTACAATGATTCCTCCAATACCAATGATCATTAATAAAAACAAAAAATATTTCCACTTAAAACAACCATATAATATTTAATGAATATTTAACATATTTTCATTGTTTACTAAATTTATTTAATTACAATAATAAATATAAATAATAATAATATATATTTTAGCTAATCCTTGGTTATAATGTTTACTCAGTTACAATAATGATGGTCTTAGTGTGCTTGTTTACTTAGAATAATAATTATTTACAATATTTATTATTATTTTTAATTTAACAACTCTTCTTCTTCTTCTTCTTCTTCTTCTTCTTCTTATATAGATTTAGTAGTTCCTTACCATTTTCTATTTATCAATAAGAGAGAGCAAGTTGCAACATATACACATTTGGTGGCCTCAACCTGCCCAGAGGAAACCACGTTTGTTGGCCAACTTAGAGCATTAAATACCATCCAAAATTGAAATTGTTTCTTTCGTCTACTAGCAACTATGTCCATTTTACTATTTAAAACAAATTCTATTTGACAACATGAAAAATAAAAGCTATCTACAAAAATCATAGAAACTTAGAGCATCATGGCCTCTATGTCTTCTTCCTTACTGTTACTTTCTCTCTCCCATCCTTGGATTACATTCTGAATCTGCAGAGGATTTCCTGTAGAGTAAACTTCAAAGAGATTCTCTATTATCTCTTTCTTCATCCTTTTGCCTCGATTGCTTGGCTTGGCTATATTTTTCGAAAGCTTCTACTTTCCTTTGTCCTTAGGCTGACACTTTACTAATTGCCCTTTCACCATTGTAAATATACTTTATTATATTATACCATTCAAATAAAAATTATAGTACACTAAAATAAATTAAAAAAATATTAAAATAACCCCTAACCCCAAACCCTAATTCTAATGTATAGACAACATTATTTATTTATGTTAAATTATGAATGGATAATAAAAAACAATAACCTAGTTACTATTCTATTTAGTGCCAATTTATCTATATAAACATATAATGTAACGGAAAGAGCAATTTTAGCCTTGAGGATTACAAATAAACAAAGCCATAGCTAAAAAGAGACATAGTCAAGTGCACAAGAGTGAAGTCATTGGCAAAAAAGGATATGTAGGCTAGTTTTAAGAAACTTACAAAAATAATATTTATCACCATTTGTAATGATTCTTCTAATGCCAATGATCATTAATAAAAGAAACAGAATATTTCCAATTAAAACAACATCAACTCTACTCAGTGTTTAACAAGTTTTTAGTATTTATTGGATAGAGTTAATTATAATAATGATTATAAATAATAATGTCTTATTCTGTTTTTTTAATAATTTATATATTTTATTTTATAAGTTTATATTGTTAGAGATTTTGGAATAACATTGTCTAATATGAGTTTTGGATGATAATTTTATCCATTATCACGAACCAAAAAGAGCTATGTTTATGAGTGATATGTCCTATATTTCAGATGGTAACACTATCCATCATCACAAACCAAAAAGAACTATGTCAGTAAACTAGTGCCAAAAGCTTTTTTATAAGTCCATTTTAATTTTTAATTTTTAATTTATTTTATTGTCATTTGATTTTTTTATTTTTATGTTTTTTTTTATTTATCTAATGATAATAATTTATTTGGTTTTATTTTTATTTGTTGACTTAATATTTTTATTTGTTGATTTAATTTGGTATTATATTGTTAAATAAATAAAATAAAAACTAATTGTCCTTAGTGCCACCTTTTAAAAAGTTTTCCAATTTATTTTTCAGATCTAATGTAAACTCTACACAATCCAAGTGTTATATGGTTTTTTAGGGTGTTGAATCCATATATGTAGTCAAAAAAAAATTTAAATAACACAAATCAAGATTTCACTTCAAATTTTTCCTCCGGCCAAAAAATCCACGTGAAACTCCAAAAAGTCTCATTAAAGATAACTCCAAAAATTGTTTTACTTTAACCGTGAGATTTAACATTTGAAATATTTTATTAATAATTTAATCACATTCTAAGATCATATTCTCCATCTTGTCCTTACGATGAACCATTTAATGGTATGTTAAGATCTCATTACGATGAACCATTTAATGGCATGCTAAGATCTCATTTTCAAAACGACTTGACAAAACATCTACTATGTGATTATTGGCTAAAGTTTTCTCAATAATTGAAGTATGAATCACAAAAGCCTGAATTCAGAAATTTATGATATTTAGTTTTTTTTTTGTAAGTGAGACTAAACTATATTGAAATCATAAAAGAAACTTCACAAAGGCTATGGACAGGGATGGCAAGAAATGCTTAGCCAATCCATGCCTTGGAAGTTTTCAAAATAAGCCATGTTTGGTGCTACCTCGTGGGAGGAAACCAACGCCTTAAGAGAGTCAAACAGTCTTGACTTACAAAATATTCAGTGACACATATGAAAACAAAATAGCTGAAGTATGTCCTGAAAAGACAAAAATCAGAAATGAACCTTGCTACCGAGTAGTCATGGAGTTCCTTCATCTTCCTCTATCGCGTGGTCCTCCTCCTCAATTATGCATCCACATTCTCTTGCCATGGATTCCTCTTCAGCTGTGGGTGCACGAGGAGGCTTTGGAGGGGCCGAGTGGACGACAGGAGCAACATGATACTCATAATCGGGAACTCTGGTGCAGACGCCATCCGAGTCCATTATCCAAACATCTCTCTCCTCCTCCGCAGGATCATGGACTCGAAGAGTTTCGGTTTTCCGGGGTGTGGGTGGCTCAGATTGCATAATGGTGGATTTTATGCGTCCCCTTCTGCCCTTAGGCTTCTCCGATGGCTGAACAATCGCCTCCTGAGTGTTTTCGGGCATTTGGGTAGCTAGCATATCATGGCATCCTGATGAGGATCCTTCGTTGGATTCCAGATGCTGATCCTGGCCACAGTGAGAGTGTCCAGAGAGCGCCCCTCTCTAGCTACCCATGATGGGATTTTGACATTGGAGTGGGGCCATGGAGAGGCTATCAAGTAGAGAATGGAGAGTTGGTTGTGAGACAAGGCAGAGAGCAGGGGGTGCGTAGCAGGGGAACGCGCAACAGGGGGGCATGCATAAGGGGGCGTGCAACTGGGGGGCTCACAGTAAGGGGCACACAATGGAGAGGCACACAGGGGGATGGGCGCGTAATAGAGAGGCACGCAATGGGGGGCGCACATCAGGGGTCTCGTAGTAGGGGGTGGCACACAGTAGGGTGAGCATGCAGTAGGGGGAGCGATGGTGGTGGTAACGCGCGAGGCAGGCTGGAGTAGCAACAAACTAGAGGAAAGAGGATGAACAAAGGCAAAGAGAGCTCGCAGGACCGGTTGGATCAGATATGAAATGGCTGATTGAGGATCCTTTATGCCTTTTGAAGGCATGAGGTGCTGAATTCGAGCGTAGGGGCAGTGAGGGAAAATCCAAGTGTGCCTACATGTGCTTACATGTGATGCGTGGTGTGTCGAGAGGCCAAGTGTGGCAGAGTGCTGGCAAAATTTATCAAAGATTTGAGTTTCTGCATCATGTAGGAACTAGCGTTACATGGCAACGTCAAACTAATCATGGGAGGAGTTGTCCTCGCTCGTTTTGGAGATTTCAACCACATATGGGGACGATATTTATTTAATTACAATAATAATTGTTTTGTTATCTATTGTGCTTATTTAATTACAATAATAATGATTTACAATATTTATTATTTTTTTGAATTTAATAATTCCTCTACATAGTATACTTTATTATTTTATACAATTTAAATAGAGATTAAATTATTGTAAAATAAATTTTAAAATATTAAAAAACTCCCTAACCCTAACTCTAAACCCTAATTGCAGTGTATGGATAATTTTAATTATAAATAGATAATCTAAAGCATTAAGCTCATTACGAGTCACAATAAAACAAAACAAAATAAATTAAAAAACAAAAATATTCTAGCTGAGTTTGGCAGAGATATTGCAATGTTTTGTTTAACATCTTGATTTGGTAAAAAAGGAAAAATTAATAACATCGTAAAATTAATAATATAATTATAATTATAATTAATAATTAAACTAGCCTAGATCCATCTTAAATCTGGATCTACTAAGTGTCAAGGCCGATCAAATATCTTCTCCCTCTAAAAGAGGTTTGCATCTTAAGAGATGATTTGATAGCTCTGGACCCTTGGTAGATCACGACTTAAGATGGATCTAAGTTGTGCTAAGTTGTGCTATATAGGCAGATAGTGTAAGTGAAAGAAAAACTATAGTAGAGAGGATTGCAAATAAGCAAAGCCATGGCTAAAAAGAGACATGATCAAGTGTAGGGGAGTGCAGCCATGGCAAAAAGGAGATCTAGGTTGGTTTTAAAAATACTACAAAAACCAATACTTCTCAATATTTGTATTGATTCCTCTAATGTCAATGATCATTAATAAAAGCAACAAAATACTTCCAATTAAAATAATCATCTACTATAATGAATATTTAGCATGTTTTTATTGGGTTTAGTTAATTGCAATAGCAATTATAAATAATAATAAATTATTATTTTTTGGCGTAATCTAACTTATAGAAGAAATGACCTTTTTCATCGGAATAGGCTGATACAATTTCAAGCACTATTATGATTTTTTGTTGTTTAAATACATTTTGGAATGCATAAATAGATTCAACACCTTAGAAAACTCATGGGGAGCTCAAATTCTACGAATTAAATAACTTGAACTCAAGGCTTTAAAAATATATGTTGAATTTTATTTAAAATTAACAAATAAAGACCCTTAAAAACATCATTTCTTCTATTAGTTAGACTACGCGTTATTTTTTATATTTAATGATCCTTGGTTTATAATGTTAAGTTGCTTACAATAATTATTATTTTTGTTATTGATTGTGCATATTCTATGTTGTAGGAATAGACTACTCCATTCCTCTACGACGTAGTCTATTTTGCTATGTTTTGGCTTTCCTGGTTGCCATTTTTTTAGTTTCTTCAGTAGCATTTTCACCACTTTCTTGGCCCCTCTGCTGGTAGCCAACTTCGTTTTCATTTGGTTTTCATCTCCATCTGTCATTATGTAGCTCCCTCCTCGACTCACTACTTCATTAGTGCACACCACCCTCCATGACGTGCTCCAATTACAATCAAGATTCATCTTCCAATCTGATTCAAACTCCATTCTAGCGGCTTTGTATTCAATGGAGAAAGCAAAATTTCAGCCGAACAGACAAAAGGCAAGCACAAAAACAAAAGGTATTCTTATTTGTATTTCAATTCTCAGTCATCATGATCGTCTTTGTTTTCTTCAATGGTGTCATTCCATGAGAGAAAATTTGGCTCCAGTGTTAAGACCTTTCTCCGGTGGCTAAACCCGTCCCTGGTAATAGGGTCCTGCACTTTAATCACTATCAAAATTATCCTCATGAGGAGCTTGAACCCCTAGGGCTATTCCTTTATTGCAGCCTCAACGATCTCTATTCTCCCTAGGGTGAATGGTATCTCCTCTCACATCAACAAGTCATGCTTCACCCTACATGTATTTTTCGTTTTCTTTTCTGTGGCTGGGCAGGGGCTAGGATTCTTGGTGCTTTCTTCCAAGGTTGAATAGACCGAGCACCGCCTGAATCCCACCAACGGGAAGGAGGAGGAGACAGGGATTTTGATGGAAGTCTAATGTTGTTGCTGCTACTAGTTATGTTATGCGTGGCTTTGTTGGTGTTGATACTAGATTTCTCTCTTAAGTGTTGTGCATTAAAGAGGGAATATCAAGGGCTTGGTGTGGAGAGGAGGAGGGGGTGGGATAAGAAGTTGGCCAAGTTCAAGAAGAATCCATCGCCAATGTGACTACT
This sequence comes from Pinus albicaulis, assembly GCA_034641835.2. Lineage (NCBI taxonomy): Eukaryota > Viridiplantae > Streptophyta > Pinopsida > Pinales > Pinaceae > Pinus > Pinus albicaulis. The sequence continues at coordinate 1,137,909,730 of CM076577.1, read as the reverse complement.
ATGGAAGAGATCCATGTCACTCAATTCAATGATATGCTTAAATATAAATACGACGAAGGATTCAATATCTGATCCTCATCTGCCCTGTTCCACCTTTATAAAGTACCTCTTTTTATGCTCTGAAAAATGCACACATATATGTCAAAATTATCTTGATTGGATTTTTAGTAGATCGTCTTCCCCTAGTTACAATGGTTGCGAGGACTGGTTCACAGTTGTATGTAAGCCTCAATATACTCTGATTCTTGTGCGATTGGGGATCTCCACCAACGTATTATCCCCTACTAATGTAATGGTTCACTGGTAATGGAGTGATTATGCTTGTTTACTCAACCTCATCATACCTCCTCTGTGGCCTTTGTGTTAATGTGTGAATGAAAAGTAAATAACAATAGTCAAATGTGCATATCTTATCGGTTGTGACACCTTGGAATAACTTATATGAATAAAATTCCATTCCCTCACCTTATATGATTTTTGATGTTTAATTTTGATGTCTTTGAGCATGAGTTCCAGACTACTAAAAAATGCTCAATTAGAAATGGAAATTAGTGGTAACAACATTAATGCACATGCCTTTTTTTTTCACCATGTGGTAATCATAGAGTACCTTAATTTTTTCACCATATGGTAATCATAGAGTGGCAATCATTGATTAGTTGACAAAATTTTTAATTTCATGTAGTTATTTGAATCGTAATTCAAAAATTCCAAGGATGAAAGCACTTGAGAAAGAGGGTCCTTGAGTTTTATGACAATTGAGAGCTCAAGCATTCCAACCCAATTTCTCTGAAGAGATTTATTAGAGATTTGTTTGGATGCATATTCACCATACATGCAAATTTATGAAAAAGGAACATTATTACCATTTTTTTCCATCTTTGAAACATTAGAAACTTAGAAATTTTTGTTTTCTTGTTTATGGGTGATTACGGGAAAATTTTGACAAGACCAAAAAAATATTTCTCAAAATCTAGTTTTAAGCAACAATAATTTTATCCATTTATTTTATGTTGTTGAAATAGTAATGAAATCCAAATTTTTTATCCAAAATTAATACAACATAAAAATGTTTATTGCTCCTTTCTTCTATTTTTACTTTCACAAAAAGCTAAAACTTTTACCAATTCATGTTTTCAAAAACACTAATGTTATGGTGATTTCACTTCTTCCTATTCAATGACTACATTTAGATGATAGAGATAGAATATTTTTTTTCATATGTATCCAAGATCTTTATTATCATACTCCAATTTATGTTTTCTGCTTCAAAAATAATGATAACTTTGATGTTGCTATTTGTTCTTCTAGTGAGTTTTTTATCTCACATGTTGAGAAAATTAGAAATTCCTCTCCATGTGTGTGTGGGGTATTGGGCATTCTGTAAGTGGGAAGGTATCCTCTTAGTTGTCACTATAATTCCAAATTTTTACACGTAAAGTTTGTAATCATGCAAGCTTGTAATCACACATCACGATTAATAAAAGAATTTGAACCAAGGTGAGTGGCATTAACAGAGTTAGTCTTGAATTCATAAAAATTTTCATGTTTCTTGCTTAAAAATGGCCGCAAGACAAACTATGCAAGTGTAAACAAAACTTTCAAAATTAGATGAAGAAGGGAATTTGATTCTTGAACTATAAAAATTTATGGATCATTGTTCTTTATTTATTTAGGATATAATAATTATGGAGTACCTAATCAAGTTGAAGAACATGGCTTTAAAAGAAGCTACATAAGAAGATGAGTAGTTCATGAAGAAACACTCTCAAATACAAGCTTTGATGGCAAACATTTTTTTTAAAGAAGGTGACTATGTTAAGGCCCTAGGGCCCCTATATTAAGGCCTTAAAAAACGTTGATTATTAGATTTTTAATTATATGAGGAGATCATATAGAAACTTTCATTACACACTTTCATTTTAATTGTAATATTTTTCTCCCATATATACCAAGGAGAGCTAGTCTTATGATTAACAAACTTGTCTTACACATTATATTAATTGCAAAAGGAGGTTTCACACTCAAGAGAAATGTTATTATTAGCTTCTTGTAATTTTTAAGGCGTGTATTTCATAGCAATAACCATGCATGATTAAACTCGAGATGGTTTACAAAGGCTTTCTGGAGTCCACTTCCATAACAAAGAGAATATGGAGGTGATATGAAATTTCTCCCAAGGAAACCCATGAATTAACCCTGAAAGAGATCTCCATCAAAGATTCATAAAATAGAACCAATACCATTTGAGATGGCCTTCTCATTTTGATGAAACTTTATCTAGTTAGGAACAAGCTAGGCTAATATAAGAACCCCAAGAATACTTGGCTCAAAATGAACCCCAGAAGAAACAAGCACCTCTTGCCCTTAAAGTTATTATCCTCAAAAGAAAATATAAAAAACTACATGTAGGGTTCCTTGAGTGAAACCTTATCCTCTTTAAGGGGGGAAAGTGTGGAGGGAAAGAAGCACAAATAATTACAAAAGTATCTTCCACTACAAACATAGGAGGAACCTTTGCATTCAACTTAACTTCAAAAACATTTTCTAGAGTAACTAAAGAAGTGAGATTATCTGTAATAGGGATCTTACCATGAGAATCCTTGGCCATGCCCAAAGGAGAATTCTCCAAAACTTTGACCTTTGAAGGGATATTCCACTTAATAAATGCTTGCTTTCCATCCAACAACATTGTTTTTTGAGATATAACTAGGTCCTTACTCTTGACGTTAGCTAAAATCACCTTTACATCCATCTTCACTCATAATTTTTTTAAGTTTGACCTAGATGATACTCTTTTTTCACATGATCTCTGAATGTGCCTTACGTCACGATAGACAAAGCATTTGAAAGGGAGTTTCCAATTATCAATTTTTTGAATTGAGGACCTTCCTCTAAACACCAATTTAATTTATTTGAAAAATCCATCTTTTAAATCCACTTCAACTTTGATCCAAAGCTATCTTCAATCCATTTGGAATTCCAATTAGGATATAAATCCATACAACACATTATCTTGTTCCCAATCAAAGACAATGTTTTTTCACTCCAAAAGATTAATAGAAGGCTTGATAAGATCACCCATGTCATTTGTACTGAGATAGGTTCTCTTGTTGGATGAAAATTTATACTCTAATACTTCAAAAACAACCCTAGTGGTCCCCAACACCAATCACGAGCCAAAATCTCCACATTCGATTCAGATTTCAACCAACAACACATCCAACCCCTTACTAAAACATGAAACAGAGGAGTATGATCAAGCCAAGGTGTCTAATTTTCTTCGAACCATTTCATAACAAATTTTGGGTGTACAATATTTCCACAAAATCTACCCTTTAATGTTATGTCAAGCATTTATATAATATCAAAGATATTCAAGTGTTCTCTAACCACCGTTTTTGTTTGTCCCTTCATGGTATGATGCACTTATTTTGCTTCTTAACCTCAAAATTCTTGTGCACTTGGCTTCCATGATTGGTTTCATTTGGTTCAACTATCGGATAGAAAGTAATAATCAATAATGGTTTAGACAACTTGGTATATGCAATTGAGCAAGGGAATAAAATTGTTGATTTACTATCTTGAAAAAGCACAAGAACATAAATAATTCCTTTTTTCTAATAACCCATCTCCAGATGTCCCAAAATTGAAATGATCAATGGCTTGATACATGCTATCATAAGTATGCTTGTCATAATCTTCTATGGGAAAAGGTTTTGGGAGGAACTAGGGTTATCACCTTAGTAGTCCACCAAATCTTCATAAATTATGGCACAATAAATCCCAATAAAAACCACAGTTGAAACCTTTCCGCACATGCGCTATAAGGCTAATGTCGGAGACGAAGAATGAAACTCAACCACAGATATGTCCAAAGGGAAATACAAAGGTGTTGTGCATATACCTAGTGGAATCCCTAAACACTTTCATGAAGGAAAACTTTAACAACAAAACCCTTGCATGGATACCTTGCAAAATGTATACACATTTTCATGAAGGAAAACTTTAGGATATACAATCCGTGTTGCAGAAACCCCCTCGAGCTATAAGCTTTGTTCATATGTTTTACTAAATTATGTTGCTAGCACATCTAAGACAAATAAATTCCTTCAATCTTTGATACACCTTATATGCCAAACTTTTTTTCCAAGGAAAAAAACATAAATTTTATTGAAGAGGAATAAAATTATAATTCTTAGGTGCATGGGTGCTATTCCAAAAGGAACTTCCATAGAGAAGCAAGAGTACCATAAATGGTCTTGATTAAGCTAAAAAAATAGCTATTTTTTAAGCATACCGAGATTCAACATAAATTACATTAAAGTTATTTTAAACAAACAAGCAAGAAAATAAAGGTTGGTAAATGTATGATGCTTCAATATAGCCTCTTGGCCTTCATGAAGTTTGAGAGCAAAGTGGCTTTCCATTAGATTTAGTTCATTTTGGAAAAACATTATATAGCTTGATTTAGCTCCTTGTAGAGATGGAAAATCTTATGTCTTGGCAAATACCAAATATTATTTTCAACTACTCTGTTATGGCCTATAACCCAATGTTTTGAATTCACACTTGTCCACAAATCCACTATATGACAATAAGAGAATCCTCGAAAGCCTGTAGGCAATTTCTCTCCCATCCAAAACAAATTTCAATAAATACAAGAGAGACAATGATTCTCTTTGACTGTTGATTCCACTTCCCATATCAGCTTTGAAGAGGAAATAACGATACTCAATAATAAGTAAAACTAATGCTAATAATCTTGGTGTGACCTTGGTAGGCACCATTAAAGTGGCCCCAACATTTACAAATGTCCACATGAAAGTTACCAACAATCCTATGCCTTGATGGTTTTTGAGCCTCTTTTAGAAAAGGAAATAAAATTGATACCTAAGGTGAGACCTTAAATGTCGGAGGAAGGGGGTCCTTGAAAAAGAAAGCATTCATTACTAGTTAGATTCTCTATAAAGTAAGATAGGGGTTTACTCTGATATTTTCCATATATTGTCTTGTAAACAAGGAATGCAGAAAATCATAAATGTTATCCTTATTCCACAAATTAAAGAAACCAATAGAAATTTTTATCTCTCCCCAATCTTGTTTGGAATAATAACAAAATGAAAAGAGATGATTATTTGTTTCTCCTAGAAAATCGCAAAGAGGGAACTTGTTTAGTCCACCTTACCACTTTTTAGAATGTAGTCCCAAGCCAAGGCTTGGTTTCCTAAGGCTAGCGTCATTAGAAATTTAGCCTTTAGTGGCACCTTATCCTTCCACAATAACTTCCAACACTGTTACTGATGAAATAGGTAACCTGACCTCAAAACGGGAACTCTAGCCCAAAAAGACTCAAAAAACATGAAAAAACACCCCCAAAACAAAAAAAGTGTATTCCAGAACGCACTTGGTTTTTTTTTAACGTCAAATTTCAACATTTTATAAAATTATGTTAAAAACAAAAAAATTTCTTGAAAAAAGGATTGAAAAAACACCCTCAAAATAAACCGAGTTGACGCTAGAATAACCAAAAAAAAAAAAAATTGTCATATTTTTGACATTTTTAAAAATAGAAATAACATTTTTTAATTTTTAAAATTCAAACATTAAAAAAAACATAAAATTTAAGAAAAAAAATAAATTTAAAAAATAAAAACATTTTAAAGCTTAAAATTTAAAAATATATAGGAATCAAAAAATAAAAATAAAAACAAAATAAAAAATTTAATTCAAACATTAAAAAAAACCTAAAATTTAAGGAAAAAAAAAAATTAAAGATTAAAATTTCAAAATATATAGAAATAAAAAAATAAAAATAAAAACAAAATAAAAATATTAAATTAAAAAGAAAAACAAGTTAAAAAAAGAAAGAAATTATAAAAAATAAAATATAGAAATTAAATTTAAAAAAGAAAAAGAAAATGTTTATTAAATTTAAAAAAAAAAAAAAATTTAAATAAAAAATTAAATTTAAAGAAATATATTAAATTTTAATAAATTTAAAACTTTAAAATAAAATTTAAAAAAAAAAACGTTATTGAAATTAAAAGTAAAGAAATTAAAAATTAATTAAAAATAAAAAATGAAAAAAAATACAATAAAAATTTTAAATTTAAAGAAATATATATTAAAAAACAAATAGATTTTAAAAAATATATTAAATTTAAATTATAAAAAATAATATATATATATATATATATATATATATGAACTTAAATTAAAAATATATATGTTAGATTTTATTAAATTAAAAAAAAATGTTAATATTAAAATAACCAATTAAATTTAAAAAAAATATTAAATTTTTATAAATAAATGAATAAACAAATAAATTTTGAAATAAAAAATAAATTTTAAATATAAAGAAAAAAAAAAACATTGTTAAAATAAAAAGTTTAAAAACCTTAAAAATCAATTAAAATTGAAAATATGAAAAAGATAAATTAAAAATATATATATTAAATAAAAAATAAACTAAAAAACAAATTAATTTCAAAATATTAAGTTTAACTTAAAAAAAAATCTAATTTTGAATACACAATTTTAATTGAAATAAAAAAAATATAAAAATTTTATGTAATTAAAAAAATAATAATAAAAAAATAAAAAATTTAAAAAAATATTAAATTAAAATAAATAAAAATACAAAATTTACTAAATTTTAAAAAATTAAATGAAAAAACTAAACATAAAATTTAATAATAAAAAAAAATATGAATTTTTTTTTTAAATCAATTAAATAAAAACAAAATACAAAATTTAATAAAAATTATCAACAAAATTTAGAAAAAATAAAATAAAAACAAAAAAATGAATAAATTTTTTTAAAAAAATTAAAAAAAAACAAAAAAAATTAAAACAAATTAAATTTCCAATATAAAAATTAAATTAAAAAAAATAATAATAAATTAAATTTTTTGAATTAAAAAAAAAATCAAATTAAAAAAAATACTAAAAATTTAAAAAATTAAAAATAAAAAAGAATTTTTTGATTGTGGTGGCGCCGCCAATCAGCCTCCCGCCTAGGTGACGGCGGAGGCCGGCGGCTAGGCAGGAGGCCGATTTCAAGAATCGCCCTCCCGCCTAGGTGACGGCGAAGGCCGGCAGCTAGGCAGGAGGCCGATTTCAAGAATCGCCCTCCCGCCGCAGGAGGCCGATTCCGGGAATCGCCCCCCCGCCGCAGGAGGCCGATTCCGGGAATCACCCTCCCGCGACGAGAGGTCGATTCCGGGAATCACCCCCCCGCCGCGGGAGGCCAATTTCAAGAATCGCCCTCCCGCGGCGAGAGGCCGATTCCGGGAATCACCCTCAAGCTAATTCCGGGAATCGCCCTCCCGCGGCGAGAGGTCGATTCCGGGAATCACCCTCAAGCTAATTCCGGGAATCGCCCTCCCGCGGCGAGAGGCCGATTCCAGGAATCGCCCTCCCGCGACCCAGGAGGGCGATTCCCGGAATCGGCCTCCCATGGTGGGAGGGTGATTCCTGGAATCGGCCTCCTGTGGCGGGAGGGCGATTCCCGGAATCGGCCTCCCGTCGCTAGAGGGCGATTCCCGGAATCGGCCTCTCGCCGCGGGAGGGTGATTCCCGAAATCGGCCTCCTGCAGCGGGAGGGTGATTCCCGAAATCGGCCTCTCGTCGTGGGAGGGCGATTCCCGGAATCGGCCTCTCGCGGCGGGAGGGCGATTCCCGGAATCATCCTCCTGTGGCGGGAGGGCGATTCCCGGCATCCCGCTGCGGGAGGGCAATTCCCGGAATCTGCCTCCTGCCCAGGTGGCAGAGCAGCCCCCCGCCCGCCCAGTGGCCAGCCTCCACTGCCACCTGGGCGGGACGTCGACTGGCAATGCCACCACGATCAAATTTTTTTTTTTTTTTAATATATATTTTTTTAATTTGATTTTTATTTTTTTATTTTTATTTTTTAAATTCAAAAAATTTAAAATTATTTTTTTTTAATTCAAATTTTTTATTTTAAATTTAATTTTTATTTATTTATTTATTTTGTTTTTAAATTTAATATTTTAGATTAATTATTTTTTAAAATTTAAAATTTATTCATTAAATTTATTAAATTTTAATTTAATTTAATTTAAATTTTTTTTAAATCTTTTAGTTTATTTGGTTTTTCATTTTTAAAATTTATAATATTTTTCATTTTTAAAAAAACAACAAATTTATGGATATTTGTTTTTTAATTATTTGCACGTGGTTTTTTTCATTTTTTTTTGTTTTTTAATGGTAGTTTTTTTTATTATAATTCTTTTATTTTAATTTTCTTTTTCAATTTTAAATTTTGTTTTTTTTTTTTTAATTTGTTTATTTGTTAATTTTAAAATTTGTATTTTTGTTTTCTTATTATTATTATTATTTTAATTTAAATTTTTAAATTCAATTTTTTCTTTTTTGTATTTTATTTTTTTTATCTAAATTTTAATTTTGTAATTTAAATTATTTTGAAATTTTCTATTTTAAATTTTTTTTTTAATTATATGGATTTTTTTAATAACTTAGAAAAAAATGTTTTTGATGTTTTTTTTTTTAATTTTTTATTGTTAATTTTTGTTTTTTTTCTTTAAATTATGTGTTTTTTTTTCAAATTTTGTCATTTCTTTTGATATAATTTTTGAATATTTTTGTTTTTTTTTTGTTTTATTTATTTATTTTTGTTTAAATTTTTTACTTTTACGAGTTAATTTTGTTTTTTTTTACATTTTTATTGGTTTTTTATATTGTTTTTATATATATATTTTTTACCTAAGTTTTGTGTTTTATTACCAACATGAAAATCACCACTCTAAAAAAAGAAGGTTGATGCTGCATCAATACGTTTCAAAATTCACATGAAAATTACCGCTCTAAAAAAAAAAATTGATGCTGCATCAATACGTTTCAAAATTAGCATGAAAATCACTAACATTTTAAAACAAATATTCATACTTCATAAATAAAAATATTAGAGTGTCAAAAATGTGCTCAAAAAAAAAAAGAGGTGATTTTGCATCACCACTTTTCAAAATCGGGTGCTTTTTATGCTACCAAAAAAAAGTAGGTAATAGTACGGTTACCTATTTCATCGGTAACATTATTTTCCACCACAACCACACATTTACACATCCATATAGAGCTTAATACCCCAACCCAAATAAGTTAATCATTATGATTATATAAATAATACGGGTCATTTGAAGCTCTAAATTAAATATTTCCCAAAACCTTGCATAGTCACCCTCCATACCAAGATTAGCTGAGATCATCGATGCTTGACTCATAAGAAAATGACCAAATTCTTGCTTATAAAAATGGTTCCATTATATCCCATGATAACATCAACTGTAATTTGAACTTGATACCTGTTACCCATAAGCCAAGCCAAATGGGGCCCAATTATTAGGAAGGAAAGGGAAAGTGTCTTCCATTGATTACACATGTTATGGATAGGTTTACAAGATTTCCTCATCTAGTCGATCCAAGAATTGGGAGGTATATACTTTTCATTAAGAATCCTATTCCAAAGACTGTCCATCTTAAGAGAACCCCATAATGATTTTTCTGCTAGAGAAAAACCAAAGAGAAGTATTTCCTTAGCACTGAAGCCCTTAATTGCGATGAGAGGCACTCTCTAGCCCAATATGGTAGAGTTGTTGCAATGTTTAACACTTTGAATCTATACAAAAAAACATAAAATTAATAATTAGATTCATAATTATAATTAATAATTAACTAGCCTAGATCCATCTTAGTAATGGATCTACTAAGTGGCTAGAGGGGTCAAATCTCTTGAGACACAAACATCTTTTAGAATTAATATGTAATTGATCCCTCTCGGTGCATGGTAGATCCAAAGTCCAAAGTTAAGATGGATATAGGTTTTTTTTAATGTTTCCACAAGTTAAGAACCATAAGACATCCACTTGACCTAATAACTTACCTTAAAATTGATTAAACAAATACTTTCATACAATTTGGGTGAACCCCATTAACATGGGATATTCTCATTGTCCTCAGATTGGATGACTGCATCTTGTTGTAATGAATTGGTGGTCTTTGCACACTAGTAATTTAATGCAAATAGTAGTTTTTTACATCCAAAGTTGTTGTCTAGCCCTGATTCGGGATCGACAGCTACCAGATTTACCCATGATCTTTTACTTTTGTGATGTTGTTAGAATTTCATTTTAAAAGAGCATAAAAGAACAGATGTGCATTCTGTAAAGAAGGGAAACAAGACAACCATCATCAACATGCAAACACGAGATGTTGATAACGGAGTTCACCCAGTGTGGGCAACGTCTCTGGGCCTGGTGTCAAAATGGGGTAGGTTGCTTCATATAGTGTTGGAAGATGTGATGTACATGGATGAAATTCATACAAGGATTTGCCCTCAACATGACATAATCCCACATGAAGCAAAAACAAGATCCCAAACATGCATCAAGCAAGGATCTAGATATCATAACACATCTCACAGCAAAAAGAGGCACATGATCAAACTGCATATACCTCAAACCTTGAAGCTAGCTGAAGAAGCGGATGCTCAACTACTGAATCTCGTTATACCATCGAACTCGTGGCATCGAGGTGCATAGAATCAACTGCCCACACTTGAGAATTAGAAAACGTCACTCCAATATAGAAAATATCCGAGAAATTGCGAGCTCTACTTCTAAAACGAACATCACCATTAATCTCTTGTCACCGAGAGGTGTAAAATTGACCTAAATTTTGTCGAAAATGGACTCTGGCAAGTTTTGGGCCTCCATGAATCTTTTTTATTCCCTCAAGATTCCCTAAGATTCTTTTCTACAAGGAATCTGCAAATCTGCTGCTCAGATGGCCATTCTGGATTTACCATCATGTTCCCCTCGAAATTCTGGTTAAAATGATTGTAAACTTCATATCATTCTGGAAAAATGAAAATTTACCTCTCCCTACAATCTTTCAAGCATCAAGGAATATTCTTTGAAAAAATCCTCTACCTTGAAAAATGTGCATGCACATGGTTCCTCCTTGCTATGGCTCATGGTTCTACACCTACATATAAGAAAATTGCTCTATTGTTCGGTCCCGCTTGGTCTTTGTTTTGTCTCTGTCCTAGATGCACTGCGAATTCAGGTTTAAGTATTGGTGGGGGGCAGAGTTATCAATAAGAGGCCCGTATGCCGTTGGTAATGGCAGAGGACTAGAAGCGGGCAGGTCAAGGGTTCCAACCCCGCCGACCTCCCATATTGGAAACTTGTTTAACTGCATTTTTTTGTTGGAAAATAATCGGTTTAATTTAGTTGGTTGGAGTGTTGAACGTTTTTATTGTTGTAACATTTGTTTTAATGTTGTTTGAAATATATTTAAATATGGGGCTGCCCAGTGGGGGCTGGCCCACATGCGCCGAGTGAGTTTGAGCTGGCTCTGATGCGGTCACTGTCGTGGCTTTTTAACATAGTGCAAAGGATACCATATTTATGGTGGTGTTGTGACTGTGGGCGGGGTCCTGGGTCATAGCTGCGGGCCCCAGCCTCACAGTTATTTTTATTGTTATATATAATATGAAATATGGTATATGGATCCAACGGGTGTGGCGGGGGTCATGGCCCGCCACTCCATTTTTTAATATATATATATATATATATATATATATTCTTTTTTATTTTAACAAAAATAAGGGTCATTGGGAAAATTAACGAGGCCACGCTTTTGCCTGTTTTTAGGGGCTAAGTTCCCTACCGGATGATAGTGAATTTATGGGGCACTTAAACCTGGCCCACTCCCCAACTTTGACCAAAAAATTGACTTGCTCAAACTTCTCCATACGGGCTCAGATTGGAGATCCTTTCGCATCATTGGAATCACGGCGAGGAGTACTTCAACTTGAACCTTGTTCGAGAGCAATCCTACCACTTTGAATTTTGACCTATCATCAACCCTCTTGGTCTCCTGAGGGTGTCTAGAGCCACCTGGATTAATCCTCCCCACTGAGGAGCTTTTGATCCACCAAAAGCATGAAAATAATTTGCAGCTGCTTTGTACCTTGTTTGCACCACACGTGTCTTGAAAGGTCACGCTTCATTCTCCTTCACCTTTGTCCTTTAGAGCCATAAGTGATGAGCCAAAACCTGCATCCTCTGCAAACCTATAGTACATTCTTCTGCAAATTACATGCTCAATTTCATGACCAACTATGACCCAAGCATCCCATACTTACCATGAGTTTATAACACCTACTCTGTGGTCAATTTTACAATAAAATGGAATCAATTCCCTAGATATCAATACAAGGCCAAAATATCATTGTTTCTTCATAAATGATGGAAAAAACATCATCACTTTTACATTTGAACATGCAACACATGATTTAAAAAGTAAGGCCATGACACACTACCCAACCTAGAAAAACCATCTCTCACTTATCAAAGTGAATGGGTCATCCCTCTGTGGCGCATTTGCTTGTCGAACAATTATTTCAACCGGTTCCTGCACTGATGCTTTTTCCTTAAGGCGCTGCTTTGGATGGAGCCTCAAACACATGGATTTATGATGGCCACTTCTGTCGCAATGGCTGCAATGAGTCTTCATCCTCCAGACCTGCTTTACCTTCTTCTTTTCCTGCGGTGGAGAAGGCCTTTCATGCCTCATCCTCCTTCGTGCTGCCATTCTCTTCTAGCACTCAATAAATTCATGGTTATGTAACCCAAAAAAACTACATGTTTTCCGATGCCATGATCTATGTTCATTGTTAGCGACATGCTTGTAATAAAAATGAACACTAGACTATCGAGACATGTTATACCTTTCTCAGTTGTCTCTGGTGCAATCATGATGACGAGAGCTTGCCTCATCTCTTTCACTGCCATGTGCACTATCATAGGATGATGGTGAAATGTTCCCATCAATATCTTTCCCCAATGGTTTCACCCATGCATTGGAAGCTTCTAACACCTTCGAGGATTGTCCTTTAGTGTATCCCAAACTTGCTAATCAAGGTCTCTACACGATCTCCAATGGCTGAGTCATGCCTTAGCCATTAACGCCAAGTCCTCCTGCTTTGTATCCCATCTTGGTGAGGAGTCACTTGTTAGTTCCTGTAATGGGTATCTCCACATTTCCCACAGAAATGATAGTATGTGAAGATGAAACTGAATATTCACCAACATTGTTTACCTCAGATGTCGATTCAGAAATAGGTGATGATGGCTTCTTCAAGCCTTTGTTGTGCTTCAACTCCTCCAAGGCCTCTTTCGCGGCTCGTAGCTGAAGTTGCAGTCTCTGCTTATCCTCTTTCTCTTCTTGTAGAAGCCTCCTTAATTCATCATCCTTTGCTTGAAGGCTCTGGTCGTTGCGCTTCAGTTTTTCCAAGGTTGCCTCTGCGGCTTGCAACTGAAGTTTCACTCTCTTCTTATCCTCTTTCTCCTCTCGTAGAATCACTTTCAATTAAGAATCATCCGCTTGAAGGCTGTAGTTGATCTCCTTATTCGAATTATGAGAAGACAATGAAGGCGATGAATATTTACTGGAAGATGTGGATGAATCATCGCTTGCTTCTTCTTCTTTCTCTCGTCTTTCATAAGCTTCATACATCATGTCCACAATTTTTTACATCCTGAGCATGGCCTCATACATGTCCTTTCCATCCTCCATTTCTGCATGTTCAATCGTTGTTCGCGCTCGTAATTCGCATCAGCAAGAAGGCCGCTCTGATACCACTTGATCCGGGTCCGTCAGCTTCCGGATTTACCCATGACCTTTTACTTCTCTGATGTTGTTAGAATTGAATTTTAAAAGAGCATAAAAGAACTCATGTGCATGATGTAAAGAAGTGAAACAAGGCAACCATAAGCAACATGCAAACACGAGACGTTGATAACAGAGTTCACCTAGTGTCGGCTACGTCTCTGAACCCGGTGTAAAAATGGGATAGGCCGCTTCATATAGTGTTGGAAGATGTGATGTACATGGATGATGTTCATACAAGGATGTACCCTAAACATGAGTGGCTTGTCTCTCTACAAGACGTTCCGCTACAGGAACTTTCACTCACAATGGACCTCCTATCAACATGGCATAATATCGCATGAAGCAAAAACAAGATCCCACACATGCATCAAGAAAGGATCTAGAAATCATAATACATATCACATCAAAAAGAGGCACATGATCAAACTGCAAATACCTCAACCCCTAAAGCTGGTTGAAGAAGCGGATGCTCAGCTATTGAATTTGGTTGTATCGTTGAACTTGTGGCGTCGAGGTGCATAGAATCGTCTGCCCACACTTGAGAACTGGACACCGTCGGTCCAATCTGGAAAATAGTTGGGAAATGGGGATCTTTGCTGCTGAAATAGACATCGCCATTGAGATCCTATCATCAAGAGGTGTAAAATTGACATAAAATTGTTGAAAATGGACTCCGGCAAGTTTTGGGTCTCAAGGAATCTTTTTAATTCCCTCAAGATTTCCTAAGATTCTGTTCTGCAGGGAATTTGCAAATCTACTACTCAGGTGGCCATTCTAGCTTTACCATCGTGTTCCCTGTGAAATTCTCGTTAAAATGACTGTAAACTTCATATCATTCTGACAAAATGAAAATTTACCTCCCCCTGGAATCTTTCGAGCATCAAGGAATATTCTCTGCAAAAATCCTTTGCCTCGAAAAGCATGCCTGCACATGGTTTCACCTTGCTGTGGCTTGTGGTTCCACACCCGCAAATAAGAAAATCGCACCACCATTCGGTCCCGCTCAGCCTCTGTTCTGTCTCTGTCCTGGGTGCACTGCGAATTCAAGTTTAAGTATTGGTGAGGGGCAGAGCTATCAATAAGAGGCATGTAGGCCGTTGATAATAGCAGAGGGCTAGAGGCGAGTAGGTCGGGGGTTCCAACCCCGCCTACCTTCCGTATTGGAAACTTGTTTAACCACATTTTTTTTTGGGACATAACCGTTTTAATTTCTTTGGTTGGCACGTTGAACATTTTGAATGTTGTAACGTTAGTTGTAACGCAGTTTGAAATATATTTTAATATGGGGTCGCCCAGTGGGGGCCAACCCACATGCGCTGGGCAAGTTTGAGCCCTGCTAGCCCCGGTCATTGTCGTGGCTTTTTAACATAGTGTATAGGATACCATATTTATGGTGGTGTCGTGACTATGGGTGGGGTCTCGGGTCAGGGCCGTAGGCCACGACTCCACGATTATTTTTATCGTTATATATAATATGAAATATGGTATATGGATCCGACGGGGGTGGCGGGGGTCATGGCCCGTCTCTACATTTTTTAATATATATAATTTTTTTTTGTTTAAAACAAATTGGTTCTTTTTTATTTTAATGAAAATAAGGGTTATTGGGAAAATTAAGGAGGCCACAATTTCGCCTGTTTTCGAGGGCTAAGTTCCCTTTCGTTTAACAATGAATTTGTGGGACACTTAAACCTGGCCCACTACCAAACTTTGACCAAAAATTTGACTCGCTCTAACTTCTCCATATGGGCTCGGGTTGGAGATCCTTTCGCTCCGTTGGAATTAGGGCGACAAGTACTTCAACCTGAACCTAGTTCGAGAGCAATCCGACCACTTTGAATTTTGACCTATCATCAACCCTCTTAGTCTCCTGAGGGTGTCTGGAGCCACATGGATCAAGCCCAGTATGGTAGAGATGCTGTAATGTTTAACATTTTGACTTAGTCATAATGAAATAAAAAATAAAAAATAAATAAATTATAAGTAATAATAATTATAATTATCAATAAAAAAATTTAACTCATGGATATTACACACTAAAAAATACATAAAATTAATAATTATATTTATAATTAATTATAATTAATAATTAAACCATTCTAGATTCATTTTAACTCTAAATCCACCAAGGGCCTATAGATCAAATCTCTTGATATGCACACCTCTTTTAGAGAGATAATAGATTTGATCCCGCTCACCACTTGGTAAATCCAGAATTAAGATGGATCTAAGTTGATTTTATAAAAACTACAAAAATAGTATTGATCAACATTTACAATGATTGCTCCAATACCAATGATCGTTAATAAAAACAAAAAATATTTCCAATTAAAACAACCATATAATAAATATTTAATGAATATTTAACATATTTTCATTGTTTATTAAAATTAGTTAATTACAATAATAAATATAAATAATAATAATATATATTTTAACTAATCCTTGGTTATAATGTTTACTCAGTTACAATAATGATGGCCTTAGTATGCTTATTTACTTGGAATAATAATTATTTACAATGTTTATTATTTCAGAGTGCAAGCTTCTGTGATCCATAACATTTTATTCTAAATCTTTCGGGAAATCACATGAGAAATTTTGGAACCGACGCGTTTCGAACTACCAACTGTAGTTCATCATCAGGATAATGCAAAATGATTATTATTATTTTTAATTTAATAATTCCTCTACCTTTTTTTTTTTTTTGTAAATTTAGTAGTTCCTTACCATTTTCTATTTATCAATAAGAGAGGGCAAGTTGCAACATATACACATTTGGTGGCCTCAACCTGCCCAGAGGAAACCAGGTCTATTGACCACCTTAGAGCATTAAATTCCATCCAAAATTGAAATTGTTTCTTTCATCTACTAGCCTACTGTTTAAAACAAAGTCTATTTGACAACATGAAAAATAAAAGCTATCCGCAAAAATCATAGAAACTTAGAGCATCATGGCCTCTATGTCTTCTTCCTTACTATTACCTTCTCTCTCCCATCCTTGGATTACATTCTAAATCTCGGGAGGATTGCCTGCAGAGTAAAATTCAAAGAGATTCTCTATTATCTCTTTCTTCGTCCTTCTGCCTCACTTGCTTGGCTCATCTATATTTTTTGAAAGCTTCTACTTTCCTTTGTCCTTAAGCTGACGCTTTAGTGATTGCCCTTTCACCATTGTAAATATACTTTATTATATTATGCCATTCAAATAAAAATTATGGTGCAGTAAAATAAATTAAAAAAATATTAAAAAAACCTAACCCCAAACCCTAATTCAATGTATGGACAACATTATTTATGTTAAATTATGAATGGATAATAGAAAACAATAACCTAGTTACTATTCTATCTAGTACCAATTTATCTATAAAAACATATAATGTAATGGAAAGAGCAATTTAGCCATGAGGATTACAAATAAACAAAGCCATAGCTAAAAAGAGACATAGTCAAGTGCACGAGAGTAAAGTCATGGCAAAAAAGGAGATCTAGGCTAGTTTTAAGAAAATTACAAAAATAACATTTATCACCATTTGTAATGATTCTTCTAATGCCAATGATCATTAATAAAAGAAATGTTTAACAAGTTTTTATTAATTATTGGGTAGAGTTAATTATAATAATGATTATAAATAATAATGTATTATTATTCTGTTTTTTTAATAATTTATTTATTTTATTTTATAAGTTTATATTGTTAGAGATTTTGGAATAACATTGTATAATATGAGTTTTGGATGATAATTTTATCCATTATCATGAACCAAAAAGAGCTATGTCTATGAGTGATCTGTCCTATATTTCGGATGGTAACTCTATCCATCATCACAAACCAAAAAGAACTATGTCAGTGAGCTAGTGCCAAAAAGCTTTTTTATAAGTCCATTTTAATTTTTTATAAGTCCATTTTAATTTTTAAATTTAAATTTATTTTATTTTCGTTTGATTTATTTATTTTTATGTTTTTTTATTTATCTAATGATAATAATTTATTTGGTTTTATTTTTATTTGTTCACTTAATATTTTTAGTTGTTGATTTAATTTGATATTATATTGTTAAATAAATAAAATAAAAACTAATTGTCTTTAATGCCACTTTTTGAAAATTTTTCCAATTTATTTTTCAGATCTAATGTAAACTCTACACAATCCAAGTGTTATATGGTTTTTTAGGGTGGTGAATCCATATATGCAGTCAAAAAAACAATTTAAATACCACAAATCAAGATTTCACCTCAAATTTTTCCTCCGGCCAGAAAATCCACGTTGTTGATCATAATCGGCTTCCTATAAAAATTCCACAGGAAACTGGCATATAATCTTGCAAATCCCCTCTTCCAGCCTTGAAAAATCATTTCTACGACTATCATGGCCTTTCCACCCTCAAATTACATTATCAAAAGCCACAGATCGTGAAGCCAAAAATCTCACAGACCTAGCCCCTTATGCTAAGCCTCTGCTCCTTTCCTCCACAGGACCAAAAGCTAGAACCGAGAGCAAAGGCACTAGGCGCTTATCAAAGAATATCGGGCGCATTTTGAGCTGTCCGATCAGACCGTAGATCAACGTACCTCAGCCCTCCCGCCGTTGTGGTCCCCCGCGCCCAAAACACTGTTCAAAACCAGCGGTTTATATCGCACTGTCTTTCGGTGGTAGGCGGTAATTCTCCATGGGCCAACAATTCCATTCAGCGCCTGCCACGCATCCCTGTGTACGACCCTGAAACCGCCGTTCATTGTGCGCTATCGTTCGACTGAAGTCACGCATCGATATTTACCACAGTCGTCCGATCTGGAGGTCATCATCCGACGGTCATAACGCTCCGAAGCTGCACGAGATTTAGTCCAAGCGTACCGTGCTCCTGGCCCACAGTCCATCGCCTCCGACACTCTTTCAACCATCGATCTCCTCCCGAGATTAGACGGTCAAGATCTTCTCACCCCGCTCTTGACCAGCTCCCAAAGTCAGTCCTCCACATCATCAATTCCTCATTATTTTGATATCGTGCCACCTATCCTCCAGTTTTCCTCCACGTGCTCTCCGCCACCCCAGACCTATATTTTTCTCATTTCTTCATCCCTTATGTATTTTCACATTCATTTCCGCATTCCATTAGTTCTTTCTATGGTCATCTCACACTGTTGCACTGCATTTTCTTCGTCCCCATCCTACGCCGCTTCACCATTTCGCTAGTTTGTACAACCGCTTCCATTAACCCCGCCACATCTTCCGTCCTCATATGCTTGTATTTCTTAACATGTTCTCGGGTTTTGCAGGTTTATAGTGACGGAGAATTACCATAAGTTCCAGCCTCCATTGCAAAAGTCGAGTATGCTCCAAAGGACCATTCATCAGAGGTAGAATTATGGAAAAAAGGATTTGGGAAGCTGTTATGACACGTCTTTCATTAAAGAAGCAAGGGTAAAATCTATCAAACCCTCCAGAGTCATTCAAAGCATGGATTATGGCTGATGGAAACATTAATGTTGCTGCAAAGAGTATCAATCAAACGATGAATGAATCCAGCGTTCAGCATTGAAGATTTCAAATCATGATTCAGGATTCGGAAGGCAAAAAGTACAATGTACAAGAAACAATACCCCCCAAGTTTTATTTCAGCCGAGTTTTCTTTCAGGAAAGGACAAAATATTCATATGGTTTTATCTCAATACCGTGTTCCTGAAGAGGCTTTCACCCAGCACATTTACTTCAGCTAGTAGGCCACAGAGTACAAACAGCACAGCAAAGTCATTCAGCAGTATGGGCGCAAATGTTTCCGCCATTTTGACTTAATTATGCAAATTAAATGTTCATCACCTACCTCTTTTACTAGGTTTCTGTTTCCCCTATAAAAACCATGAAGAAACGCATTGTAAGGGTTCCAGATTTTATCAGAAAATGATGCAGTGAAAGGCCTTTTATATACATTTTGTAAAACTCTTGTATGAAGGCTCAGAGCCCATAGGGTCTCAGTGAGGAGGAGTTCTATCTATCAAAGAGGATTCTGGTCTTTGGTATTTCACAGTCTGTAACTCTCTTTTATATGTTATTTAATATATCATTTCATCTCATCCATCTTTCCTGTATCATGTTTTGGAATGCGAGTGGCTCACTAATTTCCGGTAAGGATTCATCCTAGTTGATGCCCATACTCAGATCAGTCAAGCGGTTTAAATATGACTCATGCATGATATTTTGTTCCATTATTCAACTTAACCATACTTCTGCTATACTAGTTGCTTTGGGAGGATGCTTTTAAAATGCTATTGTCATGTATGGATTCTTAGATTGGTAAGCCCATGCGTGGTGGTATTGTATATCTGGGTATCATTTCACGGCTAACTAGTATCTCCTCAATATTTCTTTCACTACATACCCCTTCTGATAATTTATGTATGTGAAGTATTTCTGAATCGGCCCGCTTTGCAGTAAGTCGTCTCTTAATTGTCTGCTGCTTTGTATTAGAGTTCTGCATCTTTCCTCTGTGGTATTTCTTTTCCTGTGTTAGTTTCTGAGATTTTGGTCCCATTCCAATTCATTTCCCTGTTTACAGGAGATAGCACATGAGCTGAAGCTGACAACTTCATACATTATATTATATTATCCTTGCTATGCTAAGATGTCCTAGGCACTGGTCTATTGCAACTCTAGGCTATCTCTAGGAGCTACAACATCTTTCTAGCGCCATTGCCGGGGATCGAAGTTAATAAATTTAGAGTCCCTGGGCCTCGACAAAATCATATTCACTCTCTAAATAGGTGAGCACAGAGAGTTGTGAGTTGTATATCCCTCACCTTGGCGACTCCACATTTGTTAGTTGATAAATCTATTTGCAGTCTTGGCTCCCCGTAAGCCACACCTGATGTCAGATTCATCTAAACCAAAGACACCTTCAGTGTCTGACCGTGAACAGATTATACAGAGAAGAAATTGGAGGGAAAGGAAATCAGCCCGTTACCAAATCCCTGAAGTGCCTATAGAATATTTTCTTTCCTCCTCCTCTCAAGATTCTCAGTTTCAAATTCCCAACTCCATTGTGGGAGATACTGATTATTACTACTCAGATAGTCCACCCCGAGAAGGTATCAGAAATAAAAGTAGTCTTCACCCTACTCCTGAGGTTGAAGAGGTCAAGGAAGTAACTGAAGTATCTGCTATTAATAGACCTTTGTTCCCCTCAACTCCTCAAGCTGCAGTTGAGTATATTCCTATTATTATTCATACTCCACTTCCACCTCCTCCTCCTCCTCATACTCATCAAAATATTGTACTACCTCCACCTCCTCCAATGGCCAATGTTCCTACTTTCTTGATGAATAAATATTCTCCCCTGGCATTACCCCAAGTGCTGAATGATATGCCCCAAGACTATCTAAAGGTCTTGCCCAGATTCAATGGAGAAAACGAAATTGATGCTCAAAAACATCTTGAGACTTTCTGCTCCTTTGCAGATAACTTTAATGTTGAACGTTTAGATGTGGTCTTAAGACTATTTGTGCAGTCTCTTGATGGTGAAGCTCGAAAATGGTTTAAAACATTGGCTGGTCGTTCTATTACCACATGGGATAACATGGAAGACACTTTTCTCAGGAAATGGGGAGAGAATAAAGATCATGGAAATTCTCTCATTGAGTTCAATACACTAAAGAAAAGACACAATGAAGGAGTGTCAGAATTTATCAAGAGATTTAATAAATTGTATTTGAGTCTCCCTGCTGATATGAAATCCCATCAAACTGCTGCTAAAGTTGTTTTTGTCGCAGCATTTGATTCATAATTTGGCTTCTCTCTCAGAGAAAGAAAGCCTGTCACCCTAGATGATGCTCAGGCAGATGCACTAGAATTGGAAGCAAACTTTGCCTCCACTGGTAAATCAAAAGGAAAATCTGAACAAGATATCAGAAGAAGGGGTAAAGAGGAGGTATCTACTTCTAACTAAGACAGAGACTCAGCCAATGAAAAAATGGAAGAAATGAGAAAATTAATTAAGAAGATGGTCAAGCTCGAATTGGAAGCCAAGAATTCAGCCTTCAGTTCCAGAATGCTCCAAACAGAGGTTACAATCCTTAATATAGAAAACCACCCTTGCAAATATTGCTAATGGAAGCAAAGGAGCAGCATGATCAAGTGCCACACCCATTGTACTTGGAAGGTCCAGTGGATGACTCCACTGAAGATGTTGCCTATAGACTGGAGGATGCAAATCTTTCCTTTTCAAATAGTGATGGAGAAGAGTGCCCTTTGCAAGGGAATGATGAAGCTGGGTGTTCATTGCAAAAAGAAGAAAAGATCAGAGACACAGATCAAGCAGATTTTGATCATTATTGTAAATAATTGGATGATTTCATGCAAGCACATTTCAATAGAATATATGATCTCAGGTCTTCTAGGAAGAGGACTCGTACCCAAGAGAAAGAAGAAGAGCTACCCCAAAAGGAAGCACCTACTTAGAAGGAGTTTAAAACGCAAAAAGCTACAGACAAAGGTAAGCAGCCTCTAAACAAACCTTTGCAGTCTAATGATCAAATTCCTTCTTCTTCAAAAGTATTCACTTCCCCTTGTACCAAATCCGTGTCAAAAGAAGTCAAACCCCCAACTGAAAATAAAGAGTCAAAAGAGGTTGTAATAGAAAATTCCCCTCCTGCTTTCAATCTGCAAAAGGAACTTGAAAAGGTCAAAATCCTAGTTCCTTTGACGGAACTATTGAAACAGCCAGCATACCAATCTCAAGTCACATCTTTCATGCTCCCCCCAGAAGCACCAATCATCCCAGATAGCCTCAACCTTCAAGAAGAAAGGCCCATGGTAGTTTTTGGCCCACATGTTGCTGAAATAGATCGCTCTACTCCTCCCTTCTATGTGTCTCTAGTAATCCATGACCTACTATTACATAACTGCATGTTAGATTCTGGAGCTTCCCATAATCTTATGCCTCTGTTAGTCATGGAACAACTAGGTTTACAGATCACACGTCCATACAAAGACCTCTATTCATTTGATTCCAAAAGAGTTAAATTCTTAGGGATGATCAAGGATTTGGTAGTCAGTTTGGCCCAAATCCCAGCAAAAAGTGTGGTAATGGACATCGTGGTGGCTGACATCCTAGCTTGTTTTGGTATGTTGCTATCAAGGTCCTGGGGAACAAAAATTGGTGGATCAATCAAGTTGGATTTAACATATGCCACTATCCCAGGTTTTGGTGGCCAAGAGAGGAGGTTGTACAGGGAGACTAGATTTGTCAAGATGGTGACTAAGGCCGACAATTTTGTAAACTCACCAATCTACGGTAAAGAACGAGATTTCTCGTGCTTGATGTTGGAAGAAGATCAAGATTATGCTCATAAACCATCCTTCTGCCAGATCAAGCCTGAACAATCCTCAGAGAACATTGAAGCAGGAATATGGACACTACATTTTGATGGAGCAAATTCAAGAGAAGGAAATGGAGCAGGTATATTATTAATTTCTCCTACAGGCAGATGGGTGTCATTGTCATTCAAACTAGAATATGAAGCCACCAATAATGTGGCTGAATATGAAGCACTTCTGTTGGGATTGCAGACAGCCAGGAGCATGGGTATACAAAGTTTAAAGGTCCTAGGAGATTCAGAACTAGTAGTCAGACAAGTCAGGAATCAGTGTCAGACCAAGCATCCAAGGATAAGGGCTTATAGGAATGAATTTTGGGACATGGTAGAGAATTTATTCTTGGCATTCAATATCCAGTTCATGCCCCGAGAACAGAATAGGATGGCTGATTCTCTTGCTATGGCTGCTAGTACATTTCGACCACCTCAGAACCCTCTTTTAAGATATGAAGTTGAGGTGCGTTATCGGCCTTCAATCTCGGATAATATCAAGCACTGGCAGGTATTTGCAGATGAAGAACAGATGAAAATATTTCTAGAGACAATAGGAGAATTCTCTAATATGGAGATTGATGATGAAAAAGAGGTAGAATCTGAAGATACTCCAAAAAGAAATTGGGAGGAGAAAGTGGCAGGAAATAAAGTGTTGTAGTTAAAGGGAAACGTAATACCTAGAGGGTTGGTGCCTCTAGAAAGATTATTTGACAAGAATGATGTCTCATTGCAGCCAAGCCAAGTTGCAGAAGAAAATCAGGTTGAAGACCTAAATTTGGGTACTGAGGCTGACCCCAAAATTGTGAAACTGTCCAAGAAGATCCCTGGAGAATATAGAAAGCTATATCAGAAATTGTTTCAGTCTTACAAATATGTTTTTGCATGGTCCTATCAGGATCTAAAAACTTTTGATATTAATATTATACAACACAAAATTCCACTGAAAATGGATGCAAAGCCCCATAAGCAGAAGCTCAGACAAATAAATCCCTTGCTGCTGTCTTCTATTGAGAAAGAAATTAAGAAACTGCTAAAAGCCAAAATAATTGTACCTTTGAGGTACTATGAGTGGGTGGCAAACCTTGTCCCTGTACACAAGAAGAATGGAGAAATAAGGTTGTGTGTGGATTCTAGAAATTTAAACAGAGCATCCTTAAAGGATAATTACCCACTGCCCAAAATGGATCACATTCTGCAAAAGGTGGTTGGAGCTTCCAGAATGTCAATGATGGATGGATTTTTTGGTTATAATCAAGTGGTTGTACTTCCAGAGGATCAAAATAAGACTGCTTTCACCACACCTTGGGGTACATTTATGTATGCCAGGATGCCTTTTGGATTGATTAATGCAGGGGCCACTTTCTAGAGGGCTATGGATATTGCTTTTGTTGGGGAGCAGGATAAATTCCCAGTGGTCTACCTTGATGATATCACTGTATTTTCAAAAAATGATGCTGAGCACATTGAACATCTGTGGAGAACTTTTGAGAAGTGTAGAAGGTATGGTCTCTCTCTGAATCCTCAAAAGTATTTATTTGCATTAGAAGAGGGAAAGCTTTTGGGCCATATCGTGAATAAATATGGGGTGAAGATAGACCCTAAGAGGGTAGAGGTTATAAACAGTATTGCTTTTCCCAGAAATAAGAAAGAAGTACAAGTATTCCTTGGGCGCATAAATTTCTTGAGAAGGTTTATCCCTAACTATGCTGAGATAGTTAGGCATATAACAGATATGTTGAAGAAGAATAAGGAGGTAAAATGGTCGCAAGAATCACGGGAGGCATTTACCAGGATAAATAATGCTTTTGCAGAAGCCCCTATGATGGCTGGACCAGATTATGATAAACCTTTCATGATTTTTTCTTTTGCATCACCTCATACAATAGCAGGAGTTTTATTACAGAAAAATGAGGAGGGGTATGAGCAGCCCATCGTCTTTTTTAGTTAGGTGCTCCGTGATGCGGAATTAAAATACAACATATTGGAAAAGCAAGCATACACCCTAGTGAGATCCCTCAAATCTTTCCGTGTATATATCTTACAATCCCACATCACTGCATTTGTGCCTGCAGCTGCTGTAAAAGACATCCTTATTCAGGGGGATAGTGAAGGAAAAAGGGGAAGGTGGATTGCTAAAATACAGGAATATGACCTGGACATCCGCCCTACCAAGCTAATTAAAGGACAAGGGCTCGCTAAAATGTTATCGGAATCAAACCATCTAGCTCTGGGCATAAGTTTGTCCATTATAGAAAGTGAGGAATCTGAGGAGAAAGAAGAACGACATGGAATTGGCGTAGCTACTCGAGAAACACATCTAAAGTACCTCACCAGCCTGTGGTACAAAGAGATAGTAGAATATCTCCTTACACTTAGCTACCCACCAAGTTGTGATAAAACAAAATACAGAGCATTATGGTTGAAATCCCAGAAGTATATAGTCACCAATGGTCGGTTATACTAGCGAGATCCCTCAGGCATATTACTCTTGTGCCTCACAGAGAATGAAGTCGAGAGTATTATTGCAGAATTTCATGAAGGGATTTGTGGAGGCCACTACAGCTGGAGGGCCACAGCTCATAAAATTCTGAAGGCTGGCTTCTATTGGCCAAAGCTTTTTGGAGATGTTTTTGCCAGGGTAAGAGCATGTGATAAGTGTCAGAAATTTGCTAAGAGACAGAAATCAGCACCATTTCCCCTGATCCCAGTGCATGTGGATGAACCATTCAAACAATGGGGTATTGATTTTATAGGTGAAATACATCCTCCATCTAGTGGACAACATAAATGGATATTAAGAGCCATAGACTATTTCACTAAATGGTTGGAAGCCATACCTGCAAGGAATGCTACAGATACTGTGATCATAAAGTTCATGGAGGAGAATATCATATCTAGGTTTGGCTGTCCTGCTAGGATAGTGACTGATAATGCACAGACCTTCAAGTCTACAAAATTTATGAATTTCTGCCAGCAATACAATATCATACTGAGTCACTCTACAACTTACTATCCACAAGGAAATGGCTTGGAAGAGTCTTCAAATAAAACTCTAGTGAGGGCCTTGAAGAAGACTATCAATGAAAACCAGAAGAATTGGGATTCCCAATTGAAATTTTCTCTATGGGCTAATAGAATCACCAGAAAGAGAGCAACTGGGAAATCTCCCTATGAATTGGTATATGGACGAGTAGTAGTTTTTCCTGTACAATTAGCCTTACCAGTGGCCCGCTTCATACAAGAAAGCCAGGAGGAACCTGATGATATGATCAGGAGAATCAATCAATTAGTGGAATTAGAGGAAACACGGGGCCAGGTGAATCAGAGGTTAATGGAATATCAAGAGAAAATGAAACACATTTTTTATCAGCGCGCAAAAGACAGGAAGCTGCAGGTTGATGATTTGGTGCTCAAATGGGATATCGAGAGAGCTGAGAAGGGAAAACATGGTAAATTCGACCCCTTTTGGTTTGGTCCTTTCAAAATTGTGGAACAGGGGGGCAATAATACTTTTAGGTTGGAGAATTTACAGGGCAACTTGCTGGATTCCTCTGTAAACGGTCAATTCCTTAATCCCTACTTTCAGTTCTAATTCAGACAAAGGCAACCTGATGTATTATATTGCATGATAGTTTCCTTTTTGTTTTTTTTCAAATAATGTTGGTGTTGTGATGAATGATAAAGAGAAAATGGAGGTGCTGGAGGGCAGAGTCTGCATACGTGATGATCAGAAGGTCTGCGAGTTCTCGACACGTCTAAGGATGAACATGTCGTCCCCAGGTGGAGCCAATGTTGATCATAATCGGCTTCCTATAAAAATTCCACAAGCAAACTGGCTTATAATCCTACAAATCCCCTCTTCCAGCCTTGAAAAATCATTTCTATGACTATCATGGCCTTTCCGCCCTCAAATTACATTATCAAAAGCCATAGACCGTGAAGCTGAAAATATCACAGGCCTAGCCCCTTATGCTAAGCCTCTGCTCCTTTCCTCCACAGGACCAAAACCTAGAACCGAGAGAAAAGGAACTAAGTGCTTATCAAAGAATATCGGGTGTGTTCTGAGCCATCTGATCAGATCGTAGATCAATGTACCTCAGCCCTCCTGCCGTTGTGGTCCCCCACACCCAAAACACTGTTCAAAACCAGCGGTTTATATCGCACCGCCTTTCGGCGGTAGGCGGTAATTCTCCACGGGCCAGCGATTCCATTCAGCACCTACCACGTGTCCCTGCGTACGACCCCGAAACCGCCGTTCATCACGCGCTATCATTCGACTGAAGTTACGTAGCGATATTTACCATAGTCGTCCGATCTGGAGGTCATCATCCGACAATCATCGCGCTCCGAAGATGCACGAGATTTAGTCCAAACGTACTGTGCTCCTGGCCCACAGTCCATCGCCTCCGATGCTCTTTCAACCATCGATCTCCTCCCGAGATCAGACGGTCAAGATCTGCTCACCCCGCTTTTGACCAGCTCCCAAAGTCAGTCCTCCACGTCATCCATTCCTCGTTTTTTTAATATCGTGCCACCTATCCTCCAGTTTTCCTCCACATGCTCTCCGCCACCCCAAACCTATATTTTTCTCATTTCTTCGTCCCTTACGTATTTTCACGTTCATTTCCGCATTCCATTAGTTCTTTCTATGGTCATCTCACACTGTTGCGCTGCATTTTCTTCGTCCCCATCCTACGCCGCTTCACCATTTCGCTATTTTGTACGACCGCTTCCATTAACCCCACCACATCTTCCATCCTCATATGCTTGTATTTCTTAACATGTTCTCGGGTTTTGCAGGTTTATAGCGACGGAGAATTACCATAAGTTCCAGCCTCCATTGCAAAAGCCGAGTACGCTCCAAAGGACCATTCATCAGAGGTAGAATTATGGAAAAAAGGATTTGAGAAGCTATTACGACACGGCTTTCATTAAAGAAGCAAGGGTAAAATCTATCAAACCCTCCAGAGTCATTCAAAGCATGGATTGTGGCAGATGGAAACATTAATGTTGCTACAAAGAGTATCAGTCAAACGATGAATGAATCCAGCGTTCAGCATTGAAGATTTCAAATCATGATTCAGGATTCGGAAGGAAAAAAGTACAATGTATAAGAAACAATACCCCCCAGGTTTTATTTCAGCCGAGTTTTCTTTCAGGAAAGGATAGAATGTTCATATGGTTTTATCTCAATACCGTGTTCCTGAAGAGGCTTTCACCCAGCACATTTACTTCAGCTAGTAGGCCACAGAGTACAAACAGCACAGCACAGTCATTCAGCAGTATGGGTGCAAATGTTTCTGCCATTTTGACTTAATTATGCAAATTAAATGTTCATCACCTACCTCTTTTACTAGGTTTCTGTTTCCCCTATAAAAACCATGAAGAAACACATTGTAAGGGTTCCAGATTTTATCAGAAAATGATGCAGTGAAAGGCCTTTTATATACAGTTTGTAAAACTCTTGTATGAAGGCTCAGAGCCCATAGGGTCTCAGTGAGGAGGAGTTCTATCTGTCAAAGAGGATTCTGGTCTTTGGTATTTCACAGTCTGTAACTCTCTTTTATATGTTATTTAATATATCATTTCATCTCATCCATATTTCCTGTATCATGTTTTGGAATGCAAGTGGCTCACTGATTTCCGGGAGGATGCTTTTAAAATGCTATTGTCATGTATGGATTCTTATATTGGTAAGCCCATGCGTGGTGGTATTGTATATCTGGGTATCAGTTCACGGCTAACTAGTATCTCCTCAATATTTCTTTCACTACATACCCCTTCTGATAATTTGTCTGTGAAGTATTTCTGAATCGGCCCGCTTTGCAGTAAGCTGTCTCTTAATTGTTTGTTGCTTTGTATTAGAGTTTTGCATCTTTCCTTTGCAGTATTTCTTTTCCTGTGTCATTTTCTGAGAGTTTGGTCCCATTCCAATTCATTTCCCTGTTTACAGGAGATAGCACGTGAGCTAAAGCTGACAACTTCATACATTATATTATATGCTCCTTGATATGCTAAGATGTCCTAGGCACTGGTCTATTGCAACTCTAGGCTGTCTCTAGGAGCTACAACACACGTGAAACTCCAAAAAGTCACATTAAAGATAACTCCAAATTAAAAAAAAATTACTTTAATAGTGAGATTTAACATTTGAAATATTTTACTAATAATTTAATCATATTCTAAGATCATATTCTCCATCTTATCCTTACGATGAACCATTTAATGGTATGTTAATATCTCATGAACCATTTAAAGGTATGTTAAGATCTCATTACGATGAACCATTTAATGGTATGCTAAGATCTCATTTTTAAAACGACTCAAAAAAACATCTACTATGTGATTATTGGCTAAATTTTTCTCAATAATTGAAGTATGAATCACAGAAGCCTGAATTCAGAAATTTATGATATTTTGTTTTTTTTTTTTTTTTTTTGTAAGTGAGGCTAAAATATATTGAAATCATAAAAGAAACTTTACAAAGGCTATGGGCAGGGATGGAAAGAAGTGCTTAGCCAATCCATGCCTTGGAAGTTTTCAAAATAAACCATGTTTGGCATTGCCTCGTGGGAGGAAACCATCCCCTTAAGAGAGTCAAATAGTATTGACTTACAAAATATTCAATGACACATTTGAAAAAAAAATAGCTGAAGTGTGTCCTGAAAAGACAAAAATCAGAAATTAACCTTGCTACCGAGTAGTCATGGAGTTCCTTCATCTTCCTTTATCGTGTGGTCCTCCTCCTCAATTAGGCATCCATATTCTCTTGCCATGGCTTCCTCTTCAGCTATGGGTGCACGAGGAGGCTTTGGAGGGGCCGGGTGGACGATGGGAGAAACATGATACTCATCATCGGGAACTCTGGTGCAGATGCCATCTGAGTCCATAATCCAAACATCTGTCTCCTCCTTCGCAGGCTCATGGACTCGAAGCAGTTCGGTTTTCCGGGGTGTGGGCGACTCAGATTGCGCAATGGTGAATTTTCTGCAGCCCCTTCTACCCTTAGGCTTCTTCGATGGCTGAACAATCTCCTCCTGAGTGTTGTCGGGCATTTGGGTAGTTGGCATATCGTGGCATCCTGATGAGGATCCTTCGTTGGATTCCAGACGCCGATCCTGGCCACGGTGAGAGTGGCCAAAGAGCGCCCCTTTGTAGCTACCCCTGATGGGATTTTGACGTTGGAGCAGGGTCATGGAGAGGCTGTCGAGCAGAGAATGAAGAGTTGGCTATGAGACAAGGCAGAGAGCAGGGGGTGCGCAGCAGGGGAGCGCACCACAGGGGATCGTGCAATAGGGGGCACACATCAGGGGGCGTGCAGCTGGGGGACTCGCAGCAGGGGGCGCGCACTAGAAAGGCGTGCAGGGGGAGGGACACACAACTGAGGGGCACATAATAGGGGGCGTGGAGTAGGGGGCACATAGTAGGGGGGAACACAACAGGGTGAGCGCGCAGCAGGGGGAGCGATGGCAGTGGTAGCGCGCAGCAAGGGGAGCGATGGTGGTGGTAGCGCGCGAGGCAGGCTAGAGCAACAGCGAACAGGAGGAAAGAGGATCAATGAAGGAAAAGAGAGCTCGTAGGATCAGTTGGAGCGGATATGAAATGGTTGATTGAGGATCCTCTGTGCCTTTTGAAGGCATGAGGCACTGAATTCAAGCATAGAGGCAGTGAGGAACAATCCAAGTGTGCCTACATGTGCCTGCATGTGATGCATGGTGTGTTGAGAGGCCAAGTGTGGCAAAGCGCTAGAAAAATTTATCAGTGATTTGAGTTTTCACATCATGTAGGAACTAGCGTTGTAGGGCGGCGTCAAACTAATCATGGGACGAGATGTCCTCGCTCGTTCTGGAGATTTCACCCACATATGGGGATGATACTTAGTTAATTACAATAATAATTGTTTTGTTATTTATTGTGCCTATTTAATTATAATAATAATGATTTACAATATTTATTATTTTTTTGAATTTAATCATTCCTCTACATAGTATACTTTATTATTTTATACAATTTAAATAGAGATTAAATTATTGTAAAATAAATTTATAAATATTTTAAAACACCTTAACCCTAAATCCAAACCCTAATTGTAGTGTATGGATAATTTTAATTATGAATAGATAATCTAAAGCATTGAGCTCATTACGAGTCACAAAAAAACAAAACAAAATAAATTAAAAAACAAAATTTTCTAGCCGAGTTTGGTAGAGATATTGCAATGTTTTGTTTAACATCTTGATTTGGTAAAAAATAAAAATAAATAAAAGCATAAAATTAATAATTATAATTAATAATTAAACTAGCCTAGATCCATCTTAAAGCTGGACCTACTAAGTGTCAAGGTTGATCAAATATCTTCTCCCTCTAAAAGAGGTTTGCATCTTAAGAGATGATTTGATAACTCTGGACCCTTGGTAGGTCAGGACTTAAGATGGATCTAAGTTGTGCTAAGTTGTGCTATATAGGCAGATAGTGTAAGTGAAAGAAGAACTATAGTAGAGAGGATTGAAAATAAGCAAAGCCATGGCTAAAAAGAGACATGATCAAGTGTAGGTGAGTGAAGTCATGGCAAAAAGGAAATAAAGGTTGGTTTTAAAAATACTACAAAAACAATACTTATCAATATTTGTATTGATTCCTCTAATGTCAATGATCATTAATAAAATAAAAAAAATATTTCCAATTAAAATAATCATCTACTATAATGAATATTTAACATGTTTTTATTGGGTTTAGTTAATTGCAATAACAATTATAAATAATAATAAATTATTATTTTTTGGCGTAATCTAACTTATAGAAGAAATGACCTTTTTCATCGAAATAGGCTGATACAATTTCAAGCAATATTATGATTTTTTGTTGTTTAAATACATTTTGGAATGCATAAATAGTTTCAACACCTTAGAAAACTCACGGGGAGCTCAAATTCTACAAGTTAAAAAACTTGAACTCAAAGCTTTAAAAATATCTACTGAATTTTAGTTAAAATTAGCAAATAAAGACCCTTAAAAACATCATTTCTTCTATTAGTTAGACTACGTGTTATTTTTTATATTTAATGATCCTTGGTTTATAATGTTAAGTTGCTCACAATAATTATTATTTTTGTTATTGATTGTGTGTAGTCGATGTTGTAGGAATAGACTACTCCATTCCTCTATGACGTAGTCTATTCTGCTACGTTTTGGCTTTCCCGATTGCCATTTTTTTAGTTTCTCCGGTAGCATGTTCACCACTTTCTTGGCCCCTCTGCTGGCAACCAACTTCGTTTTCATTTGGTTTTCGTCTCCGTTTGTCATTATGTAGCTCCCTCCTCTACTCACTAATTCATTAGTGCACACCACCCTCCATGACGCGCTCCAATTACAATCAAGATTCATCTTCCAATGTGATTCAAACTCTATTCTAATGGCTTTGCATTCAATGGAGAAAGCAAAATTTCAGCCGATCAGACAAAAGGCAAGCACAAAAACAAAAGGTAACTTATTTGTATCTGAATTCTCAGTCATCATGATCGTCTTTGTTTTCTTCAATTGTGTCATTCCATGTGAGAAAATTTGGCTCCAATGTTAAGACCTTTCTCCAGTGGCTAAACCTGGCCCTCGTAATAGGGTCCTGCACTTTAATCACTATCAAAATTCTCCTCAGGAGGAGCTTGAACCCCTAGGGTTGGGCCTTTATCGCAGCCTCAATGATCTCTATTATCCCTAGGGTGAATGGTCTCTCCTCTCACATCAACAAGTCATGCTTCACCCTACACATATTTTTCGTTTTATTTTCTGTGGCTGGGCAGGGGCTAGATTCTTGGTGCGTTCTTCCAGGGTTGAACAGACCGAGCACTGCCTGAAGCCCACCAACGGGAAGGAGGAGGAGACAAGGATTTTGATGGAAGTCTAATGTCGTTACTGCTACTAGTTATGCTATGCAAGGAGATGTTAGTGTTGATACTAGATTGCTCTCTTTAATGTTGTGCATTAGAGAGGGAATATCAAGGGCTTGGTGTGGAGAAGAGGAGGTGGTGGGATAAGAAGTTGGCCCAAGTTCAAGAAGAATCCATCGCCAATGTGACTACTATGGAAGAGATCCATGTCGCCCAATTCAGTGATATGCTTAAATATAAATACGACGAAGGATTCAATCCCTGATCCTCATCTGCCTTGTTCCACCTTTCTAAAGTACCTCCTTTTATGCTATGAAAAATGCACACTTATATGTCAAAATTATCTTGATTAGATTTTTAGTAGATCTTCTTCCCCTAGTTACAATGGTTGCGAGAACTAGTTCATAGTTGTATGTAAGCCTCAATATACTCTGATCCTTGTGCGATTGGGAATGTCCACCAACGTAGTATACCCTACTAATGTAATGGTTCACTGGTAATGGAGTGATTATGCTTGTTTATTCAACCTCAACATACCTCCTATGTGGCCTTTGTGTTAATGTGTGAATGAAAAGTAAATAACAACAGTCAAATGTGCATATCTTATCGGTTGTGACACCTTGGAATAACTTATATGACTAAAATGACATTCCCTCACCTTAGATGACTTTTGGTGTTTAATTTTGATGTCTTTGAGCACGAGTTTTAGACTATTACTAATGCTCAATTAGAAATGGCAATTAGTGGTAACAATATTAATGCACATGCCTTTTTTTTTCACCATGTGGTAATCATAGAGTACCTTCTTTTTTTCACCATATGGTAATCATAGAGTGGCAATCATTGATTAGTTGACATAATTTGTAATCTCATGTAGTTATTTGACTCATAATTAAAAAATTCCAAGGATGAAAGTACTTGAGAAAGAGGGTCCTTGAGTTTTATGACAATTGAGAGCTCAAGCATTCCAACCCAATTTCCCTGAAGGGATTTCTTAGAGATTTGTTTGGATGCATATTCACCACACATGCAAATTTATGCAAAAGAAACATCATTATCACTTTTTTTCATCTTTGAAACATTAGAAAAATTAGAAATTGTTGTTTTCTTGTTTATGGGTGATTATGGGAAAATTTTGTCAAGACCAAAAAAATATTTCTCACAATCTAGTTTTAAGCAACAATAATTTTATCCATTTATTTTATGTTGTTGAAATAGTAATGAAATCCAATTTTTTTATCCAAAAACAATACAACAAAAAAATGTTTATTGCTCCTTTCTTCTATTTTTACTTTCACAAAAAGCTAAAACTTTTACCAATTCATATTTTCGAAAACACTAATGTTATGGTGATTTCACTTCTTCCTATTCAATGCCTACATTTAAATGATAGAGATAGAATATTTTTGTTCATATGTATCCAAGATCTTTATTATCATACTCCAATTTATGTTTTCTGCTTCAAAAATAATGATAACTTTGATGTTGCTATTTGTTCTTCTAGTGAGTTTTTTTTTCTCACATGTTGAGAAAATTAGAAATTCCTCTCCTTGTGTGTGGGGGGTATTGGGCATTCCGTAAGTGGGAAGGTATCTTTTTAGTTGTCACTATAATTCCAATTTTTTACACATAAATTTTGTAATCAGGCAAGCTTGTAATCACCCATCACGATTAATAGAAGAATCTGAACCGAGATGACAGGAATTAACAAAGTTAGTCTTGAATTCATAAAAAATTTCATGTGTCTTGCTTAAAAATGGCTGCAAGACAAACTATGCAAGTGTAAACAAAACTTTCAAAATTAGATGAAGGGAATTTAATTCTTGAACTATAAAAATTTATGGATCATTGTTCTCTATTTATTTAGGATATAATCATTATGGAGTACCTAATCAAGTTGAAGAACATGGGTTTAGAAGAAGCTACATAAGAAGATGAGTAGTTCATGAAGAAACACTCTCAAATACAAGCTTTGATGGCAAATCTTTTTTTAAAGAAGGTAACTATGTTAAAGCCCTAGGCCCCCTATATTAAGACCTTAAAAAACATTGATTATTAGATTTTTTATTATACGAGGAAATCATATAGAACCTTTCATTACACACTTTCATTTTAATTGTAATTTTTGTCTCCCATATATACCAAGGAGAGCTAGTCTTATGATTAACAAAACTTGTCTTACACATTATATTAATTGCAAAAAAAGGTTTCACACTCAAGCGAAATGTTATTATTAGTTTTTTTTTTAAGGCGTGTATTTCATAGCAACAACCATGCATGATTAAACTAGAGATGGTTTACAAAGACTTTATCGAGTCCACTTCCATAACAAAGAGGATATGGAGGTGATATGAAATTCCTCCCAAAAAAACCCATGAATTAACTCTAAAAAAGATCTCCATCAAAGATTCATAAAATAGAAAAATGGATGGCCTTCTCATTTTGATGAAACTTTATCTAGTTAGGAACAAGCTAGGCTAATATAAGAACCCCAAGAATACTTGGCTCAAAATGAACCCCAGAAGAAGCATTCAAACATTCATCATTTTATCTACCTCCTATACCATTGACACACCGTTATTTTACCATTGACACACTGTTATTTTATTTTATATAGCTATATATTTTCCGTAACATGCATCATATGTTTATTTGCAGGTTACAAGTGAATATAAAGTGAATCAATGGAACACTGAAGAGTCATCGTGCGAGGGTTCATGCAATTGCACGTCTATTTTGATAACAACGCACTCGCACAATCCCTGGCACACCGAGTATTTGAAAACACATTAAATTGAATGATTGGCTTGACTTTATATGATGATGGATGATGGATTTTATAGTTAAAAGACTTATATATTGAACATATTCTATTTTTTATTATTTTGTAATAGCAAAACTATACTACTTTAAATCACTTTTATTAAATATTATATGATGATGCTGAAGATTTTTTGATAACTGTGTATTTTTACATAGTAAATATTGATCAAGTTGCATTTGGGGATAAATATTATATGATGATGCTGAAGATTTTTTTGATAACCGTGTATTTTTAAATAGTAAATTTTGATCAAATGGCATTTGGGGATTTTTTTATTTTTTACAGAGAAATACTTTGCACTGTAATGATTTTTATCATTTCTTCATTTATTTTTTAAAAAATATGAAATTAAGACAAATATTTAGTCCAGTTGGTATAAATTGTGGATGAGAGTTGATTATTGCAGGGCACTATGATTATCTGATGGTCAAGTACAGGGAACGGCAAGGTTCTTGCCGGGGAGCGGAAACCCTCCTTGAATTTCAGAGCGGTTCTGGTCTTGGTTTTCTAGTATGGCGTCAATAGAACGACTCCGCCTAGTTTTGTCATGGATTGCAGGAGCGCGGGACAATAGGAGTGTCTGAAGCCGTCTTTGGTGCTGGGTCAAAATTCTTTGGTTTAGGTCGTCCCCTGTTCGAATCCCGCAGGCTTCTTTTTTTGTCAAGGTTTTTGAAGAACGAAGAAGAGGAATGGCTTTTGAATGAGGGGAATGACGAAGATACTGGCTGGGAAGCTGAGAAGAAGCAAGCCATGCCTGACGCCAGACGAACGGAGGAGCCATAATAAATCTAAACAATGCAGACCTGATAAAGCCCATAACCCGTGTTATGACTATGCACGGATTTTCCTCGTTTTTTTCCTGCTGTGCTGTGCAGGGCCGGGTCTATCTTGCTCGTTGCCTGGAAACCCGAGAAGCCCCTGGTTCGATCCGGTGGCCTGGTTACTAATGTTATCGCAGAGGAAAATATACGCAGGGGCAGGTGAGAAAGTAGGTGTCTTTTGATTCAAGTTCAAAGTTTTCAGGTATTGCGGGGTGCTGGCTCTTTTGTGCTTTTTCTAGTGCTTTCGGATTGAGTTTCTCATGTTTCTTTGTTTTTTCTTCCTTTCAGGAGTTTTGAATGTGAAAGTATTTGTTTAAGATCTCCCAGCGGAGTTCAATGAGGATTGACTTGTGAATAGCCTTTGCGCCAGTTATTTGTTCTCTAAAGAGGTTGCCATACACCGTGCTCTGTTGAATAGCTCTGTGCGCGTGTTCGATCCCCGTGAAACTGATTTGTCAGGAAGACATTGCAATTCGTGATGGGATACCGGAGTTCCTGCAGAATTCTATAAGTCTATAAAATCCGGATAGAGTGTTCATGCTTGTATCTCCATTATGGTTCTAATCATCTGTGAAAAACTCATATCATATATCTAAAACAAGCACAAATACTGTAGCACTTTTCATCTAGACAATTTTTGGTTAGCAGCTGTCTTTTGGGAAAATATATTCAGGACCTGATTGAAAGTCTTGATGATAGCAGGGTTATGTTGTACATTCTCTGTTCTTCTCATATAATGGATATGTTTAGCTTGTCAAAGACCTGATTGAAAGTCTTGATGATAGCAGGGTTATGTTGTAGATTCTCTGTTCTTCTCATATAATGGATCTGTTTAACTTGTCAAAACTATGGATTTCTATTTGTGACGAGATTAAAATTGGGAGTATTTTTAAATGCATTTTGGGACTAAATGCAGAATCCCCTACACATTCAAGGGAAACCAAAGCATACAGAACCAATAAGAATGCCATTGCACTAGCAGGCAAAGGCACCTAAGAGTACTGATATGGTTAATTCTTACTAACGAGTGTGGACCTCCCAAGCCATGGTGAGAACATGGCACCTCATAACCAAAGTGTTCTGATTGAGCTTGAGTTTCGCCCATTCAAAAAAATGAAAAAGAAAGAAAAACATGATCTTGAGGGGAGGCTCAATTTTAACAAGTTACACCAATCTTAACAACGGTAGGCTCCTCTTAATGCAGCACCCCATTCGCAAGATGGACAACAATGGTTCCCTTAAAAATATAACGAGTACTGCTATAGAATATGTTGTACAATTTGAAAACTTACAGGAAGGTTTCACTTAGAATGGTGGTTTTATTTTGAAGGGTCAAAAGAGAACTAATATCTCTTAGAGCCTAGAGGATAGGGAGAAAGACGTACAAGAGGGGTCGAGTTTGATCCTCCCTAGATACCAAATGAGGACTTAGCTCATACAATTTCATAGATGAGGCAGAATGCGTAGACATGTGCAATTATATACTGATGGAATGATGTATACAAGCATACTGGAAATACAAATTAGAGTAAGGAGGATTGGACGTTTTTCAACTGTGATTTTCCCAGGTGAATCAAATGTTCTTGAATGACAGCGAAGTTTTCTTGGTTGGTTGTGCACATTACATAATCGGGATAAGGATGCCCTGTAAGAAAGGAACTGTGCTTTCTACCGTTTACTGTAAAATAAATCAATTCATTTAAATATCAGTTTACTTCTGGACATTTAGACAAGGTAGATAACTTGAAACCATTTCAATCCTGCTCTTAGGCTTCTCTGGCAAGGAAGATCGTTGAAACCATTGCAAAATACAGCATTTGAAGCTCATATTCCTTTGCCAAACTTTTAAATGGAAAATGGCTGTAAAAAATCATTTCTTGAAAATTGTAAAAAACCTCGCATTTAAATTTGTTAGGCAGGGGAGATTGTTAAACATGAAACTCGTGTTCTTCTATTAAATGTCTTGCATATTTACTTCTAGAGGGTTTGAAGATGAAACTCATATTGCTGTGATAATTTCTTTGCATCTTTAGTCACTTTCCATCTCCATTTTATGTAGGCAGATTTATGAGTTGGACCATAAGAATGAATGAATGAATGAAATTTTAACGTCCACGAGACTAAAAATAGCCTATGGGACTATGGGTTCCCTGTTTTTTGCCATTTGCATTTCAATCCTCTTCTTGTTCAAATTGATGATAAGCTGGCCCAACCTTCCAACTATCTCATCGCTGAAAAGACAATGCCAAGAAACCGATGCTAACATATTCCCATAACTTTCTCTGATGTCTTTGAACGCATCACATTCCAAAATGAAATGTCTTTTTGATTTCACTACTCCAACCGTGCAAAATGTACATACTCGTTCTTCCCAAGCTTCTTTAGGCCTTTTCCACCGCCCTATTTCACATCAAAGATGATGCGAGTTGGTTCTTAATTGAGCAATAAGAACCTTTGCTCTCCATGGAATGGTAGCTCCAATGTACTATTTTTTTTGGATATCGTACATAGGGTCGAATTCTTCCATGTAGTACTTCTTCTTTCTACCCAACTCTTTTCCCCATACATGTTTACAAAATTTATCCATAACAAAATTCTTTAGCTCTTTGCTATTTGTGGGACAAGCATTGAGGTAGATATTCCACTTTTGCATCCATGTGTAGTTTTGTCTCATCCATGTTTTCTTTCTTTCACTCATGCCTTCCTTGAAGATAACATCAGACCATCTACCTACTCCCATTTGCTCAATTCTTTTTAGATATCTTATGAGCTGCACCATAGCAATTGCTCCGATGGGAATTGCTCTTGTTTCACTCAACATTATCTCATAAGGCAGGGAACTTTTTATTTTGAACTTGCTCATGATCAAACGTTTTTGGATTTTCTCAATTTGCTTCCATTTTGAGATAGGGGTGTTGCTAGCCCACAATTCACACCCATATAGCATCACTGGACAAACTAGGAGTCGAAAAAGCACTTTAATCGTTTTCCAATCCCATAACTCTGCTTCTCTACATCTGTTTTGAAGAGCATACAACGCTTTCCACCCTCCTAAGATTCTCTTCTTTCTGCAATCCTCCTAATTAAGTTTGTTGTTGAAATCGATCCCGAGGTATTTGTACTCATTTACTTCTTCAAGAGTGTTGCCTTCAAAGAAGAACGTATGCTGACTATGCTTTTTTTTATTAGAGAAAATCATTATCTTGGTCTTGCTAATATTGACTTGCATCCCCACTGCTCTACAAAAATGGTCAAGGGCATATAAGTGCATCTACAATCCATGGGCCGATTTAGATATCAAAACAAGATCATCAACACATAAAAGAAGCTTTATCACAAACCCCCCCAACCGAACACCATCCCCAACTTGCAAATTTAGCCACTCTTCTAGTTTATCAATATATAAACCAAAAAGAGTAGGGGATAACAGACAACCTTGCTTGACTCCAATGTCACTTCTAAAGCCTTCTGAAATACCCGTTGAGGTTCTAAATTTGACTTTCACCTCTTCATAAAGTCAATGGACAACAACTCTATAATGCAAAGGAATTTCAAGCTCTTTCATTCTACACCACAACTTATCTCTAGGGACTGTGTCAAATGCATTTTTGAAGTCAACGAAATAGCAAAATACTTCTTCTTTATCCCCCCAAACCTTTTCAATAATGTGTCTCAACGTGATGCCATGATCCACTGTAGAATGCTTCGGCCGAAAACCCGCTTGTCCTTTTGCCCTCTTTTCCTTCACTTCTGCCCACTTACTAATTCTATTTTCTACCATGCTATCGAAAAGCTTTGCAAACAAAGGGTTGATCATAATGGTAATATAATTGGACGGATTATTAATGTCTCCAC
The DNA here is from genome assembly GCA_034641835.2 of Pinus albicaulis. NCBI lineage: Eukaryota > Viridiplantae > Streptophyta > Pinopsida > Pinales > Pinaceae > Pinus > Pinus albicaulis. The sequence continues at coordinate 1,137,869,262 of CM076577.1, read as the reverse complement.
TTTTTAAAAGGGGTATTGCTAGGCTAGTTGTCTAGTCTCTTGGGAATCCTTGTTGAATGATATTGTTGAATATTTCCATGATGTGCGGTGCAAGAGTGTTCCTTCCCCATTTTAGATACTCTACTTGAAGTTCAACCAAGTTTTTTGTCTTTCCTATTTTCAGCTTTTTAATTCCAATCTCCACCTCCTGTAATGTGAAGAGCTTTGTAGTTGTGTTGAGCCCTGAGGGAGGCTCAACCTCTGATTCTTTCTCATAGAGTTGTCTTGCATATTCAAACCATTGATTAGTTGTAATATTATTTTCGATTTGCTTCTTCCTTGGTTGAAGTTCCTACCAGAAAAGTTTTGGTTTATTCTTGCTTAGATATATTAACTCTTCTCGCCTTGTTTGCATGAACTCATTTATTTTTCCTTTTTAATATATGCTTATATAACTTCTCCTTGCCTGTGTTTTTCAAGGTTCTCCTTGCCGTTTTTCATTCTCCATCAACCCAATCATTTACAGGAAAACAATTTGATTCTGATTCATATTTTTTTCTCTTTTGCACTTCTCAAGTGCCCTTTGAATTATATTTGCTAACTCATGATTGTTGAAGATTTAGAAGCTCGTTTTCTATTTCTGAATTAATCCCTCCAGCATTGTCTTGAAAATAGTACAATTTTCTTGTGTTCGAAAAATTTTGCCCCTTAGTAGTGATTGCCAAGAGCATTGGATTTTTATCTTATGTTGCCTTTCTTCTACCCATGATAACTTCATATAAATTGGGTTATGGTCTTATTTTAAGTCCCAATTATGCTCTCCAATCTTAACTTCATTTATCTTTTCTATCAATTTTTGTGAACAAATCACATAATCAACGACACTTGCCCCATTGTATGTATTGCAGATGAAGTTCCCAGAACCTTTCCATCTGTCCCGACCATTGCAAATAATTAAGTAATTGACATGAATTAGGTGTGTAGAGATTGTTAAATAATAAACATGTGATCTCTGTGTTGCTCATTCATTGAACTGGATTACATTTATACTTCATAAATTAGTTATCACTAACTACTAACTTCCTAACTACCTAATTGAACAAAAACCCTAAGGATTCCCGTAGGATTACAACATTTCTCCCCTTAATTTAAAGGGACCTATGAAATACCAAGTAAAGATCTAAAATTTTCGAACTTTTCATGCCCTAATGCTTTGGTAAAAATATCTGCAATTTGTTCAGAAGGTGGACAATGAATCAGTGTTGAGATTGCAACAAGATGATGAGCTTAGTGGAAAGAAGTCGCCTTCACTAAGTGGGCCTACAGGCTATTTTTGGCGCAAGTCTATTTTTAGACTATGTCTATTTTTAACATGTCGATCATATTCTATGAGTTGCAGGATGTTATTTGTGGATGGTTGGTCAAGTCGGAAAAAAATAGATGGACTTCTATTTTTAGACATATTGGGCGGTATCTATTTTTAGATTTCCAATCTAAAAATAGATATGTCGAATATTATTAGCTCTTAATAATATTTGGACTATAAACATTATCTTATTCTCTTGGAGCACTTCAATTAAGTGCACAGATGTAGCACAGGAGATGACAGAAGGAATTACTTTATTCCTGAAGGTTAAGTGGAGCTATTGCATGGATACTTCAATTAGAACTCATGTGACAGAGTTTAGTGGAGTTATTGAGGTAGTTGATGGAGTTGTGTTCAGGTTTAACTGAGTTAAACATAGTTGAGCTAGTTGTATCTAGTCTAGCTGATTGATACACTAGTAAGAGTGGTGTGAATTAATTATTAATTATTTTACTAATTATTAACTCATTAATCAACTAAAGAATACATCAGTTAACTACAGTGCATGGACAGTTTCAGTGGGGACCAGTGAAGAGGTAGGTGAAAGAGCAGTGTGACTATCAGTTGTGACTATATTGTTGCATGATTTGCAACAACCAGTGATTGGAGAAGCCAATTAGGATTGCGCAGTACAAGCTAGGTGGTTCCAAGTTAATTAAGAGCCATTCTTCAGCAATGATTGCGCAGTAGAGGCAGGCTATCAAATGGGAGAGATTGGAGCATGTGTTTGCTAGATCGGGCTTGATTAGTGTGTAGCAATTGGAGATTGTACTGAGAGCTTGTGAGAGCTTTGTATAATGATTGTTATGATCTCTATGACATATAATATACGGATAGTTGGGGGTTTTCGGCTTTAAGCTTTCCTGCATCTTGTGTTCATATGTGTGATTTTTATTGTTTTAATGTGCGCATGCGATTGCTTTTATTTCCGCAATTAATGATCAATGGTAGAAGAGATTCTATATTGTGCATGAAGTTAAAATAGTGTGTGATCAGGAGAATCTCGGTGAATAATATATCAGTTATTAAAATTTATACATGGTATCAGAGCAATATTGATCATTGGAGCAATTGCAAAACATTGAAGCGGTTGAGTTTTGTGCTGGTGGAATTTGAATTTACAGCACTGTTTTCTTGGTGTCAAAGTTGAGTTGTCTTTCAATGGATTGTGATTGGAGTATTTCCTTGAGGGCAGCTCAAATTATATTTCATGGAGGGATAGGATGGAGGCGGTGCTGGATGACAATGGGTTGAAGGAGTTCATAGATGCAGAAATTCCAAAACCTGCTTCTAGCAATGCTACTGCACTTGACGCATGGAAAAAGAAGACAACAAAGTGTCAAAGAATTTTGTTGGAAGGTGTAAAGGATCACATAGTGTCCAGCCTTCATGGTAAGGCTTCTCCATTCTTGATGTGGAAAGCGTTTATAGACTTATTCCAAAGCAAGAGGGACCAGAGGAAGTTGGCGCTCAAGGATAAACTCAGGAACATAAAAACGGAGAAAGGCAACAGTATGCCCAAGTACCTCATGAAGTTCATCCAATGCAGAGATGAGCTGGGAAGTTTGGGGGTGACTGTAGATGAAGAGGAATTGGTGATCTTGGCTCTCCTTGGGCTTCCAAAGAGTTGGCATTCCTATGAGGACTCTGTCAATGGTCGGGAGAAACTGCCAGGATGGGAGAGACTTTGGTCGGATCTTGTGCAGGAGGAGATAAGGCAGAGTACCAGGGATGGATCTTCATCGAAGAATGAAGATGAAGAAAATTGCGCTTTGGCTACCAAAGCAAGGAAGGGGAAGAGCAAGAAGAATGCTTCTCAATCCAGTGCGAAAGGCAAGAAGCAAGACATGTCCAAGGTGAAGTGCTTTCACTGTCACCAACACGGACATTACGCCACTAATTGTCCATAGAAGAAGAAAAATAAGCGAGGTTCTTTCGGGTCTATGGTGGAGAGGGCTAGCCTCGCAATTTGAGCTGGATTTTTCAATGATCACATGCTTGGTCTCAAGTGTGATGGGTTCGGTGTGGTTTCTTGACGAGTGGTGCGTCTTTTCACATCACGGGAGATAAAGATTTGTTTTGCGGTACGGATGAGAAAGATCTTGGAGTGCACATCGAGATGGGCGATGATGGTAGATACAGTGCGACCGGTATCAGTACCATTTCCTTTGAGAGGGAGTCTGGTAAACCCTTCGTATTGAAGGAAGTGATGCATGTTCCAGAATTGAAGAAGAATCTTATCTCTGTGGTGATGTTAGAAGACAAGGGGTATGATATTGTCTTTAGCGAGGGAAGGGATTTTCTGAACAGTAAGGCAAATGGTGAGACCCGGAGGATAGGGGTTCAAGTTAAGAACCTTTATCAATTGCAGGTAGATGGTTGCGTAGCAATGGCAGGTAAGGCAGAAGGAGTGGTGAGCCGAGATGATGGCGAGTTGTGGCACCGAAGATTGGGCCACCTTCACCATGGAGCTTTGAAGATACTGGAGCAGATTTCTACTGGGCTTCCTAAGGGTACTCTTGTGCAGTCATATCAGTGCAAGGGATGTACCTTGGGAAAATTTGTGAAAGCCACCATTCACGAGAAGGATAGTTGCGCCACGACGATCCTTGAGAGAATTCACACAAATGTGTGTGGACCTTTCTTAGTAGCTTCGACAGCAAAGCACAGGTATTATGTGATATTTTTTGATGATTTTTCTCGTAAGTGTTGGATCTTCTTCATGCAGAAGAAGAGTGAGACATACTCAAAGTTCTGTGAGTTCAAGACGCGGTTGAGAAAGAATCGGAAAAGGTGAAGGCTCTTAGGAGCGACAATGGTGGTGAATGAATCTTGGGCAAATTCAAATACTTATGTAGCAAAGAAGGAATTCGAAAATAACTCATAGCGCCTCATAACCCATAGCATAATGGGGTCACGGAGAGAAAGAAAAGAACGATCGTGGGTGCTGCACGAGCGATGTTGCATGATCATGGCCTTCCCATACACTTGTGGGTTGAGGCATGCAATACTGTAGTATATGTGCATAACTGTTGTCCTCACAGGATACTTGGCATGAGTACACCCGAGGAGGCGTTTTCTGGTAAGAAGCCTGATATTTCCCATTTGAGGATTTTTTGTTCACCTGTTTACATTCATGTGACTAAGGATGCCAGGAAGAAGCTGGAGCCGACTGCAGAGGTTGGGATATTTTTGGGGTACACTGATACACCCCACAACTATCGTGTGTATTTTCCAAGCAACAAGTAAGACCGTTGTGCGACAGATATCACCATGAGGAGAAAGCCATGAAGTGTTCGCTTGAGAGGGAGCCACACTTGCATGCAGATGAGGAACTATTAGTTCCTAAGGATGAGCTTCAGGATGTGGATCAGCCACAAGATGAATTTCATGGAGTGGAAGAAACCACTCATGCAGCGCCAACCATTAGAGGGCAGAAGCGCACTACAGAAGTTGAGCGACTGGCTCAAGATGCAGAGAAGGTTGTAGAGCACCTACATCGACAAAGATGCATGTAGACAAATACCGACTTGTGACACTGGATACATGGCTTTTATGAGCAAGTGTATCGTGACAGAGCCATCCTCTTTCGAGGAAGCTGTGGAGGACCCCGCATGGGTAGATGCCATGGTGGAAGAGTATGATTCGATTGTCAGAAACAGTGCATGGGAGATTGTCCCGAGGCCGGAGGGGAAATCAGTGGTGGGTTCGAGATGGATCTACAAAGTGAAGAAGGCAGCTGACGGGAGTGTGGAGAAGTATAAGGCAAGATTTGTTGCCCGAGGCTTTTCACAGATTGAGGGGATCGATTATGAGGAGACCTTTGCACCTGTCGCAAGGTATTCTTCCATACGGACGATTCTTGCTCTCCCAGCGCAGATGGGGTGGCACATTCATCAGATGGATGTGAAGACTGCGTTCCTCAACGAAGTGATTGAGGAGGAGGTGTACATAGAGCAAGAGCACCCTTAAGGTTTTGAGATCTTCAAGAACAGTTGCATGGGTTAAGCCGCAGAGTTACTGTATGGGTTGAAACAAGCACCTCGTGCTTGGTACACACGGATAGATAGTTATTTCACCGGACTTGGATTCTCCAAGAGTGAGGCGGATCCGAACCTATACCAGATTGTGGTGGAGGGTAAGTTGTTGATCATCGTACTTTATGTAGATGATTTGATTTTGACAGGTGATGAGCTGTTGATACTCTCATGCAAGGATGATCTTGCAAAAGAGTTTGAGATGAAGGACTTGGGCCTCCTTCATTATTTCCTGGGATTGGAAATTTGGCAGCGCAGTGACGGACTGTTTGTCTCAAGGCAAGTATGCCCGGGAGATACTGGAGAAGTTCAACATGCATGATTGCAAGCCTATCGACAGTCCTCTTCCTTGTGGATGGAGGAAAGAGGATGCTACATCGGCAGAGGTAGTGGATGCCACTGTTTATCGACAGTTGGTGGGGTCGCTTATGTATCTGGTCAATACATGACCCGACATATGCTATGTTGTTAACCAGCTTTCAAAAGCTATGGTTAAGCCTACCAAGCTCTACTAGAAGGCAGGCAAGCATTTATTGATATATCTCAGAGGCACATCGGGATATGGATTATGGTACAGACAGTCAGATGAGGTGAAGTTGTGTGGCTTCACAGATGCAGATTGGGCAGGGAGCCCAACGAACAGAAAGAGCACATCTAGAGGGATTTTCAGTATCAGGTCGACAACAGTTTCTTGGTACAGCAGGAAGCAGAGATCCGTGGCACTCAGTTCAGCAGAGGCCGAGTATATGGCAACAAGTTTGGCTGCATGCGAGGCTATATGGATGAGAAAGATCCTGGTCGGGTTTTTCGGTTCACACTTAGATCCTACTGTGATATATTGTGATAATCAAAGTTGCATCAAACTCTTGGATAATCCAGTATTTCATGATAGATCTAAACACATTGACATCCGGTATCATAATATCAGAGATTGTGTGTAGCGGAAGATCATGTTACTTTCATACATTCCCACGGAGGATCAGGATGCTGATATCTTGACGAAGGCGCTCACCAGGAGAAAATTCGAATACCACAGAGGCAGGATAGGGGTGGCAGATAATCATTATCTTGTTGAGAGGGAGTGTTGAGATTGCAACAAGATGATGAGCTTAGTGTAAAGAAGTCGCCTTCACTAAGTGGGCCCGCAGGCTATTTTTGGCGCAAGTCTATTTTTAGACTATGTCTATTTTTAGACATGTCGATCATATTCTATGAGTTGCAGGATGCTATTTGTGGATAGTTGGTCAAGTTGGAAAAATAGATGGACTTCTATTTTTAGACATATTGGGCGGAATCTATTTTTAGATTGCCAGTCTAAAAATAGATATGTCGAATATTATTAGCTCTTAATAATATTTGGACTATAAACATTATCTTATTCTCTTGGAGCACTTCGGTTAAGTGCACAGATGTGGCACAGGAGCTGACAGAAGGAATTACGCTATTCCTGAGGGTTAAGTGGAGCTATTGCATGGATACTTCAGTTAGAACTCATGTGACAGAGTTTGGTGGAGTTGATTGAGGAAGTTAATGGAGTTGTGTTCAGTTTAACTGAGTTAAACATAATTGAGCTAGTTGTATCTAGTCTAACTGATTGATACACTAGTGAGAGTGGTGTGAATTAATTATTAATTAATTCAATAATTATTAACTCATTAATCAACTAAAGAATACATCAGTTAACTACAGTGCATGGACAGTTTCAGTGGAGACCAGTGAAGAGGTAGGTGAAAGAGCAGTGTGACTATCAGTTGTGACTATATTGTTTCATGATTTGCAACAACCAGTGATTGGAGATGCCAATGACGATTGCGTGAGCAAGGCTGGACCAATTTGAGTTCATTTAGAGCCATTCTTCAGTAGTGATTGTGCAGTAGAGGCAGGCTATCAGGTGCTAGAGATTGGAGCATGTGATTTGCTAGATCGGGCTTGATTAGTGTGTAGAAATTGGAGATTATACTGAGAGCTTGTGAGGAGCTTATAATGATTGTTACATAGTCTCTATGACATATAATATACGAGATGTTTTAGGGTTTTAGCTTTAAGCTTTGTTTTAAATACGTATTCATATGTGACATCATTTATGGTTTTAATGTGAGCATGCAATTGATTTTATTTCCTCATGTAATGATCAATGGTAGAAGAGATTATGTATTGTGCATGTAGATAAAATAGTGTGTGATTAGGAGAATCTCGGTGAATAATATATCATTTTTTAAAATTTCTACAATCAGATGAATTGTTTGGCCTCTACATAATGTCGAATCAAATTATATTTGGTGTTGATATGTTTGGTTCGATCATGAAACTTTGGATTCCTGGCCAACTGAATTGTAGAAGAGTTGTCGACAAATAGAGGAGTTGAAGCTCTTTGTTTCTCCTGCAAATCTTTGAGTATTTTTCGAAGCCAAATGATTTCCTTAGTGGCTTGAGTTACTGCAACATATTCGGCTTCGGTGGTAGAATCAGCAGCAACAGATTGCTTGTGCGATCTCCAACTGATGGCTGTTGATCCAAGATTCATCTAATATCTAGAAGTTGAGACTCCATTTTCTTTATCTCCATCAAAATTTGAATCTGAATAACCAGCAAGATGGAAGTCTAAAACTTTGGAATATTTGATGTCGTAAGTTTGAGTTCCTTTTAAATACTTCAAAACTCTTTTTGTTGCTACCCAATGCCCTTCACAAGGATGATGCATAAACCTGGAAAGTATTCCGATAGCAAAGGTTATATCAAGACGAGTAATAGACAAATAAATCAAGCTTCCAACAAGTTGCCTGTACTTTATTGGATCTTCAAAAGACTTTCCTTCTTCGGAAGTGAGTTTCAAATTCTGCTCCATTGGAGTAGCAACAGGATTACATTCCGTCATACTATATCTGTTCAATAATTTATCAACATATTTCTTCTGAGAGATGAAAATATGTTGTGGTTTTTTATCAACTTCAATTCCAAGATAATAATGAAGTAAACCTAAATCTGTCATATCAAAAACCTTTTTCAATTCCTTCTTTATAGATGATATATATTCATCATTGTTTCCTATGATCATCAAATCATCAACATATACAACTAGATATACAACTGATCTACCAACTTTCTTAACGAAAAGAGTTGCATCATCTAGGTCAAAATGTTTATAGTTTAATTTAAGAAGATGTTCAGTTAGCTTCTCATACCATGCTCGTGGCGCTTGTTTCAAGCTGTATAAAGACTTCATTAGTTTGCAAACCTTTTGTTCTTTCCCTTTAATGGAAAAAACTTCTAGCTGAAACATGTAAACATCTTCTTTCAAATCTCCATTTAAAAAGACAGTTTTGACATCCATATGATGAATTTTCCATTCTTTCTGAGCTGCAATAGAAAACAAAGATCTAATAGTGCCCCATTTAGCTGTAGGAGCAAAAGTCTCTGTATAGTCAATACCCTCTTTCTATGCATATCCCTTCGCTACAAGTCTTTCTTTGTACTTGTCTAGCGAACCATCAGCTTTAAAATTAGTTTTATAAATCCATTTGCAACCAATAGGTTTGATGCCAACAAGAGGATCCACCAGCCTCCATGTGCCATTTTTTATGAGAGCATCATATTCCTTTTGCATTGCATCTTTCCACTATTCATAACTGGCAGCTTCTTCAAAGCAAGTAGGTTCACAATCCACAGAAAATTTAAATTCACAATGAGAATAGTTACCTAAGGAACTTCCAGCCTTAAACTCATCACATTTCTTTGGAAATGTTCAAATACAAGTTGACCTTCGCAAAGGTTGTATAGGAAGTTGTTCAGGAAGTTTCTCATCTTCTTCATCTGGCTTAGCTCTTTCCATTTTTGTCATTGTTTTTGTAGAAACACTTTCATCAACTAATTCCTCATCAGCAACAATGGAATTATCATCATCAACCACAACCAATTTCTCATCATTGAGAGAAGGAAACTCCACAGACTGATCTAATATAGGAATCTCCCCTTCAGGATGGGGAAGTATATTATCTGATTCATAATAAAACTTTTGAGGCACAAACTTTTCTATTTGATCAAGTTGTCTATCAACAGTGAGGGAATCTTTATCAGTTTCAAGAAAAATTACATCTCTTGACAAAATAAACTTTTTGTTCTCTTCATCATACAATTGGTATGCCTTAGAAGTCATGGAATACTCTAAAAATATACATTTTCTGCTTCGTTCACTCAACTTATTCCTCTGATGTTTAGGAATCAAAGCATAACATTGAGAACCGAAAATTTGGAAATGTTTAACAACAGGAAGACGACTATACCACATTTCATATGGAGTTTTGTTGTTAATTACAGAGGAGGGGCACTGATTTCTAATGTATGTCGCACAGAGCACGACTTCTCCCCAAAACATTAATGTTACATTATTGAAAAACATCATTGACCTTACCATATTAAGCAATGTTATGTTCATTTGTTCAACAACACCGTTTTGTTGTAGATTATGTTAGGGTCCCGTGATTTGGCTGATTGGCAAGCCAAGTGACAGGGTAATATCAAACCAATATTTGGAGCCCAAGGACCTAGCCTTCCTAGACTCAGAGAGGGCTCTCTCTGTTTGTGTAATGGATATCTATGTGTTTTGTTTCTTATGTTTCTGATTTTAGGCTAGTTGTGAAGTAGGTTTTTGGTTTTGCTTTTAGGTTTTTGAGGGCAGAACTGATCAAAGACTAAGATAGATAAAAATATTGTCAGATCAACTGGGCTATGGGGTCAAAAAGGTCAAGAAAGCCTCAGATGGTGATACAAGGTATGTTGAAGGGATTATTTGATCAAGGTAAACTGGATCTTAAGGTAAAATGAAGTGGGATGGACAATAAATTTGTGAAGGACAAAGGATTTCAGACATAAATAGTTTAATAGCTGACATTTATATGGTAGGGCTAACCATTAATCATGATAAATGTAACTACAAACTGATAAATGTATAGAAATAAAAATTCAAGCAATACATAGAGATATATGACTCTCTAACTTTAGGAAGTTGCTATCAGACTTTTGGGAAAGACAATTAAGACAAACAAATAACTCAAACTACTAAGAGGAAACTCCTAGACATAGTATTTCGAGCTATCAGGCACATTGAACTAAGATTGCTGAGTTTTAGGCAAAGGGAAAGATTGAGACAATACCTCTTTGATTCAACTAGGACAATCAAACATTCAAAGAAAGGTTTCAGAGGTGGAGCTATGACTAGCTATGAGTAAACAGGGCGTACCGTGAATCATACTTAGCATGCATAAAACCATAAATGAAACAAGCAAACAATTTCTTCAGTGATCAAAGAGTAATCAAGAATTCTTTGACATGACTAAGAAGGAAGAAAACATAGAAGCTATAATGAAATAGGAAATCTGAGGTGCCTCCAAGGGCATGTCTCAAATCTATCCTCTATTGTCTTATAGCAAGCAAGAGCATGAAATATGTATTAAAACTAAGAAACATAATAGAGAAGGACACTATACCATTTTACCAAGTCAAGGAATCCAACAGCAGTCCTCTTTCATCATGCAAAAACATTCAAGAAACTATCCAATGCATGAGACAAGTATTTCTTCCAAGCTTGTATAACCATATATTGCTCTATATCATCAATTTCAGCCTTGTTTAAAATGAATTCTCTTGGAATATATAGGTCAAGATGAAGGAGAACCTCCTAGTGCAACTAGCAAGCTCATTGGCCCATAAAAAATATCTGATTTTTTCCTTGAGGCTTTGCAAAGCCCAAGGCACAAAAAATCTATAAAAATATCCTAAAAATGATAAAAAAGGAAATTAAAATGACTTTTCCCAACTGAAAATGGCCAAAAAAGGCTAAACGCACATTAGGAAAAGCCACTTCAGAAAACTACATTTTTACAAAAATACTTCAAGAATATATCAACAGAAAATCCCCTGTCTGGTGGGCAACTTTTGGAGGCCTTCCCGATATAAAAACAAGGCCCATGATGGCTCAATGGAAAGCCCTGGATGTCTAGTTTTTGAAAAAAAAAATTCTTTCCTCAAACTGATCACTAGAAGCCTGTGAAAATCTGACCTATGTGAAAAAACACAGAAATTAGACTTTGCTGATATGCGGGGCAGAGTGTTGAAAAAGTGACTATTTTTCGGTATTTTGCGGGACCAAATCATCTTCAATTGATCTGAAATTCGCTGAGTAGATGCCCCTGAAATTATGGCATCCAATGATACCATTTTCACCCTTTGAGGATGCTTCAAACAAAAATGGCGATGCCCATGATTTTTTGCAAAAAGCCCAAAAATGTCAAAATATCAAAACTTGTCGAATTATGCCCAATTTTGGGGAGCATGACCCTCATGGTTTTCAGAAGCATGCTGAGAAGAAGAGGCCAAAATTTCAAGCCTTGATATGCCTTTCTTCACCTTTTTTTCCGTGCGCCTCTTTTGAGCCTCCTTGAGCTTTTCTTGTGTAGTCTTCAATTTCCGTCGGGCAAATTGATTAAGCTTCTTATAGTTCCCGGTCATTTTTCTTTGAAGGTCCAAATCTCTATTGGCCTTTTCCAACTTCTTTTCCAAGTGTTCATTCACCCTTTCAAGTCATGCTTCTCTATTGTTTTCTATTTCTTGGGTGAATAAAGTAGTAAGAGGAAAAGATTGGAAAAGGGCAGCCTCTTCCTCTTTTTGTTTCTCCAAAGCTCTTCTGAGTCCCATGGTCCTTGGCCTCTTCCTCCTTGGCTGATCTTCTTCTTCACTATCATTGAATTCGCCCATGAGTTCTTCCAACTTAGTTTGTGCTTTGGAGGCTTATTTTTGATACTTGATAGCCCGTGTCTCATACACCGCCATGTGGACACTCATTTGCTTGTTTTGTGTTTGCAGAAAATGAATGAGGTTTTTAGACCTCTCTAGATCTGCTCTTAGATCATGAATTTTTTCTTCTTTATTTATCAAGAGAGATTCTAGGATTTTGGCCTCATTGTCGCTGTCATCACTGTTTATCTGAATTATGTTAAAATCCCTCTATTTTTCATGGCTACTTTATTCCTTTTCTTTTCCCTTGCTTTGGGTAGCCTTCTTGGTTCTCCTCCTCTTTGGTAATTCAAAAATGGATTGCTTGGGCAACTTCCCTTTACTTCGGAGTGCTCTAGTAACATTTGGAGTTACAATTTGAGCCACTTTCTTTCTTGATGTTCGGGGCTTTGCTACCTTTGGAGAAGAAAGCATGGCCCCTTGCCTAGGAGAGGCAGCTAGCACATGCTTTATTTGGTCATTGACTTTGCTACTCCCATCATCATCCTTGCCACTATTTTGACCCTCTTCATGAATGCCTTGACTGTCACCTTGCATGTCTCCTTGAGGGCTTCCCTTTTCACTTTTGTCCTTGCTTTATTCAGGACTTTTAGGCTCTGTATCCTCAATTTTTTGTGCTTCATCCTCATCATGTTTGCTGCTATGAGGGCTACCAATATCTTCCTCTTTGTGACTGCTATGTTCCTCATCAAACTATTCCATTTCTTCATAATTTCTCTCTTCATTGTTTTTCTCTTCTTCATGGTGCTCTTCTTCATCACTGTGTTGCTTTTCATCATTGTGCTTTTCTTCACTTTTTTTCTCTTTATCACTATGCTGCTTTTCCTCACTATGCTCCTCTTCATCACTATGTTGTTCTTCCTCACTATGCTCTTCTTCTTGATCAATCATAGGATATTTTTGTTTCTTAGGAATGGGTTTACTAGAAGAAGGAGATGCAAGGTGAAGGAGATGCATGGGATGAAGAAGAAGTGGCAAAATCAGGATGTGAAATGAAAGTGTCCCAATAAATTCCCTTCTTCTCAAGTTGATGGAGAATGACAATCTTGATAAGGGAATGATGGAAAATAGAATATGTCTACTTAGAGGAAGATCTCTTTTGAACAGTAGAAGCCATATTTTCAATACTTCTATGGAGGAAAAAGGGTAGGTTTAGCAATTGGGTTCTTGTGAAGTGCATGAGTAGCCTGATATGGTAAGCATAAAATCGGGAAAAACTTCCTTCGCATGTGAAATATTTCATGATTATCTTCATGAGGGGAGCATAGCTGGTCAACAGATAGGAAAAATTAAAGATATATGGACATGCATCCCGATGCTCTGGTTTCAAGAAGGGTTTGTATTGATCTGAGTCTAGGTAGCTTTGATTAAACCATTTTTCTCTGACATATGGAATTTTGGTAGCTCTAGAAATGGATCTAGGAGAAAGCTTGAAGTCTAAGCCTGCTAGATGAACATGTTTCCCTTGCAGCTTTAAAGCAAATATATGTGTAAAGGGAAGATAAATTTTCACCTCCTGAACCCTTTGACAAAACTCCAAACATCTTACTTCATGAAAGTTAAAAAGTACTGAAGGATGGGCATTCACTTCCATAGTTGAAAAAGGTTCATACCTTTTGTGAGGGCCACTTCTGCTATCTTGCCTGGGAGGAATTTCGCTTTGGATACTCTTTGTTGGCTGACCAAGACAGGCTGATTCAAATGGTCTCTGAAATAGTTTCCCAACACCACACCTTTTCCTCCTTGCAAGTCACTGTGTTTCTTTGATGCTAACAAACAAGTGTTTGTCAAATGAGAACCAAAATCACTTTTATCACTGTGTTTGAGCAAAGGGTTTAAACAAGATATGTTTGTGGTTTTTTGTTTGAAGAGGAATCTCCCTTTGTTTTGGCACAAACACCTTTCCCTTCAAACACTGCTCTTTGTTATCATTGTTTTTTAAAGGTAATTAGGGCTCTTTCAAAGCTGATAAAACACCTTCCCTTATCACTATGTTAATCCTTGATACCCACAACAACAAAACTTCTTTGATTTTGACCAAAGGCCCAAACTCCTAATCACTGTGTCTCTCTTTTTTTTTTAGGTGATAAAGTGCCTTTAAAGCCACAGTTTTTAAAATACCGCATTTAATGGACAAAAGTCTTCATCTTCTAACCACTGTTTCTTTTCTGAGTTTTAACAAACAAATGCCTTGGCAAAACACTGTTAAGACACTTCCCAAAACTGATTTGAAAACCTCTTCAAACTAACTCTTTTTCTCCTTCTATCAAATGTGTCTAACCTCAGCTATCTCATAGTACAAAAAGGAATTTTAAATTTGCACCTTAACCCTCTCTTTCCTTTCACTGTCTCTTTGTGTTTTTAGATGATAAAGTTCTTTTAAAACCACTATTTCTTTTTGGAAATCACAGCAAAAAACACCCCTTTTAAACTTCATAATTTACCAAGAAGTGAAGAAATACCTTGAAGATAAGTTCGTGGACCTTGTTGATCATTGGAGAAGCTTTCAAAAGAGTCTTTTGAAGTCTGGTGGATGAGCGACCCGTTTGCAGTAGAAGGCGCCGTGCAGAGGAGGTTTTCGGGTCGTTTTCGAGTGCCCGGTGACTGCAGGCACAGGCACGCCGCGCCTCCATTCAAATTCTTTGTTCAGGCGCTCACAGGCGTGTTGCGCACATCTACAGGCACGCCGCGTAGTGTTTTAAGCGCCGAAAACTTGAAAAATGCCCGAATATTACTTCCTCTCTTCAGTGTGCAGCCAAGGGATGTTTGCTTTGGGTTTTGAAATTTCTAATGGGCCCTTTTAAACAGTCTCCTCCCTTCTTTAAAATTCGAATAAGCTCAAATACCTTTGCAGCTATTTTGGAAGGGTTTGGATGCCTTTTGAAAAGGTTTTTGTCATATAAAAACATAAATCGCCGCCCTTAGTATTATATCACTTTTAAAATACCATAAAGACCCATTTTCTTAACTGTCCTCTTCGTATGCATATGCAAAGGCTATTGTTGAATACTGAGGTTATTTTGTCCTTCAAAAGAAAAATTGCTCAAGAACCATATCAAAGACTGCTAATGCATCCTTTGCCTATCTCTTGGAAGGAGGTGATTGAAAATTCTCGAAATTACTTTGAAAATTCAACTCTTTGGTGTTTGATGATTGATTTATGCCCATTGTTGAAGTTTTTCAAACACTGTTAGGCACCTTATATTAAAATTTTCCTTGACTATGGATAAACCTTTATTTTTACTCACCAAGACATGACCTATATCTGTTCATCAAGGAGATGGCCTTTAAAAACCCTTAATGCAATCATATACAAACAACAGAGTTTGTTCTTATGTACATTAAAAGGTCTTGTCTATCACTGTGGTATGTTTTATTTCTTTGAAGGTTGTCTTGAAATTGAATCATTGTGTTATAGCCTTCCTTATCCATACTGTCTCTGTGTGTTCAGTTGCAAAGGTCATTTTAATAAACAAGGCTATTCTACCTTCTTGTCATTTTGATGAGATTGTTCCAATTTTTGGACATTCTAGCCTCTGATTACCCTTTGAAGAAGATTTTAATGGACAGAAGAAAAACAAGGCTTCTTTAACACCATAATATCACTTCTTGGCTTATGCTTAACACCAGACTTCAACTCATAAACCTTCAATTGCTTCCCACTGATTTTCAATTCTGCCTTCCCAATTGGACTAATATCTCTGCTCCTGACCCTCTGCTTTTAAATGAAGGAGGCCCTTATCATGTTCCTAACCATTTGATTTAAATGAAGGAGGTTAACATAATATTTCCAAACCATCTGCTCTTTATACTGGAGGAGGTTTTCAACATGTGACCCAACCATCTGCTCTTGCTTGGAGGAGGTTTTCAACATGTGACTCAACCATCTACTCTTGCTTGGAGGAGGTTTTCAACATGTCACCCAACCATCTGCTCTTGCTTGGAGGAGGTTAACATAGTCATGACATTTCATCCATTTCTCAAACTATGTCATATTTCTTTGTAATACTTATCTCTGCTTGGTATATCACAATAAGTAATAAAGTGAAAATTTGACAATATGCTATAAGAGGCATGTTCTGAGATATGTATCCTGTTGTCAGAATATCCTTGTGAATATCTTAAACTAGGAGCCACATGACTTGTATTTGTAGAGTATTTTCTTGCTAGTCATTATTTACTAACCTTTCTTGACTGTGTTTGCAGAGGTTTATTGAATTTTCTCTCTAACTAGTATTCTTATCCCGGGCTCGAGACAACATGAGAAGAAACTGTCTTCTTATGTTCAGTTTAATAATTTATTCTGGAATAATTGTACATCTTTGCTTGTGAAAGAGACATTGAAACACTGTAGATCAACATTATATCATTTTTTCTTTTGAAACATGTACTCCTGCTTTCTTATCATTGCAGCTCTCCATCTCCTTAATGATGGCAAATTTCTTCAACATGAGAGGCTTATTTGGACTTGTCTCTTTGCTCTTGCATGGATACTATTTGACATTCAATTTTCACCCTACAGAGATGCAAAAAATATGACTTTGAACCTTTGATTTTTCCCAATCTTAAGCATATTCTTTTACACTGTGCACATGCTTATCTCTTTCTGTATTAGATCTTTGCAGAATTTCTTCTGGACTGAGACAACAAGACCTCTTAGTGGTGCAACCTATGGGTGTATCAAGATTTGTTTTTACAGATCAAGCGCTAATTTAGGGCTAGCTAGTATTGAACAAAGGATTCTGGCTCAGGAATTTTTTGCCAAGGAAGGGATTCTCTAAAGCGCCGCTACCTAACTTAGGGGAGATCTTGACAGATTTTGAGTATTTTCTTTGGGTAGGATTAGATCTCTAAATGGCATATGACCATGTATAGGGTTGCAAAATTTTTATCAATATTTGGATAATGAATGACTTGGGAATAAGGGTAAATGACAACAGATAACCTTTAGTTATGACAGCTCATGGACAGGATTATATGACTGAAACTAGATAGGACTTGACAACTAGGTTTTTTCTCATCATAAGCTGACTGGAAAAAGGTAGGAGGACAAAATTTTTTTAGGGGTGTTTTCTAGATGACAGATTTGACAAATTGGAGATCAGCTTCTAGAAAACTTGGCTTAAAAAACTAGTCATCATCAACAGGTGAAAAATATTGATGACTAACAATGGCTCCATTTGGGGAGGGAAGCTCATTTTCAGGAGGTGTCCAAAATTTCAGATCTCTAACCTTTGAAGATCAGTGCCTTTATCCATTGGCGCAAATTTATTTCTTCTTTGATGTTATTTCTGAAAATTGACAACATGATTAGCATCAAAGTCATTTCTACCTACCCCGCTACATTTCCTAACATTTTTTTCTTTTCTTTCGGGTGCATTTATACTAGCAACCCTTTGGAAAAGTATTTTTGAAAAATGACACTATCTAATTCTACACTTATATCCGCCGGGAGTTCAGATTAAACTGATGAACTCCTTTGTTTCTCTACCTATGCTAGATCGAATTTCAAGATTAAGCTGTTTGACAGGATGTTATTCTCTAATCTAAAACATGAAATTGAAAAATGACCAAATCAGGATTAGACAGTCTGATTTTTCATGTACTTGTGGCATGAAAGACAAGCTGCACAAAAATATTATTTTGCATAAAAATAAAATTTAGAAAAATCAGGGCTAAGATACACAGTTTGTTTTTTCATCCCTGTTTCCTCTTTGGTTCTGTTTTGAGCATATGGAACCAGTATCTTTTCCTAATCTATTTTCTTTGACAAGTCAAGCTTACATAATATTGACTATCTCTTCTCTCACTAACTTATCAGCAAATAAATTTAAAACATGTTCAGTTATGATTAGGCTAGATAACTGAACAAGACATTTTGAGCACTAGTAGTGGCATTTAGATTTGCACGCTTTCAGAATGACTATTTTTTGAACATGGGGCTTTCTTTCTGTTTTTCAAACTGCCCTCTTTTTCTACTTTTCTATTGTTTTTGAAATTTCTGTTTTTTGTTTTATTTCTTCAAAAAATGATATATACAATATTGAAAAATATAGAACTAGAAATCTTGAAAATGGTGAAACTTGAGCATATTATCTTCATAAGGATCTCCTACCACTCTTGGTCCACTCAGCTCTTGAAAAGAAAAGTTTGGAAATTTTTCTCTTTCAAGCATAATATAAGGATTCATGCATGAATCTCTAAACAACCCCGTATCTTCCCACTGTGCTTCTTTATACCTTTGATCTCCACTTTTCCTTTTGTTGTACATATTTTTCAAATAATGCAGATATTCTTTGTCATTTTTGAAGTATATGATGACATCATCAAGGTACATCAGAATGCAGAAATTTAGAACTAGAAACATGGCTTTTAGGAGCATGTTTTTGGTGTCTGGTGGTTTTGCAATTCTGGGTTTGAAGATGGAACTACTCCCAGCATACTTGAATATTTTTTGAGTTGTTCACTTTGCAAAGGAATTATTTGGCGATACCCTGAAACATCATTTTGTAAAGACACATGATTAGAAGCACCTATCATTTGTATAGCATGGTCTTGGGTAGGAAGGATATAATTTCTGTCCCAAGGGTGTGTATTTGTGTTTCTAAAATCAACATAGATCCTATGTCCAGTTGTCTTGTCCTTTATTATTATTGTTTGGTCAAGATTTTTGTATTTTCTTTTGTCGAAACTGTTTCTTGGAGTGATGACAGTGTCATAGTGCTTCTCACTATTTTCTCTACATGTAGTAGTATCTTGAAAAATCGTGCAAATTCTAGCAGTTCTAAGTCTTTGGTGGAGTGGTAGAATGGTAGCTAGTTCAAACAACTCAGGTATATTTGGACTACTGTCATCATATCCTTTCATAAGAAGTTTATCAAACATTTTTTCTGGATTTTTAGCTGTTGTGGCTACAGTCAAGGTTTCATTTGAGGGGGAAGAGTTATGAGATGATAAATCTTTAAGGTATGGTAAGAACATTAAGCTTCCATGCCCCTAATTTCCAAAAAAGTTTGTAATATGCAAGTCTTCTAGTGTCTCTGTTCTGAAAAAGTCTCCTGATGTTACTGTTGATGTTTGTCTATGGTTTGAGCAATTTTTTTGATGGTATATATTTTTTTGTGCTTCTTGCTCTATTTATGTTTCAAGAGAAACAAACTCTCTTTCCTCAAGACATAACTGCTCATGGTCATGATAATTTTGAGTGTCCAGCTCATCATAGAGAAATTGGGGTAGCTGATGTGGTGTGTCTAAATTTGTCTCAAATTCTCCTAACTGTTCCTCAATGTCTTTGTCAGTGTGTAAAATGAAGGAATTCAGATTAGAATGCAAGGAGTACATCGGGATGTTATCTGGCCTTTCTTAGTTGCTGACCATATGTTTCATGTGTGATTCCTGATAGAGTATTCTAGTTTGGTTAAACATAGGAACAGTGGTGTAGGACATATCAAGTTGAATATTTCCCTGAAGCTTGGCTCCCCAAGTTCTAGATAAAAGCATTCCGTACTTGGGAGGGATGTCTGCTACCACTATGTCCATGATCAGGTATTTTGCAGGTATTTGGGCCAAACTGAAACAAAGATCTTTGATTAAGCCTAGACACTTGATTCTACTTGAATCAAATGAATATAAGTCTTTATAAGGTTTTGTTATTTCTAGGCCTAATATTTCCATCACAACCTTTGGCATGAGATTATGCGAGGCCCCGAAGTCTAGCATGGCATTGTGTAGGATTTGGTCATGTATATTCAGACTGATGTAAAAGGGAAGAGTGGTTCCTTCTTGGAATTTCCCTTCTATTTTTGGACCAAACAACACTTCAGGGGTGTCATCAGCTAGATTTAGGGTGTTTGCATCATTTCCTATGTTCAGGACCTTTAGCACTTGGGATTTGTAAGAGCTTTGGGAGATAAGTTCAGTGAGAGGCATGGTGATCTTTATTTTGGAGATTTCTCCTTCAAAACTAAAGGGTGCTTGTAGTTTAGATAGGTTTTCTTCAGTTTTTTCAGCCATGATTTTCTCTATGTTCTTAATTTGCTGACTTTGGTTTGGGATTTTTTTCAACACAACCATCTCGGGAATCTTGGTAGAGGTACTAGGAAGATCTAGGCCAAGGCTTGTCTGAATAGCTTTATCTTTATTTTGGTCAGTTTTCTTGACCACAATTTTGTTGCTATCCACTTCTCTTTTAAGGATGGTATCAAGGGTTTTAGTAACATCAGTGTTTGAGCTACTTTTCTTGGAGTTGTCTTGGTTTTTTCTACTTCTAAGATCATACTGCCTGTGAGCTTCTATTATGGCGTTCTGAAATCCTATAGCAGGATCTTCAGGGTCCTCATAGTTGCTTTTATTTTGATTTAGGGAGAAGAAAGCTTGTTCTTCTTCTGTGAGGTAAACCTCACCCCCGTTATCAGAACCTATTAGGTTTAAATGACTTTCATCAATGGGTTTTGTATCTCTCTCTTCCTAATTGACATAATTTTCATTGAAGGGTGGCCTGATTTGTTGGTCAGTTTCCCTTGGTTTGTTTTGAGGTTGTTCTCTTCTAAAGTTTTGGTTCCGGTTCCTATTTTGAGGGTTTGGCTGGTTGTCCCTAAGAGGTGCCTTTTCACTTATCTTTTCCCACATTTTCGCCATGGATCTAACCAATTCATCTATTCTAGGATCTGAGGAAGGGACTGAAGGGGCAAATTCGTCATGGTATGTGAATTTCTTCTCTAATCTCATCCTAGCTCTCTTTTCAGCTAAGTTGGCTTCTGCACTCATAGCCACTTTTTGCATTTCCTCTAAGGTTGTGGGGTCCTTGTCTCTTAGTTGATAAGTCATGTCTGGGTCGAAGCCTTCGGGAAAATTTGCTAAGGCTAAGCCAAGTGGAGGTTTGAAGTGAGGTGTGAGGGAATTATAAACACTGTTGAACCTAGTGCAGTAGTCGCGAACACTTTCCCCATTATCCCTTTGTAGATTGTTATACTCAGACATGATTTGAATGGGGTTTTTTCTGATTTCCCACCTATTTATGAAAGTTTGGTAGAGTTCAGGGAGATTGTGTATACTGTTTGGAGTTAAGCTCTTAAACCATTTTTTGGGTTCTCTGCCCAGGCTTTGGGCGAACATCCTCATTCTTATGGTCTCGTCTTCTATTTCCATGTATTAAAAGGCATCACTAATTCTATCTACATGTTTTTGGGCGGTAGTAGCCTCAACTCCAGTGAAGTGTAGGATTTTGGATTGGTAGTCATGTTGTAAAGGTGCCAAAGGCTGTGGCAACACCAAGGGTGCATACCAAGCTACCATGGCGGGAGCTAATGGTTGATTTATAATATGAGGGCTTGTAGGATGAGTTGAGGTGATTTGAATATTGATGGTTTGGATGGGTGTGGCAGATGTACTCGGACTTGGGAACTGATTTTGAGCAGATTTGGGGTGGTAAGAGCCAAAGTTGTGGAGAAGCTAAAATTCGGGAGGTGTAGTAGGTGAAGCTTCTGTACTAGGACTCTGTTGCAAATCTAAGGTCTCAAGATCGTCAAAGTTGATTTTACTTTGTGACTTGCTTCTAAAAAGGGTTTTTGTTGATTTTAAGTCAAATGGGGAATCCTGCAAGGATGTGAGATGTTTGGGTACAAATCTTGCTTTATGGATGGACCTATCGGTAGCTAAGTTTCCAGTTTCAGAATTTTGCCACAAAATATTCTCTGGGTTATCAACTATGATAGGGGGATTTGGGTCTGGATGAGATCTGGTATTGATTCTTTGTGAAGCTAGATTTAAAATTCAAAGTTTAGAGAGGATGATAGTTGTGATTTTTTGGATGGATGGCCTCTGTAGGAGTTTCGCTAATGTGAAGAATGGTCAAAAAAAAAATGAAGGCTAGTGGAGTTGCCAAGTGGATATCTTTGAGATCTAAGGTCCACCACCACTACTGTCAAAGATGTTTTTAGGAAAAAAGTTTTCTAACAAAATTTGAGGTGGATACTTGCAAGAAAGACTTAACACTTAGTTTCAAAAATTTGCTAGACTGTTTGGACAAGCTAATGGTTCTATTTGCAAGTTTATTATGTTTATCTCCTATGTTTAGGTGAATTTTTCTGAATCACTAAGTTATACTTAGCTTGTCACTGATTACAGATGTTGCACCATGAATTTTAAGTTTTGGAAAGGACGAGTCAACAGAAAAGTATGGTTTATGAAATTTTTAGGTTTTTATGGGGTTTTCGGCCTACTAAAGGTTAGTGGAGTCTCTGGGTGGATTTTTGGTTGTTTTTTATAGAGATGTACTTATGGTCCACCACCAATAACTAGGAAAAGCCAATCTGGGGATTTTTTTGGGGTTTTTTGAGTTTTTATGTGCAGTCTATGGTTTATTAGAGTGTTATAAACCTGATTCATCACTTTGCTAGGGTGTTGAAACAAAAATAGTTTACTCTAAATGATTCTATGGACTTCTTTCCTGTTTAAATTTTGAAATAATAATGAATCTACAAGAGTTTTCTAGACTGTTATGTACTCAGTTAGTCCCACCGTGATTGCCATTATGTTAGTGTGGTGATGAGGTGGCTAATTCACTAGATATTCTTGAAGATAAGGGATTTCTGGAGTCCTAAGGTGTATTTATATTGTCACTAACTCAGAGTCCCACTGTGATCGCCATTATGTTAGTGTGGCAATGAGGTGGCTAACTCACTACATATTATTGAAGATAAGGGATTTCTGGAGTCCTAAGGTGTACTTAGATTTTCACTAACTCAGAGTCCCACCATGATCGCCATTATGTTAGGGTCCCGTGATTTGGCTGATTGGCAAGCCAAGTGACAGGGTAACATCAAACCAATCTTTGGAGCCCAAGGACCTAGCCTTCCTAGACTCAGAGAGGGCTCTCTCTATTTGTGTAAGGGATATCTATGTGTTTTGTTTCTTATGTTTCTGATTTTAGGCTAGTTGTGAAGTAGGTTTTTGGTTTTGCTTTTAGGTTTTTGAGGGCAGAACTGATCAAAGACTAAGATAGATAAAAATATTGTCAGATCAACTGGGCTATGGGGTCAAAAAGGTCAAGAAAGCCTCAGATGGTGATACAAGGTATGTTGAAGGGATTATTTGATCAAGGTAAACTGGATCTTAAGGTAAAATGAAGTGGGATGGACAATAAATTTGTGAAGGACAAAGGATTTCAGACATAAATAGTTTAATAGCTGACATTTATATGGTAGGGCTAACCATTAATCATGATAAATGTAACTACAAACTGATAAATGTATAGAAATAAAAATTCAAGCAATACATAGAGATATATGACTCTCTAACTTTAGGAAGTTGCTATCAGACTTTTGGGAAAGACAATTAAGACAAACAAATAACTCAAACTACTAAGAGGAAACTCCTAGACATAGTATTTCGAGCTATCAGGCACATTGAACTAAGATTGCTGAGTTTTAGGCAAAGGGAAAGATTGAGACAATACCTCTTTGATTCAACTAGGACAATCAAACATTCAAAGAAAGGTTTCAGAGGTGGAGCTATGACTAGCTATGAGTAAACAGGGCGTACCGTGAATCATACTTAGCATGCATAAAACCATAAATGAAACAAGCAAACAATTTCTTCAGTGATCAAAGAGTAATCAAGAATTCTTTGACATGACTAAGAAGGAAGAAAACATAGAAGCTATAATGAAATAGGAAATCTGAGGTGCCTCCAAGGGCATGTCTCAAATCTATCCTCTATTGTCTTATAGCAAGCAAGAGCATGAAATATGTATTAAAACTAAGAAACATAATAGAGAAGGACACTATACCATTTTACCAAGTCAAGGAATCCAACAGCAGTCCTCTTTCATCATGCAAAAACATTCAAGAAACTATCCAATGCATGAGACAAGTATTTCTTCCAAGCTTGTATAACCATATATTGCTCTATATCATCAATTTCAGCCTTGTTTAAAATGAATTCTCTTGGAATATATAGGTCAAGATGAAGGAGAACCTCCTAGTGCAACTAGCAAGCTCATTGGCCCATAAAAAATATCTGATTTTTTCCTTGAGGCTTTGCAAAGCCCAAGGCACAAAAAATCTATAAAAATATCCTAAAAATGATAAAAAAGGAAATTAAAATGACTTTTCCCAACTGAAAATGGCCAAAAAAGGCTAAACGCACATTAGGAAAAGCCACTTCAGAAAACTACATTTTTACAAAAATACTTCAAGAATATATCAACAGAAAATCCCCTGTCTGGTGGGCAACTTTTGGAGGCCTTCCCGATATAAAAACAAGGCCCATGATGGCTCAATGGAAAGCCCTGGATGTCTAGTTTTTGAAAAAAAAAATTCTTTCCTCAAACTGATCACTAGAAGCCTGTGAAAATCTGACCTATGTGAAAAAACACAGAAATTAGACTTTGCTGATATGCGGGGCAGAGTGTTGAAAAAGTGACTATTTTTCGGTATTTTGCGGGACCAAATCATCTTCAATTGATCTGAAATTCGCTGAGTAGATGCCCCTGAAATTATGGCATCCAATGATACCATTTTCACCCTTTGAGGATGCTTCAAACAAAAATGGCGATGCCCATGATTTTTTGCAAAAAGCCCAAAAATGTCAAAATATCAAAACTTGTCGAATTATGCCCAATTTTGGGGAGCATGACCCTCATGGTTTTCAGAAGCATGCTGAGAAGAAGAGGCCAAAATTTCAAGCCTTGATATGCCTTTCTTCACCTTTTTTTCCGTGCGCCTCTTTTGAGCCTCCTTGAGCTTTTCTTGTGTAGTCTTCAATTTCCGTCGGGCAAATTGATTAAGCTTCTTATAGTTCCCGGTCATTTTTCTTTGAAGGTCCAAATCTCTATTGGCCTTTTCCAACTTCTTTTCCAAGTGTTCATTCACCCTTTCAAGTCATGCTTCTCTATTGTTTTCTATTTCTTGGGTGAATAAAGTAGTAAGAGGAAAAGATTGGAAAAGGGCAGCCTCTTCCTCTTTTTGTTTCTCCAAAGCTCTTCTGAGTCCCATGGTCCTTGGCCTCTTCCTCCTTGGCTGATCTTCTTCTTCACTATCATTGAATTCGCCCATGAGTTCTTCCAACTTAGTTTGTGCTTTGGAGGCTTATTTTTGATACTTGATAGCCCGTGTCTCATACACCGCCATGTGGACACTCATTTGCTTGTTTTGTGTTTGCAGAAAATGAATGAGGTTTTTAGACCTCTCTAGATCTGCTCTTAGATCATGAATTTTTTCTTCTTTATTTATCAAGAGAGATTCTAGGATTTTGGCCTCATTGTCGCTGTCATCACTGTTTATCTGAATTATGTTAAAATCCCTCTATTTTTCATGGCTACTTTATTCCTTTTCTTTTCCCTTGCTTTGGGTAGCCTTCTTGGTTCTCCTCCTCTTTGGTAATTCAAAAATGGATTGCTTGGGCAACTTCCCTTTACTTCGGAGTGCTCTAGTAACATTTGGAGTTACAATTTGAGCCACTTTCTTTCTTGATGTTCGGGGCTTTGCTACCTTTGGAGAAGAAAGCATGGCCCCTTGCCTAGGAGAGGCAGCTAGCACATGCTTTATTTGGTCATTGACTTTGCTACTCCCATCATCATCCTTGCCACTATTTTGACCCTCTTCATGAATGCCTTGACTGTCACCTTGCATGTCTCCTTGAGGGCTTCCCTTTTCACTTTTGTCCTTGCTTTATTCAGGACTTTTAGGCTCTGTATCCTCAATTTTTTGTGCTTCATCCTCATCATGTTTGCTGCTATGAGGGCTACCAATATCTTCCTCTTTGTGACTGCTATGTTCCTCATCAAACTATTCCATTTCTTCATAATTTCTCTCTTCATTGTTTTTCTCTTCTTCATGGTGCTCTTCTTCATCACTGTGTTGCTTTTCATCATTGTGCTTTTCTTCACTTTTTTTCTCTTTATCACTATGCTGCTTTTCCTCACTATGCTCCTCTTCATCACTATGTTGTTCTTCCTCACTATGCTCTTCTTCTTGATCAATCATAGGATATTTTTGTTTCTTAGGAATGGGTTTACTAGAAGAAGGAGATGCAAGGTGAAGGAGATGCATGGGATGAAGAAGAAGTGGCAAAATCAGGATGTGAAATGAAAGTGTCCCAATAAATTCCCTTCTTCTCAAGTTGATGGAGAATGACAATCTTGATAAGGGAATGATGGAAAATAGAATATGTCTACTTAGAGGAAGATCTCTTTTGAACAGTAGAAGCCATATTTTCAATACTTCTATGGAGGAAAAAGGGTAGGTTTAGCAATTGGGTTCTTGTGAAGTGCATGAGTAGCCTGATATGGTAAGCATAAAATCGGGAAAAACTTCCTTCGCATGTGAAATATTTCATGATTATCTTCATGAGGGGAGCATAGCTGGTCAACAGATAGGAAAAATTAAAGATATATGGACATGCATCCCGATGCTCTGGTTTCAAGAAGGGTTTGTATTGATCTGAGTCTAGGTAGCTTTGATTAAACCATTTTTCTCTGACATATGGAATTTTGGTAGCTCTAGAAATGGATCTAGGAGAAAGCTTGAAGTCTAAGCCTGCTAGATGAACATGTTTCCCTTGCAGCTTTAAAGCAAATATATGTGTAAAGGGAAGATAAATTTTCACCTCCTGAACCCTTTGACAAAACTCCAAACATCTTACTTCATGAAAGTTAAAAAGTACTGAAGGATGGGCATTCACTTCCATAGTTGAAAAAGGTTCATACCTTTTGTGAGGGCCACTTCTGCTATCTTGCCTGGGAGGAATTTCGCTTTGGATACTCTTTGTTGGCTGA
Source organism: Pinus albicaulis (assembly GCA_034641835.2). NCBI lineage: Eukaryota > Viridiplantae > Streptophyta > Pinopsida > Pinales > Pinaceae > Pinus > Pinus albicaulis. Next base: position 1,137,842,315 of record CM076577.1, on the reverse strand, counting down.
CCAAGACAGGCTGATTCAAATGGTCTCTGAAATAGTTTCCCAACACCACACCTTTTCCTCCTTGCAAGTCACTGTGTTTCTTTGATGCTAACAAACAAGTGTTTGTCAAATGAGAACCAAAATCACTTTTATCACTGTGTTTGAGCAAAGGGTTTAAACAAGATATGTTTATGGTTTTTTGTGTGAAGAGGAATCTACCTTTGTTTTGGCACAAACACCCTTCCCTTCAAACACTGCTCTTTGTTATCACTGTTTTTGAAAGGTAATTAGGGCTCTTTCAAAGTTGATAAAACACCTTCCCTTATCACTATGTTAATCCTTGATACCCACAACAACAAAAATTCTTTGATTTTGACCAAAGGCCCAAACTCCTAATCACTGTGTCTCTCTTTGTTTTTTAGGTGATAAAGTGCCTTTAAAGCCACTGTTTTTAAAAGGCCGCATTTAATGGACAAAATTATTCATCTTCTAACCATTGTTTCTTTTCTGAGTTTTAACAAACAAATGCCTTTGCAAAACACTATTAAGACACTTCCCAAAACTGATTTGAAAAACTCTTCAAACTAACTCTTTTTCTCCTTCTATCAACTGTGTCTAACCTCAACTATCTCATAGTACAAAAAGGACTTTTAAATTTTCACCTTAACCCTCTTTTGCCTTTCACTATCTCTCTGTGTTTTAGATGATAAAGTGATTTTAAAACCATTGTTTCTTCTTGGAAATCACAGCAAAAAACACCCCTTTTAAACTTCAAAATTTACCAAGAAGTGAAGAAATACTTTGAAGATAAGTTCATGGACCTTGTTGATCATTGGAGCAGCTTTCAAAAGAGTCTTTTGAAGTTTGGTGGATGAGTGGCCCGTTTGCAGTAGAAGGAACTGTGTAGAGGAGGTTGTCGGGTCGTTTTCGGGTGCTTGGTGACCGCAAGCACAGGCGCGCCGTGCCTCCATTCAAATTCTTTGTTCGGGCGGTCACAGGGGCGCCACGCAACATTTTGAGCACCGAAAACTTGAAAAATGCCCGAATATTACTTCCTCTCTTCAGCGTGCAGCCAAGGGATGTTTGCTTTGGGTTTTGAAATTGCTAATGGGCCCTTTTAAACGGTCTCCTCCCTTATTTAAAATTCAAATAAGATCAAATACCTTTGCAGCTATTTTGGAAGGGTTTGGATGCCTTTTGAAAAGGTTTTTGTCACATAAAAACATAAATCACCGCCCTTAGTATTATATCACTTTTAAAATACCATAAAGACCCATTTTCTTAACTGTCCTCTTCGTATGCATATGCAGAGGCTACTGTTGAAGACTGAGGCTATTTTTTCCTTCAAAAGGAAAATTTCTCAAGAACCATATCAAAGACTGCTGATGCATCCTTTGCTTATCTCTTGGAAGGAGGTGATTGAAAATTCTAGAAATTACTTTGACAATTCAACTCTCTGGTGTTTGATGATTGATTTATGCCCATTGTTGAAGTTTTTCAAACACTGTTAGGCACCCTATATTAAATTTTTCCTTGACTGTGGATAAACCTTTATTTGTACTCACCAAGACTTGACCTATATCTGTTCATCAAGGAGATGGCCTTTAAAAACCCTTAATGCAATCATATACAAACAACAAAGTTTGTTCTTATGTACATTAAAAGGTATTGTCTATGACTGTGGTATGTTTTATTTCTTTGAAGGTTGTCTTGAACTTGAATCATTGTGTTATATCCTTCCTTATCCATATTGTCTTTGTGTGTTCATTTGCAAAGGTCATTTTAAGAAACAAGGCTATTCTACCTTCTTGTCATTTTGATGAGATTGTTCCAAGTTTTGGACATTATAGCCTCAGATTACCCTATGAAGAATATTTTTATGGACAGAAGAAAAAAAAGGCTTCTTTAACACCATAATATCACTTCTTGGCTTATGTTTAACACCAGACTTCAACTCATAAACCTTCAATTGCTTCCCACTGATTTTCAATTCTACCTTCCCAATTAGACTAATATCTCCGCTTCTGACCCTCTGCTTTTAAATGAAGGAGGCCCTTATCATGTTCCTAACCATCTAATTTTAAATGAAGGAGGTTAACATAATATTTCGAAACCATCTGCTCTTTTTACTGGAGGAGATTTTCAACATGTGACCCAACCATCTACTCTTGCTTGGAGGAGGTTTTCAACATGTCACCCAACTATCTTCTCTTGCTTGGAGGAGGGTAACAAAGTCATGAAATTTCATCCATTTCTCAAACTGTGTCATCTTTCTTTGTAATACATATCTCTGCTTGGTATATCACAATAAGTAATAAAGTGAAAATTTGACAATATGCTATAAGAGGCATGTTCTGAGATATGTATCCTGTTGTCAAAATATCCTTGTGAATCTTTTAAACCAGGAGCTACATGAATTGTATTTGTAGATTATTTTCTTGCTAGTCATTATTTACTAACCTTTATTGACTGTGTTTGCAGAGGTTTATTGAATTTTATCTCTGACTAGTATTCTTTTCCCAGGCTCAAGACAACATGAGAAGCAACTGTCTTCTTATGTTCAGTTTAATAATGTCTTGTGGAATACTTGTACATCTCTTCTTTTGAAAGAGACACTGAAAAACTGTAGATCAACATTATATCAGTTTGGATTTTGAAACATGTACTCCTGCTTTCTTATCATTGCAGCTCTCCATCTGCTTAATGATGGCAAATTTTTTCAACATGAGAGACTTATTTGGACTTGTCTCTTTACTCTTGTCTGGATACTGTTTTTCATTCAATTTTCACCCTGCAGAGATGCAAAAAATATGACTTTGAACCTTTGAAAGCTCCTTTATTGTCTTATGGAGATTTTTCCCAATATTAAGCATATTCTTTTAGACTCTGCACATGCTTATCTCTTTCTGTATTATATCTTTGCAGAATTTCTTTTGGACTAAGACAAAAACAACTCTTTGTGGCGCGACCTATGGGTTTATCAAGTTTTTTTTTTGCAGATCAAGAGCTAATTCAGGGCTGGCTGGTATTGAACAAAGGATTCTGGCTTAGGATGTTTTTGCTAAGGAAGGGATTCTCTAAAGCGCCACTACCTAACTTAGGGGAGATCTTGACATATTTTGAGTATTTTCTTTGGGTAGGACTAGATCTCTAAATGGCATATGACCAGGTATAGGATTGCAGAATTTTTATCAACAGTTGGATAATGAATGACTTGGGAATGAGGGTAAATGACTGTAGATAACCTTTAGTTATGACATTTCATGGACAGGATTATATGACTGAAACTAGATAAGACCTAACAACTGGGTTTTTTCTCATCATAGGCTGACTGGAAAAAGGTAGGACAAAAAAATTGTTTAGGGGTGTTTTCTAGATGATAGATTTGACAAATTGGAGATCAGCTTCTAGAAAACTTGGCTTAAAAAACTAGTCATCATCAACAGGTGAAAAATACTGATGACTAACAGATTATATGGTAGTGTGGTCTGGTTTTTGATGCCATTCTCTTGTAAATATGTTTCAAAATCATGTGAAGTATATTCTCCTCCATTATCAGTCCTTATAGTACCAATAGTAAGTTGTGCTTCATTTGTTATCAAGAGATGAAATTTCTTAAACATATCAAAAACTTGTGATTTTTCTTTAAGCAAATAAACCCAGCACATCCTTGAATAATCATCAATAAAAGTGAGTATGTATTTATTTCCATTCGCAGTTGGTACAGGCATTGGACCACATAAGTTAGTGTATGAGGCTTAATTCTCTTGTAGCTCTAGACCTAGAATTCTGAAAATATTGTTTGTGTTGCTTGCCCAATATACAAGCATTACATGGGGTTAATTTTCTGGGAACTGTTGGAAGTCCCTTAATCCCCTGTTTTTTCATAATTCAAATACTTTCATAATTAACATGACTGAAGTGTATGTTAGCGCTAGAATCAACACTTGGATTGTGACAAGTTCTTGACCAACCACATCTTAAGATCAAGGGAAATCTAATGATTTGGATTATATAATTGGTAGGTGATTTAAGCTCTCAATCACTGAAAAGGGGTTTAAGACAAATTCACTGTCACACCAATGAGGGTATTGAGACCTGATATGGTAGCAAAAGATAAGTTTGTAGCCTATGGATGGAAGAAAGTGTGGAATAATGGAAGGGACAGTGGGTCTGCAAGGCAGAAATCCACTGCTTTGATGAAAAATAACACAAGAAACAGTTTGAAAATATATCAACAAGATAAGGCTATATCAAGACTTACAACATTCTTATTGAATATCATGAAAAGTTACTGTCATAAGGAATTCTCTTTAAACAATCATTACACATATCTCATCAAGAAAGCTCACTGAGTAAGACTGATAAAATTTGATAAGATAAATAAACACATCAAGAGGCTCATAAAAACATACAACAACATTTGAAATTACAAACTGCAACTGAAGAGTTTTAGGTGTGGAAACACATAAGAAATAACAACAATACACATATCAAGTTGGCAATAAGTCCTCAAAAGTCTTTTTCAATATCATTAACTAAAATCAATACACTAATCACATGAGTATATGATTCACAAACCATGAACATTTTCTCCATTGAGTTTCATCATATATATACCAGAGATATTAGGCTGACATTTCCACAAAAAGTGTGAATCTGTTCTAAAGGAATTATTACTTTCCTATACATAAGGTGAAGCTTATCCTTAACCTTAATACAAAGTTGTGCAACATAATAAAACTAAACAGCATTATGGCATATAGTTCAAAGTGGTTGAAATGATGTGGCAAGCTGTTGGCACATTGTTCCTCATTTCTGGTACAACCACTTCCTCAAAAAGTGCAACTAACAGCTGAAGTTGACATTTGGATCTCTCTCCAAAAAGTGAAAAACAAAATTCTAAAATTTGGAAGGGAACTTGATCAATTGACACCTGGCAGCAGCTTCTTCTGTTTATAATGCATGCATGTAATTACTCCTCAATAGCACCCTTTCAGAATTGAACAAAAACTGCCTCCACTTCCTTTATACAAAAATTTAAGAAATAATAGCTATCCTCAAAAATAGGTAGCTATTATCAGAAATCCTAGAGATAGTTGCATTTGTCGATTTAGCCAAAAATGTGTGCTTCTCCTTCTTTGATTTGCCTTAAATTTTTAAATAAAATCAAGTATAGAAGCAAATATTTTGAGGGAATCTACCTTACTGAGTCTTTTAGCTTTTCCTTTTCCTGTATATTTCTGTTTCTGAGAAAAAATTAGGAAATAATGGCTATCCTCGTAAATAGGTATCTATTATCAGAAATCTTGTAGATAGTTGCATTTGTTGATTTATCGTATGGTCTTCTTGGCTTCATTTCTTGGGCTTTTATCAACATCTATAATGTCATATTTCAGACTAGCATTAGCAATGAGTTTGTTGTTCAATATTAGCTTGATTTTCACATAATCTTCATTATTACAAGAATCAACTATATTTTCTGATAAATTCACGGGCTCTGTCTTTGTTTTTTCATGTTGCTCGGACAGAGCATTATTAGCACGGTCTTCGTGCTATTTCCTGGGTGATGACTTAGCTTTCCACCACTTGTAGATATAGCCATAATACACAAATATTAAAACTAGAGACAAAAACCCAACACACAACCCTCCTTTCTTTCTTGAGATGACAAGCTATTTGCTGGAAAATGTAACACTATTAGTTGTAACTTTCTTGGAGAACTTAGTCATAAAAAAAATGAATCTAATCCTTTGGAGTTTGCGCCTTTAATCATGGTATGGTTTAATTGACAAGACTTGAAATGATTCAAATCTAAGCGCCAAGTCACCCCATACAATACATCACTCCTCCGCATCATTAAAAAATTGATACCTTGTACCTTATTTTTCGCTTCATCCATAATGTATAGCTATAGGTTAGCTCCACCAACAATATAATCACCCCTTTATAATATTACTTCTAATTTAAAAATAATTTCCCTTCTAAAAAGGAGTAATATCTCATAACATAGAAGATCTTCAATTAATTTCAAAGGATAATGATATTTTCTCTTAAAAATGCTCCTTGCACGAATTTTCCAGGTAATAGCTACTTACTGGGTTTGCTTGTAAAACCAGATTTTCTGTAAAAAATGTCTGCCTTACTTAGGTTGTTGACTCCTTTTAATAAATCCTCCAGTAGACACCTTTCATCAAGGTAATACCTCTTGTTTCAACGGACCTTAAAAATTCAAGGAGTAGTATCTTTTCACATCATAAATGCCTCTTTTCAATTAATTTCAAAGGAGAATGATATTTTCCCTGAAAATACTCCTTGCAGCTCCTTATGTAGTTTCAAAGAAATAGCTGTGTTTATCTCTGTGTTTCAATGTAACCAAACTTCAGAGAAATAGCTGCCCTTTTCTCTATGTCACCAATGAAAATATGTTCCAGAAGAAATAACTGCCCTTTTCTCAATGTCACCAATGTAACCTTCAAAAGGGTAGCTATTTACCCGGAAAGTGCAGCTATTATTTTATTACTAAAATGACCAATAACTTTTGACACTAACCTAAGTTCAAACAATGGTTTTAACTTCTTTTTATGAAACTAAGAGACAATACCACCTATAAAACTTAAAAATATTTTTGGTTTTGAGACCCTTTTTTACTTTTATTGAAAATGACTAGAACTTTGACATAGGCTAGGGAACAAGAAAGATTTGAAAATAGTGAACAATGGCGGTCAGACTATTAACATTTATAGTGATAAAAATGGCTCCTATTGGGGATGAAGTCCTCCTTGTGAGGCTTCAAGGATCATAGTTCTAGGGCCTTGTCCAACCCTTGTTTCTCCAACCAACAATTCTTCTCATTAAATCAATAAGATCAACATGCCTAGCCATTGGGTGATGGAGTCATAGGCTAGTTTTCGATATTATGCAACTTATTTCAACATAACTGAAAACTAAATCAAACTGTAATCTAAAATTGAATCAAATGCTCAAGTGGTGAGCTTATTTATGTACATCCCTACTTCTAATTAGTTGAAATTCACTTGATCAAGTGTATACAAACTTCCAGAAGAAATTTTTCAACAACTGATTTTCTGACCTGTCTTCGCATCCACTGCTGAAATGCTAAAAAGTATGAAGCATAATCTCCTAATGTGACTCATAATTTTTGCTATGGATGAGAGGTACTCCAAGATTAATAAAAAGAGAGACTTTCAGAAAACTAAACTCCATATAATCAGCAATAGGATCAGCAAATCGATAAGGAGACTTACTAAAAACAACTTTGAGTTCAAGGATAGGCTGACACATACCTTCCTCTGATAGAAAAAATCTTTGGTGAAGAGCTTTTTCTTCATTTTTTTCACAAATTTCTTCTTCGACACTGAATCCATACAACTCATATTTATACATTTAAAACATAGGCTCATAATTTTTTTTCTTATTATCAATTCACAGCAAAGGTGATAATTCCTTGAAAATTTGTATGAGTTGAGCATCATCTTCTTCCCCAGATTCATATTCATAACTGTCATAGATTGGATCATCACTGTAAAAATTTAAGACAATGTGACATAGAAACCTGCCCTTCATCGTTAGGATATTTATCAAACAAAGGTTGATTTATGAGGTTTTCACTATGTTCACCTAATATCTTGTCATGCTGCTTAATAATCTGTTGTTTATCCTCTTCTTGAATGATAGGAGATTGAAGAAAATCATGAGAACAAGAGGGTTGCTGAATACCTTCTGGTATAACCATGTTTTCTTTACATTTATGTTGTTCATTGTCACTTTCAACTTGCTTATCAAACTGATAGCAACATTCCAAAGAGAAACATTCGACCGGATACCTATCTTTATAAAAGGAATTAAAATCATCATGAAACTCTTTCAAACAAGTGATACTATTTTTAGGAAGATATCTACACCAATCAAGGGCTGTAGCCTCGAAATAATATCTAAAAAACTTAGTCTTTATGTCTTCATGAATAAAATGTAGCCTATGAATCCAATCATGAAAATCCCATAAAAACTCAGCTGGTACTTCTCAATCATGTCCACTAATCCTTGGAAGAGAAAATTCCCATTCACTTCTATCTGGCAAAGAATTACGAAAACCATCTATCTTTGAAAAATTGCAGAAAGGATATTTTTAGCGAGGATCACTTCCATCAGAGTGTTGGATCTGAAAACAGTGGAGTTGCCTTTGGATTCTTTGTCATGGAGTCGCCGGGTGAAAGATCACAATCTTCTTCAAGTCACCAATGTAGAAATTTGAACAACTGTTAAATTATTCATCGAGATTATCCTGATCACACACTATTTGATCTTCATGCATAATACATAACCTCTTCTACTATTGATCATCAATTTGAAGAATTATAAACAATCGCATGCGCACATTAAAACCATAAACAATCACCCATATAAACACAGTATTTATGGGAAAGCTTAAAGCTAAAAACCCCCAAATATCTGTATATTATAATGATAGAGATCATGTAACAATCATAGTACAAACTCCTCACAAGCTCTCAGCACTATCTCCAATTGTTACACACTACACAAGCTTAGATCATACAAAACACTTTCTCCAATCTACTCCACCTGTTAGCCAGCCTCTACTGCACAATCCAATATGGATAATTATTATATCAAGGTTCAAATCCCGCTAGTATGTACTGCGCAATCCAATATGGATAATTATTATATCAAGGTTCAAATCCCACCAGTATGTACTGCGCAATCCTCATTGGCTTCTCCATCAATGTGTGTGCAAATCTCATGCACCAGTATAGTCACAACTGATAGTCACACTTGCTCCTTCACCTACCTCTTCACTGGTCTCCACTGAAAATGTCCATGCATCAAAATTTTATTCTTTAGTTGATTTATGAGTTTATAATTAGTGAATTAATTAATAATTAATTCACACCACTCTCACTAATTGTATCAATCAGTTAGACTAGATACAACTAGCTCAACTAAGTTAAACTGAACACAACTCCATTAACTGTCTCATCAAATCCACCAAACTCTGTCACATGAGTTCTTGTTGGAAATATGATGCAAAGTGTTGTCCTTGATGGCAACCCACTTGATGAAGATGATGGAAACCTACTTGATGAAGTTTTCGTTGATGCTTGATGACTTTATTAATGATGTAAATCTGATGTTCTACAAGTAGCTCAGAAGGACCAGAGAAAGCAATCTTTAGTATGTGCCAGAACAATGATGAAAAGTGTGTGACACAAAGCATACGTGGGTTTGTTTAGGAGAAGTAGCGTATGCACGTGGAAAAGTACGTGCCAAGTCATGTATGCTCAAATGCGCTCTAAATGTGTAAAACCAGGGGTTACTACCATGGTATTGACCCATTGTATTGAGCGTTGGATTGTCTATTTGATCCCGTCCAGGAATACCATCAGAAGTGGTATGGTTTTGGATCATGGTATTGACAAAGGCTAAATATATATAAGGAGAAGAAAATCAAGTCCAAAGGGAGTGCAAGATGTCTGGGTTTTAATGAATACTTCTCTTTGAAGTATATATGTATGGAATGGGTAATAGTTGAATGATAGATCTGAATTCATGAAGAAATGATGAAGAGGGATCTATAGATTTGAAATGTATTTGTATTTTCTAGATCTGTTTATGGAATGAGATGAGGCGAACATCTATCTGAAGTGAAAGGTAAAATTTGAGCTATGTATCTGTTCTGAAGATTTTTGCAACCCTAAAATGTCTGAAGATCTATACGCTTGTTTGCAATAGAGAAAGCGCGTATATACATGGGTCGTCTTCAGAGAAAGCGCGTATGGGTTGTGAAATTAGATCTGTAAGATGTGCAGATGTATACGCGGGTTGATATGCATGAAAGCGCGTATATACGTAGGATCAGTGAAAGGAAAGCGCGTATGAAAACTAGGGTTTGCTGAAGCATGTGGTATGAAATGTCTGATCTATTCTGCTGTATTACTACTATTTGTCTGTGATGTATTCATACAGATCTGGGTTTTCTGAATATTGATTATGTTGCTGACTATGTTGAGAAAAGATCAAGTTGTTGATTGATTGGTTGATGATTCATTGAATGAATTGATAAGGGTGTAAGTTTCAGTTTGATGTATGATTGAGCTTAAATGTGTGGAGTGGGTCTAGTATGAAAATTGATGAAACGTGGTCCATGGTGGTGCTGAGGGTTGTAGCCTTCAGTCAGGGGGTTGTAGCTCCCTTCCAGGTGAGGCTGGTAAACGAGAGCAGGGGGTTGTAGCTCCCTTCCAGGAGAGGCTGGTAAACGAGAGTAGGGGGTCGTAGCTCCCTTACAGGAGAGGCTGGTAAATGAGAGAAGGTTGTATCCTTCTGCAGGTGGGTGCCTGCGTGCTGGTATCAGTCCGCGCCAATACATGGTTGTAACATGTTTTCTTTATATAATAAATATTGAAGACTGAGACGACGGCAGCGGTGGTTTTCTCCCGACTTGGGTTTCCACCTTAAATCCTGGTGTTCTTGTGTGATGCTTATGTGTGATGGTTTATTATGTTATTACTGCACATGCTTACTGTTATCTAATCATCAGAAGAATGAATGTTGCATAGATCTAAGTAAAGAATTAATGGCATAATAAGATATCTGTATATACGTGAGTTTTATGAAGGATATCCGCGTGTATACGCTAGTTGGCTTCAGCAAAGTAGCGTATGGGTTTTTAGAGAATGAAAAAGTAAAAGTTTGAGTAAGTCCTAAATACTGATTCACCCCCCCCTCTCAGTATTTTTCCCAACAATTGGTATCAGAGGAGGTCCTTCTGAAGGAGCTTGATCGCTTGAAGGAGATTCGTCACAATGGGAAAGAAGCAAAAGAAGAAGGCTACTCAAGGAAAGGAGATATCTCAGAAAACATGTGCAACAGAAAATGAAGAAGATGAAACAGGTAGTGATTGTTGTTCTAGTGATTTTCTCCTTTGTGCAAGCAACGGTGAAGATTGTGAAAGTAATGCTATGGATCTAGAAGCAGTTATCAAAGATCAACAAAGATTATTTAATAAGAGAGAATCTACCTACAAAGATATGATCTCCAGACTGAAAAGGCTGTACGATAATGTAACCAATCGAAGTAAAGGATTTGAAGCAGAAATCATCTCTCTGAAAGCAGATCTCAAAGCATCAAATAATAAGAATAAGGAACTTCTACAATTATTTGAAGAAAAAGGACTTGAAGCTGAAATTGTCTCCCTTAAAGAAGATCTGGAAAAATCAAATAAGAAGAATGAAGAACTTGAAGCAGAAATCATCTCTCTCAAAGAAGATCCGGAAAAATCAAATAAGAAGAATGAAGAACTCATCTCTCTGAAAGCAGATCTCGAAGCATCAAATAAGAAGAATGAAGAACTTAAAGAAGAAATCATCTCTCTGAAAGTAGCATCATATAAAGAGAGTGAAGAACTTTTACAAACTTTTGAAGCACAAGAAAATGGGTTGAAGGAAGAGATTTTAAAATTGAATGATCAAGTAGAAGAAGGAAGAAATTTCGAAGAAAGTATGAAGAAGCAATGCCAAAGATTGGAGGTTGAGGTAAATATTCTCAAAGGTAAATTAGAAGAAAAAGATAAAATCTTGAGGTTTCAAGATAGTACTAAGATTCTGGATAATATTCTTAGTAGTCAAAGGTCTCATGCTATTAAACTTGGTCTTGGTTTTCATGAAACTATTAAAGGAGAATCTAGTTCACAAGGAAGTGCTAAAGATTCAAAGGATGTCAATGCAAAACCTGAAGAGTTGAAAGAAACAAGAATTCAACCGACAATCAAGAACACTCAAAGGAAATCATTCAATAATGTTGAATGCTTTAAATGTCATAAGTATGGGCATGTTGTAGCCAATTGCAGAAGCAGATTGTTTTAGTCACAAACAAACAGATTCTACACAGAAAGGTACTCTGGTTTCTTCAAGGGATATTGTTTTTCATGCAGCAAGTATGGTCATAAAGCAGCTGATTGCAATAGAAGGAAGAATAGAACATCACATTATGATCCTTATGCTCACTTTTCTGGTCACATAAGATGCTATACTTGTAACAAGTATGGACATGTAGAAAAAGAATGCAGGATGAATAGATCTGAGAAATTAGAGAACTTCCAGCACACAATAAGAAATTTCAAGCAAAGCTGGAAAAAGAAGGAAGACCGGTCAGAAACTTAGGGAATATTGACCCTACTGCAGTCATCCGCTTCTAAAGCTTACTTCTCATAATGACTGTAGGAATGATGTGAGATACATCATAGAGATTAGTAATGTATCATCATAGGGGGAGCAATGTATGATGATTCTCATGGTTGATTTGGTAATTCTGGTTATGTTTATTTCTGACAGTGCATCTGTTGTGAAGAAGACAGGTACAGGTGGTACAAATTCAGGGGGAGAAGAAGGAGTATGAAATTTTCAGTATTTCACTTTCCATACGCTGGTTTAATAAAGTAAAGTTGCGTATACACGTGAGTTCCAGTGGACACAGACGCGTATGCATTTATGATAAGAAAATTAGTATGACAGCTCAAGAACAGGAGCACAGGTTCAGGGGGAGCATCGGTCTGACTATTAATGATTGCATTATTGACATTATATCTGCTTATGTCTTAGTTCTAAATGATGATGACATGATACATGATTTATTATGATGAGTTTATGGATGAGCCCTGTTTGATTTTTGCTGAAGAGTGTTCCTTGCTTTCACACATGAATGAGATGGAAGTCTTATGATTCAGAGATACAACTAGATCATGCAGAGATTGTTACTGATGACTTGCTGTTGAAAGTATTCAGGTTGAACAAGCTAAGGAGGAGCCTTGGTCATATGGAAAGGATGCGTGGATGCACGTTTTCAGGGGGAGCATTAGCCTTGCTGAGCGTAATGCATTGTTGGCATTATTATGATTCTGAAATAAGATCTCTCTCTCTTGAGGTCTTTCTGGTATTGGTCATAAAAGGTCATATTTGTAATTTGATGAAAAGGTCATGTTGAGACCTATGATATAAAATTGTAATATTCAGTCATGTAAGGACTTATTCAAATTTGTAAACTCACTTTGTTGGGTAGTTGAGTCAAAATGAGTAAACCCACTTGGTTGGGAAGTTGAGGCAAAATGTGTAAACCCACTTGGTTGGGTACTTGAGTCTCATATGTAAATTCACTTGGTTGGATATTTGATGTAAGTATGAGTCCTTGGTGATAGGAAGGTCATAGAGTCATGTACTTCATTGAAAAATATGTTTGAACATTCAGCATGAACTCAGGGGGAGCTTGGTAACTTCAGTGCACATCAGATCTACAACGCTCTTCTTTCTACATGAGGATAAAAACCTTGTGTTGGTTTTTTATCCGCCCTTTGCCCTTGATGTCAAAGGGGGAGAGTGACATGGTGTTTGAATAGGGGGAGAATATCATTATGCTTAATGTATCTATCTGTTGTGATCAAACACCATCGTGGTTGCCATCAAGTCCAAAGGGGGAGATTGTTGGCATTATGATGCAATGTGTTGTCCTTGATGGCAACCCACTTGATGAAGATGATGGCAACCTACTTGATGAAGTTGTACTTGATGGAAATTGACTTGATATACTAATTAATGATGTAAATTTGATGTTCTACAAGTAGCTCGGAAGTACCAGAGAAAGCAATCTTCAATGTGTGCCAGAACAATGATGAAAAGTATGCTTGACACAAAATAAAAAAAAAAAAAAAGCAATTTGTTCAGGAGAAGTAGCGTATGCACGCAGAAAAGTACGTGCCAAGTCGCGTATGCATAATTGCGCTCTAAATTTGTAAAACCAGGGGACTTTACCATGGTATTGATCCATTGTATTGAGCACTGGATTGTCTATTTGATCCCGTCCAGGAATACCATCGGAAGTGGTATGGTTTTGGCTCATGGTATTGACAAAGGCTAAATCTATATAAGGAGAATAAAATCATTGTGCAAAGGGTGTGCAAGATGTCTGGGTTTTAATGAATACTTCTCTCTGAAGTATATCTAAATAGAATGGGTAATAGTTGAATGATAGATCTGAATTCATAATGCACCTATGAAGAAATGATGAAGAGGGATCTCTAGATCTGAAATGTAATTGTATTTTCTAGATCTGTTTATGGAATGAGATGAGGCAAACATCTATCTGAAGTGAAGGGTAAAATATGAGCTATGTATCTATTCTGAAGATTTTTGCAGCCCTAAAATGTCTGAAGATATATACTCAAGTTTGTAACAGAGTAAGCGCGTATATACACGAGTTGGATTAAGAGAAAGCGCGTATGGGTTGTGAAATTAGTTCTGTAATATGTGAAAATGTATACATGGGTTTATATACATGAAAGTGCGTATGAAAACTAGGGTTTGCTGAAGAATGTGGTATGAAATTTCTGATCTGTTCTATTGTATTACTGCTATCTGTCTATGATGTATTCGTACAGATCTGGGTTTTCTGACTATTGATTATGCTACTGACTATGTTAAGAAAATATCAAGTTGTTGATTGATTGGTTGATGATTCATTGAATGAATTGAAAAGGGTATAAGTTTCAGTTTGATGTATGATTGAGCTTAAATGTGTGGAGTGGGTCCAGTCTGAAAATATGATGAAGTTGGAAACTTGGTCCATGGTGGTGCTGAGGGTTGTAGCCTTCAGTCAGGGGGTTGTAGCTCCCTTCCAGGTGAGGCTGGTAAACGAGAGCAGGGGGTTGTAGCTCCCTTCCAGGAGAGGCTGGTAAACGAGAGCAGGGGGTCGTAGCTCCCTTGCAGGAGAGGCTGGTAAACGAGAGAAGGTTGTAGCCTTCTGCAGGTGGGTGCCTGCATGCTGGTATGATCCTGCGCCAGTACATGGTTGTAACATGTTTTCTTTATATAATAAATATTGAAGACTGAGACGACGACAGCGGTGGTTTTCTCCCGACTTGGGTTTCCACCTTAAATCCTGGTGTTCTTGTGTGATGCTTATGTGTGATGGTTTATTCTGTTATTACTGCACATGCTTACTATTATATAATCATCAGAAGAATGAATGTTGCATAGATCTAAGTAAAGAATTAATGGCATAATAAGATCTCTGTATATACACGAGTTTTATGAAGGATATCTGCATGTATACACAAGTTGGGCTCAGTAAAGTAGCGTATGGGTTTTTAGAGAATGACAAAGTAAAAGTTTGAGTAAGTCCTAAATACTGATTCACCCCCCCCCCCCTCTCAGTATTTGTCCCAACAGTTCTAACTGAAGTCAACCATGCAATAGCTTCACTAAACCCTAGGAATATCGTAATTCCTTCTGTCAGCTACATGTGCCACATCCAGGTATCAAACTGAAGTGCTCCAAGAGGATAAGATAATTTTTAGAGTCCAAATATTATTAAGAGCTAATAATATTCGACATATCTATTTTTAGACTGGCAATCTAAAAATAGATTCTGGCCAGTATGTCTAAAAATAGAAGTCCATCTATTTTTCCTGACTTGACCAACCATCCAAAAATAGCATCCTGCAACTCATATAACATGATCCATATGTCTAAAAATAGACATATTCTAAAAATAGACTTTGCGCCAAAAATACCCTGCGGGCCCACTTAGTGAAGGTGACTCCTTTCCACTAAGCTCCTCATCTTGTTGCAATCTCAACAGCCAATTCTTGTTCACTATAAAGAATTCATCATCAGCAATTTAAAACAAGAGACTTGGGAGAGTACTTAGTTTCAAGTCCTTCGTCTCCTGGCAGATACACCAAAAGATGTTAGCACTGGAATCAACACTTGGATTGTGACAAGTGCATGACCAGACACATCTTAAGATCAAGGGAAAATTAATGATTTTGATTATATAATTGGTAGGTGATTTAAGATCTCAATCACTAAAAAGGGGTTTTAGACAAATTCACTGTCACACCAATGAGGGTATTAAGACCTGATATGGTAGCAAAAGATAAGTTTGTAGCCTATGGAAGGAAGAAAGTGTGGAATAGCAGAAGGGATAGTGGGTCTGCAAGGCAGAAATCCACTGCTTTGATGAAAAATAACATAATAAACAGTTTGACAATATATCAACAAGAGAAGGCTATATCAAGACTTACAAAATTCTTATTGAATATCATGAAAATTTACTGTCATAAGGAATGCTCTTTAAACAATCATTATACATATCTCATTAAGAAAGCTCACTGAGTAAGACTGATAAAAGTTGATAAGATAAAAAAACACATCAAGAGGCTCATAAAAACATACAGAAGCATTTGAAATTACAAACTAAAATTGAAGAGATTTAGGTTTGGAAACACATAAGAAAGAACAACAATACACATATCAAGTTGGTAATAAGTCCTCAAAAGTATTCTTCAATATCATTAAATGAAAACAATACACTAATCAGATGAGTATAAGATTGTTAGGTCCTTATATTACTAGTATAGTCCCTTATTGTTGTTAGTGTAACCCCCTTATTGTTATTGTTGTACCCTTGTAACCCCCATATTTTTATTATTGTGCCCTTACATTATTATTGTTATGTCGGCTAGGATTACATTGTGGCCCCACTTGGATTACATTGTGACCCCATGGAATCCTAGATATAGAAAGGAGGTTTTGTCATTTGTATCATCCAAGAATTGTTCATTTATGTAATGTATTGGAGGTTTCCCCCTCGAAGTGGCTGATTTCTAAGGCATTGATCTCTCTTTTCTTCTATTTTTGGAGCTGGTTTCATAACATTTGGTATCAGAGCTTTGGATTCTAGGGTTTCACTGCTCCAAATAGGTCATCGTGAAATTTTCTCTATAACTTTTTTATACGAAGGATCAAAAGATGAAATTTTTATAGAGTGAAGTCGAAATCCTGAGGAACGTCGTGGAAAAATTTCAGATCTTGGTTCGCAATATTTTCGGAGATATGATCTATGCAAGTTAGGGATTTTTGTAGGCTCCTGAATTTAACCTAAACAGGTCATCGTGGAATTTTCGCTATATCTTTTTTTCTACGAGGGTTCAGAAGCTGAAATTTTCACAGAGTGATTCCACAATCCTATGGTACGTGGTGGAAATGTTTCAGAGCTATATTCACAACATTTTTGGAGATATGGTCTGTGGAATTTAGGTATTTTTTAGGCTCCCAAATTTCATCTCAAAGAGGTGACCGTGGGAAAATCGTCATAAGTCTCTCTCTGAGAATTGGATTGGAATTATGTAAAAAGTGGCCGCAAGTACACAGACTTTGGTTTCTTCTATATGAATTTTAGAGCCGAAGGAGGAAACAGTGACACGTGGCAATTCGTACAAGTTCGCTCTACTGAACCATTCCATAATTAGGTCTTCGTAGGATATTGGGCATAACTTTGTCTTCAAGAATCAAAATCAGGTCAGACCTATGGCATTAGAAAGAAAATTTAGAGGGCTACTTCAAGGCCAAATTCCAGATATTAAAGAACCAAAATCACAGAGATAATTCAGTTTCAATATCGAGTGCCTCAAAATCAAGAAAAAGGTGTGTATTTTTTTTTCAAATTGCATCAGTCTTGTTTGAAAAATCAATTTTAAGTGATTCCAAAGGCCTATTGAGCATATATATCAGTATTGGGTTCTAAAATGCCTCCTAAAAGGAATTCAACACCCATTAATCCCTCAGAGTACTCTACTATGACTCATGAAGATGAAGAATTGCAACATGATCTATCCAAATTACAAGAGCAAGTGCACCAAATTTCGCTCTCGCAAAGAGAAACAAAAAATTAAATGGATGTTTTGAAGAAAATTGTGGAAGCTAAGATGGATGGTTTGAAGAAAAGCGTGGAAGCTACAATGGATGGTTTGAAGAATGGTATGGAAGAAATAATGGATGGTATGGAAGGAAAAATGGAATGTTTGAAGAAAAGCATGGAAGCTACGATGGATGGTTTAAAGAATGGTATGGAAGAAAAAATGGATGGTATGGAAGGAAAAATGGAATGTTTTAAGGAAGACATGGAAGGTTTGAAGGAAGGTTTGTCAAAGTTGATACAAGAAATTATTCCTAATGGCCAAAAGATAGTAGAGGAAACTCATTATGAGAACAAAATAAATGTTAATCGTGATTTCATAAACTCTAATGTTGGATTAAAGAACCACCATATTCCAAAGATGGATATGAGGAAGTTTGATGGCAAGGATCCCGTAACATGGATACTATAGATGAAGCAATATTTTGATCTCAATAATGTGAAAAACACACAAAAGGTATGCATAGCAACTTTACATTTAGAACAAAATACATTTGTATGGTATCGATGGCTTTGCTCCCATAAAAAAATTGTCACTTGGTCAATTTTTATGGAGGAAATGATAACACATTATGAGGGTACAAAGAGCAACACCTTATTTATCCAATTGATAAATCTCAAACAAAAGGGTTCAGTGGTGGAGCACATTGAGGACTTCCAAAAATTGAATATAACGGTAACTGATATTTCAGAGGAACACAGGATTGATGTCTTCATAGGCACTTTAAAGGATAACATCCAACATGAAGTTTGTGTTTGGGAACCGGATTCATTAGAGAAGGCATTTAGGTTGTTAAGAAAAATTGAATATAAAATTATGGCGACAAGGAAGCCTACCACTCACATCTATAAAGATGGAAGTGTTGCTACTCCTAGACTTCTACAACCTACAAGGTTGACACCACAACAATTGGAAGAAAAAAGAGCAAAAGGGCTTTGCTATAGTTGTGATAGAGAATACAATAAAGGTCACAAGTGTGCTGAGAAAAAAATATTTTACATAGATTGTGAAAAGGAGGAAGAAAATGAACAAGAAACTTAAAAAGAAGAGGATATACACCATGAAGCAACCCTAAAAGAAGAAGAAATGAGTCCAACCATATCATGTAATGCATTGGTAGGAATTACCACTCCTAAAACTCTTAAGATAGAAGGACATATCAAGAAGAAAAAGGTAATAGTGTTGATTGATTCAGGTAGTACCCATAATTTAATTCCTTGTAAAGTAGCTAAGGAATTGAATTGTTTCCTATACCCAGCACCAAAATGTCAAGTGATTGTTGCAAATGGAGGAACTATAAATTTCTCTGAAAAATGCCATAATATCAAGCTATCCATGGGGGAATATGTATTGAATAGTCCAATGCTTTCCATCCCAATGGGAGGTGTTGATGTTGTACTAGGAGTACAATGGTTACAATCTTTGGGGACGGTAGCTTTTAATTTTCAAGAAATTTTCTTGAATTTTTTTTCAGAAGGAAAGGAAATCGAATTACGTGGTATCACAGGGAAGCTAGGAAAGATAATAAGCTCTAATGTCATGAAAAATCTTCTGAAGAAAGAACAACGAGGTGTAATTTCACAATTATGCTCACTAGAAGTTCCAACATCAAAATCATCTATTTCTCCGTATCTCCAAAGAGTCTTGGACAATCATTCCAATGTGTTTGATACTCCCAAAGGACTCCCACCTATTTGTGATCATGATCATGCTATTCATTTGATTCCAGGAAGTGTTCCTCCAAACATCCGACCTTACAGATATCCTTATGTCCAAAAGAGTGAAATTGAACGTATGATTGCAGAAATGTTAGAGGCCGGTATAATTCAACCTAGTCAAAGTTATTTCTCTGCTCCTGTAGTATTGGTACACAAGAAGGATGGATCATGGCGAATGTGTCTGGATTATAGGGAGCTCAATAAGCTCACCATTAAAGATAAATTTCCCATTCCTGTGATGGATGAATTATTGGATGAATTACATGGAGCAATTTATTTTACCAAGTTGGATCTTCGTTCAGGATATCATCAAATTAGAATGAAGACTGAAGATATTCCTAAAACAAAATTTCAAACTCATGAGGGTCATTATGAATTTTTGGTCATGCCTTTTGGCCTTACCAATGCACCTTCTACATTTCAAGGGTTGATGAATTCCATTTTCAAACCCTTCCTAGAAAATTTGTGCTAGTATTTTTTGATGATATACTAATCTACAGCAGGTCTTGGAAGGATCATGTTGAACATGTTGACAGGGTGCTCAAACTATTGCAGGAGAAACAATTATATGCAAAAACATCCAAATGTTTCTTTGGAGTACAAGAGGTGGAATATCTGGGTCATATTGTATCTCACGAGGGTGTTAAGGTAGACCCTAAAAAAATTAAAGCCATTAAGGAATGGAAAGTCCCCACAACCATAAAGCAGTTGTGAAGATTTCTTGGGTTAACAGGGTATTATCGCAAGTTTGTTAAGAATTATGGGAGAATAGCAACACCTATAATAACATTATTGAAGAAATATGAATTTTCATGGACTCCTGAAGCAACTAAGGCCTTTGAACATCTTAAAGAGAAAATGTGCCTAGCACCAGTATTAGCTATGCCAGACTTCACAAAAACCTTTATTGTGGAATGTGATGCCTCAGGAAATGGAATTGGTGTTGTTTTAATTCAAGAAGGAAGACCCATTTCTTTTGAAAGTCGTTCAATCAAAGGAAAGTATTTACAAAAGGCTATTTATGTGAAGGAAATGTTGGCAATACTACATGCACTAAATAAATGGAGACCTTACCTAATGGGAAGACACTTCAAGGTAAAAATTGATCATCATAGTCTTAAACACTTTTTGGAAAATAGACTATCTTCAGAAGAGCATAAAAAATGGGTCACAAAGATGTTGGGTTATGACTTTGAAATCATCTACAAAAAAGGGAAGCTAAATGTTGTTACAGATGCACCCTCAAGAAAGGATGAAGAGGTGGAAGCATTGCTTTGTGCCATTTCTATTATCCAATCAAATTAGATAACTGAAGCAAGGGATGAATGGAAGAAGGACGAATAAGTGTGGACACTCATTCAAAATTTGCAGCAAGATCCTAGTACATCTGATACATTTAGTTGGAAAAATGATTCATTATGGTACAAAAATCGCTTATATATTTGCAAGAATTCCCAACTAAAAAAAAAATATTCTTTTGGAATTGCACACTTTTCCTTTAGGAGGACACTTGGGATTTTTAAAAACTTACCACAAGGTGAAGAAAGATTTTTTTTGGGATGGCCTTAAATCTGATTTTCAAAAGTTTGTGGCGGAATGTTTGGTTTTCCTACAAAATAAAGTTGAGACAATTAAGACCCCGGGTCTTCTACAAACTTTATCCATTCCAAGTTAACGTTGGGAGGAGATTTCAATGGATTTTATCACAGGTTTACCAAAGTCCGAAGGAAGGAGTGTCATCATGGTGGTAGTTGATAGACTTACCAAGTATGCACACTTTTGTGCATTATCTCATCCATTTAAAGCAAGTACAATTGATACTGCATTTATGGAAACAATTCAAAAGCTACATGGGAACCTGAAGATTATTGTAAGTAACAAAGATCCCATTTTTACAGGAAATTTTTGGACGGAATTATTTTCTTGTTTGGGTACTCAACTAGCTCATAGCTCATCTTATCATCCTCAATCTGATGGTCAAACAGAGATAGTGAATAAATGTTTGGAAGGATATCTTCATTGTTTTGTATCTGATAAGAAAGCATAATGGATAAAGTGGTTACCTCTCGCTGAATGGTCGTATAACACTTCCTTCCATACTGCAGAAAAAATGACCCCATTTATGCACTTTATGGATATCATCCACCGTCCATCACATCTTCTTTAAAGGAAAATTCTAGAGTTCAAGCAGTGGAGGATCACATCGAGCATCAACAAGAAGTTCTCCAAATCTTAAAGGATAACCTAAATTTGGCATAAAATCGAATGAAACAACAGGTAGATCAACATCACAGTGAGAGAAGTTTTGATGTGGGATACTGGGTATTTTTACGGCTACAACCATACAAACAAATGTCCCTAAATAAATCTAAGAAGGATAATAAATTATCGCCAAAGTACTATGGTCCTTACAAGGTGTTGCAAAAGATTGGTACTATGGCATACAAATTGGAGCTTCCTGCTTCTTCGCGAGTGCATCTAGTTTTCCATGTTTCATGCTTAAAAAAGGTGATAGGGGACAAACTTCCAGTTCAAAAAATATTGTCAGAACTTGATGAGGAAGCAAAAACCATATTGGAACCTGAAGTAGTCACAGAAACAGGAACTCGACAGCTACGAAATCGATCAATTTCAGAGTATCTCATCAAATGGAAGAACTTACCCACTGAAGATTCTACATAGGAGGATGAGAATTTTATACAAAAGCACCCAGAGCTACTCAAGCGTTAAGGACAACACTTTTTTGAAGGATAGGAGCATGTTAGGTCCTTATATTACTAGTATAGTCCCTTATTGTTGTTAGTGTAACCCCCTTATTGTTATTGTTGTACCCCTGTAACCCTGATATTGTTATTATTGTGCCCTTACATTATTATTGTTAGCTCGGCTAGGATTACATTGTGGCCCCACTTGGATTACATTGTGGCCCCATGGAATCCTATATAGAAAGGAGGTTTTTTCATTTGTATCATCCAAGAATTTTTCATTTATGTAATGTATTTGAGGTTGCCCCCTCGAAGTGGCTGATTTCTAAGGCGTTGATCTCTCTTTTCTTCTATTTTTGGATCTGGTTTCATAAAAAAGATTCACAAACCATGAACCTTTTTTCCATTTAGTTTTATAATATATATACCAGAGATTTTATGCTGACATTTCCACAAAAAGTGTGAATCTTTTATAAAGGAATTATTACTTTCCTATACATAAGGTGAAGCTTATCCTTAACCTTAATACAAATTAGTGCAACATAATAAAACTAAACAACATAATGGCATATAGTTTGAAGTGGATGAAATGATGTGGCAAGTTGCTGGCAGACTGCTCCTCATTTCTGGTACAACCACTTCCTCAAAAAGTGCAACTAACAGCTGAAGTTAACATCTGGATCTCTTCCCAAAAAGTGAAAAACATAATTCTAAAATTTGGAAGGGACTTGATCAATTGACAACTGGCAGCAACTTCTTCTGTTGATAATGCATGCATGTAATTAATCCTTAGTAGTACCCTTCAAGACTTGAACAAAAACTGCCTCCACTTCCTTTATACAAAAATTTAGGAAATAATAGCTATCCTTAGAAATAGGTAGTTATTATCAGAAATCCTGTAGATAGCTGCATTTTTCGATTAAGCCAAAAATGTGTGCTTCTCCTTATTTGATTTGCCTTGAGTGTTTAAATAAAATCAAGTATAGAAGAAAATATTTTGAGGGACTTTGCCTTAGTGAGTCTTTTAGCATTTCCTTTTCCTGCATATTTATGTTTCTGAGCAAAATTTAGGAAACAATCGCTATCCCCAGAAACATGTAGCTATTATTCGAAATCCTGTAGATAGTTGCATTTGTTGATTTATCCCCTGGTCTTCTTGGCTTCATTTATTTGGATTTTATCAACATTTATAATTTCATCTTTCAGACTAGGATTAGCAATGAGTTTTTTGTTCAATATTAGCTTGATTGTCGCATAATCTCCATTATTACAAGAATCAGTTATACTTTCTAATAAATTCACTGGCTCTGTCTTTGTTTTTTTACGTTGCCCGGATAGAGCATTGTTAGCATGGTATTCGTGCTATTTCTTGGGTGATGACTTAGATTTCCACCACTTGCATGTATAGCCATAATACACATTTGTTCAAACTAGAGAAAAAAACCCTACACACAACCCTCCTTTCTTGCTTGATATGACAAGCTGTTTGCTGGAAAATGTAACACTATAAGCTGTAACTTTCTCGAAGAACTCGGTCATGAAAACAACGAACCTAATCCTATGGATTTTGCGCCTTTAATCATGGTATGGTTTAATTGAAAGTAATTGAAATGATTCAAATTTGAGTGCCAAGTCACCCCATACAATACATCACTCCTCCGCATAATTAAAAAATTGATACCTTGTACCTTATTTTCCACTTCAGCGATAATGAATAACTATAGGTTAGCTCCACCAACAATATAATCACTCCTTTATAATTTTACTTCTATTTTAGAAATAATTAACCTTTTAAAAAAGAATAATATCTCATAACATATAATATGTTCAATTAATTTCAAAGGAGAATGATCTTTTCTCTAAAAAATGCTCCTTGCATGAATTTTCCAGGTAATAACTACTTACTGGGTTTGCTTGTTAAACCAAATTTTCTGTAAAAAATATCTGCCTTACTTGGGTTCTTGACTCCTTTTAATAAATCCTCCAATAGACACTTTTCATCAAGGCAATACCTCTTGTTTCAACAAACCTTCAACATTCAAAGAGTAGTATCCTTTCACCTGATTAGTGCCTCTTTTCAATCAATTTCAAAGGAGAATGATCTTTTCCCTAAAAATACTCCTTGCAGCTCCTTATGCAATTTCAGAGAAATGACTGCCTTTATCTCTGTGTTGCAATGTAACCAAACTTCAGAGAAATAGCTGCCCTTTTCTCTGTGTCACCAATGAAAACAAGCTCCTGAAGAAATAGTTGCCCTTTTCTCCATGTCACCAATGTAACCTTCAAAAGGGTAGCTATTAACCCAAAAAGAGCAGCTATTATTTTATTACTAAAATGACCAATAAATTTTGACACTAACCTAAGTTAAAACAGTGGTTTTAACTTCTTTTTATGAACCTAAGGCACAATACCACCTATAAAACTTAAAAATATTTTTGGTTTTGAGACTTTTTTTGACTTTTATTGAAAATGACTAGAACTTTGACATAGGCTAGGGAACAA
Source organism: Pinus albicaulis (assembly GCA_034641835.2). Lineage (NCBI taxonomy): Eukaryota > Viridiplantae > Streptophyta > Pinopsida > Pinales > Pinaceae > Pinus > Pinus albicaulis. The sequence continues at coordinate 1,137,817,626 of CM076577.1, read as the reverse complement.
GAAAAATTTGAAAACAGTGATACAATGGCGATCAAACTATTAACATTTATAGTGCTAACAACGTGCATGCCATAATAAAGAAGAGGGCAGAGTATCATTTTGCTGAACCAAATAAGTTGTGTTCAATGCAACATGCGACATACCATGCAACTTCAATAATTTATCTTCTTCCACACCATTCATTACAGTTTTATTGTCAGTTTCTCTTCTAATTTCTACTTTACCATAAAATATGTGAATGGAATGTCCTTGTTGTCTTATTTGTATAAGAGATAACAAATTTCTTTGGAATTGCGAAATGTAAAGAACATCATTCAAAATATAATTTGGAACTCTAAGAATTTTTAACTAAATTGAACCAATCACAGATGGTTTTATTTGGAACTTATTAGCAAAATACACTACTCCGTCAATATTATCATTGAATTGATTAAACAAATCTCTTCTAAAGGTCATATGACACGTGGCACTTGTGTCTAGAACCCAGCTGTAAAGAAGTACTAAAAACATCTTCCATGTGGAAAATACACTGAGCGACAACATAATGTGCATTCTCATAAGACTGTCCTCTGTCTGGAATTATATGATCTTTCTTTTCAAGCAATTGTTCTCTTTTTTCATTAATTTTCTCCCAGATAATTCTACAATATGCAACATTATGTCCAAGTTTTCCGCATCTAAAATATTTCGCAACTGGTTTATGAGCAAAATTTCTTTGTTTTTCAGTCTGTTGTCTATCTCCCTGAATATTTCTGCCCCCCTACCTCTATAATTCTTCCTACCTTGACCTCTATTACCCTTAGTATTTCTGAAATATTCCTGTTAAGGTTTTTGGTCTTTTTGAGCAAGACATAGGGTTTCGATATTAGAACTATGAGATGCTTGTTTCTTGCCAATAGCCTTCTCTCTTTCTGTAGAAATTTGCTGAATAATGAAGATTTATTCACCGAGATTATCATGGTCACACACTAATTCGAATTCATGCATAACACATAACCTCTTCTACAATTGATCATCAATATGTGGAAATAGAAAGCAGTCGCATGCGCTCATTAAAACATAATCAAGCACACATATCAACACAGTATGTAATGGGGAAAGCTTATAGCTGAAAACCCCTAGCTATTTTGTATATAATAATGGAAGATAACATGTAACAATACATAGCACAATACTCCTCACAAGTACTCAGTACTATCTCCAAAAGTTACACACAAAACTAGTTCAGTTTTGAACAAGTCATGGGTTCAAAACTCCTCCACAGTTTGCCTGCCTCTACTGCGCAATCCAAAAGGATTATGGATGAGATCCAAGTTCGAATCCCACTAGCTCCAACTATGCAATTCTCATTGGAAATATCCTCCAATGCTTGTGCAAATCTCATGCACAACTGATGTCACAACTAATAGCAAACCGGCTCTTTCACCTATCTCTTCCACTGGTCTCCACTGAACTGTCCATGCACTGGTGTTAACTGATGTGTTCTTTAGTTGAATAATGAGTTAATAATTAGTGAATTAATTAATAATTAATTCACACCACTCATCTCTAGTGTATTAGCTAGTTAAACTAAATACAACTAGTTCAACTAAGTTAAACCGAACACAACTCCACCAACTGTCTCATCAACTCCACCAAACTCTGCCACATGAGTTCTAACTGAAGTCAACCATGCAATAGCTCAACCAAACCCTAGGAAAAGTGTATTTCCTTCTGTCAGCTGCATGTGCCACATCCAAGCATCAAACTGAAGTGCTCCAAGAGGATAAGATAATGTTTATAGTCCAAATATTATTAAGGGTTAATAATATTCGATTGTTCTATTTTTAGACTGGCAGTCTAAAAATAGATTCCGCCCAATGTCTAAAAATAGAGGTCCATCTATTTTTACAAATTGACTAATCATCCATAAATAGCATCCTGCAACTCATAGACCATGATCCATATGTCTAAAAATAGACTTTGCGCCAAAAATAGCCTGCGGGCCCACTTAGTGAAGGCGACTTCATTTCACTAAGTTCCATCATCTTGTTGCATTTTCAACACTCCCTCTCAACAAGATATGGATTATCTGCAACCCCTATCCTGCCTCTGTGGTATTCGAATTTGCTCCTGGTGAGCGCCTTCGTCAAGATGTCAACATCCTGATCCTCCGTGGGAATATATGAAAGTAACATGATTCTCCGCTGCACACAATCTCTGATATGATGGTACCTGATGTCGATGTGTTTGGATCTATCATGAAATATTGGATTAGCCGAGAGTTTAATGCAACTCTGGTTATCACAATAAATCACAGTAGGCTCCAAATGTGACCCGAACAACCCGACCAGAATCTTCCTCATCCATATGGCCTCGCATGCAGCCAAGCTTGCTGCCATATACTCAGCCTCTGCTGAACTGAGTGCCACGGATCTCTGCTTCCTGCTGTACCAAGAAACTGTTGTCGACCCGATACTGAAGATCCCTCCAGATGTGCTCTTTCTGTCCGTTGGGCTCCCTGCCCAATCTGCATCCGTGAAGCCACACAACTTCACCTCATCCTCCTGTCTGTACCACAAGCCATATCCCGATGTGCCTCTAAGATAACGCAATACATGCTTGCTTGCCTTCCAGAAGAGCTTGGTAGGCTTAACCATAGCTTGCGAAAGCTGGTTAACAGCATAGCATATATTGGGTCGTGTATTGACCAGATACATAAGCGACCCCACCAACTGTCGATAGACAGTGGCATCCACTACCTCCGCTGAAGTAGCATCCTCCTTCCTCCAACCACCAGGAAGAGGAGTGTCAACAGGCTTGCAGCCTTGCATGTTGAACCTCTCCAGAATATCCCGGGCATACTTGCCCTGAGACACAAACAGTCCTCCGCTGCGCTGCCAAATCTCCAATCCCAGAAAATAATGAAGGATGCCCAAGTCCTTCATCTCAAACTCTCGTGCAAGATCCTCCTTGCATGAAAGTATCAACTGCTCATCGCCAGTCAAAATCAGATCATCTACATACAATACAATGATCAACAGCTTCCCCTCCACCACAATCTGGTACAGGTTAGGATCCGCCTCACTCTTGGAGAATCCAAGCCCGGTGAAGTAGCTGTCTATCCGAGTGTACCAAGCACGAGGTGCTTGCTTCAGCCCGTACAGTGCTCTCTTGAGTCCGCACACATGCGACTCACTGCTGAAGATCTCAAAACCTTCAGGCTGCTCTATGTACACTTCTTCCTCAATAACTCCATTGAGGAACGCAGTCTTCACATCCATCTGATGAATGTGCCACCCCATCTGCGCTGAGAGAGCAAGGATCGTCCGTATGAAAGAGTACCTTGCGACAGGTGCAAAAGTCTGCTCATAGTCAATCCCCTCGATCTGTGAGAAGCCTCTAGCAACAAATCTTGCCTTGTACTTCTCCACACTCCCGTAAGCCGCCTGCTTCACTTTGTAGATCCATCTCGAACCCACCACTGATTTCCCTTTCGGTCGTGGGACAATCTCCCATGCACTGTTTCTGACAATCGAATCATACTCTTCCACCATGGCATCTGGGCACTAAGGACCTCCACAGCTTCCTCAAAAGAGGATGGCTCTGTCACAACACATTGACTCATAAGAGCCATGTATCCTGTGTACCGATCCGGTGACTGTCTCTGTCTGCGCTGTGCTGTAGGTGGTCCTACAACCTTCTCTGCATCCCGAGCCAGTCGCTCAGCTTCTGTAGTGCGCATGCGCCCTCTGATGGTTGGCGCTGCCTGGGTGGTTTCTTCCACCTCCTGAACCTCCTCTGGTGGCTGATCCACATCCGGAAGCTCCTCCTTAGGAACTAACAGCTCCTCATCTGCATGCAAGTGTGGCTCCCTCTCAAGCGAACACTTCATGGCTGTTTTTCTCCGAACATATTTGTTGTGACAATGTAGCTTTCCTTAAGGTGATTGTCAGAGAAATGTACACTGAGTGAGTTGTGGCTTATCGTGAACCCCACAAATATCCCCAACTGCGGGGGTCGGATCCAAGCCTTTCTTTCCGGCATCCTTCGTCACATGCATGTAGACAGTGGAGCCAAAAATCCTCAAATGGGAAATATCGTGTCGCTACTGTGAAACCCTCCTCCGTGTACTCATGCCAAGTATCTGTGAGGACACCAACGACACATATACCGCAAGCATTGCATGCCTCCGCCCACAAGTGAAGGGGTAGGCCCCGGTCATGCAACATCTGGGCCGTGCAACACCCACGATCATTCTCGTTCTTCCGCCCGCCCACCCCGTTCGTTGTGGGTTATTGGGGTGCGATGAGCCTCTCCGAATCCCTTCTGCACTGTAAAATTACTTGAATTCAGTAGAGATGAATTCACCACCATTTTCACTCCTAAGAGCCTTCACATACTTTCCCGATTCCTTCTCAACCAGTGCCTTGAATTCACAGAACTTTTAATATGTCTCGCTCTTCTTCTGCATGAAGAAGATCCAACACTTCCGAGAGAAATCATCAACAAATATCACATAGTACTTGTGCTTTGTTTTCAAAGCTACTGAGAAAGGACCACACACATCTGTGTGAACTCTCTCAAGGATCGTCGTGGCGCGACTATCCTTCTTGTGAAAGGTGGCTTTCACATATTTTCCCAAGGTACACCCCTTGCACTGATCTGACTGCGCAAGAGTGCCCTTAGGAAGCCCAGTAGAAATCTGCTGCAGTATCTTCAAAGCTCCATGGTGAAGGTGGCCCAATCTCCGGTGCCATAGCTCGCCATCATCCCAGCTCACCACTTCTCCTGCCTTGCATGCCATTGCCGCGCAGCCATCTACTTGCAACTGATAAAGGTTCTTGACTCGAACCCCTATCTTCCGGGTCTCTCCAGTTGTCTTACTGCGCAGGAAAGATTTTCCTTCGCTGAAGACCACATCATACCCCTTGTCTTCCAACATCGCCACAGAGATCAGATTCTTCATCAATCCTAGAACATGCAATACTTCCTTCAATACGAAGGGTTTACCAGACTCCCTCTCAAAGGAAATGGTACCGATACCGGTCGCACTGTATCTACCATCATCGCCCATCTCAATGTGCACTCCAAGATCTTTCTCCTCCAGATCTGAAAACAAATCCCGATCTCCGGTCATGTGAAATGACGCACCACTGTCCAAGAACCATACTGATCCCATCACACTTGAAACCAAGCATGCGATCAACGAAAAATCCAGCTCGAACTGGGAGGCCAATGCCTCTCTCGCTGCAGATCCAGCAGCATGCTTATTTTTCTTCTTCTGCGGACAATTTGTGGCATAATGTCCGTGTTGGTGACAGTGAAAGCACTTCACCTTGGACATGTCTTGCTTCTTTCCTTTCGCACCAGACTGAGAAGCTTTCTTGCTCTTCCCCTTCTTTGCTTTGGCAGCCAAAGCGCAATTTTCTTCATCAGATGCCTTTGATGAAGATCCGTCCCTGGTAGTCCACCTTATCTCCTCTTGCATGAGATCCGCCCAAAGTCGCTCCCATCTCGGCAACTTCTCCCGACCATTGACAGAGTCCTGATAGGAATGCCAACTCTTCAGAAGACCAAGGAGAGCCAGGTCCACCAAGTCCTCTTCATCGACAGTCACCCCCACACTTCCCAGCTCATCTCTGCATTGAGTGAACTTCATGAGGTACTTGGCGATACTGTCGCCTTTCTCCATATTAATGTTTCTGAGTTTATCCTTGAGCGCCAACTTCCTCTGGTCGCTCTTGCTCTAGAATAGATCTGTCAACGCTTTCCACATCAAGTATGGAGAAGCTTTTCCATGCAGGCTGGATACAATGTGATCCTTCACGCCCTCCAACAGAATCCTTCGACATTTCACCATCTTCTTTTGCCAAGCCTCAACTTGAGCAGCATCAGTAGGCTTTGGGATCTCAGCATCTATGAACTCCTTCAGCCCGTTATCATCTAATACCGCCTCCATTCTGTCCTTCCATGCAACATAATTCGAACTTCCCTCAAGGGCATATTCCAGTCGCAATCCGTTGAAAGACATTTCAACTCTAGCACCAAGAAAACAAACTGCTGCAAAAAATTCAAATTCCAAGCTCAAAACTCAACTGCTTCTGGATCTGTGAGAAAAAATTATTTCTAGCATAGAGATCGAATGTAAGGGAATTTACTGGATATATCACCTTTCAGAGAAAGGATGGATCTAGAGGCTACCTGGCCCGTTACAGACTCTGTCTACCGAAATAATTGTAATCACTGTAATAGATCCCGATGATCAATTCTCTCGCTCTGATACCATGTAGAAATTTGCTGAATAATGAAGATTTATTCACCAAGATTATCCTGGTCACACACTAATTCAAATTCATGCATAGCACATAACCTCTTCTACAATTGATCATCAATATGCGGAAATAGAAAGAAATCGCATGCGCTCATTAAAACATAATCAAGCACACATATCAACACAGTATGTAATGGGGAAAGATTATAGCTGAAAACCCCCAGCTATTTTGTATATTATAATGGAAGAGAACATGTAACAATACATAGCACAATACTCCTCACAAGTACTCAGTACTATCTCCAAAAGTTACACACAAACTAGCTCAGTTTTGAACAAGTCACGGGTTCAAAACTCCTCCACTGTTTGCCTGCCTCTACTGCGCAATCCAAAAGGATTATGGATGAGATCCAAGTTCTAATCCCACTAACTCCAACTGCGCAATTCTCATTGGCAATCTTCTCCAATGCTTGTGCAAATATCATGCACAACTAATGTCACAACTAATAGCAAACCGGCTCTTTCACCTATCTCTTCCACTGGTCTCCACTGAACTGTCCATGCACTGCTGTTAACTGATGTGTTCTTTAGTTGAATAGTGAGTTAATAATTAGTGAATTAATTAATAATTAATTCACACCACTCATCTCTAGTGTATTAGCCAGTTAAACTAAATACAACTAGTTCAACTAAGTTAAATTGAACACAACTCCATCAACTCCTCAATCAACTCCACCAAAACTCTGCCACATGAATCTAACTGAAGTCAACCATGCAATAGCTCAACCAAACCCCTAGGAATAGCGTAATTCCTTTGTCAGCTGCATGGGCCACATCCGTAGCTCAAACTGAAGTGCGCCAAGAGAATAAGATAATGTTTATAGTCCAAATATTATTAAGAGCTAATAATATTTGACTGTTCTATTTTTAGCTCGACAGTCTAAAAATAGAAACCGCCCAATGTCTAAAAATAGAGGTCCATCTATTTTTACCAACTCGACCAATCATCCATAAATATCATCCCGCAACTCATAGACCATGATCCATATGTCTAAAAATAGACATAGTCTAAAAATAGACTTTGCGCCAAAAATAGCCTGCGGGCCCACTTAGTGAAGGCGACTTCATTTCACTAAGCTCCATCATCTTGTTGCATTTTCAACATTTTCTACAATTTTCCCTACTAATTTGTCAAAATATAAATCTTTTAATTGCCCACTAGCTTGGAGAGATTCCAAGTAATGTGAATAACTGGGGTAAAGAGATTTTATAAAGGCAGTAAGTAGCAAATCAACTTTAACTCTAGTAGATTCAATTTCATGATTGATGGCTTTAATTTCATAGGCAAGTTTTAGAGGATCATTATCGCTCATTTCCAGATTAAATAACTTCAACAATAACTGAATTATCTCCAATTCAGAATGCGAATCATAAAGCTCTTTTAGTTTTTTTATGGCATCATAAGTTGCTTTACTTTGATTAATGTATCTGCTTACATCTTCTGAGATTGAAGTGGAGATGATGGCAAAGACCTTCTTATCCTTACTTTTCCAGATTGCTAGTTTTTTCTACTCATCGAACTGCTCTAGTGCATCCTCTCCTTCTCCTTCATAGACTCCATCCCATAAATCATTAAAGATAAGAGTATTTTTAAACCACTCCTGGTAATTTTCCTTTCCAGAAAAGACCACTCCAATTAAAGATACTAGGGAGTTCATATTTAAAAAAAAAATTAAATCATTGGCACCTTTGAAATAAACTTCTATTTTAATCACTTCCAAACAAAAATTCCTCTTATAAATCCTCAATTCTTAAAAAATATTGTGTTTAATCTTGCAAAGTTAGTAGAGATAAATGCACATATTTCTCTTTTTTTTCTTAAAAAAAACTATGTTTTAACCATACCACTGGCATAGAAAAAAACTATTTTTAATTTACAAATTCAACAATTGACACTTCTGTTCTACAGCAACAGAGACACAAAGTTTTCCAAAACAAAACTATTTTAAATTTACAAGTTTGTCTGCTCCAAAACACAGACCTAAAAAAAAAACGTTGGCAGTTTTGTGACAGGAACATAAATGTGAGTTTGTGTCAATCCAACGCTGCAAATGCAATAGTGGAAAAATGTTGGCAACCACTCTGCACAGTTTGACACCCTCACACACAGCACTGGATAAAAAAAATGCTCCTGGTTTCAACACTCTCACAGGTGGTTATGCTGGCAGGTTTTTCAGACTCCACAAAGAACATAAAAACCTCGTTCCTCCACAATGAGCACACATTTGGCAGCTTCCATAATGAAATCACAAAAAAAAACCATTCCTCCACAGCGTTGGAGGTTACGATTCCTCTTCTACACTGGCAATCCATTGTCAAACAAAAAATCTGGCAGTGTTAGCACAACAGTCTTGTTACAACGAAAATCCAAACTATCAACCGCTTGAACCATTCCACAACAACCGACAGCCAGCTTCCTTGGATTTTAAGAGCTCTTATACCAATGTTAAATAATAAACATGTGATCTATGTGTTGCTCATTCATTGAATTGGATTACATTTATACGTCAAAATTTTTTTATCACTAACTACTAACTTCCTAACTTTATAACTACCTAACTGAACAAAAACCCTAAGGATTTCCATAGGATTACAACAAATATTGCAGTGTGAATTAATGAAATCGAATCAGAATTAGCATGAAACTTTATGGATGAAGAAGGGAATGTGGATATGGACGGATGAGAATTAAAATGCGTTGGTTGTGATTATGATTGCTTGGTATCAACGACATTGTTTGGAATTTTTTCTGCATTTTTGAGTCCATGCTCCTCATTTTACTGCTCTCCTTTTACTTCATATGTTGTGGTTGTAATATGTTCCCAGCCCCAATAATTTGATCAGATTTCATAGGAAATTATGTTTGTACTTAGATGGTCTGTTTGTTTGTTCTGAAGGATTCAGATTGTGGACCTGTAGGAATGGGGGAAATAGTTTACGACAAGGCATCTCAAGGTCATATGGTTGGGGTCAAAGAGATAAATGGTCATTGCCAAATCTAGGAAGAAGAATACTTCCAAGGGAGGCAAAGTTATAAGTCCCTGATATGCATATCTGAAGAAAATTATCATGGAAAAATTGTTGAATATGCATTGGCACAAATAAGAGATGATATTCAATAAAATTTTATTTCGTCTCTCATTTATTGAGACTCTTCTTTGTTGTGCATATTCATCTATTCACCATCATCTGTTGTGAGGTCATGGGTAATAATCATTCTTTCTCCGACTTCTCAATTCTTTGATCTACACAACTGCAATTTGTTTGCTCATTTATATGGCTGGAATATGAATGCATGTTAATTTTTTCCCTTTGGTTCTACATATATTGAGACATGGCATTTTCTTCACTAGGTACTACATATATTGTGAAATTTACTTTTAAAATATTGGCTGCTACTTATTCTAGGTGTAATTAACATCTCAACTTTCGAGTCCTGATTTTATGATTTACTCACTTTAGTTGTTTGATAAATGTTAGGTATTACCACCCTCTCTGGGTTGTTGGCAGCTTGCTTTGATGGGGATTATTATTGTACTTTTAATTAAGTAGATAAGAGGCATAGTTCTAGGTTGCATTGTGTTCTTTAATTAATGGAATGGTTAGATGTAACCTCCACCTTGGTTTCTAAACCATCATTTTCCTTTATAAACTAGAAGAGTCTACAACAGCCTGCCAAGGTTCCCTCATTTTCATTTATTAATAAGAAAAGTTTTCAACAGCCTGCCAAGATTCAGATTTCTAGTCACTAGAAAATCAAATGTAACTATACATGAATCATAGCTACACATGAGCTTCCTCTGTGGCCGCAACACCTTCATTTTCAATAGATATTCCAAGATCAATATAGTTCATATTTCTTAGCATTTGTGGAATGAATTTCAAGTGCCATTTTCATTATAAATTTAAACAATGGCCTAGATAAGGTTCATGCCTTTGTAGATTTATATGTCACAGTAAATTAATGTACACTTAACCCATAATTCCAATGAAAATTTAAGAACAAGTTGTACAAACTCAAGTGTATACCACTATTTAGAGGCCAAACAAAGTAACTGTAAATAAGTAGGTAACTATTATAATGTTTAAATACTGTAAATAAGTGGGTAACTATTATAATGTTGAACTACTGTAAATAAGTATGTAACTACTATAACGTTGAACTTTAATGCCTGGCAATAAACTATTCATTTTGGGGAATCTTTCATTTTGATAGCAACTTCGTCTCAGGTTATTCAACGTTGAGAACTTTTGAAGTAGGTTGCTATTTATTTGAATTTATCTTTTTGGCTCTCTCATATGCTACATCTAATAGTTGTTGTCTAATGGTGGCCTCATGGTAACCTCATCTTAAGAAGCTACGAAAGAGGAGGGGGGTTAAAGGGAAGTAGCCCATGTTCTCTTGCTTGAGGAGATTTTGAGATTTTAAGTTGTATTTTATTTGTGCTTTAGGCATTGTCTTCACATGCATTATATGATGCAATTTGCTTTTGTTGTTGAATATGGTTAGAACTAACAGTATAGAACTTAGACTAAAATGAAATTTAGATTTCCAACTGTTAATAAGATCATGTGTCCAGAATTTTGTGGTGTTCTCTATATGATCAGATTCAATAGTTGTTTATGCTCTTTTTCGACTATGCTCATTTTTGAAATGCTTCTTTTTAAATAATGATTCAGATTGGACATATTTGTTTCACTTTTTTGGTAATCACAGTCTTCATATAGATCAGTTGTTTGACACACAATTATGTACTTAGTAGCACATTTATATTAATTATACATAGCATTGTTTGGTGTCGTTAGCGTCTTTATAGTGCTTATAAATCCTGGTATTCTGAGTGATTCAGTTGTCAATAGTTGTTTCAAATAATTGTTTTATGTATCTTGCATTTGAAGAGCAAATTATTGCAGATTGAACATGTTTTTTTCTATAAATTTTCTTTTAATTACAATGTTAAATCAGATTTTATTTGTTCGATGTTTTAGGAGGGTTGCATCTGCTAGTTCAACAGTGAACATTTGTGACTCAGTTCTTACCTTTTTGATGAAGAATATTAAAAGCGTCATTGTCAAATATGTCAGGCTAATTTTTTTTATATTAGCTAGATATCTTTAGTATTTTTTTTTTCTAGCAATCATTTTATATTTTCCTATAAGAAATGTCATGACTTATAAATGGCGACATGTGCAGGTCAACTGTAATTTTGGTTGACAAGTTGGGGTGACCATTGAGTAGACTGTAGAAATGATGAACACAGTTTAGTAGCATTTAGTGTTTGACATTAGAGACAATGAGAATGTTCCCTAGGTGAAGTATTGGTATCTACTTCAACAGTATGATTGCTTGATTGCCTATATTAGTTTTGCAACCTTGAGAAAAAAGGTATGCTTTTGCGAGTACAGATCCCAATTGTGATGTTCTTGATTGACATGCATTCCCCCTATCCCCTGTCCCCCCCCACCCCACCAAATGAAACTTTTTCTAGTGGTTGTTAATCTCTCTGGAACACCTTTTCAAATATTAATTTGAGAACTTCTTTCTAGTTTGTAATCAGTCTAAGTGCTTTAAAACTTTTGACTGTCTGTTCTGTGATGGTAGCTAAGCTAAGAAATGTTTGTGAATGCATTGGTAATACTCCATTTCATTTATATTAGGTTTTTACTTTTTTATTCCTTTGTTTCTTTGCTCCTGTTATAGTTTGTTGTCTTTGAATTAAGGTTTTTTGAATGCATTGGTAATAATCCATTTCCTTTATATTGGGTTTTTACTTTTTTATTCCTTTATTTCTTGGATCATGTTATAGTTTTTTGTATTTGAAGTAAGGTTGTTTTTTATGGCATTCAGAGTGGATGACAATGCATTGTGAATGGGTCTTGATTTTGGTTTTAAATGGTTATTGAATTTTGATTCAGAGAAGATTTGTGCATTTATTTTGCAGCCCAGAATGTGTGAAGACTAACACTTTCTTTGCCTTGATTTAGGATGTTCCAACAAATATAGTTTTCTTTTCTGAAGAGTCAGAGCAACCCTGAGTTTTGCCATATTTATTAAGTGTGTGAATATGGGGGATGGTCATGTGGGAAATACTTGCATGCTTATTTCTTACATAAGCAAGACATTCTCAATGATAAGTGTATTCACATATCAATTTGCCCTCTATTGTCACTGAATTGAAATTGGGGCTTGTCTTTGTAGATAAATGGTTAGCATTCAAATTTATAATGTTTGCTTCTTGATTTTATGCATAGTGCTACCGTGCTACAGCAATACTACAACTTTTATGGGAAACAAACTATCTTGTATTTATGCAAGGAAATATATTGCTATACCTTATACTTTTAGTTAGAATAATTTTTACGCATTCCACCATTTCGAGATTTTTGATATTACTATACCTTATACTCTTAGTTAGAATACTTTTAACGCATTACACCATTTTGAGATTTTTGATACTATGTGGATGCCTGTAACTTCTTGTGCTACATTTTCTTAGGGTAATCAGGTTAATTTTATTGATATAAATTACTTTGTTTTATCTAAAAATTCATAATTTTTTGCATATCTATGTTGTTTTGTGTCAAATCATAAATCCTGAAATTTGTCCCTAGTTTGTAGTGGATTTTTGTCAATATTTGAGAAATAGATATATTATTAATGAATGCACTATATGGCTAAAGAATATTAAAAGCATAATTGCCAAGTATCTCAACCTAAAGCATTTGCTTTTAGCTAGATACCTTTAATATTTTTCTCCCATCATTTGAATGATTTGGCTATAAGAAATGTCGTGATTTATAAATGTTGACATGCACAAGTTGACTATAATTTTTTTTGACAGGTTAGGGTGACCATTGAGTTGATGGTAAAAATTCACAACTCAATTTAGTAGAATTTAGTTTGGTTTTCATCCTTAGTTTGACATTAGAAGCAATGAGAATATTAGAAGCAATGAGAATATTTCCCAAGTCAACTATTGATATTTACTTCAACAGTATGATGGCTTCATTGCCTATCTTAAATTTTCAAGTGTAAATTACCTTAAGAAAAAATATATTTTTGCGAGTACAGATCCCAGGTGTGATGTTCTAGATTGACATGTATTTTTTTTCCTCGAAATGAGCTATTTTTAATTGTTTCTCATATCTATGTAACACCTTTTTAAATATTAATTTGAGAAATATTTTTCTTTCTAGTTTGTAATCGAACATGGCGCTGCTTTAAAAATTTTGAATATTTGTTTTGTTTTGTTAGTTGAGTTATGTAGCGTTTTTTAATGCAGTGGTAATAATTCATTTCCTTTATATTGGTTATGTTGTTTTTTATTCATTTGTTTCTTGTCTAGAGCAGGATTTTTGTTGTTATAGTTTGTTGTCTTTGAAGTAAGGTTCATTTTGATGGCACTCAGAGTGGATGCCAATGCATTCTGAAGGGGTTTTGATTTGGGATTTAAGGGGTTATTGTAGTTTGATTTGGAGCTAATTTGTGCATTGGTTTTCCATTCTAGAATGTGTGAAGACTGACACTTTCTTGGGCTTGAATTGGGATGGGAAAGGTTACAACAAATATAGTTTGTTTTTCTACAGAGTCAGAGCAACCATGAGTACTGCCAAATTTATTACATGTTGATTATGGGGGGAGAGTCCAATGAGAAATAATTTCATGCTTATTTCTTACATAAGCAACACATTCCCAACTGTAAGCGCGTTCATATACAAATTTACCCTCTAGTGTGGTTGAATCAATATTAGTGCTTGAGGCACAACAAATCCATGTCTTCGCTATAATAGCAGTTGCTGCATGTAGAAGCTTAGTGGGTTTTTGAAAATCTAGTGCATGGGCATGTTTTAATTTTGGCCACGACTATGTACCGAGTCACTTACAATTTTGGCCACGACTTGTAGTGCTGCATGGAAATATAGTGAATCTTGGGGAATAGTCCTATAGGAAAGACTTTCATGCTTATTTCCTACACAAGAAATACATTTTGAACTATGAGTTTTCCCTCTAGAATGGATGAATCATTATTGGTGCTTAAGGCACAACAAATCCATGTCTTCACTGTAATAATGGTTGCTGCATGTAGAAGCTTAGTGGGTTTTTAAGAATCTGGTGCATGTTTACAATTTGTGGCCATGGCTATGTACCAACGGTGTCTGATGAATTTAGTGTAATTGTAGTGGTGGATGAAAGTATAGTGAATCTTGGCATTGTTACTGCAAAATTTAGTAGATCTAGTGCAAAGTCCCGCTAGTCATTATAGGTCTTATGGTAGAGCCTAGAAAGGCTATGATAAGATTTACTAAAGTTGAAGTACACTTCTCTAAGACCTTTGTAATTTAGAAAATAGTTGCTATAAGTTAGGGTTTGTAAAGTATGTAGATTTAGGGCACACTATGGCATATAGGACCTCTCAAAGATATCCTAACAATTATGGATGGGAAATCAACATGGTTTTATGACTGAAACATGCATAAAACAACGAGTAAAGATGATGATGTCAACTCTATTTTAGGATTTTGACATGGAAATAATGCTATATTTTGTCTTTTTTTTTCTATTTTATTAAATGAATCCCTTTGATAGGGATAACACATACATATTATATTGCTAAACATGCAAATTTAGCCTAACCCTAGCCCTAGTTACCAAGAAAAGGAGAAATTATAGGAATTAGGGTTTGATCAACACTTGCTAGACTAGTGCCTTAATCTAATTGGGCAATGGAGTCATTTAGGGAAAAATCAAGGAAGAGGGTGAGAGAAAGAGTATCTCTACTTAGAAACCGTAGTGACTTTCCTAAATGGGAGATTTTAAATTGAGTATATGCATATATCAAAGTTATCTTGAAGGATTCAAGGAAACAAATTTTACATACCATGAAGACTTAAGATTTTAAGAAAAGTATTGCAATTTTTTACATGGCACACCTAGAAACCCTAATTCACATAATATAACATGCAATATGGAAGAAAATAAACAATAAAATTACACCATTCCATGAGAATATTTTTAATCAATAAAAAAGAAATCTCCTCATGCAAAATATGTTGAACTTTGTAGCTCAGAAGGTAGTTCTAGTCGTGTGTCTTTCCTAGAAGGACCTTGATTTTCCTTGTTAGGAGCTTGCATTTAACATGCAGAGTGTGCAAGTGAGTTACCTGCATGTTGATGTGATGTGCATGTAAGGAAAGTTAAATTTATGACTTGTACTTGATTTAAAGTAGAAAAAGCTAAAGAAAGGATAGTTAACTAAAGTAATGTCACTTGTCTTCAGTTAACTTGATGAGCTAATTTTGATTGTAAATATTAGCTTAAGAAAGTTATAAATTGAGCCTAATGTGAGGTGCTATGACAAAACAACAACACAAGATTGAGAGAGACTTCTCAATGAGCATGTGATGGGTCTCAGAGAGCGCTGTGAGGTTTGTGATTAATTTATTAATGAAGAACTATTTATTAGACAAAAAACCGTGTATGTGTATGTTATTTAGAGCGAGTAATTTTTCTTCTGTTAAATATTTTTTTGGTTGGGAATTTAGTCGTGTATTCCTTCAGTTAATAATTGTTTGGAACTGAATACTGGTTGTTGGGTTTGTGAAATTCTAACATGGTATTAAAGCTGAAACTCTAATCAGTCTCAAAATTACAGGTGTTAGGTTTGTGTCGGATCGCCGAAGCGAGGATCATATGAATCAAATTTTTTTAAAGGGCAGTGGGATTTTTTGTTTTAGACGTAAGTTAAAAAAAAGGAAAAAAATAAGGATGAAGGTAACCGTCGGACAAGGGTTACAACTCTCATAGGAAAACCCGCGAGTTGAGCACGAAGATCACCAACTGGATCACTAGCTACAGACAAAGTGTCACGAGACCAAAAAGCCAGATGACAGATTAAGTGGGTTGTCATACCCACTCATCCGTAAGGGTCGATTGTAGAAATTGTTGCGTAGACAATTGAGCAAGGAAGTGTATCGCTAGACAAGGGCACCACAATAGTCGTTAGTTGTCAAGAGACTAGATATTGGCATCGACAGCCATCGAGTAGTTCTGCTGGTGGCGACTCGACGAGAGACAATCAGGCCAGAGCGGTCAACGACGGATCAAGGGAATCAGTCGCAGGCAGATGTGGTTGTCGTCACATAAGAGAGTTGCGATGGTTCTTGGTTGTAGGATAGGCTACAAGACACCAAGAAAAGTTGGTCGACAAAGATTGTCGAGCCATTGGTTAAGCCTAGTTGTTGGGCTGCCGCTTCCAGGAGTAGCTAGCGGTGCAACCACGAGAAATCAACCGCATTGAGTATAATAGTAGCAGGTTGGGCCACTCATAGCATGCATGGAGGAGATTGAGACAGATTAGACAACATCGGGAAAAAGAGACGGTCGAGCTAGCCATGTGCAAAGCTACAGTCTCATGAGTCATTGCACAAAATTAACGTGGCTGAAGAGTGGATTGGGTTGATAGCCCTCTAGATAGTAGCAGACTAAGACTTAGGACTGTCCAAGGAATCAAGACAAAATCTAGGTTGAGAAGGAGCAACCGCAAGCATGGGCGGTGCTGGGCCACGGTGTTGTTAGGGTGGTTGAAGTGGTCACAGTGGAAATGTCAAATGTCATGGCGAATAGACATATCAACCACGTGTACATTGAGAGGGTGTGCCACAGGTTGATAGAAAATAGGTGACAATTTTTTTTTCAAACGACAACCAAGGATGGTTGCAGCGGATTGTATCGTACCATAAGCAGGATGCCACATTGGGCATGATTGGAGAAACTGCGAGATGTAGTGGATAACAAGCTTCACTGGGCAGGGAATATGCGATGATAGGCATTGGCCAACAGTTGTTGGCAATGCTTGTAGTATCCAACGACAGGTACAAAGGATAGTACTAGCAACGAGGAGGATTAGCAGAGGTCAACCCTCAAAGGGAGAGAGGGAGGCCGTACTAATCAGGGGATTGGAAAAAAAACTTGTGAGTGTCTCAAAGGACCGAGACAAACCCACAACCATGCTAGAAGGACTTATCACAAGATCAAGGCTAGTGGATAGTAGAGAAACTATTCACATGATGGGGATGAGGTCATTGTTCCGCAGTATTTTAGAGACAGACTTAGACTGCAGTGTGTTTAGTGGGACTAGTACCATGCATGCAATGAAGGGGGTTGGATGTGTCAGATTCCAGCTAGATTCGGGAGGATTTCTAGAGGTGACAGGGATGTCATTTGTTCCAGGGTTGATGGTACCCATGCTCTTATTATTAGCATTGGAAGATGTTGGATATAGAGTTTTGTTCTGAGATAGAAAAGTGCTTATATATTTAGAGGGAATGACCTAGGATGCAGTTGTAGTGGTTGGAATCAGACAAAGGTATTCATACAGGTTATTGGGACAAATTGTGGCGATATACGAGGGGATCTTGGATATATGATCAGTGTCATTTTCTGAGAGGGAGAAGGTAGCGAGGAAGAGTAATTCTTAAAGTACTGTTAGGAGCCTCAATTGGTATGATATGACATTTTTAAATGATTAGGAGTAGGATCCTCGAAGCATGGTTGGATGTGAAAATTTCTCAACTCAAGTTTCTGGTTAGTTAAAACAACAATCTTAACAATGGGAGAGCAGTTATAGATACTGAGATGGGCTTGGAGACAGATCCAGGTGGAAGTTCTTCCAGAAGTACCTCCCTCACTAAGAGGAAGTGTTGAGCTTTGTAGCTTGGAAGGTACTTCTAGGCTTGTGTCTTGAGTACAAACCTTGATTTGCCTTGTTAGGAGCTTGCATTCATCATGCAAAGTGTGAAAGTGAGTTATAGAAAGGAGTTGCTTAGGATTCATACTCTGATAGAGTTACCTACCTCATGAATAAGCTAGATAGTTGATAGGTAGACTGACTATAGAGCGATAGTAGGCTAATTCATTCCCTAAATGACTTAGTGATCCTCCTAGACATTACACAATTGTACACCCATTCCGTGGAAGAGTAGCTTGACTAGATGGAATACAAACCCTAGAAGGAGTAGATGGAGTGTTCTAAGTCTAGATTCACAATTCGATGCAATAATAGAAGAGCTAGCTTATGGCTCAAAGTGTTGTCACTAGTCGAGGGGGGGCTTAACATGGGCATGGAAGATGGAGCAGGAGAGAGGACATATTGATAAGGGAGAGGGAGGGCTTGTCTCATCGCTTTTCGGTGTGAGAGAAAGTCTGGACTGAGGTCGAAAATCTGAATGTCTATCTTGATCGTCCTGCTATCCTTAGTACGTCCTGTTATCAATCCATACCTTGTATGCCCGAGGATTGGAGTTGCAATTGGTCTGTTACAGTCGATCCAAATATAGGAGGGATTTCTCAGGTGGGCTTAGATGGGGATATAGCTAGACATATCTATTTGTTTCTCCACATGCATGTGAGGAATGCGACCACAAGTAGGACAAAGGGGGTCCTCTTTCTCACTGGTCCCGAGGGATGATTGGTAGGTTTCAAAGAAGTCGTGTTGTGGGGCTCCATGTTGGGGCCATATGGTCTAGCTTAATCGATTTTAACATACCACATTGGTTTCTTGTCAGGGACCATCCATAGTGTTGAACCGCAGATTTACTCAACATTTCAGAACTTCTTCGTGGACCATAAGCTGGCTATGTGGGAGATGTCGCTCTTATAGTCAGGTTTTCCCGCTCGACAAAGCATTGAACCTAAAAAAAACTGAATTTATTTGGGCTAATTGTTTTGTCAGAAGTTCGAGTCAGCTATGTCATGTAGGTGATCTTCAACATATATGGTAGTGTTGCGTCTCTATCTACATAATTTTTGCAACTACTGCCACTTTGATACTTGAATGCCTCCATCAGGTCAAGATTCAAGACATTAGTGTAAAGGGGACCTACATGATTAATCGATGTGAATTAGGATTTTAGACATAACCCTTTCTTTGAATGATATAGTCGGGAACCAATGCACCGAAAAACAACTTAACCACTCACCTGGATCTAGGATATGCAGTTCTTCCCATTTTTGTTGTCCTTTACTTGACTGTAGCATTTGATTTTTGAGTTCCATAATCCCCCTGAATCAAATCTTCCAAGTGAGTTAGCACAACTACCAGGAAAGAAAGTGAGTGAGTGAGAGTTTCTTTGTGTGCCAGGTTTATCCAGTTCCAAAATGATGGTGTCACCTCTATCTAGGATCACCTGTAGAAGCATTGGAGAATGGCTATGACCATTTCGATCAAGTATATTTATTTGAGGGGAGCGTTCGAGGCCTCCTCTATAGATGCTACGGGGGCCAGGTTCATGGGGGGCGAGGTTTCTCAAGTAGGTTTGATATCGGTGAAGCCAGGCAAGCTTTTGCAAGAGTTGCAGAACCCAGTCTAATTTCTTGGAGTTTGATCAATCCATGGCGCTACTATGAGGAGGAAGGTAAATCGATTCAAATTTATCATCCATCCACTTTAGCCTGCATGTTTGAATTAGGTCAACCAATTTCCGATTTCTAGGTTTTACACAGGGGAACCACAACATTTTGTTCCAATCTAAGCATTAGGTAGAGCTTGTTTGTGGAAATTTTGGCTCGTGTTGAACTATCACCCACCTAATGGAATGGAACTCTTGCTCTGAATGCCACTCTTCCTTCTCTACATGAGAAAGCCTTCCTGCAGCATGATCGCCCACTCTTTCTTTATCACAGAATGAGCTTTGTGATCACGTATAATGTTCCACCTCTACCAATGGCACTAAGCCTACCCGATCAACGGTAGTGACGAGCGATCAATGGATTGATTTCTGCACCGAAGATCAATTGATGTTCAAAGTGGCTAGCAAGAGGGATGGATTTGAGCACCGAAACCATGAATTGGAAGGTCTTGATTGATGAGATTTGTTGGAGAAGGGAGTTGGGAAGACAAAGTAGATATTTCATTCTCGGGGAACCGGGCCAGAAGTGCTAACCATAAAGAACTGAATCCCATTATCACACAGGAACAGATGACCTAGCTTCTTTATCCCCATTTTGACAAGTTGTACTAGACCAGACTAGGGTTTCGGTAGATCACCTGTATGACCTATTTTCAAGGTGAATTGTCTCCGATCCCATCTTCTGAAATTTGAAGCATTTCTGTTGTTGAAATTTGGAACAAGAAACAATGATTGGCCTCTAGAAAAAAAAAAAAAATCTAGAAAATGGCACCCAGAAAATGGTTACCATGTGAGGCTTTTGATTTAATTATCCTTAATTAAATTAAAAGTAAATTGTAATCTTATCTCATAACAACTTGTAATAGTTAACTAAGTGTGATAGACTTAGTTAGCTCAAGAGTTTCGAGTTGAGGGTCAAAGGATAGGCATGTAGAGTGATTCTATTATTTACAAGGTCTAGTTGCAGTTGTTGCACTAGTGTGGTGTGAGTGGGATCAATTAACTCACATTAATTGAGTTAAAATCAGTTTAAATAGTTCTAACTGATTGATGAGCTAGTGGAAGATCAAGTGAATTAATATAGATTTAATTCACAAGTAGTGATATACCACGTAACTGATGATTCATTATTAATAGTTGCATGCATGTCAATTTTGATGGAGACCTAGTTGAGACAAAGGTTAAAGACAAGCAAACTATTAGTTGTATTTTTGGCGAACTGCCCAGGTGCAGTTATAAAGTTAGAGGAAGGCACCATAGTGATTGTGCAGTCTAGGAAGGATAATTATCCTATTTAATAGGGGTTAATTGCCTATGGATTGCATGAGCAAGGCTAGGCTAAGGAGTGGTTGAGAATTGGCTAAGTGTTGTTCAATTTCTCCTAGCATTGCTAGACAATTTTGAGCAGGATCAGAGTGAGATAGTTAGGATAGTGCAGGATTTTCTCGGTGTGAGAAAGCATTGTATTATTTCATGATTCTTTGACTATGTAAAATATATGATATAGAGGTTTTGAGCAGCTGATTTTCCCAAGAACATCTTGTGTTGTGTGATTGATAATTTCTTCTCTTACTTGCATGTGATTGAACAATCGTGTTTTATATTCCGCAAATATTGTAGAAGGATTCAATATCTTTTTTTATCACATTGCATGATCAGATTGAATCCATTGATATAATTTCTACATGGTATTATAGCTATGTTAGAGATTCTCTACATGGTATCAGAGCGCCAAGAATCACAATAATGGAGAAAAAAATGAGTTTGTGTTGAAAAATATTCAAATTTTTATATACTTTCATTGGAGCTAGAAGCGGATCAAGATGTCTTTCAATGACTTGAGACTGGAATATGCACTCAGAGGAAATTCGAATTATATTGCATGGAAGGACATTATGGAGGCAGTGTCGGAGGACAATGAGTTGAAGGAATTCATAGATAATGATATTCCCAGGCCTACAACAGTAGATGCCCAACTTCTTGATGCATGGCAGAAGAAGGTAGAAAAGGCAAGGAGGATATTTTTAGAGGGAGTTTTAGATCATATTTTCTCGAGTCTCCATGGGAAGGCGACTCCATAAGATATGTGGAAGGCCTTGATAGATATGTTTCAGAACAACAGTGACCAAGGAAGTTGGTGCTGAAGGAAAAGCTTAGAAATATCAAGAAGGATGAGGGAAAGATGGTACCAACATACTTGGAAAAGTTCACTCAATGTTGAGATGAGCTTGGAAGTGTTGGTGTGACCGTAGCCGATGATGACTTGGTGAGCATAGCACTTCTAGGCCTTCCCAAGAGCTGGCATAGTTACCAGGACTCCGTGAATGGGAGGGAGAAGTTACCAGATTGGGAGCAACTATGGTCGGATTTGGTAATAGAAGAGATAAGGTGGAGCACTAGAGATGGGACCTCTAGCACCAACAAAGAAGAATATTGTGCATTAGTGGGGAAAAAAAAATGCCAAGGGAAAGAAATCCCAAGGCTAAGAGGGAAAGAAATACTTGTCCAAGATCAGATGTTTTCACTGTCACGAGCATGGGCACTATGCCTTGAATTGTCCACAGAAGAAGGCAAGTGAGAAGGAGCTTGCAGTTGCAGCGGGTGAAGCCTTGGCTTCACAGTTCGAGCTTGATTTTACTCTCATTGCATGTGTTTCCAACACTGAAATGGGATGCATGTGGTATCTAGACAATGGTGCCTTGTTCCATATGACTGGCAATAAATATCTCTTCAGTGACTTGGAGGAGAAGGACTTCCAACAGAACATAGAGTTTGGAGATTACGGTAGGTATAGCACGATTGGCATAGGTACAATTACCTTTTAGAGGGAGTCTAGCTCCCCTCTTAGACTGACAGATGTTCTGTATGTTCCAGGCCTAAGGAAGAATCTTGTCTCCATAGTGGTATTGGAAGATCGTGGTTATGAGGTAATGTTTAGAAAAGGAAAAGTTTTCCTTAAACACATAGCCATGGGACAGGTGAATAAGATCGATTCAAGAGTCAAGAACCTATATTCTTTCGAGGTTTAGGATGCATGCAAGGCTTTGAGGAGCAAAGAAATGGTTAATGACTTGGTGGTTGAGAGGGATAAATTATCTCTCAACATGCAGCCTCAGCAATAGTCTCAGAAGTTTGTGGAGCAGCCACAATTGGAGAAATAGAGAGGAGGCCGAATGGAAGAGTCCACTCAAGTAGAGAAGGACGTCCAACAGAACATAGAGTTTGGAGATGACGGGAGGTATAGCGCGACCGACATAGGTACAATTACCTTTTAGAGGGAGTGTAGCTGCCCTCTCAGACTAGCAGATGTTTTGTATGTTCCATGCCTAAGGAAGAATCTTGTCTCCATAGCGGTATTGGAAGACCGTGGTTATGAGGTAATGTTTAGAAAATGAAAATTTTTCCTTAAACACATAGCCATGGGACAGGTGAAGCAAATTTATTCAAGAGTCAAGAACCTGTATGCTCTCGAGGTTGAGGATGAATACAAGGTTTTGAGGAGCAAAGTAGTGGTTAATGACTTGGTGGTTGATAGGGAGTAATTATCTCTCAACATGCAGTCTCGGAATTTTGTGGAGCAGCCACAATTGGAGAATCAGAGAGGAGACCGAGTGGAAGATTCCACTCAAGCAGAGAAGGACCTCTAGCAGAACATAGAGTTTGGAGATGATGGGAGGCATAACGCGACCGACATAGGTACAATTACCTTTCATAGGGAGTCTTTGGCTCCCCTCTTAGACTAGCAGATGTTTTGTATGTTCCAGGCCTAAGGAATAATCTTGTCTCCATAGCGGTATTGGAAGACCGTGGTTATGAGGTAATGTTTAGAAAAGGAAAAGTTTTCCTTAAACACATAGCCATGGGACAGGTGAAGCAGATCAATTCAAGAGTCGAGAATCTGTATGCTCTTGAGGTTGAGGATGCATGCAAGGCTTTGACGAGAAAATTTGTGGTTAATGACTTGGTGGTTGAGAGGGATAAATTATCTCTCAACATGAAGCCTCAATAGTAGTCTCAAAAGTTTGTGGAGTTGCCACAATTGGAGAAGAGGATAGGATACTGAGTGGAAGAGTCCACTCAAGCAGAGACCTCCAGGAGGGGGGAATTTCAAGCCAGATGGGCAGAGGGAGTACATGCAACTATACCTCTAGGTGTGAGGTAGGGCGATGTGCAGAATTAATCCCAAGAAGAAATTTTGGTAGGGTCCATTGAGATGGTGTGTCTCATGGATTGAACCTGGCTACGAGGATCCCATAGTAAAACAATAGCAGGAAGGATCAGTTAGATTGATGCAATCAGATGTCAAGAAGACAAAAATCAAAGTGACAGGTGTCAAATACTGGAGCACAGACCAGAGTTGATAGCATTGCATAGAGCACATATGTAGATGTCAGTAGCAGCGAATAGAGTCCAGTAGACATGTGCAGTAACTAGTAGCATTCAGAAGACTCTGATGAAATATGCATTATATTGATTCATTTTTTTGGAGGCTATTCAATTTCAAGAGATTTGCATGTGCGAACAACACTAGAGAGTGTTGCATGCAATAACATTCCAAAGGTACCATATCGGGACAGATTGAAACCTTTCTTGTTGAGAGGGAGTGTTGAAATTTGCAACAAGAAACATTGAAATTGGCATCCTGAAACAAAATATAAAAAATGGCTCCCATAAAATGGTTACCATGTGAGGCTTTTGATTTAATTATCCTTAATTAAATTAAAATTAAATTGTAATCTTATCTCATAACAACTTGTAATAGTTAACTAAGTGTAATAGACTTAGTTAGCTCCAGAATTTCGAGTTGAGGGTCAAAGGATAGACATGTAGAGTGATTCTATTATTTACAGGGTTCATTTGCAGTTGTAGCACTAGTGTGGTGTGAGTGGGATCAGTTAACCCACATTAATTGAGTTAAAATCACTTTAACTAGTTCTAACTGATTGATGAGCTAGTGGAAGATCAAGTGAATTAAAATATATTTAATTCACAAGTAGTGATCTACCAAGTAACTGATGATTCACTATTAATAGGTGCATGCATGTCAATTCTAATGGAGACCCAATTGAGACAAAGGTTAAAGACAAGTAAAATATCAGTTGTATTTTTGGTGAACTACCTAGGTGCAATTATAAAGTCAAAGGAAGACTCCATAGGGATTACGCAGTCAATGAATGCTAATTATCATATTTAATAGGGATTAATTGCCTATGGATTGCGTGAGCAAGGCTGGGCTAAGGAGGGCTTGGGAATTGGCTTAGTAATGGTCACTTTTTCCTAAGAATTGCTAGACAGTTTTGAGCAGGATCAAAGTGAGACAATCAGGATAGTGAAGGATTTTCTTAGTGTGAGAAAGCATTGTATTGTTTCATGATTATTTGACTATGTACAATATATGATATAGGGGTTTTGAGCAGGTGCTTTCCCCAAGAACATCTTATGTTGTGTGATTGATAATTTTCTTTCTCTTACTTACATGTGATTGAACTATCGTGTTTTATATTTCACAAATATTCTAGAAGGATTGATTATCTTTGTTTTAGTACATCGCGTGATCAGATTGAATCCAGTGATATAATTTCTACATGGTATTATAGTTGTGTTAGAGATTTTATACAACTGTAACCATATCGCATTATTGAATCGATTTTTCCAGGTATGGGTAGGACTTCAATTGACAAGAAAGAACCTAAATCCATTCATCATTTTGACAACAGAATCGTAATAAGGAGCTAGACCAATTAACATTCGTTTTGGGTTCTCTCTCAACTAGCAAGATCCGGACTAGCAGGCCATAGTAATTATGCATTGATTTCAACCCTTCCATTATGGGATGAGATGAGATGAGATCTCTTTTCATTGAATGATAGATTTTTTTGACTTATCTGAGTATGAGATCGTTGGTAATTCATTGCGGTAATTCAATGTATCATTATATATGTAATTACGCATTCCAACTACAGTAGTAATTACATATATAATTGTATATAATAAATATAGCTATTTGAGGGAATAACTAAGCCTGACCTTCTAGCTCTTTTATTGAGGGGAAGAACTAGCTTTTGAGGGGAATCAATACAGGGGATCGGGGGTATGCACGGATCAAAGATACTCTTTCTTTGGAGAATCTAGAAGAAATCATTATATATGTAATTATGCTTGGTCTATATTTCTTTTTTAGGCTTCGCACCTTGATTTTGATTCATAAGGATAGGCTTATAGACCCATAAAGTCTTAGTGATTGGATAGAGAAACCCATGGTGCAGATTTTCTCAATTTCTACCTTGAGGGCCAGGGCTTTAGCAAGATGGATAATTAGTTGTTTCTATTGAATAAGTGATGCATCCAAAAATGTGTTGATGTGATGTTCAATAATGCTAGGATCAAGGCTAGGAGTTTCTCAATATGACTGGGCGAAAACATAACGAAAATCTTGGAAGAGTGGTTTGTAAGATGAAACCTCTTTGGGCTAATATGTAGCTCCAATAAGTCTATGTTTGGTCACATTGGGTGTAACATAAATGTCCGCCTTGATGATTGGTGAAATGTTGGCCATATTACCTTCCTCAAAGGTGTCCGAGGCAGGAATGGGGTTTGTCACCCAATCTACATGTCCATGGGGGATGAAATCCTTCGCCTCAATGGTAGACTAGTCGAAAGGGTCAGAAGGGGTGAAAGCATCTAAGGTAGGAACTAGTCATGAGAATGCATGTCATCCTGGGGATAGTCATGAGTAGTCATGGCTTCCAAGGAAAATTTTAGGGGCTAATATTCGCAAGTGGGATAATTTTCCATGCTTTAAAAAAAAAAAATATTCGCCAATTTCCAGTTTTTTGAAAATTGATTCGCCCAAGTTTTATATTATAAAATTATTTTACCCTAAAAATAGCCAAAATTTTATATATGCTAATATAAATTAATTAGAAACCTAAATATTTGTACAAAAATATCATAAAAAATTTTACAATTTACATATTGAGGATTAGTAAGATTTGCCAAGGTTTCTAAACTTTAAGATAAACTTCCATCCTTAAAATTTTCCCTGATGGCCTCTTGAATGTCTTCGTCAAAGTGGAAGATCTGGGTATTAGACACTAGAAAATTTGGCCCAATTTCCGACGGCCACTTCGTTGCTATTTCGACACATAGTCATCGCAAGAGCGACAGTTCGAGGAAGGCAAAAACGTGGTTTGCCATTACGTCGCAATTCCGATGCCTTGAAAAAGTGTCGCACTACCGACACTTTTTCCGTCACTTCCAAACAAGCGTCGCTCTTCCGACATTTCCCAAACCGTCGCTCTTCCGACGTTTGTAAATTGTCGCAATTTCGACGAAATGTGGTCCGACGTTTTGAACGTCGCTCTTCCGACGTTTTTATACCGTCGCTCTTCCAACGTTTGTAAACTGTCGCAATTCCGACGAAATGTGGTCCGACGTTTTTATACTGTCGCTCTTTTGACGTTTTTAAGTTGTCGCAATTCCGACGTCGTACAAAAGTGTCGCAAGACCCACGCAGGGGAACCATCGTTAGATATCTTTGACAATTACAGTGTTTACAGAATTCAAAAATAAAACAGAGGTCCAGCACAGTAATATAAGCAAAAACATGCCCAATTAAGTGGGCCGTGAAGCAAGAAAACCAAACTAAAGTGAAGCAGCTACTCATCCGGTGGTTCTTCAACAATTCGGCACCATCCTTCGGAAGGTCCAGGATCTCTAGGCGCTATCTCCACATTCACGCCACCGCTCCCCTCCTAAAGGCCCGAAAGCTGGGCTTTTTCTGAGCTCAGACCTGCCGGATGGGTGCATTGTTCCTCCACTTGGGCCTCTTCACAGAAAACCACGGTGATTGAAGCTGTGATTCGTGGGTGGTTCAGAGAGAAATTAAAGGAAAAAATCGCAGTGCGCGTTGTGGGAGAAGGTGACGCAGTGGGGAAATGAGGAGCAGGGGAGCCCATACGGAGGCCAGATCCTAGAACCCGACCCCGCCCACTTCTAGTGTTTGGATAGCGACCTACGTAATAATCACTAGACTGGGAAGACGACTTGGTTGAGGGGCTGGAGGGAGCACGCAGGGGTTGACCTCTGGTGCTACCCCTGCGACAACGCATCCTTTGACGCAGGCGAGGCATGGGTGCAGTCTCAGCAGTGGGCACAAGACGAGACAGAGAAGCAGGATTCCAAGAAAACAAGGAAGACAGACACAGAACAGACCGAGAGAAATGCAGATTTGCACCAAGGTCTAAGCAGCAGTTCAAATGGCTTCTCCTTCTCGTCACAGTGAGCAGATAGTGTAACCCAGCAACTGGAGAGCATCTACAATTCAAAGGTTGCGGCTCGTCTGAAAAACCATAGCGAAACGCCATTTTATCGACCCGACTGCAATGGCATCGAAGAATGCCTGTCATAAATCTCTCATTGATGAGAGGCAAAGGCTGGAGCATATTGGTGCATGCAGAATCACTAACAGGAGTGGAGGTCCGATCTTAAACAACGTTAAAACTTAATGCGATTGATGTGAAAACCTTGGAACTTAAATATCAGCTGATTGAACAACGTTAAAACTTAATGCGATTGATATGAAATCGCCACATCCATGTCCCATAGCCTTAAACGCCATCGAATGCACCTGCATCTGGGAACAGGGCAACTTTTGATTGAGGACACGTGGCAGAAATTGATTGGAGCGGATCTTTGTTTGGGCCACTCGCGCAGTGGGAATCCGGACCCGAAAAAGATTAGGGCGAATTTGATAAGAAATTCGCGTCACAACTCTCTCTCTGTACGCCAGCCCAAATTCCGACCCGAAAAATATTAGGGCGGAATTCATTTGGTTTTTGCGTCACAAAATTGGCCGACATCAGCAGGCTATTTTGGAACGCAAATTTGGTTTGAATTATGGTTTATCGCCGTTTGAAGTCCGGCGGGCTCCACGGCTAAAGGGTTCGTTTGAAGTTTTGACAAAGGTTTTGTTATATGTTTTATATAACGCACGATGGAAGGTCCCACACTAGTTTTGGTAATATTTTTTTTTTAAATGCGACGTATATATGTTTTATATATATATATTTCATATATATATTAAAACATTTATAAATTGTGGACCTCAAGAGAATTTTAATAGATTTGTTATTCCCTAGGCGGAACTTTGGAACCCTTGGCATGACGGCACCGCTACCTGTTCAGTCCGGTTGGATACCATAGCTCGGCGGTGAATGGACCTTGCCACCCCTCGGATTCTGCAGCTCGCCGGGTAACTCTCTTTCCAGTTTATAAGACTCTGGCTGATTTACTGCTCGACCCGGATATCCTGGGTCCCCACTGACCATATCCGGAGGTTATTATTTTTTCTTGTGGGCTTCCACTTGTTTTACTTCTCGGGACGCGCAGCCGTGACTATCTGGGGTTACTACTTGTCTTGGCAGTAGATTACTAGGGGTTTCTACTTGGTCTTGCATCCCTATACACTTGGTGGGGACGCATCCGAATAGTGAACCTTGACCTTTTCCCCTCTGGACCCATCATCGGGCCCGGCTTTATCGACATCTGCACTGATCTCTGGATTCGAGGCCTCAGCTTGTCAGCCGGAGTTGCATTAATCATTTCACCCTTGTTTTCTAAGGGCTACTGTCTCCTCCAGCAGTCACTACGCGGGTATTTGAAGGGCGATCCTTTCATCATGAGCACCTACGAGGACGAGGTAGACTATTCGGAGGACCCTCTGGAGGGGGTTGACATTTGGGGGTTGGAATCACATGATGAGGTGGATGCGATGTCTGACTTGGACCCATTATCCGAGGTGGATTTGCCTACTTAGCCCACACATTCCACCATGGATGGGTGCATCTCGCCCATGGGGGACCTAGCGCACTTGGCTTTTGGCTCACCCTCGAATGAGGATATTGGTCTTTGGGCTTTCACGCAGGCAGAACAGGACACTCTGGCTAGTGCTGCCATCGGAAGCTCTGCGCTATTCTCGGAGGTAGTCTTTCACGATATCGGAGATACATCACGCTATTTGACGCAGCGGCATACTGAAGGCCTTCACCCACTTGGGGTTAACTCACACTACCCTTCTGATAAAGATGGCGCAGCTCAAAACTGTTCGGAGCCCTTTGCACCTTTGGCGGCCTCTGGGGTCTTCACCAACATACCAGAGGACCTAATCAACCGGGAGAAGATTAGCACTTCGCCTGAATCTGAAGCCGTTGTTGAGCCAGAACTGGGGGTTTGTAAGGTCAGTAAGTCGCACAGGGTCACAAATAACAAGTTAAACTATCTCACAAATTTTGGAAGCGAGAGTGGCATGGAATATTGGAGCATCATAGCTGCCAAGACCCTGGTTGGGAAGATCCGCGGCCGGAAATATTCTTCGATGCGACTTCAGCGATGGAAAAGGGAGATCTGGAGCGAATCCCTTGACTCTCTCCCAGTGGTTGGGGTCATGACCAAAGGCTGGTTCTCGCTCACCTTTGCCCGCCCTGATCACTCCGATTGGGCCCTCAAGCAATACTGGCACCTAGAATTGCACCCCGTCTATCTCAAGAGATGGGTGCCCCTTTTTTATCCCAAAAAAGAGAATGCAGGTGCTGGTCCCATTTGGATGAGGTTGCTTGGCCTGCCTCTGCAATTCTGGAATGACACTGCGCTTCGGAACATAGGGGGCCACTTCGGTCGTTACCTGGACCATGATCGTTCCTACCTGTCCACTGGAAGCAGAGCAGTGGCTCGTATCCTGATTTTTCTCGACACAAGGGATGGTCTATATGAGAACTTTATCATGATGTTTGATGGGATGAAGTGGCAACAACCTTTAGACTATGAAGGCGTGCCCTTTCGCTGCAGGAAGTGTCATGAGGTGGGTCATCTGTATAAAGATTGCCCAAGGAAGGGGGCTGGCAGGATGGTTGTTAAGAAATCTTGCTCCATTGGCACACAAACTGGGCCGGATCCCAGCATCTTGCCGGACAGTGTGGATGAGTAGACGAGGGCCCCTGAACTCCCTGGTGATGTTGGGTCGCGGTCAGCGGCTCTGCCTACCTGGACTACCACGCATCCCAGATCCCGGCCACAGGTCTCGTCGGTGTCTCCCCAGCATGATCTCTTCATTCTGGGTACTGCTCTTTTTGGCCCTTTGTTTTCTGATTTTGCAGATATATCTTCATCCATTTCTTTGCCTTATAATGTATCTGTTAATGAACCTCTCAATCTGTCATCTGCTTTCTCCTTACCTTGCATATCATCGAGTGAGACCCATAAATCTTTAAACCTCCCCTCAGTATGCTGCACCATTGCTTTGGCCTCTCCTTCCTTCTCCCCTATCATCCATCATTCATCTGCAGAGCCCACCTCTGGCCATTTAGTCTCCTCCTCGGAGACTCACTCTTCGAGGCACAACTACTTTCTTAGATCCTTAACCAACCCTCAATCTAGCGAGGTTTTCGGTATTGGGCCGGGTTCGGGTAGCTTACCCTCCAAATCTCGGGGAAGACCTTCTGCATTAGAGAAAGCCATCAAAAGGGCTAACTTTGAAGTGGAAGCTGGTACACAATATTCTCTTATGCGGGTCCTTAGAGCAAGACGACCCTTGATGACTGTTACATCATGATTTGTCTCTCCTACAACTGCAGGGGACTGGCCAACCCCGTTAAGAGATTGGCCCTCAGAGACCTGTTAGCAAAAAAGCCCTTCGACATTCTATTTCTACAAGAAACGCTTGGGGTAGGGTTGGAGGTGACTGCTACTTTAACTTCCTTTCTCCCTGATTGGTCCTTCATTACACTTGATGCTCGTGGTAGATCTGGAGGATGTGCTCTTGGCATCAACAATAAAACCACCCGGATGTTGAACTGCTGGGGCAGGAAAGGTGTTCTTGCGATGAATGTTCAATTTGGTATCTCTGAGATTGAGTTTACCCTGGTTAATGTTTATGGACCCTACTCTGACAGAGAGCACTTCTGGCACTCCCTTTTGTCCTGTTCACTCATGACTGTCCCCCATCTCATTCTGGGCGGTGATCTGAATTTCTCTTTGGGTATTGCTGAATCTTGGGGCCCCCTGGCCATCCTAGACCCAATGGCTGAGTTTTTTAACTCAGAGCTCGGTGCCTCTCATCTTGTTGACATTCAGACTACCAAGTTACAACCTACCTGGAGGAACAGGAGGACTGGAAGCGCAGCTTTGGCTCGCAGACTTGACAGATTTCTTATTAAACATGACCTCCTTTCTATTTTGACTCGTGCACATCAATGGGTGGGATCTGGAGGTAAATCTGATCACTCGCCCATTACCTGGAGTTTTATTGTGGACCTAATAGAGCTCGACCCCCATACAAATTCAACTCCAGATGGTTGCGCGATCCTGATTATAATCAGTTGGTCACTCAGACCTGGCAGCACTTTAGACCTTCGATGGATTTTGACCCTGGCAGGGTTATCAATGAAAACCTTAAGCGCATAAAGAACCTTACCATTCAGTGGGTTCGGAACAAAAATAAACTGGAAAGGGAGGCTCTACACAGCATTGAGGATAAAATTGGCTCTCTCAACAATGATGATCTGCTGGGATATAGTAACGCGGTAGCCAGGGCACAACTTTTTGCACTTGAGACCGAAAAAGCCAGACTGCTGAAACAGAAAGAGGAAGATTGGAGGCTCAAAAGTCGGGCTATTTGGATACAGGCCGGTGACGAAAACACAAAATTTTTTCAGCAGCATGCAACTGGCCGCAAGGCTGCTAACACCATTTTGGAACTATCAGATCGTAATGGCTTTACTGCGAGAACGCAATCACAGCTATCTGAGCTGGGTACTAGACACTTCTCCAATCTGTATAGGGCTTCTACAATTATAAATCTCCCAGATATCCTGCGCATTACTCAGAACTTTAAACTATTCGTTGAACAGGAGCAGATGGATGATCTCAATGCCCCGGTCACCATGGGTGAACTTGAGGGTGTTTTGAAATGGTTCAAACGGGACAAAAGCCCGGGGCCTGATCGCTGGCCCATTGAGTTTTTCATCCACTTCTTCGACCTCATATCAGCAGACCTTCTGGCTATGATTGAAGATAGCAGGGTGCGGGGCAGGATTTATGATGGATTTAACACCACTTTTATTGCTCTTATTCCTAAATCGGACAAACCTACCAGCTTCAATGAGTTCAGGCCCATTTCGCTGTGTAACTGTATCTATAAGATCATCTCCAAAATTATTGCAAACCGCATCAAGCCTTTCCTGTCCAATCATATTGAAAAGGAACAATTTGCTTTTCTGAATCATAGGCAAATTCATGAGGCCATTGGTACGGCCCAGGAGGCCCTTCACTCTATCAAAACTCTCCGACTGAAATCGACTATTCTCAAGATTGATCTCACTAAAGCATTTGACCAAGTTGACTGGAGTTACCTTCACCTCATCCTCATCCACTCAGGTTTTCCTCATACCTTTATCAACTGGATTATGGGCTGCATCTGTCACGCTACCTTCAGCATATTGATCAATGGTACTGCTACTGATTTCTTCCATGCGGGGCGGGGACTCCGTCAGGGCTGCCCCCTTTCACCATTACTATTTGTCCTTGTCATGGAGGGCCTCTCTGTGCTTATCAATAATGATAAAGAAAGAGGATTACTTCAGGGGCTCCGGATCATTGATAATTTATATCTCACTCACCTTCTATTTGTAGACGATGTACTTATATTCCTCAATGGCACTAGACAAGACTCTGTTCATTTTGATCTGCTCCTGAATTGGTTTTGCAGGGCTACCAGTATGGCACCGAATAGCACTAAATCCTCTATCATCATGACGGGCTGCTCCACACAGGAACAAGACACCTCTAGGAATCTATTTGACTATGTCTGCATAGATATCAATGGCAGACTCAAATATTTGGGGTATCACATCAAACCAAACGATTATAAGATCAAGGGCTGGAACTGGATCATAGCAAAAATTGAGCGCAGAATAAACGTCTGGTATAACCGATGGTTATCCAGGGCTGGTAGACTAATCCTCATAAAGTCTGTTCTGGAGGCCATACCGGTCTATTGGATGACCCTGGCCTGGATTCCGATTGGTATTACTAATCGGATAAAATGCATCTGTAGACAATTCCTTTGGCACAACCAAGGTAAGGCATCCATGTTTGCCTGGATAACATGGGATCGTATCAATTTGCCCAAACAATGGGGTGGCTGGGGGTTAAAGGATCTCCACCTATTTTCTCGGGCCCTTGCGGAAAAGATGGGCTGGCACTTAATTACAGGACAGAGCTTATGGAAAGAGGTCATGGTTGCCAAATATATCTCACCCCAAAGTCCTCTTGAATGGATCCGTGGCTGCATCACTCTGAATTCGGGGGCATCAATCATATGGAGGGCCATCACAAGGGTAGCACACATTCTTCATAATGGTCTTTCTTGGCAAATTGGTTCAGGAGCTGAGGTGCGCATTGGCACTGACTCCTGGTCGGGGAGTGGGGAATATCACAAACTTCCGGCGTTTATCATTGAACACCTTGCCCACAGAAACGTCATTTATCTGGCACAGATTGTTGATTGGGCACACTCCTCATGGCGGGAACAAGCCTGGCTACAGGCGGGTGACCTTGGGATCCCTCAGGAGGGCACACGAGTCTGGCAACAATTTATCTGGGCTCTGAAAGCTACCAACATTCGCATCTCTGACCAAGAGGACAATTTGATTTGGGTTGTTTCAAAAAATGGACATTATACTCCAAAGTTGGGTTACCTCAAACTTATCAAGCACAGGGAACCACCTATAAAGGACTGGTGGTGAAGTCTCATATGGAAATTGAAAACCCCGCACAAGCACAGACTTCTGTTCTGGTGCATGCTTAGAGACTGTATTCCTACCACGGAATTTCTTCACAGAAGAGCTTACCACGGGGCATCTAGATGCTGTTACTGTCTAAATGACAGTGAGGACGCACTCCATTTATTCCTGCAATGTAACATCATACTTAACATTTGGTCTCGGATCATTACAGAATTGGGTTGCAGATTTAATTGGCAGGGTGCCACTTTATTAGAGGCCTGGACTCATTGGTGGCAGCACTCTGCACACAGCCCAAAACTACGCAACCTCCCTCTTATCGTGGCTTGGGAAATATGGATAGGTCGAAACAATCAGATTTTCAATGATATTCCTATCGACTATGATTGGATTTGTGCAGCATCTCTTGCCACTTTTCGGCTTATTCCTGAAGACAGTATTTGCAGCAAGCCATCTCATGAGACCACAGAAACTATTGATTACAGCCGGACGTGGGCATACTTTGATGGTGCGTCCAATGCTCACGGGTGTGGTGGGGGCGCTACTCTTTATTTGAATGACCAACACTACTACAACATCAGAATGGGTTTAGGTCCAGGTACCAACAACTACGTCGAACTGCAAAGCCTCAGATTTCTTCTTACCTTTGCTCGGGACATTCACTGTGACTCCATCCAGATCTTTGGCGATTCTCAACTTGTGACCAATTGGTTTAACAACCTATCTCATTGTCACTCGCACACACTGTCTGCACTGCTGAGCGAGGTACACCATCTTAGAGCACTTTTTGACTCCATCACAGTGACTCATATTTACAGGTCTCGGAACAAAGTGGCTGATCAACTGTCCAAAGAAGCTTCAGAGCTGACCTGGGGTACGTGGCACATCACAGAACACACTGATGGACAGATCTACAGATATTATCATCGGCCTTTTATCGAGGAGGCTCCTACTGGTTTGGATGTTTAGTATTACAGCTATCTTCTGGGAGATTTTGTTCTACCTCCCCTTTTTATATATTCGGCATGTATATTTACTTCATATTTATATTTAGGTTTTATAGGAGTTAGTAAGTTATGCACCGAACTTACTATGTGGACACTGGTTTCATTACTGAATGGTTTCTGTTTTGGGGCCCCATGATTGCACCTCTGATTTAGTTATTTAGGCACAGAAGGTAATAGATTTGGGTGAACAATGGTTTGCCGGTTTGTGTAACATGTAGCGGTCATTAATTGAAAAGTTACGAACTTTTTCTTTAATGAAAAAGTGTTTTGAAGGAAACCTGACGGTTGCGTATTTTTAGAGACATAGAAGAATTTTGAGTGCACTGCATTTTGCAGCAGTCACATTTTGTAATCCCTCTCAGTGAGGAAGGATTTGTAATAGTTTTTTTTTGAAGGAATAGAATTTTTTCAAAGTGTTAAACTCGTTTCTAGTAAAGAAATTTTTAATATTTTTTCTGTGTTAGAAGAGGAGAGTATTACTCTCTCCATTGTTATTCGAATTTTCAATATTCCAACACATGGCTATAAATGAAGGATATTGCTATCACATCAACATCAACATGTTTTCAAGTAGATTCCATAATTGTAACAACTTCTCCTGGATGCTCAAATTGTAAAAAGAACATTGAAGATTATCAGTGAGTCTAATTTACTAATTTAGAATCTTGTAGATTAGATAGAATCTTTGCTAATATATTAGCTTACTCCTTTTAAGTTTGTCTCATTCAAATAATAAAAAATGTTTCAAGGAGTATAATGAAAACTAGATTATGTGTGAAGCATAAAATAATCATTGATGCTAGACTTGGAAGTTAAGAAGTATAATAAGAAGTAGATACACTTCTCTAAAGCATAATACCATTTTTCTGAAGCATAAGACAATCATTGATGCTAGACTTGGAGGTTCGAATAAGACAAGATAAAACAACGAAAAAGGCATTCCATTACTTGCATGAAATATGAGTACCACCTTTTACCAGTAAGCTGGGAGCAAGGTCTAGATTTTGACTGGCATTGATTCTTGTGAACTCAAATTTCACTAAAAACATAGTTTTTTGTATGTTTTTCAGCACATGGTTAAAAATGATAGTGCATCAAAATCTATATTGTTGGGCCGAATACATAAGTAATCAAAAATTCTCTTTAACAAGTTATTCGCTTCATCAAAGCCTGATCTTCACATGTGACACTTTTGCTAGGGATAAATATCAAGTGGGTTGTGACATTTTAAAACTTGGTTCGCGGTGAAGTGCCCAAAAGGCAAGTCTATCAAAGCATCTACGACCTGTGTCATTTCATAGTAGCGGATGATTTGATATCATAATGGAGGTGCTCCAATTCAAGCAGTGTAGAAGAGGCAGGAGCCTACAAGGCAGATCCAAACTTTGGAGAAGAGCAAGGTAGATCCTGGGAAGAACGAAGAATTTGGGAATCCGGGATCTCTTCCAGAGGCCATGATACCAAAGGTTTGTCCTGTTTGTAGATCTTTCTCATCTACATCCAATATAGCCTTAAATGCCCACATAGATCACTGTCTATCAGGTGAGTCAAATGCTAAAAAATTTGGAACAAAGTTTTCCAAGCCTAAAGTGAAGGTGAGAGAAAAACGATCAATCCTAGATATAATTGTTGCGGCACCTGTTTGCACGCTAGAGGATTTGGATTACAGTACTAGAAAAGAGCAATTGACCGCTGATGCACATCCATTGCCTTTGGATCAGCTCAATCTTAGAGACACCACCAAGCAGAGGCAACATCAATGCAAAGATCTCAACATTTCAAAATTAATGCAAAGATCTCACGTAGTGGTAATGCATGTATTTCAAAAGAAACAAATAACAATGCACATTCTAACCCATTCGAATAACCACTGTAGCAAGGGTTTACATCTAATTAGATCCAATCCGTATATCGATGGAAACAAATTAATATAATTACATTTTCCGTAGCAGAGGAAACTTTGCGAAAACAGAAAAGGAATATAAAACGAGGATGTCAAGATGTTTAGATGACTCAGTACAACAATTATTTGTGCTTAGTAGACACAACACTGTATTCTTAATGCATTTTCTGTAGAATACTAAACAGATTTGTCCAAAATTTGAGATGCAAATTGTAGTCTCTACTACGTTTGGAAAATTGGAGGTTTATAAAAGATAAACTGCGAACAAAATT
The DNA here is from genome assembly GCA_034641835.2 of Pinus albicaulis. Classification (NCBI taxonomy): domain Eukaryota; kingdom Viridiplantae; phylum Streptophyta; class Pinopsida; order Pinales; family Pinaceae; genus Pinus; species Pinus albicaulis. The sequence continues at coordinate 1,137,779,926 of CM076577.1, read as the reverse complement.
GTACCACTATGATAAGAAGCTGTCAGAAGCATTCCTTCTGCTTCACAAACATGGAACTACCTTAAGAATGCTTATGGTTGATATAAATATTAGAGCATGGCAGTTGAATGTAGTAGTTATGCTAAAATACTGAATAACAGCTTGAGAGTGCTCTTCAGATACTATACGAATGCACCAAATTAAATTTGTACCATTACTAAAGATAAATGGCCAAAAATAGTCAATTTTGATATCGTGAAGTTATGTCTTTCTCGGTAGCAAACTGGGGATAGGATGGAAAATATGAGAGAACTAAGTTCCAAGGACTAAAAAACAAGGCCAACATAGTTCTGCCTTGAATCAGAGACAAAACAAAGCTGCCCAAAAAAGTGTTTGCCACTGTCATCACCCCGAGGAGCGCAAAGTCAGTTGATGGTGCCAACCATTTGACGAAGCAGAGAGAAGATTCATGGTGCCAATGGTTGTAGCATAGTTTTTTGATGTGAGCCATCATTGTAACAAAGCATATTGATGGTGCCAATTGTTGTAGAAGTCCATTGAGAGTGAAACTACCGTAGTAGAGCAGTTTGAGAGCACCCATTAAAGCTCCTATATATAGTAGAGTCAACATTTTCCTATTGAACAAGTTTGTATAGTCAAAGCCACGGCAAGATCAGATAGCCACGATCCTAAATGAGAACTAGAGCCAAAGCTAAGATAGATTCACGTTTAGCAGAACAAGACAGCCATAGCAAAGGATCTGACCACAAAACCAGATCATGAGAGATAGCAAGATTCTTGCTTCCACTATGGAAATGTAGAAACTGTACAAGGGCTTTGCTTCCAGCAGATTTCATTGTGACAGTAATTTCTATGGTGTTGTAAGCGCTCATTAGTAGAATCTTAAAGCCATTCTAGAATTATTTTAACCTGGAGAGGGTTTTCTGTGGTTATAAATCCTCATGTTCAAATTCCATTGTGGATTGGTTGTGTTTGATATTATGTTTTTACTGTCCGCAGTTGAATTTTCGCACAAAAAATTATCAGTCTAAAGCGGAGCAATTTTGTGATGTTTCTTTTGCTTCCTATTGTGAAGTATTTCGCTCAGAACTCTACTCGTTGTAACAGAGGTCTTGGGCATAGAACAGGGGACTTGGGTTTTTTGGCATCAAACTTCAGGTTAAGATGCTCATCTGAAGAATGGCACAGTGAGCCTTAGCATGGAGTTGGGAGTACAAATTTGAAGTGCAGGTAGGGCATTGTACAATAGACCGACTTTTGGACCCTAATACAAAAGTTTCTTCTTCTTTCAAAACGTGTTTCTCCTTTTCTGTAACCAATGTGGGTCCTGTTCTTGTTTCAATTGGGGATGGATGAGAATTTGTTATTGCTCTAGATGATCACACTCTGGGTAGCCCTGGAGGCTATTTTGGGGTGATGAGTCCAATAGATCTCAATGAACTATTTCCCTTGCTGGGGAATACTATTGCAGTGGAATTTGATACTATTTTGGATGTTGAATTCCACGATCCTAATGGAAACCAGTACCTTCAGCTCCAGTACCTGTTCACAAAAGAGGGTGCCATAGTCATTCATGCGTGCAGAGAGGGTGAATTGCAGGCATTTCAACAGGAGGTGTTGTTGTTGTTGCATTGGCCACTAGATTGTTTGTCTGGTTCTGTTACAAGCGCAGAGTATTGAAAAGGACAGAAAAATTTAGTTCAGATATTGTGAAATTGCCTCGGAAATTCACCTACAAAGAGCTCAGAAATGCTATGAAAGACTTTTTTTGAATGTGATTGATAATCGATAATTGCAAGCAAGGGTAATCCCCTTGTGAAACCCAAATTTCTGAGCATTTTCTAAAACCTGATGACAAATTCATTGTAATGAACAAGCGCCTAGGTCCATATTACGTCCAAATCTACCAAGCACCAAGATCTATAAAAAAAATCCACAATATCTGCGAACTAAGAAGAAGAGCATAATGTATTACCTTACACCATTCGGGAAATAGTGGTTGGGGTTTTACCATGTAAAAATTTGAGAAAAACCATGAAAAAGCATTTATCATTGAAATTAAGGCGGTATCCTCAAGCTGACGGCTTTTCGCATAGGCTCCATGGTGAGGGAAATATCCTAAATGTAGAGTCTCCTGAAATATTTCAGCCAAACAACCTTACACGAACACCAATTGAACTCAAAGTTGGGTACTAGTTTTTTAAATCAAATTCCAAAATTACAAACATATAAAGATAGTTGGGAAGAATAATTTTATGCCTCTAAAATAAACATGCTACCTGTTCTCGAACATTATCATTCCAAGAGGTAAGAAGTTCCACAAATATAGGCAGTGCCCCATAATCAATCACAACCTTTGTATTCTCAGAGGTTCCTGAGACTATATTAGTCAAAGCCAAAGCTGCTTCAAACTGCATTATCAATCACAAGGTATCACCATCAAAGCTATAATTTTAAGATAAAAATTTATCTACCATTGAAACTATAATTTTAAAATAGATACACCTAGTGATATAGACACCTAGTGAGAGTAGAGGTTAGGAAATTATAATAAGAATTATTACAAGATATCACTCACAGTGCAATTGATTGTTCATTGTCTGTTGTAACTATAATTTTAAAGAAGACACACTTAGTGATATAGACAACACCAAGTGAGAGTAGAGGTTATGAAATTATAATGAGAATTATTTCAAGATATCATATTAATCATAGTACAGTTAATTTTTTATTGTTTGGTGTAATAATTTTTTATTATTTATAAACACAATCAAACATATTATGAGGGATGGTGATGAAATTGACAATGGTCTCATAACAAACCATAACGGGCACATCCCCTAGCAAGATAGACTCTGAATAAGAAAGAAAGCAAAACAAAGTGATTACTTACAGGATCATAGGCTTCCTGAAGAACAAGATCCAGAGCAGCATCTGTAACCCCTAAAGCAACACCTCTCTCTGCAAGATGAATCGCTACATCTTTCATATGTAGTCTAGCAAATTTTTTGAGCTCATCACGAGAAAGAGGATCAAATACAACTATCTCATCAAGTCTATTCAATAGCTCTGGCCTGAAATGTCTTCTAACCTGCAAAAATATTCAAAGGCATGTCAAAGCACTGCAGCCAACTTCGTGATAAAATTATATGAAAAATATGCATACACAGAGTCCAAGAGAATGAAACGGCAGGTGTATTGGCAGTTGCCGAAATGCAGCAACTAAAATGGCAGGTGTATTGGCAGTTGCGGAAATGTAGCTACTAAAACGACAGGTCTGTTGACGGTTGCAGGTGTGTGGATTGTTGTTGGTATTTTCAGACCGATTCCATGGAAATATACCAGAAACCAGTGGTATGTCAAACCTAGAAGGTAACCCGAGAGACTGTGACCGTCAGATTAAACAAGTAACAGGTGTCGTGCCTAGATAAGAAGTGTTGACAAAAAAAAAATTGATCTCTTTCATAACAGAAGGCCTATTGGCCTAAATATCTAGGACATGTGGCACTCCATGATAAAGACACATGGTGTGTGGATTTGAGTTTTTCAGGTGGTCAAGTGGGCCGAAAATAGGTGAAATGTGGCACCACTCAGAGATTGACATGTGCCAATTCGTACAAGTGGTAGACAATTGGCATGCTCAAACAACGAGGTGATGCAAGAATGAAATGAGGGAGAAAATATCAGAAAAGCCCCAAATCTGGAGAACTAAAGCTCATCACCAACCTGAGATTGACAACTTTACATGATGTAACCTATGAAATCATAAATGGATAAATCATAGTAACAATAAAGTAACCTATGTAACAATAAAGTCGGATTCATCCTGGGAGTGGTAATGGGAGAAATCATAGTGAACAACAGGAAACATGCAGAGTTTCTTACAATCAAATAGATGAAAAACACATACAAAAAACCTAGATAATAATCATGAACAAGCTTAATATTGAATTATGAACTGTAAAGGAACTTACAAAATGTGACATTACGAACCTGGTCAAGCGCACAAGCAAAAATATCATGGACATGACCCTGGTTGACAAGTTGTATTGCTCATGATGCAAGAGGATTTGTACCTGCACTACCAAGTCAATCAAAATCCATCATTATCTATACAATAAATATAAGTAATTGATGTAGTATTTTTTACTCTAAGATGCATTCTTATGATAATGTTAGAACATATGTTGAAAATGTCAAAACATACCTGAATAAGCTCCTCTTCATTTCAAGAACAATTTATTGGAGTCACATGAACTTGGAACAAGCCTCCCACGATCTGAAAGAGTAGCGACTAAGTCAACAGTGACTTTTTTGTTGCTATGCTGGATCGAGGGAGGTTTGCTCCAAGATTAAATTGCTCCAATAAATTATTCTCTACTAAACAGGGCCAACCATGTGAAGGTGGAAGATCTTATGGCCCTTGCCCCCACCCCCCCTCACATCACTCTCAATTCCCCAATACCCAATCTATATTTCATTTTTTACATCACTCTCAATTCCCCAATATATTTTTTACTTTCATGAGCATAAAAAAAATATTCAATAACTAATAAAAAAAACAATTCAACAAAAAGTACGCAAGGAAACATTGCAATTAATGCTTGACATAAAAATAGTATGATAAATGAGTTTTTTATATAACGCAAAAAACGTTCCAAGTATGGTAACGTTTGTCTTATAATAATACAATATTTTACATTGTCAAATTTTCTTTTTCTTCTTCCTATTTTTAAAGCTCCTAATTACATCATCAATATCATCGTGCTCTACTCCTGTTTCGTGCCTTTCAACCCGCACTGCTGACCTAGTTGTGTATTCACGATGTCTGGGCTCAACCAGTGACGGGGCATCGCCTACAAAAACAGATAATATTAAATTTTAATTGTCAGTTTTTAAATATCATTGAACTAGTTCGGTAATATTAATAAAAAAAATTGCAATGAGATTATTTACCTAGTGCACCAGTTGTCGTTGTTGGGACTGTTGCCCTGTCTTCTTCCTCTCTGGTGGTAAGATCCTCAAGGGAAACATTCTTTGTCATTTAAACAAAAAACGTTATAAGGACAACCATCAAGGTGTAATTAGAAAAAATTATAAGTGGAAATTAATTACCGTCACGGCCCTCACTGATAGTAGCATTGTCGGCCTGGTCCCCACTACAATGATCAGGTTGCACGTGAGGAACATCTACATCTGGCTCTACAACTGGGTTATTTGCCTCGTCGGCAGTGTTGCTCCCCTGATTTAAACAAAGTTGTTAGACATTAAATTTATGGACGAAAACAAACATATTGAAAGGTTAATGTTTTACCTTATCAGGCATTATGGATCTTGGGACCTGCCCCAAGCTTATGCGACGTTCAACTATGGCTTGATAGCCGAAATGGAAAGCGATATTTTTATCTTCCTATGTAGTTTAACATTACCGAAGTCATCACCCTACATTACATATGATTGTGTATTTTTAATTATATTTGATAGGATTACAAAAACGTTGGAAGGCGATACAATTAATTATAAGATGTTTAGCTACTTAATTACAATTCTTGCAGCTAATTTCAAGTAGCCGCCCTGGCCTAGCTTGTGATGGCCCTTTTTCTCAATCCTAGCTTTGGTTGCCTTTGAGGTGTTAGGAGACCTAGCATCAACAAAATTGAAGTCAGATATGATGTAGCACACTTTTATTTTAGACATAGAAAAAATTAAAGCTATTGAATTAAAGTTGTAATTTGAGTTAGTTTTAGCATTTTCCTTCTTTCTTTGCCCTTTTCTCTTTTCCGTCATGGATGAGTGCTCTCCACTCACTCTCTGGAACTATGAGAGGATGCTCATATCTAGGGTTAAATTGCAATTGCATCCTATAGGTGTCCCTAGTATATTTCAAATTTTTGTCGGCTACCCGAACCACCATTGTTCTGTCAAATGTGCCGACCCCAAAAAGGGCTTCTAGATAATCTAGAAGTTCTTTTTTCAGGTTGTAATTCTAGGAATTCCACCTTTTGCGTATGGTTGAGCCAAAAATTACCAACGCATGGCTCTCCAGAATCCTGTAGAACTCATTGTTTCCTACACAGAATAAAACCAAAAGAAAAAGAAGATATTATCATTAATTTAAAAATAAAAATCATGATAAATATGATTTAGATAAAGTACATGAAATAGTTAAAATATTAAAATTTACCTGGGAGTTGTACATGCTTTATAGGGACACCTTCATCGTTCACCAACAACGTGCCATTAATGGTCCCTGTGGAGCTGACACGTGTAGCTCCAGGAAACGCAATAATGTAGTTGGTCATATCAGCCTCATCATTGCCAACACGTTCAGCGGTTGGTTGGGTGTCTGCTTGGGCAGGGTGTGTTTCTTGGCTGGCACCTAAAGGAGTAGAAGGTGTACGAGAGGGTTGCTGGGCAATCTCTTGCCCTTGTGTCCCACTACCACCAACACCGGGTTCAGCAAATGCCAGAAAACGCTACATACAAAAGAACTTTTTGTTAGTTTAGTCAATGTAAAAATTAAAAATCAAACTATCACAATTCATCTCATGCAGAACAAAAAAAAATATCCTTTTGACTTTTTATTATTACCTGATATCTATCTAGCTGGCTCATAAGTTGTTTTATCCTCTCTTCTTTTTCAGGTGTTTGAGGCGCGTCTATCAAAGTATTAAATTCCGACCTTGCATCTCGTGCCTTTTTTCACAACAAGAACACGGGAGATAGGGATGAAGAAAGCTCTTCCTCAAAGAGGGAATCATCAGGCGTACCATGGCTAGGTGTCTGCATATTTGAACAAAATTAATATTATTTCAATTATATAAATAACTAAAATACCTGAAGATAGAGCAATGCTGGCACTTTACATGTTCTTCCGCTGGCCTCTTTCTGCGATCATCCCGTCTTGGGGTTGTTCCTGCACTGCTCTGATCAGTCTGCCACATTGCAATAAAATTATAAATGTAAAAACTTGAAAACAATATCTAACTTGAAAACACAAAATGAAAACTGAAATAATTTCTAATAAGACATCGGAAGACAGAGTTAGAGTTTCAAATATGCCTTGCATTGAATTCAGTCCTGGAAACATGTCATTGCACATTAAGGCACCCAAACAAGAGACGAGTTGACAATGAAGGCCTTATTGAATATATTGTTGGAGCAACTTCTAGTAAACTGGTTGTGAAGACCTTGAGGACATTTTTGGAGCAACATTGTTGAAGATGATGGTATAGCATTGTTGGAGACGATCTTGAAGGGCCTTGAAGTGAAGCTTTTGGAGCAACTATTGAAAAATCCTTAGAGCATTTAAGTAAGGCACTTTCTATCTTCCATCACCTTTTTCCTTCCAATATCCTTTAAATGATTTTTTTGATATTTAATGTTTGAAATCATATTATAATTCCTTGATTATATGTGTTTAGGGACTTTCCCTTTGAAATTACCCAAAAATACCCTGGCAATTTTATCTTCAGGATGCATGTCTGACCCTATTGTTCAATATTTTGATTGATAGTAGTAAACATAGAGAGTTAGGGGGCCCTTGACTTGGTTTGGTTGGGCCATTAGATCCCTAACATCTACTAGGGAGAACCCCCCTTGAGTTGGAGGAGAGCTAGCCCGAAGTGAAAAGAAGTTGGTGAGGTGACAATGGGGCTATTGAATTACACATGGTATCACACTTTAGCTTTAGGACTTTATCTTGAGAAGTGCGAGATTTTTCTATATCAATTCTCAAATTGTTTACAACACTATTGTTAAGAACTAATAAGAAGTGATGTTGAGGGGTTTTTGGGTATACGAAACAATACCATTTAAAAACTAGGGTTCTCAGTCCTTGGCATTCCTTCACCTGGGCCTAGGGGCACACAAGAATAATTCACACTAAACCATGCAAACTTAAAAGTAACTTAACATATCCATAAAGTAATAATAATCGTAATTCCTAATTTCCTATTGTACGATATAATGCAAATTATTCAAACATGAAGCAATGAAGACATGCTCAAGATTGATGAACCAATACAAGAAGTTAGAAACTACAACTTTGATTCAATACTCTGTGTCCTAACTCCAGGAAGGAATCTAGTTTGTAGTACAAAACAAACATCGTGTATTATCAATTCTTAATTGACAACAACTAAAGGTCATCTACCTCATCAATTCCTTCCCATTTTGTGTTTTTATGTTATATTCCTTATAAAAGTGTCAAATTTCTCTCAAAGTAAGCAACCACTGAATAAAATAAAAAATAGTTTAGATATGATTGAGAAATGGTCATTTATTTCTTGAAAGGATCTTCACGATTTCTTTGGTTGTTTTTCATCTCAAGAAACAAGAAATGACCTAAGAAACTATCATGATGTAATATAAGAAACAACACGGTGCAATGGCCATTTTCAAAGCCATATGATGTCCATTGAGGACATGGCCTTTATTTGGTTCCTGTTTCATAGGAGTTTCGGGTAGAAATGGAACTTTGTTGTACCATTTCCAGTAGTAAAAAGGGAAAACCTTCTTTGTCCATGGGAAATAATTTACCTTTCCTTTTTCAAGATAATCTAAATCACAAAAAATATGAACTATACTGCACACATTCTTGGATAATGTGAAAGTGGAAAAGGAATACCCTACACAAGTGATGCACACATGTACACTTGAACACTAATATATTTTTGTAGTTGAAATGCAGTGCTTGTTTTCATTTAAATGTAGGGTTTTTAAAGCGGGGAGAAATAATGGTTGCCAATTTAATAAGCGTTTCTTTGGGAAAAATTTAAATCTTGTATTGGGTGATGAAGATAATAGAGGGTATTGAATCTTGATTCTTGACATTGTCTTTAACTTGAATAACTCAAATGATTATAAATATCAGTGGATGAGTTCTTTTTTCAAGTATGTCACTCAAAACTCTTATGTCAAAGCATTGTATGATGGATAGCATTTGCTTGTTTCCCTTTCTTCAGTTCAATGTAAAAAGTATATTAATATATTGGAGCACGAATGATAACTACAATTGTTTGCTCTATAGTATATCCAGCCCCAAGATTATGAAAAGTTTTCTCAAGTGGAGCTATTGGTTATTGATGAAGCAGCTGCAATTCCATTGCATGTTGTAAAGGCTCTGCTCGGGCCATATTTAGTGTTTCTGTGCTCTACTGTAAATGGGTAATAATTATAAATGAGCCAACCACAATCACAGATTTTGTAACCATTCGGTTTCCATGGATAGTGATGATGATATTAACCCTATATATCATTGACCTATATCTATATGAGAATGATCTCAACATTGACCTTGATATGGTTGTATGGATGTGACCTTTGGTATGTCATCAGAAAATCCCCAAATATCAGAAAATCCCCAAATCTAGAGAACTAAAGCTCATCACTTTCGATATGGAGTACTACCCTTGTGATAAAGTTGATGACTTTCGATCTCCCATTCTCTACCACTTTGCACTTCACCTTCAATATAGATCAGACCAAGGGCAATTCGTTACTGGGTGTTGAGATGGATGAGTTTGTCGAAATAAAATCCATAGCTTAAACTTCATGAAACTGGTGGAGTCAAATTCATGCAAGAACAAACACATCTTACACATCCTCTTTGAAACTCATCCGAAAAACATTGGAAGACATCTAGAGAGAACCCTATAGCCTAACACAATCCAATGGAATTGACCAAAAAAACCTAAATAGAGTCAACCCTACTATAGGATGAAGGGCCTACAGTAAGAACTTACCATTTTGCAAGAGCTAAGGGCGAATGCTGTTCTGCAAGTTCTGAGGGCGAATGCTGTTCTGCAAGAGCTGAGGGCGAATGCTGTTCTGCAAGAGCTGAGGGTGAATGCTGTTCTGCAAGAGTTGAGGGCAAATGCTGAGGGCGAATGTTGTTCTGCAAGAGCTGAGGGTGAATGCTGTTCTGCAAGAGCTGAGGGCGAATGCTGTTTTGCAAGAGGTGAAGGAGAATGTTGTTCTGCAAGAGTTGAGGGCGAATGCTGAGGGAAAATGTTGTTCTGCAAGAGCTGAGGGCGAATGCGCACGTGATATTAGACGTTAATGTAGTTTTTAATAAAATCATTTTTATATAGCGCGCATTTGATTTTTGCATTTCAAATCATTTTTATATACATTTGATTTTTGCATTTCTAATACAAGTGACAAACAAATTTCTACAAGAGGTTGAAATTTTTACTAGAATAACCATGAAAGACTAATTAAAATGGCTTAAAATGCAAGTGGATCTTCAAAATAAATGTAATTGAAGGTTCTCCCCACTAAATTTTTGCAAAAGTGCTTATATTATTTAAGTTATCTAGGATATTTTTTTGTATTACACAATCTAAATTAAATAATGAAATAGTTGGGTAGTCTTATTGTTTCAAATTAGGACACAATTTTCAAATGGTGATGAAGTTTCATGTGATGATCCACTGACAATATTTTCCTTTCCTATCCTTGAAAAACTATACAAGGTTCCCTGCTGCCACATGAAACCCTAACTCATGTAGCAACATAGGACCAGTCCTCCATTTTGCCCGTCATAAGGCATTTTGCACGTATTTGACGACTAGAATTTGTGGATTCTCGTTTTCCATGACGTGCTAGGAAGGATAGAAGACTTAATTTTGACGTTTGAATTTTTTTCAAAAACGTTCTTACACCCTTTAATTTCCACTTACCAATAATTTTGCAACACTAGTCCTCTTCGCAATTGCAAGGTTGTACTCAAAAAGTAAGGAAAGTTACTTTTTTGGCTCACTCAAAATTAAAAATTTAATAAAGGAATTACCACTTATCATTATTGATATTTTAAAATTAGAATCAATTTAGTTTTCCCCTTCCTGTTACAAAAAGTTCACAAATCCTTTCTTTTACATAAAACACCAAAGAAAGAATAAAGCTCGTTGCCCTGCAAACTTCCAAGGTTGTGATTAGTGAAGCAGTGAAGAAGTACGGCTATAGCACTAAAAAATTAGAATGCCAATCTACCCCAACATGAAGTAGTGTTAATATAGCTGGTGGCTTGGCTTGATGGTCAAACAGTGAATTACACAAGCACAAAATAAAAGTTTTAGGCATCTAGTTCCTTACACTCGCACTCTCGAGGCATTTAGACTTAGGCCGAGCTCAAGATTGGCTCCGAGGAAACTAGATTGGCTCATTAACCTGCCATATTTTAATTTCATAAGGTATGTTCGAAGTTTGAACTGCTAGGGTAATTTATTATTGTGAAATCATAGTTCTAAATTATCTCTTATTCTGTGAGCAATGTAATCTATTAACTGTAAGCAGATTCATTAAAAAAATTCAAACTAATTTTAGCATGAATGATGACAATTTATATATTAATTGGTTTTTAAAATTATTTCTATTATGTAGGAGCACTGGAAAGAAAAATCAAGACTTCATTTTCTGTTTTCCTTATTTTATTGGGCTGAACTGGAGAAAATTGAATATGAATAGTGAGTTAATTGTAAGATCAATGGGCCAAGGCCATACATCAACATTGACCACAGTGGGGAAGTATAAATCATGGATATTCATGCAAGTATAATTATTAATGTAAGATCAAAGTTAACTCTTAGCTTCACTAAAGAAATAGAAGGCAAAGATCTAGCATCAACTGAAACTCACGTGAAAAAGTAGATGAAAAAAGTACAATCATCCAATGGAGAGGTAATCTATAATTATCCAGTAAAACTCTTGGCTATGCCTTGAGACTAAACTAATTCTCAATATTTTTGAATAATCATCCATTGGAATTTAGTAGGAAAACCATAGTAAATAATTATCCAATGGCCATGCAAAAATATATAAAAAATAATATTTGTTGGTTGTTTTTCAATAGGTGGACCATGATGGGACCACTGAGAAGGTGGGGGTGTTTTTTTAATCATGGATGTGAGGTTTAGTAGATTGATAGTCAAGTTACCTTTCCCTATAAATTTTCTCAATCAAGTTATTCATTCATTGAACTTTGATTCATTCCTATTGTTTTGATACACAATCCAATCCAGTTGAGTCTTGAGTCTTCATTGAGAATGGCATTCATAGGTTGTCAAGAAAGAGGTTATCATGCACATGCACTCTTCTTTTCTTGGTATCTTTGTAACTATGTTCAGCCTGAGTTCTATATTTTTAAATTATCATAATAGTTTGTGATTATTAGGCTTTTATTTTGTCTTTTAAGAATTTTAATTTAATTGTTATAAATCATTAAATTTAAAAAAAAAAAATATATATATATATATATATATATATATATATATATATAAAACTAAACTTTCAATGGTACATCAACTTTCATACATGAGAAAATAGATACTAACAAATGGTACATCATGGCCTAATTAATTTCGCTCAGCAATTTCAAATGGTATAACATTTAGTCAACAGTAATCATTAATTTCTGCACACAGAGACTAATTTCTCTGGAAGCCTGAGATTTCTTTGGCTTGTTATTCTTATAACTACATAGACATAATTAATAGAGAGATTGAGGACAAAAAAAATCTAGCGCTTAGTCTCCACTACTCAACATGATTTTGTGAGAAATAATACATAGATTGATTTCTCTGAGTGCCTTAGCGTTCTTTGACTCATTATTTTAATCACAACAACAATAAAAAATGCACTAAGGATCTGCTCTTAGTCCAATTATGCAATTTTTATAAGACAGATTATGCAATATTAATAATAAACATAAATTTATTGCAATTTAGGGAAAGCTCGTTCATGTTTTTTTCTTTATATTGGAAGGTTACTTTCTTTTTGAAGTAATTTTTAGTATATCATAGAATATATTGAGGAAATATTAGTTTGACAAGAATCAGTTATTTCTCTTGAAACTTTAGGTATTAAAAGTCCATGACACAGATATATCACACTCCAAAATCCAAAAAAAATGGAAGAGCGTTCAATTTTTTAAATCAAACTTTTATTGGTGAAGGGTTAATTTATTACGAAAACGTCATTAATGAAGTGCAAAATTTTAAACGTAACTTTTATTGACTAGAAAAATAATGACCAAAACTTCAAAAAAAATTGTGTGATGGGTAAAGAGAAATCCAAATTTCAACCCTGCATGCCACTTGTTGGTGAGTGGAGGTTATTCACTTTTCATTTACAGCTTACCAGGTTACTCATGTTACCAATACTTTCACATGGCTCACTTTTAGGTGACTACTTACTGTACTTCTTCTTTATAAAGAACAATTGGTAGATAATTGTATTATTTGAAATCTATAACAAATCCAGGAACAAAATTACAACAAATAGAAAATTATGCAAAAAATTCACCAGAGCACTAATGTGTGGATACCCTATCATTTCTTAGATCCTCATAACTTACCAACACCTACTATATTGGTATACACATAATATGGCATTTACCTGAAGTTATTCATATGTATCTAGAAGTAAATAAGTTGTATGACAATTTTTATGGCGGAGATAAATGTGTATTATAGTTTATATTTCAATTTTTCTTAAGTAGCATGCATGTGCGATTCATATAGTGACTACAATTACCAAATATATTTCAGTGAAGATGTGAAGATGATCTCTCATTAGGTCCTAATTACTTAAAGCATCATTAATTAGCTTTCCAAATGAATAAAATATGTTAACAAATTAGTAAAAACTAGGAAAACAAACCATGCTTTAAAAAAATATGGCACGAGTCACACTTTGAGATTTATTTAATTACTCATCAAGTGTCGCTACAACATATATATGATCACCATTACCATAGAAATGGGACATGTGACCATCATTTTGGTTTCGCCAATGACATTCCACATCATGAGCATTGTTTAGGGTTGATTGTGTTGATTTTTTTTGAACAAATCATTTATACATTTTATGGAAATTATAGTCACAATTTATAATCACATTACAAGATCATGATGTATGGATACTCCTTATCATTTCTTAGATACTCACAACTTACCAACACCTTATAGATTGATATACACATCATATGGATTTACCCCTAGAATGCCACATGTATCCTAAAACAAATTAGTTGTATGGCAATTGTTATGGTGCATATATGATGTGTATTACAGTTTATCTTATAATTTTGTTGAAGTAGCATACAAAAATTTACATAGTGATATGAGAACCACTCTCTAGAGTATACATCGATTTTGTACACATGGCTTTTCAGTTGCTTTTTAAGATATATGATTGGTGATGGTCACATGATTATATAATGAACCATTAAGTTGAACTATGAAATTATTCATCACAACACACACACACCAATATTGATGAATTAATAATTTTTCTCATATAATTTTTTTAATCTATTTTGAAAAAAAAAAAATTATATATAATTATTTCTAAGAATAACAAGAGAGAATTCCTTACCATATCTTCGTAAAACATATAATAGCAAGAAAATTAATCTATTGAAATTTCATTTCCAAACATATTCATGGAGTAAAATGAAGATTAAAGGAGATATTCATGGATTTACCTATAACATCACCTCATAATTAAGAATGTAAATGTACAATATTGATGATACATAGGTTAGGAGAAAATTAATCTATTGAAATTTCATTTCCAAACATATTCATGGAGTAAAATGAGGATTAAAAAGAGACATTTATGAATTTACTTATAACATCACCTCATAAAAGTGTAAATGTACAATATTGATAAAATTTATTTATATATGATAAATAATAAACCTTTATCTCACATGTATCATATAATCTTATAAACTAACACATTCTATAATATGCAATAAAAGTGAAATTACACAATCCACATGGAAATAAGACTTAGTTCAAGCAAAAGAAAATAAAAAATAAACCACAAGTGACACGGATTTTGCAAAGGCATATAAGTGTCGTTTATTGCATATAAGTGTCGTTATACCGATGGCGGCCAAAGCGTCGCTATTGCGACGGAGGCCTCCAAACGTCGCAATTGCGACACTTAGACATTGTGTCGCAATTGCGACGTTTAGAGGCATCTGTCGCAATAGTAACGCTTTGGGGCATAGTGTCGCAATTGCGACGTCTTCCTCCAAACGTCGCAATTGCGACACTTTGTATAAGTGTCGGTATTGCGACACTTTTCTCTAAACGTCGGTATAGTGACGTTTTCGAGCGGGATTGAAAAAATTTGGGGAAATTTCCGACATTTGGTCAAAAGTGTCAGAACCAAGTGTCAAAATTTCCCCCAAATGTACTAGTATGCATTGTATGCATAGGTGTTGGCTGGCACCTTCCCGTGCAAGAATTACTGAAAGAGACGCTTGTGAAGGCACGAGTCTTTCTACGAATTTGATCAAAGTGCAATGTTTGTAAGGTACGATACCATCTTGACATCAAAGATTTTGTTTTAGTCGAATGTCAAGAGGATCAATGACATCTGTGGGCAATGATGTCTCCCACAGTGCCACCCGAGGATGCCCCTTTTATGGAGAGGGGTGATCCAAGGCACCGCTTCCTTTTTGGAAAGTAGGTGTTGAAGTCGACAAAAAGGAAGCCTCAACCGAACGAGGGGTCGCTGATTTGAGGGGTCAGGGACTTTGATGTGATGGGTTTAACATAAGCATGTTGGAGAGGGGTGATTGAAAACTAATGATGGAGATTCAATGGCCCAAGGTCAGAATATACTAAGCAGTTTGACTGCAGTCATAGTTATTTCTGATGGGGAAATCCCTGGAGTCGGTAGGACTTCCAGGGTGGTATAAACTGGATATGAATGTCATGGTGGTTTGTGCGTGGGGGTGTAATATTCCGACCAAGGGTGTTCAGGGACTGCTTCCATGGTAGAAAAGGTGGATGAGAGGGTGGGGGACGTAGTGCATCATTTGCAGTCTTTGTTCACTTACCAAAATAATAAAATAATGGGGTTTGGTTTGTACAAAACACAGAGACGGGTGCCCTAAAACATGAAAGTGTTCGCTCACTGATGTTGTGAGGAAGGTGTTTTGCCGAAGATGGGGGGCCCATTGGTTGGTCTCATGTGTGAGGTTGTTGAAGTGGATGAAAAAATATCACAGATGGGATTATGCGGGTGGGGGTATGGTGGGCCAAATGTGAGGCACGGTAGTGTGCTTTTGATCTGCTTGTACAACCTGGTCGTCCGGGAAGGGGGTTTTATTCTGTATGGTAAAACTTGACCTTTATGCATGGTGGATGGATGGGCATGAGGTGCTTCCTGGACTAAATTGGTATGGCCATGGCGTCACTTTTTCTATGATATATGGTCTACTATGGGTGACGAGCGCCATGGAGGAAAGGCTCTACCGACCAACAAGGATGTTTATCATGTGCAGGGTGAGGTGATGATAAACACGGTCGGATATATGGAACCTATGGTTGATTTTTGATGGAGAAATGATGTCAGGATATGTAGAGTTTTCTGGGGCTCTATCATGTTGGGGGTATAATGATACCTGCTCTAGAACTTTCCATGGATGGAGTTGTGGATGGTTTGCGAGTTTTCCTGTAAAAACAACTACCTAAAGTGAAAGCATCTTCTTTATCAAATATTATTGAAAGTCATGAGCTTTAAAAAAGAAGATGGGAGAGGGCATACCTACCGACGCTGAAATTTTATTTTTCAGGAGTGCGAATGTGTGGCATCACCTCTGGGCATTATGGAGTGTTGATCACAGTGTTGTTTTCAGTTTCCGGATGAGATACTCTAAGCTCCATTTTTCCCTTAGGATTTGTTACTTGGCTCCTATTTTTTATTTCGGTTGGGGTTTCCCCCAGACTGAGATCACGGGGGGCGTTTCTGGTTACTACCCCCTGTCTAGGATCTCCCTTTTGTTTGTTCCTCAGCTTCTTTTTGCAGCATTTGGAGGTTTGTCATAATTCTCCTGGTTGTATGGTTGTTGATGAGCCTAGGAAGGGTTTGCACTAGATTGACAAGCACATTACATTGTGCCAGTGGTCCATTCTGTGCGGAGAATGGGGGATATCGGTTCCCTTGTCCCTGGTTGGTATATGAATGTTGGGGTGACTTTCATGATAGCTAGGTTGTGATATGTTCTGAGTAGAATCGTATGAGTATCCAGGGTATTGATTACTGTTGCCTAGGTGTCCCTGGGCCAAAGACCTGATCGAACCGTCTGCAGAATCGACATGCATGGTACTACTGCTGCCTAGGTAATCTTGGGAAAAAGATCCAATCAAACCGTCTGCAGGATCGATGCGCATAGTACTATTGTTTCCTAGGTGATCTTGGGTCAAAGACCCGATCAAGCCATCTGCAGAATCTACCTACCTGGGTGTTACTGCTGCCTAGGAGATCTTGGGTCAAATACCTGATCAAGCCCTCTGCAGAGTCTACCTATCTGGTAACTCTCTGAGTATTATGGGTGCTACTGCTGCCTAGGTGATCTTGGGTCAGAGACCCGTATCAAACCGTCTGAAGTAGTCGACGCGCTTGGTCACTCCTCGAATACAGATTACTACTGCCTAGGTGACCTTGGGTCAAATACCCGATTAAGCCATCCACAGTAATCGATGCTCCTGATAACTCAAGAGGATGATGCAACCAAGTTCCCTTGTCCTTGGTTGGTGTACCGTGGATTGGGGGGAAGAGGGACAAATGGTTGTCTTTCTGGTGACTGCTCTTGCTCCTATATGTATATAATGGCGCGAGGCTTATCTCCATAAGACTGGGCAGAGGGATCCTCTTGATAGGATCGCTCGATGGCGTGTAAGGCGTCCCTATATCGCGAGATCTCTGGGAAATGATGGGTATAGTGCCCATAGTTGTTGCAGATATCGCATGCGTGAATGGTACGCAGTGCTTTACCTTTGCCTTTGGTGGCAAGTTCCTTTTTACGGGAACGCAGTGTCGCGATGTCTGTCTCAAAGCCAAGGAGTGGTTTTAATTCATCCAGCCTTGGGAAGATATGGGTAGAGTGTCCTATTACGTCGCATATGGCGCAGACTGGTGATTCCCTTTGTATGGCGGGAGTCTCCATCTTCTTTCCTCTCTTCTCGGTTTTCTTATCCATAATCATTGGTTTTGCAATGGAAATTTCCTTTGCAGGGGTGGTTTCGACCGTTTCTTGGACAAGTGGGGCCTCCTCGGGATTGAAGAGCTTCAACCATGTGGTAGTGATGTGTGTGGCTCCTGTTCCCGTAGGGAGATAATATACCAAGCTATTATTGCCAATGATATGTTTTGTAACCCTAGTGTTGCCAAAATTGTTGGGAGACGAAACCATTTGGGGGGTAGAGGAAAGGGGTTTGGGAAGCAGTGTAGGCTAGAGAGGTTGTCGTGGCCGATGACTTGGTGTCATTACTACTCGTGTCCGTGTCCTGACTAGCTTCGGTGCTTGATGTGGACATCATGCACCCCGGAGCCCCTGTGACATCAGGTGATGACTCAGGGATAATGGGAGGATCTCCTAGGAATGATCCTAGAACAGAGAACGGTTTGAACTGGCCAAGGCCATATTCTTGGTACCGTGAAAGCGCATCCGAGGATGTATCTACATAGGGTAGAATTACATCAGTGTTTTTTCGGGGTCGTTTCTCGCTATGCGTCAATTGGTCAACAGTAATGATGCGCTCCTCGTGGGGGAACATCATAATGCGGAAGACGAAGGAGGTTATGGCTGACATGGCATACATATAACTCCGACCAAGGAGTATGTTATAGTCCAAGTGAGCGTCCAAGACTTAAATGTCTATGTGGACCGTCTTTCCAGCTAAGCAGACCAGGGAATTTTGGTAGAGGCCGACGAGGGTCGAAGGATGACTGTCGTATGCTCTAAGCATGATCACTGAAGGTTTTAGTTCGGGAGAGCCTAACTTCTACCAAACATTTTTTGACATGATGCATGTGGATGCACCCTCATCAATGACGCACTGGTGAATGGTGATATTCTGGACCGACAATGGTATCTAAAAGGCGACCATGGAAAGAAGCCAGGGGGTGGCTTTGTCTAAGTCAAAATCCATTAGGCATGTATCGGCAAGGTCGATAGCGCCTAACGCAGAAAATAAGGCTT